>CM034301.1:46425914-47625914 GCA_019925795.1 Dendrobium chrysotoxum
ATCAAGGGACTTGATAACTCTATCTTTATGGGATGATGATCCAAGCTGAGAATGATAGATCTGTATTCACATGCTTGAGGGGGAGTGTTAAATACTAGTCGTCCCTTGGCATTTTGATTCCACAGCTAGGATGAGAATCCATGGGAGGCTCACTTTGATTGCACCAATCTCCGCCGTCCCTTGGCATTTTGGTCCTACGGCTAAGATGAGGATCTGTGGGAGGCTCACCTGGATTGCGCCAATCTCCTTCCATATTTAGGTGGCTGATTTAAGAAAAATTATATTAGAGCAATTATGTGTGATTTAGTAATTATTTGTTTCTTTATCAAGATATCTTCTATAGATCTATAAATAAGGACAAGTTTGAGCAATAAAATTAAGGCCTTTTCTTCTCCAATTCTCTGAATTTAACACTTAATATTGTAAGTTTTCATAGAATGCAAGATAATTAAATTTGTTGGGTATTTAATGCCAAAAAGGTTCGCATGAGTTAATAGTAGGAGTGGTGGGTTTTAAAAAGCTCTATAGTTTGATAATTGTATTTCCCACCGTTAATTCTAAGAAACTAGACCGATAGGATGAGCCTGACAAGAGAGTTACTTATAACGACAAGATCAATCAAGTGACTGAGATGGACATTAATAGATAAAATAAAAAATTTATTGATCAGGTGAGTATGATTAGAAAATTTTCTTGTAATAGTTATGCAGGGAGAGATGAGCGGACATTTAATAGTTAGTTGACATTTAATAGTTAGTTTTGACCATTATGAAGGGTCAGGCAGTTTCATGAATGATGTTTCACATAGTTCAATGAATATTTTTGTAGTTTATCAAAAAAATAATTTGTTTTTGGCTTAGATTTGCATAACTAGTGTATATAGCAATTGCATTGAATAAGGAGCCTGGGCTGAACTATGTTTTGTGTGTTTATTCAGTTGGTTGTCGAGGTATGGCCGATGGGCAGCCCCAATTGAATTTGGAACTTTAGACTCTTCATATGAATAGGGGACGCATGAGAGTCGGGTTCTAAATAAAGGTTTTGAGCTGCGGCGATTGGGGGTTTTGACATCCTCCATTGACTTTCTTTTAATGAACAAACCTTTATGGTTATCAAGTCTTTGAACGGGTGAGTAATTGCAGTGTTCACCTTCTTTTTCGATTTCTTTTGAAACCCTTTTCATCAGTTTCAACCCGACTATCTCTATTTCCTTAGCAAAGCATTTATCTTCTGCACGCCAAAGTAAAATGTCCTATGAGCAATTCTTTTTATGTTGTTTTCCCTCGTCTTATTCTCGCATCTAGATGGCCTTCTTATTTCAACTGTAAAGTAATTGCTGCGATTTATCTACACAGCAGTATCCTTAAAATGTACATTGTTGCTAGGTCATGGCTCACAAGTTATCTGCAACACCTAGTGCATTATTTTCTTTTCTCTAAACGCTAGCAGTACTTGCGGCGATTCTTTCTTTCTTTTCAGAGAATGATTATCAGCAATTTCTATCTGCTCCATGCTAATTCTACACTGAAGATATCTTTGATTTCGTTAGCTTGCATCAGCACCCAATTTGGACATATGTAACTTCCATTCACTGAGAGTACGAGAATCTTGGCACAGCCCTGATGTTTTTTTTTTTTTTTGATGCATTGAGATGTCAATGCCATAGATGCTCTATCTCGTCTATGTCCCCATTGATCAACTTTAGTTGAATGTTGGCTTTGTTTTTGTGGTTAGTGGATGCCCTGTATAAGTGATTGTAGCTGCAATCCTTTTATTTATCCCCTAAATTTCTTCTTTTGTTAAGCTATTTGAATGCACTTTTTACATCTTCGAGGTTCTAATGTATTTCGTCTGATTTAGAGCCCTTAAACATCATGTTGTCGTACTTTTACAGAAATTAATGCTAGAATATTATAAACACCGTTCTATCTGCATTCATGGTATTTGCTTTTACTGGCACTTATTTTTAATTTTTAACGATCAACTTGTGGAGCTGGTGCTTAAGACCAAGGTCATGCATAAAGCAGCTGCCTGTTACTGAACGGCTAGTTTGTATATTCTTAGGCTTCGTTTGGAACGGCTTTCTTACTGTTTTTTCAAGCAGTTTTTTAGTACAAAATTAATTTTTTTTAACTAAAAATCTACTTTAAGAATATAGTAAGAAAATCGTCCCAAACGAAGCCTTAGTTTTAGGTAGAAATTGAGTGAGGCTTTTTATTGAAGACTCTTTTTTCAAAGTTTGAATTATCTTATCATCCTTAAAGGTTTTAGCAGAGAGAATGAGCGGATATGTAGCTAATCTTGCTCTAGCTTGAGCTCAGATTTGTTTATTATATGTAAACTGAAGAGCGAACTCTCGAGAGCAGTTCATAACTGAACTAAGGGGTTGGAAAAACCTTGGAATAGAAGATGAGAAGGTCGCAGACTGGCAGCTTTCTAAATCGTTTGACCCCTTCCCATACCATGTTTGCCTTACCAAAACCCACGCATTGATCAGCTTTTGAATGCTAATTCCCTTGTCTCAGCTTAGATTACTTCCAAAATTTAAAGTGTTCTTATCGTGCAACGACAGTTAACTTACAATTTATTCTAATTGAATATCTGATAGCTAATTATCTATCATCTTACAAATTTCTTTCAGGTTTTTTGTATTTCTCTGACTTTTGCAAGCCAATACTCTATACAATTGAACTTTCTGGGCTGAGAGTGCTGATATGAAACTGCGGTTAACACCTTTTGCTATGAATCAAGATGCAAATATGCTTCTGAGCTGGGCAAAGTATACTGAACTTTTTTCAAGTTACAAGACTTCACCTTTCCTTTCAGTCCAGAGTTTCTTGACCATTTATATTGTTTAAACTTCTGCATCCCTCGCGCTACACAGATGAGTGTATTCTTTGGAAAACCAGTTTTTGTTGTAGTCTGAACTTTTCTTAGTTATCCACTATTAACTGAAACTTATTTTAGAACAACTTACTGTGGAGTGAGCAATCCAATAATTTTTTGTATGTGTTTCTTGTCAGTACTCAGTTTGATAGATCGAGATTTGATCTTGCAATTGATGATGTTCCGTGAGAATGTTCTTCTAATCTCTCTTCCCATCGCCATGATGAGCTTTGTACATCAAGCAAGAGTCCCACATCCAGTCAGTCATTTGGCCTATCTCATGCTAAGACAAGGTTAACCTAGATCACCTTGACTCAATTTGATTTGAGCCTTGCCTTAATATGGAGCTCTTAACAAGCTCCTAATGCACACAGTTCATTTTGATATGTTGGTTGAGAGCTTAAGTTATCAACTTAGAGGTCTTGGATTCGAGTTTTGTGTATACGATGTATATGAGTGCCTAAATTGGCCTAACTGTCCAAAAAAAAGGCTCATAATGCAGAAAATTATTCTGTGTGGAAGTTGAACGCCATCCGGATACCTAAGCCCGCGCCTCCGTACCGCTCGGTACCTCGGCTCGATATAGCTGATGTGGCTCATTCTGATTGGTATCCGGATGTAGAGTTGTGTTCGGCGTCCGCACGGAATAATCTCTCCCTAATGCAACTACTTTGAAAGAAGTTACAGATGTAAATATATTAATACCCTTGATAATTTCATTAATAACTTGATATTCTTTAAATCAGGTTCATTTATGTGTTTATTTTGAAAATATAATAAAATTTTCCCAAAAAAAAAAGAATAAAATTTTTTAAAATTAAGTATATAACTAATCTAACACTAAATATTAATTTAATTTTTCATTCATATGCATTTGATGTTTAAGAAGCTCCACGAGAATTAAGAAAAAGTCAATTTAATTAATTTTATAATTAATTTTAAATTATTATATCAATTTTAATATTTAACATTTCAAAAAAAATTTATGTTAAAAGTATAAGTTCGATTAAAATATTGAGCAAATATTTAAATTGATATAATAAATTAATTTAATTTAATAAAACATTAAAAATATCACGGAGTTCTTATAAATTTAGTGAAAAAAATTCGAATATTTTTTTTATGAGTAATAATTAGTAAGACAAAACGGTTTAAATGATAGTTAAGCCCAATCAAAAAATAAAAAGAAAATAAATTAACAAATTTTTTTAAGAAAATAAATTAACGAATTTAGACGACAGTAAATGTCTGCCGCTAGCCCTCGCTGGACTTTCTAATATGGTGTTGGCAACAGAGTAACAAACAGCGGATGCATATCCTCCTGTCTGCCGAAAATCCAGCAATTGGCAAGTGGGGTCCACAATGCAACGAATTTATAATTTTCAAATCACACCGAATTCCAATCTCCCAAAATTTCACCCACGTCGCAATGACCTTAAATCTGGGCAAGACGAATTGGTTAAAACTTGGGAGTCTATAAATACGGTGTAAATAGTAGAGGAGAAGGACAGCTTTATCTCCGTCATTAAGACGAGGGCGTCACGAGACCTGCAATTGCAAGCACTCCTCTATTATTTTAGCGGCGATAGCAAGTTGCCGCGGTGGACCCATGCACGTGAAGATCACGTTGCATTAAGATTCGTGTGCTGTACTATTAAGATTCGTGTGCTGTACTATTGCCAGCCAGATGGACGGATCGATTCTTTCCATTAGTTCGGGTTATTAGAATTTTCTTAGGCTTTAACCAAATTTAACCACAAATTCATCAACTGTATATCACAGAAATAAATGAAAGGTAGCTGCAACACAGTTCTTCTTGACTTGTCCGTTGAGAGCTTAAATTTTTAATTAAGAGGTCTTATGTTCGAATCTTTATATATGTGATGTCTGTGTGAGTTAGGCCCCCCTTTGACCCAAATTTTATTCAAGGTAAAATTAATTTATTTGTTTAAATTTATTTTAGATGTTTTAAGACTTGGTTATACCTATGATGAGTAGCTTGGAGGGTATAATTATAATAAATTTAAATTTATGATGAATGCATTATATTTTATCAGATAATATGATAAAAATAATGAAGAAAGATTATCTTCTACTTAAGAAATCAATTAAAACATAGATATATGTGTTTATGTTAGTATGTATATTATTTTTTCTTCTAAGTTTAGTATTTTTAATGCCCTTAAATAAAGGGTAAAGAGGCATATTTTGAATATTTTCAATCTATTGATGTTGTTGGGATGTACCTTGGTGTATGCTTTTCGCTGATGATATTCTTCTTGTTGATAAGACTAGAGAGGGAGTTGAAGGTAAACTAGAATTGTGGAGGTCAACCTTAGAGTCTAAAGGTTTTCGCTTGAGTAGATCTAAAACGGAATATATGGAGTGTAATTTTAGTAATAATAGACCTAGTGAGGGCATTGTGACTTTGGCCGATCAAGTCATTAATAAGAGTACACGTTTTAGATATCTTGGATCTATTGTTCAGAGTGATGGTAATATAGATGGGGATATTATCAGCAGAATCCAAGTTGGATGGTTGAAGTGGAGGAATGCATCGGGCTTATTGTGTGATAGAAAAGTACCCCTCAAACTTAAGGGAAAATTCTATAAGATGGTGGTGAGACCTGCAATGCTTTATGGTGCTGAATGTTGGCCATTAAAAGAGAAGCATAATTCTAAGTTAAGTGTTGCAGAGATGAGGATGCTCAGGTGGATGAGTGGCTTTACCCTTAGAGATAGGATACGAAATGAGCATATTCGTGAAAAGGTTGGAGTAGCTCCAGTGGAAGATAAGATTAGAGAGAGTCGCCTTAGATGGTTTGGTCACGTAAAATGGCGGCCTCCCGATGACCCGGTTAGGAAAGTAGAGGTCTTAGATTTGACTTATGTTAAGAAAGGTAGAGGTAGACCTAAAAAGACTTGGTTAGAAAATATTAGAAATAATCTTTCTTTATTAGATTTAAACGAGAATTTGACTTTTAATAGGACACAATGGAGAAAAAGGATTCATGTAGCCGACCCCACGTAGTGGGATAAAGGCTTGATGTTGTTGTTGTTGTTGTTGTGATGTTGTTGGGCTATTTTTTGAGATAATAGAGTTTTTCACTTACTCTGTATACTCAATAATCTCACTACATTAGTTTTCTAGCTCTAACCTGCAAAAAACCTGCTGATAAAGTTAAGTGCCATCTACAGATAGCTTTGGATCTAACAAAATGCATTACATCTATATATTGTTGTAATTTGAATGAATACAAATATAGACATGTTGGATCAAGACCTGATCGTGGCAATGCTAGAACATTTATACTAAGATATATATATATATGTTGCGGACTCAAATATACGCAGCGATAGATTTTAATTTTCCGTCTCAGCGTTATACGTATATCCAGCACACAAACAGAATTGAAAGAGTAACACCATAGTTTTTACGTGGAAAACCCTGGAAAGGGAAAAAACTACGGGGCCACGCCCAGTTGAAAGAATTCCACTAGCGTTGTTTGAAATACACGAGGCTGATTCGTCCTTTAAATTCAGGACGATCAGATTACAATGAGTATCAGTTACAAGGCCAAGCAGAGTTCCTGCGTCACTCGGGTGTCGAGCAGAATTCCGGCGTCACTTGGAAAGAAGTCCGGCGTCACTCGGGCGTCAGGTAGAATTCTGGCGTCGGGCAGAATTCCGATGTTGCTCCCGTGTCAGCCAGAGCTCCGGCGTCCCTCGGGCGCCCGGTGGTGCTTCGGTGGTGTTCCGGCGGAGTTTCGGCGGTGTTCCGGCGGTGGTCGAGGAGGAGTTGTTCCCTCCTAGACTTCTCTTCTCTTCTTCTTCTCTTCCTTCTCTTTTTCTCTTCTTGGCTTGGGTCCCCTCTTAAGAGAGATGAGGGGCTATTTATAGTTTTTCTGGAGTGGCATAGCCCGTAAATATGTGAGGGATCAGGGGCAAATAAGGAGTGATCCGGATGAACGGCTGATATTGAATCCCTTGATCATGAACCATTTATTGAGCATCTTAAGGTCTTAATGGTATCAGAATTCTGCGATCTTGGGCTCGTTGGATTCGTCTCGTCGAGCCGCTCGATTCGACTATAAGCTCGTCAAAATCGGAGACCGTTTGGTAACTCAAATTGCTGTTCGATGCTTCCAACAGCGCTTCGGGTACTTGATTTGGACTCATTTGGGCTCAGATTGATTCGAATTTGGTGTCGTTGCGTTTGTATTTCCGAGACGCTCAGTTCGACTATTGGCTTGCTGAAATCGGAGTTTAAATGGCCTCCGAATTAATTTTTGAAGTTTTCAACTTGAGTTTTTCCTCGAGATTCGTGCCCGATCAAGATAATTTTTTGGAGATATATCAATATATATATATATATATATATATATATATATATATGATACGTCATCAAAAAATTATCTTGATCGGGCACGAATCTCGAGGCAAAATCAAGTTGGAAACTTCCGAAATTAATTTTGGGATCATCCGAACTCCGATTCCAGCAAACTTATAGTCGAACTGAGCGTCTTGGAAATACGAACCCAACGACACCAAATTCAACCCAATCCGAGCCCAAATGGGTCCAAACCAAGGGTCTGAAGCGCTGTTGGAAAGTTCAAACCATAATTTGGATTTCCAAACGGATTCCAAATGTGACATGCTTATAGTCGAATCGAGCGTCTCGACGAGACGAATCCAACGAGCCCAAGATCGCCAAATTCTGACATCATTAAGACCTTCAAATGTCCAGCGAACGGTCTATGATCAAAGGATTCAAGATCGGCCATCCATTCAAACCACTCCCTAACTACCCCTGATCTTCCACCTATTTACGGGCCATGCCACTCACGAAAATCTATACATAGAGACCCCATTTCTCATGAAAAGGGGACACCTATTCCTAAGGAGAAAAAGAGAGAGCTCTTGCCCCCTCGCTCCTCCTCGACCACCGTCGGAGTTTCGCCGGACCACCGCCTGACGCCGGAGTTCCGCCGAACCACCGTCTGAGGCCATGCTCTTCGTCGGACCACCACCTGAGGCCCTGCACTTCGCCGGACCACCACCTGAGGCCCTGCTCTTCGCCGGACCACCACCTGAGGCCCTGCACTTCGCCGGACCACCACTTGAGGCCCTGCACTTCGCCGGACCACCACCTGAGGCCCTGCTCTTCTCCGGACCACCACCTGACGTCCTGAGTTCTGCCGGACCTCCACCTGAGGTCCGAACTTCCGCCGAAGCGTCACCTGATGTTCAAATTTATATCAGAACACCAACTATGGTCCTTCCGACCTCCGTCACCCTACCAAATAAGGTCCTTCCGACCTCCGTCCTCCTGGCCTCTGACATCAGATTAAGGTCAATCTGACCTCCAATGCCAGCCGACTACGGTCCTTCTGACCTCCATCGCCCCACCAAATAAGGTCCTTCCGACCTCTGTCATCTGATTACGGTCTTTATGACCAGCAACTATGGTCCTTCCGACCTCCGTCGTCTGACCAACAAAGGTTCTCTCGACCTCTACCCTCAAACTACGGTCTCCCTGACCTACAACGTCTGTCAACTATGGTCTTTCCGACTTCCATCACCAAACAACGGTCTTTCTGACCCTTGTCTCTCGCCAAGTACGGTCCTTCTGACCTCCGTCGTCTGCCAACTATGGTCAGCCGACCTAGCAAATGTGTATATATTAATTCTCACAATGTAATGCACTCTATATGATGTATATTGGCTATATCAAGCCAAGTCCTTCCCCAAAATGGAGAACCTCGTTTGTAAACAACTGCAAATACTAGTGGATTCATTCAAACTGGGCCAGGCCTCGTGATTTTTTCCCCTTTCAGGGGTTTCCACGTAAAAACTCTGGTGTCTCATAGGAATATTACACCCTCTCTCTTTCATCTGATTGTGTGCTGGATTTTCATACAATGCTAAGACGCTAAGCTTTATATTTCTCTACCGCCGCGAATACTCCAGGACGCAACAATATATATATATATATATATATATATATATATAGAGAGAGAGAGAGAGAGAGAGAGAAGCCTGAGATTTCAATTACTAGCTTAAAATATCTCAATAAGAACTCACTTGTAAAAATTACTCTTTAAATTTATATTTATAGGATTTTGGGAGTAATAGAAAAAGTTAGATATAGATCTCATGAATAATAATAATAATAACAACAACAAGTTTATTATAGATATGTGGATTCATGCATGATTGGTCAACATGTTTTACGTCGGTTGTCACCTTAAATGGTTTGGGCACATAAATATTGACCTTCCGATGATCCTATTATGAAAGTAGATCTATTAGAGTTAGCCTATGTTAAGCAAGGTAGAGGTAGATCTAAAATGACTTGGTTAGAAAATTTAAAAAAAAACTTTTTAATTTATTAGGTTTAAATGAGAATTTGATACTTACTAAGGATGCACTGAAGAAAAAGTATTCATATAGCCAACCCCCACATAGTGGGATAAACACTTCTTGTTGTTAATTGTTACAAACATGTCGATATGATGGTTTGAAAATGAATAGGTACACGTGGACATGTCTAGGCTAATTGATGAGAGGAGTCACCAATTCTTTGACAAAGTCAACGGCTTTAGCAAGGTGCAAGAGAGTAGCCCTCAAAAGTGAGATGAATATTCTCTAAGATGGGGTTAGTCTGTTGTCATTGGCCCTTTTCAGCCCTACTCATCATTCCTATGAAGTCGGACTATCTCAGATTACATGGACCTTTGGGTACATTCAAATATATAGGATAAGCATTTATATTTTCATTTAATTGTGAGCAAATTAAACCCAATTTAAATTTGATTCAAGCTACCTATATCCTACAAGCATTATTAAAAATTGAAGCTATGATCATATACTATTAGAAAATTTAATTAAAAAATATTCATAATTTTATTTAAACCGTGACTAAAAAGATATCTAAGTTGAATTTTAATATATCTTTTAGTCACATTTTGTTTAACGAGTGAATTTTGATACCATGATTAAAAAAATTGATCATTATTTTACAAATATAAGATAAAAATATAATTTTTAGTGCTAAAAATGAAAAAATATGTCATAATATTCTAATATAAATTATATCAAATTGGACTTATAAATTATAGAAATTATTTTAATATTCGCGAAATACAAAAACTTCATATGTAATATTAATCTCTAAAAAAATTTAATAATATCAATACGGCTATTAATCTAATACAATTTATATCAAAAAATTCTGATAGAATATTTTTTTCTAATAAAAATTGACTAAAATAAAATTTTTATCAAAATCTAATTAATGATATTATTTTAATCACACGACTTAACAAAGTATATATAGATAAAGCTCATAATTATTTTAATGTCGGTAGTTTGAATGTTGATTTCAATCAAGAGTTGAAATGTGATCTTTGTTCTGAGCAATCTCTGATCGAGTCAAAATTTTAACCTTATTCGAAAGCTTTTCAAAGTACTTTCTTGTGAACATTAGAGGGGTTTGCGTAAGGAGGAGGCTTCGATGGAGATAAGAGATAAATATTGCTGACACGGTGGACAAAAATTAAAGGTGGTTGGGGAGGTTGGCATGGCAAGCCACATTATGAATTAATTATATATGCTGATAAATGGGCACGTAATTATATTAAATATATAATAACTGTACGTTTTGTACGTGGAGCTAAGCTAATGATTTGGTCTGAATCATCGATCATGAGTGAGCAAGTGGCTTTAAAGGAAATTTTCTATTCTTTTATTTTAATATTTGGTTAATTTTAATGAATGATGAATGCATGCATGATTCTTTACGATAATATATATGAAGCAAATTTTGTTTAGAGTTTTTGGTATAAAATTTAGTAGTAGAGAATTATGGATCGATTATAAAAACGTTTAAATAAAAAATATTAAAAATTAACGGTTTTGCACTTTTCATTTTATATTTTTAGGTAGAGGTAGCTCTTAAGAGGTTTTGATTAGAAATTATTATTTTTTATTAGATTTAAATGAGAATTTGACTCTTGATAGGATATAATTGAAAAAAACATAAAAGTATCATATGGCTGACTCTATCTAGTTGGATAAAGACTTCATATTATTATTTTTGTTGGTGCTATATGTTTTAGATCATAGCTTTTTTATGTATTTTTTGTATACTGTTGAAATAAATTTAAAAATTGAATTTTCTTATAAATTCACGTAAAATGTTGTAATATAATATAAGGCTTCATTTGAGATGTCTTTCTTGCTGCTACTTAAAGCAACTTTTTAGTACAAAAATTAAAATTTTTATACTAAAAAATTACTTTAAGAAATAATAAGAAAGCCGTTTCAAATGAAGCTTAAGTTATATGATTTAAAGTTACATATATCTATTTAAAATAATTGATAATATTTTAATATATATATATATATATATATATATATATAAAAACAAAACAAAGAAAGGTCAAGTGTTCATAGAGGTCTCCGCTTCATGCAAACCATTTTTAATGTTATCTCAGATGCGGCCATACATCATGACAGCATTACTTATTCATTCCCTGTTGTTTTAATTATCCACGTAATAAAAGTCAAAATAAGGATAATGAGCTTAGAAATGGACCCATCATTTGGCTGCATTAGTTGACTTAGTAGGAGCTAGCGTTTGGCTGAACTATGGCCATTTCCGATGTGAAGTCTTCGTCAACGTGATTACAAGTCTTCATGTTCATCTTTGACCCATAAGATAACCTGTTTATTGTGTTGCGTGAGACGCTCGGAAAACAGCTCGACCGATGAACATGAGATTGTCTTCAGCGTACTCATTTGTACGTTATTTGAGGAAAAAGGTTATAGTTTCCTCTTAGCTGCAGTTTTGAACCTCTGTAAATAACTGTTTTTTAAATTGCGCTCTGTTACGTTTCTTGTAGCAGTTTTCAGATTAGCACAGATCTGTTTTCTCTGAAGGCTTTTGCAACAGTGCTATGATGCTCGTCGTTTTGTCGCCCGCATTCCCCTGCATCGTTCTCTCCCTATGTCATACCTGTAAACTTTAAATAGTTCTCTTACATTTATGAGAACTTCACTTACATGATCAAGTTCTCTAATTCTTACACGAACTTGCATCATAATTATGTAAAAGAAATCGAAACGAAAAACATAAATTTACATAATTCTTAAATCCACAAGATCTTGAACAAGAAGATTCTCACAAGACTTTAATCGGAAGAAAACATACCTTGATTCATGTTGAATTCGTTGAATTCCGAACTATGGTTTCTCTCCCTTTTCTCCTTCACTTTATTCTTTCATGAGTTAATTCTCTATGGAGTAAATTAACCCTCATAATGAGAGAGAGAGGACCGGTAGTTATTTCCTGTGGAGTAGTTATAATAACTGCTCATGAGAGTTATTTGATCAAACGGTCCATAAACGATTGATCAAATTCTCTTCTTGACCAATAGGATTTCAACATAAATAATTAAATCATTAATTAATTAAGTATGTGGGCCACTTAATAGTTTATATAATTAAATATATATACTTAAAATAAGTATTGCGTCGTCTCGCATAATTATTATATTTAATTATTCTAATACTACCTAGCTTGATACTTATATTTTATGAAGGACATTTTGATCGTTTGAATATTCACAAACATTTATAGTTTGAAATAGATTTTGTTTCGAATAACTTTAAGTCATTATTTTTTGTTATTTTTAAGAGATTTTTTATAATAAAATTGCTTTAAAAGTTGTAAAAAGTTGTCTCAAACAAAACCGATCAACTGCGTGTTTCTTCTCTTGTGAAAATTTATCATCTGACTTTCAAAAACTAACGATCATGTTAAAGCTTTAAACTTTATTTGGGATGGCTTTTTAACTATTTTTTTAAAGTAATTTTTTAATATCAAAAATAAAATTTTATACTCAAAAATTATTTTAAAAAATAATAAAAAAATCATCCCTCTCCTTCTACGATCATGTTCTCACCCTATTTTCCGTTTGAGGTTCTTTAAAGATAATCAGATAGAATTAAAATTATTTAAGAAAATTAATCGTTTGTTTTTAGATAAAAAAAATATCTGAATGATAGTAAATTAAAATATGAGATGTTTTATATTTGTATATAATATAGACTAGATTCCTTCTGACGATCGTGCTTTTGTCAGATGTCGTAAGATAAAGTATTTTTGTCTCGGTTCAATCCTTATCTCGAAGGGGTTGCCCTTTTTTCTATTCTTTGGAAAACAAGAAGTTTCTACTGTAAAGAATACTCAAATCAGAATTTTTTCGATTGATTTTTTTATTTAAATTAATACACCATAAAAAATTTTATCCGATCGATATGAGTCTTAATTCACAAGTAATATTAAAAAAAATTTGAATTAAATTTATAATCTCCACACTTTGATTTTTAACAAACTTCCAGTAAAATTGAGTGTTTGATAAGATGAATCCAAAAATATTTAAGTGATTTGATCGAAGTCCAAATGAGATATGATTAAGTACTTGAAATAAAATTAAAAATCTTGAAATGTTATTTGAAAGATCAAATAATCTCTAAATATTATATGCTTGTAGTCAAATTGAGTGGCTTCGAGATGAATACAACAAGACTAAAATTATTAGATTCTGATGTCATTAAAGCCTTTAAATGCTAAATGAATGATTTATGATCAAAATATTTAATATAAGTTGTCCAATAGATTGATATAAAAACTAATAGAATCTACTAAAATGTCAGTCTTAAACTATTATAAATATATAGACCCTCATTTTCTACATGCAATAGACCTAAATTTGAGTAGAGAGAGAGAGAGAGAGAGAGAGCTTGGAGCTATGAAGAACTTTAGAGATCTATTTGACTTTTGACACCAATGATCATCGCTAGCCATCACTAACATTTGACTATTGTTGTCTGGCCATCATTGCTTAATTGCTATTATTAGAACTACCGTTTCCTGACTGCCATCGTTTGACTATTGTTGTTTGATCTTCATAATTTATTCATTATCATCTAACCGCCATGCCTGATGACCTTCATCAAATCATCATCATCACTTGATTATCCACACATTGTCATTGTCATTCAATCATCATCATTTGACAAGCACAATTGAATTGATGCATTCACATAAATACAAACTTTTATTACACATGTCTTCTCTAATTGAGAGAAAGGGCATACTTTTGTAACCTATCTACAAAGTGGATCCTTTTATCTAAGCCAAGTCTTATAATTTTTTCACTTTTCGATTTACGCGTAAAAAATTTAGTAAATAGTTTATTTTTTATTATCTGTGCGAGCTGAATCTTTGTGAAGAACAAAGATGTAAAAATTTTATTTTAATCACCACAAATTTTTCTAGCACACAACAAGATAAATCTCAAATTGAGTAGAACTTCTAAGATAAAAATAATATATTGATAATTAATCAAATTTATATTATATTAATTTCAAAATAAATTTAATTAATTCACATTTTTTTCAGTGGCATTTATCTTATTTAGTTGCAGTGGTCAAACTAAAAACTCATTGTAGCAGATTGATGAAGAAATATATAAATAAAAAAATCATTTTAATTTATTTTGAATAAAAAAAATAAAATTTAAAAGAAATGTAGAATTAAATCCCATAATAATTTCAACTACATGAAATGATAAAAATAAATCAATTTATTATTATTAAAATAAAATTTATAACCTTAACTTCAAGTAATCAAATTAGGCCTTAAATCAAGAATAATTAGATGGGGAATAAAATCTTGTAAAAGAAAGCAAAATCTCGACTGGATTCCTCTCCCACTACAGACTCAGGATTGCGTACAAGAGATTGAAACCCAAATATATAGACGTTTTATACCTGAGGTTTGTGGGCCTGCTCAAAGAAGGGAAGCCATAGGATTCATGGATAGAGAACCAATGTGCTCCACGAATTCGCTTAATATTGTGAAAGGATAGGTTGTCATCAATCAAATTAATATAATAATTATATATTTATAATAATCATTTATGTCTTGTATTTTGTAATTTTTCTCTTATTACTTTCAAAAAATTCATCTGATACTATTATAATTAAATTGAATAACTTAAAACTATCACAATTTTAATAGGCATATTTTAGGTTAAATATGTGTAATACATTCACTCTTACATAAAATTAGGTTTCACTTGTGTTAGAAATTTTCTTTTATTTGAATATCTTTTTAAGTCAAAATTTAAACTTTGAATAAGAATTTATTGAGATAGCTTTTCCAATGCTTTGCTTTTCATACATAAATCATAATTTAGACTTCGTTTGAGATGGCTTTCTTACCGCTTCTTAAAGCATTTTTCTAATACAAAAATTAAAATTTTGTATTAAAAAATTATTTTAAGAAGCAATAAAAAAGCCGTCTCAAATAAAACCTTAGTTTGACTATTGCTTTCTCATTGTTTTTTAATAAACTTATGCAGTGAAAAGCAATTTTTTTTATAATTAGAATAGTTAAATTGTTTGCACTACAACAATATAAGAATCAACTTTATAAAACGTTATAGTTGTTCGAACCCAAACAGGCCTAAATCATAAATTTACGTACTTAGTCTCATATAAATATATAGTGAATAAAAGCGTAAGTGATTGCCTAGGGTTGTATGCTTGGTGTCCAAATGGCCCGAGCAAAACCCTAACTAATCTTGTTAGGCCCTAGTTGATTCACTCGAATTATGATTGACTCCATCAAGTCATAATATGCTTGGCAATGATATTAGTTGACTAAGAAATGTGAAGATTTATTTGTAATTTTGTGTATTTTTCCGAGTGACTATTTATATGAAAAACATAAAAAAATAATATACTTGTCAATTATATAACGCATAAAAGAAATCATTTAAAGTATATTTTTATTTAGGAGAAACATTATGAAGAGTGCGTGCTCATATATGCAAATTAGGCTTTTAGCTCCAACAAAAAAAGAAATACAGAAAGATAAAGTAGTTGAGGAAAGAGGCATCAGAAAGATGCAAAAGTGAGCCAAGATTCGAGCTGCCTTTAGCCTTTCACTTTGTTTGAGAGCGGTTAAGTGATTCCATCCGCTTTGGTAAGTCTGGAATGTCTCCAATTTGCAAGAACACCCCGTATGAACCGCTGCCGCTTTATTTCTAAAATCCGTTTCTAATAGTCAAGTTGGCGCATTTTGGCACTTGCTGAAAGATTTTTCTATCAGAGTTGAACTTTTTTTTTTTATGTATTCTTAATTTTATATATTAGATATTATCTCTTAATATAAATAAATTATTAAATAGTATAATTAAATTTAATATTTTTGTATAATTTAATTATATAATATAATATTTCATTTATATTAAGAAGAAAATTGAAAATACATTAGGAGCCTAATTTTAAAACTGTCCAATTTATGCTGTAATTTACATAATTTAGAGTCTATTTGAGACTTTTATTTTTCAGATAGCAATCATAATTTTATTTGGCGACTCTTTTCTTATTATTTTTATCAATTTCTCAAAAAATTTTGTGGTTGATAAATTACTTTTTATAATCAGAATAGTTAAACTATTTTTTTATAA
Organism: Dendrobium chrysotoxum; assembly: GCA_019925795.1. NCBI lineage: Eukaryota > Viridiplantae > Streptophyta > Magnoliopsida > Asparagales > Orchidaceae > Dendrobium > Dendrobium chrysotoxum. The sequence goes on from CM034301.1 coordinate 46,442,348, forward strand.
TAACTTCATAATTAATTTAATAAAATATTATAATAATTTCAAATAAATGCTTAATCTTAATATGAATTATATAATTTGTAAAATTAAATTTATATAATAAAATGGCTCAAATAAAATACACCAAAATAATCTGGCTGAAAATATTCAAAAAAGATTTTTTTTTGACTATTTTCTATGTTAGGTGAGTTCAATTTGAAAATTTACCCTCACATAGTCATATGAAACAAATAACATCCCGACAAAACAAAAATTAAGTACTAATCAGAATGAAAATGTCCGTCAATAATGCTTCCATCGCAATGAACGGAGGTAAGAAATATAAGGAAAAAATTTTGAAATAAAATTCTCTATATTATCATCATGAGGGGTCTAGTCTTGATGTTTTATCTTCTGACATTTTTTGAATAGCAAGCCGTCCAACCTGTCGGAAATTTTTTTTTTTTTTTTTACATTTAGGTCAATTAAGAGAGACTCATACATACATCATATACATAAGATCTAAATCCAAAATTTTTTAATTAATAGCCTAAACTCCCAAATAATAGGCCAAGATGAGCTATGTGTTGCATCTTATTTGAAGAAAAAAAAAAGTGTTGTTACATCTTATTTGAAGAAAAAAAAGAAAGTGTGAATATAACTGAAATTTACTAAATAACCCGAAAAAAAAAACTGGTTGTGGGTTGGGAAGTAGATGAAATACAAGAAGAATCTCAAAATAAAAAGAAAATTTCTACATTCCGAAAAATTTTTTTACCTCCATGGATTAAAAAAAAAAAAACAGTTAAACAAAGAGGAAATAAGATCTTAAAAAGAAACATGCCTCAACTATTCCACAAAAATATTAAATAAATTACCAAAAAACAAAAGAAAAGAAAACCTCAGAAACTCTCCTACAAAATACATCCTCCCCTTTCCTACAAATTTTCTTCCATATTATCATTTTCCGCCGCTGCCGGAGCATCGCCGGCGACAATCAGGCCACCTTGCTCCACCTCCAACGCACCCTCCCCATCAAGCCACCGATCCATAGGCGAACACTCGCCCTTATGCGCCATCTTCCAATGCATCGCTTGACACGCTCGCGAGCAATAGTTAACCGCCCCACAAACAGAACATCGCCGGAACTCATGACGCCGCGTCTCCGGCCGTCCACAACCAACATGCGAACACATCCTTAGCCCCTCTCCTCCTTCACCCGCAGCAGCCGGTCCACCCCTTTCCGCGAACCACTCCACCATGAAGCGGTTCGCCGGATGCGCCTCCGGCGTCGGTACGTTGCATCCGAAGTCACTGAGCAGGGAACATGGAGAGAACTTTACAGGTACTCTACCTTTCCTCACCGCTGCGAGTTCCCTGGCGTTGGCTTGGACTAAGAAGCGTCGCCCCTCGGCGACGTTTTGCCGCACACCGTAGCCATCCTGGAGACAGTGCCCGAGCTCGCGAATCGCGTCTATGTGGCCATGGTAGGCGGCGCGGGCACAGAGAGCGACGCCGGCGCGGAGATCTTTGTCGTTCTTAGATCCACCGCTACCATTGAATTGGATGATGGAGAGGGAGTGGAGAGCTTCAGGGTGAGACGCCATGGCAGCTTTTGCCATTAGGGATGCTCCGAGTCCCCGGTTTTGCAAACAGTAGAAACAGATCATGCCAAGAGTGTAGCTGGCCTCGAGGTTTCCTGCTTCAGCGCAACTTTTTAGGAATCGGTGGGTTGATTCCGTCCAGTTCTTAGCCCTTACTGCAGTCCCCTTGACGGAAAGCTTGGAAAGAACTATTCTATGTATCGCTAATTGGTTAAATCTCCGGCATCTGTTCATAAAAAATCACATCTTTTTTAGAAACAGACCTTCAAAATTCGATTTTTTCGGGAAACATGGCTTATTCTGGCTTACGTGAGGAGGACGCTGATGAGATCTGAAGGAGAGCCAGCGGAGGCGGAGAGCTTGGAGAGCATGAGGAGGACGAGGTCGTCCGGGAGCCCGTTGAAGAAATCGATGTTCTTGTCCGCTGAGCGAGCTCGTTTCCGAGGTTCGCTGGCATAGCCATCAAATCCCCTTTTAACCGTGTGCGGTGACGCCGCCGGCGATGGCCGAGGGTAGCAAAGCCCACTTCTGGTATGCATCTTAATTATTTTCCCTCTCTTGTTTGTCCGAATCTGAGAGGATGCCTCCTCCGAGAAGACCTCTTGGCTTAAATACTCAAACACAAAAGAACAGGCTAGTAAGAAATGATACAAACGGACATTTTTACCCTTGCATGTTATTACAAACAAGTCCTCGGTCAAATCTCGCTGACCCGACTCCAACGGTTGCTTTCGCGAACGGAAATCTTCCCATTGTTAACTACTAATTAAAGCTATTAATGAAATATTAAACCTGATTAGTCATATTTAGCATTTTACTATAAAATGGAATATGCAATTTGAAGTTTTACAGAGTTAATAATACGTGGGTTTAGTGATTTTTGGGGATCTCAGAAATGAAGCCAACTAGCTGAAGATTTGTGGAGACTGGAGACCGTTGCAACCGAGTATGATACCATTGTGAACTACTGAGAGGATAACAGTTTTTGAATCAATGTACGGTGGGTTATAACGAAATGCTTTAACGGTTAAGAAGAGGGAGGGCCAAAAAATGAACCATTTCTCTTTAAACTTTTGCGGGACCCGCGATGAAGGGGTGAAGGTCATTGGCATGAACGGACAGGATGCACGTTCATCAGTCATGATGTATGGATCAGATTCCACTGGGACGCGATTTTCTGATGTTTTAATTCAGAAACAGAACACGTGGAATACTGTATGTATGTCTCCGATTTTCGTGGGGATGTTTAAGTTGGAAAATACATTTGATAAGTTATCATTGTTTGACGTTGGATGATCTCAGCCGATCAATTATAACTTTTCAGTTTTCACACAATGCGTTAATCTCAAAGCCTCAACTAATTCGAAGAACCTTGTATCTGTGGTTATCGCCGAAACTATCTTTTTGTCTTAATGAATTCATCAACATCGGCCTATTTCCATGACCGGAGGCCTTTGGTGGGCTGAGCCTATTCGGGGATTGACACAGTTGGTTTGCCTTCCGGGGGACCTTATGCTAGAGATGAATATTATTATCATCGTCTTGTGTTGGATTTGTGGCTTTCAGATTTACAATGTAATATTTTCAAATCCTAATTCAAAGGATTGTCTATTGAGGTCATCATTAACGTAGGGGCGGAACCAACCTCTCTTTTGAGGGTAGGCAAAATAAGATTGTGAATTGTATAATCTTATCTATGAAATAGAAAAGAAATTTTTTTTCTTAGAATTTAGGCAATTACACAAAAAAAGATTTCAAAGTGGACAAGTTCTTTTTTGTTCCGCTCTATCATTGAGCCACCATCATTAGACTACTGCTTGGTGACTTAATTTGCCCATATCCTAGCAAGATAGTCAGCTTAGCTCAAGAACAATATTTTTTGTTATATTTTGATCATAAAAATATTTAATCTATACTAATTAATGTTGACAATTATGAGAAATATTCATATACATTATAATCTCATTAGTTTCACAATTGTCATTGTTTTTAGACTATGCACCATAATCTTGCTTCTAACTCTTTAAGAGAACATGCTTCAGCATTGCATTTGCTGCAACTATTATTCCATCCAAGCCTGCACTACAACCTCCCTAGTTTTATGGCTATCGCCTTTAATACATATGCCACAGTCGTCTCCAAAAGCTTGGTTTATATTTGTTATTGTATTAATTAGGACCAACACCAAGCTTCGCATGTGTTGCAGACATCCCCTTTTAGGCAATCATTGAAATGATCTCATTGTAAGGTCACACCACGATCATTTCTAATGAGCACTACTCCATGACCATATCTAGTAGACCTGATCCACGAATATATTCAATAATGATTATATTAAGTATTCCTTCGTTGTTATTGTAGCCATTACCATCTCATATATTTGCAATATGACTGTCTAAATTATACATTAAATAGTAATAAAGATAGACGTTACGATTTGAGGTTGATTAAAGAAGAGAGTGTGATAGATTGATATTAGAGCAGCTGTTATAAGACTCTAATATTCACTTATATCATTGTTATGAATTGTTTTAGTTTTAGATTATTTTGTTCCTGCATGTTATCACATCAATGTAAATGCCTATAAATAGAGGCCATATGTGATGTATTAGATGGGAAAATTTGAATAAAGCTTTAGGAAGATTTTCCTCCTCCAAATTTTGCTCTCTTTCTCTCTCTCTCTCCTCTATTCTCTCTTTCTCTCTTGCAAGGAGGCTCAAGAAGCTCTCAAGAACTCCTCTAAATTTCCTAACAATCATGATGGTAATTATAATACTAGTACAATGATCATTATCTTAATATTTTCACTTATGTGGTTATACTTTAAGGATCATCATAAAACTTTGAGATCCCAATATGATCCACCCACCACTTGCAGAGAAAATTTTAGATAGCCTATGAACACTCTGCAAGTTCTTATGCTTTGATTAATCCCAAAACCCTAATTGAAGAATCCAAAACCTATATTCAATTACATCCCCTTTGTTTGGTAATAGATTAAAAATCATGTTATTCTCATTCTCTAGCTACCTTGAGCACTTACTAACTACACAGGCGATGATAAATATCCATTTTAAAGAAGATATAAGGAGTACCAGCTTTGCACATTAATATGTTACACTTGTTAATGTTGCATTGATGCATGGAGGGGAGATCTCAAAGTCTAAGCAATGACTGATACTTAGGTTTCATTTAAAACGACTTTTTTACTACTTCTTGAAGCAGCTTTTTAGTATATAAATTTTAATTTTTGTACTAGAAAACAGCTATAAAAAGCATTAGAAAAGCCGTCCCAAACGATACCTTAATTACCAAACTCTCAAAGCCCTTTTTGTAGGACTTGATCAATTTAAAGTGTTAGGTTCCATTTGGGACAGCTTTTTTACTGATTTTTAGAATAACTTCTTAGTATAAAATTTTTTTGAACTCTCCCATGGGGTTGATTAATTTGGGAAGTAAATGTATATTTGCTATTTGCCTCATCGCTCGGCTGCTATACACAACTCAAATCTTGATGTAAATTATCGAATGCTCGAAATCAATCATGTTATTTGTTGTGATTGCCAGTTTGTTTGATTGATAATACATTAAATTTATATAATAACACTCATAATTCTCTTAAAAAATTATTTAAAAAGTTAGCTGGAGTATTTTGATCTTATAATTAAAAAAAAAAAAAAACAGTTCCAAGATTTTTATGATCTAATGATTTGACACCTAAATTATAATTATTATTTAGCTGTATTAAATACAAAGGAAAATAAGGAGCCGGCATGCTTGAATTCTTCTAACCACATAGCTCTCTACTTATTTGTTTGGAATTGCCTTCGATTAATTTGGTTTATTTTACTGTTAATTTCGCTATGGGTTGTCAAATGGGACAATTCAAAGAAAAATACAGCAAACTGCTTCGAATATATATAATTTGATCAACATGACTGGGCCTGATTTAATAATTGTATTAGTGGTCTTGTTAATTACTGCTAATTTTGTAAGATTGTAGTATAAAGACAGAATGAGTGGGATAAATCATGAGGCAAAGGATTAGAAGAATTCAAGCGATAGTAAACAATTGGGCTTACAGTTATGCTTGTAATGCGATATTGCTAGGAAGATGCTAATTTGATGTTTTTATTTTTCCTTTTTTTTTACAGTTGCTCTCCTTATGTTTTGTATATAAATGGTTTAGAAAATCGACATAAGATAAAATAAAAAATAGGGACAAAGGATTAATTACAATTTGGTAATTGCTTTTAATGGAAGAAGTAGGGTAGGATTTGGCTATGGTATACTTTAGGTTTATATATATATATATATATATATATATATATATATATATATAGGGGTGTCAATATTTGACATGACACAAAAATCCGACTCGAACCCGACCTGATTCCAAAACTGGTCGGGTTCGGGTTGACCCGTCGGGTTGCCGGGTCAACCCCGAAAACCCGTTTCAAATGAGCTGACCGCGCTGCCTGACCCTGCCCTCGCCTGCCTGCGCGCTCACCCGAAGCTGCCCGCGGCTGCCCTCGCCCTGCCCGCGTAGCATCTGAGGCTGCCGAGCCTGCCAGCGGTCCCCTGCGTGCGCCCGAGGCTGCCCGCGGTTGCCCGAGCGAGCCCGTGGCTGCCTGAGCCCGCCTACTCGCGTCTGTGCCTGCTCGCTCGCTTCTGCGCCAGCCCGAAGCCAGCAGTCCGTCGTCCCGCCCGCAGCCCGCTGTTCCGCCTTCCCGCCTCCAGAAGCTCAACCGTGTAGGGTCGGGTCAACCGGGCAACCCGACGGGCTAGGTCTGGGTCTGAATTTCCGTCCCATTTACATACCCAGGTCGGGTTAGGGTAGACCCGTCTGAACCCGGGTCAGTTCTGGGTTCGACCCGAACCCGACCCAAAACCCAATTTTGACACCCCTTGAAAAAAAATTTGATTAGAATATTCTTATTGAAATTTTTAAAATTGTTGTGTATATTTAAAGATGATACAATATTTGAGTAATTAATTCCAAATTTGATTTATTCTCCTCTCAAAATATATTCATAGGCTATTTGGTTTGAAGTAAAATTGATGTAAAGTATTTTAAATATAGGAATTTTAAAATATTAGTGGTTGATTTGAAGTAAAAAAATGTAGAGCAAAATTTTGAAATATTTGATAGTCAATCTCTAATGATTTTCAAATACATAGTAAATTGTTTGTCATTGCCACTGCGGTCGTCATCAACCACCACCATCTATAATCATCAGCACTTGCCACTACCCTTTGCCTTATGTAGTAACAAACAGTTGTGCCCACAAGCCATAAGTTGCTGCCTCCACATGCCATTAGCAACCGCACGCTACCTGCTACCACCACCCCTTGTTAATCTCGGCCTTCCACCACCATCACTTAACACTGCCGGTTGCACCACCATCATTGTCACTAGCCACCAATCACCACCATCATTAAATTTTACATTGCATCCATTTTGTTTCAAGTCAAACAGAAAAAAAAATACTCGCTTTTATTTTATACTCATAATATTCCAAATAACTTCAAAACATTTCAAACATATTGCATTCTTATTACATTACATTCATGTTAACCTGCATTTCTTTTTAGCAAACCAAACGGCCCCTCAATAACTTTATACTCAACACAACTAAAAATTAGTTAAAATATTTTGATTTATTTTTTTAATTTAAAATTAGGTCCAAATCAAAGATATCAACGTTTAAATTTAATTTTAAAAATCAAAGAAATGAAATTCCTACTTATTTCTCAAAAGCTATTTTGAACAATAAAAAGAGATATATGCTACTTATTTTTCAAGTCTGTGATTAGGATTTCAACATAATCAACTCTTCTCATCAGAGGTTCAGTTCAAGGAGTTCACACTTCACGTGTCCCGCAGTCCCTATACCCTGTAGACTCTACTATACTTCTAGTTGTAGATCTGCGAGGAATTCATAACTTAAAAAAAAAAAATAAGGAACGTTCTTTACAATAAGCGTTGTCATGCCAATTACGATCAATAATAGCAAATTTAGGGGTATAACTAAGTCAAATTTAGGGGTATAATTGAGCAAGCTGACTCGTGAGCATGCTCGTGCTCAGCTCGATAAATAGCTTGTGAGCCGAGCTTGATGAGCCAAGTTTCAACCAGCACTAACTTGGCTTATAAGCTCACGAGCCAGCTCATTTAAAAAATATTAGTATAAAATACATCTAAAATATATTAGCATTCAGAATTTTATTTATAAAATATTTAAAAATTCTATCTTACTTCTCATATTAAATTATTCTTTATTATTATTATTATTATTATTATTATTATTATTATTTAATTATTTTATTATAATAATTGCTCAAATCATAATCATTTTCTCTCTTTCATACCCCGTGAACTAGCTCGAACTCGTAGATTACAGCTAGAACTCGATTAATAAATCAAGCTCAAGCTTAACCCAATGATAACTCGAGCTCAGCTTGACTCTTTTACACCTCTAAGCCAACCCATATTAGGATGCACTTCCTAAGGAATTATTTGGTTGGCAGGGTCAATGCCTGTGGATTCTTGGATTGTTTTTTGGTATTCTTGTTACATCACCAAAAATTGCCTATAGAGCACAAACCTTGAGGCAAATTTAAGATTACAAATTTCAAAAATTAAATTTGGGGCCATCCAAACTCTATTTTTAGTAAATTTATAGTCAAACTGAATGTTTAGAAGAGAAGAACCAAACGACACCAAAATTGGTCCAATCAAGCCAAATGGGTTTAACTCAGAGGGCCAGAGCATGTTTGAAAGCTTCAAAGCATAAACTGGATGATCAAATAATATCCAAATATTGCATGCTTATAATCGAATCGAGCGGCTCGATGAGACAAATCTAATTAGCCCAAGAATGTTTGAGTCCGATATCATTATGATACTCAAATGCTATAAAAATGCTTTATGATTGAGGGAATCGATATGAGTTGTCCAATTGATCACTTTGATTTTGTCATGGATCTTCTCTCTAAAAAATTTATAAAAAGATTCTTACTTCCCACATGAAAAAGGGAGACTTGGAGCTTGGACCTTTGGTAGGAGATTAAAGAGAGCTCTATGGCTTCAAGAATATAAAGCTCCACCTAGGCACCATAATCGACGAACCACCATCGATTGTCGACAGACCACCACCCGATTACTGATTTCTGTCGGATCACCACCTATTCGCTAAACTTCCACCTGGGCGCTGACTATCACCAAACTTACTCCCGATCATCGTGAGACCATCCCCCTGTCGCCGACGGCCACCAGACTTTCTTTGAGCAGCCGACTGCCTTTGGACTTTCGCCCGACCATCGTCGGACTACCGCCCCGCCGCCAAATGTCCCCTGGCTTCGACCCGGACGCTGACTGTAATAGCCAATATGTTGACTCTGCTAAATATTTTTTTTTGGAGTCAATATAAGTCCAAATTGTGAACCTTCTTCGCCATAGCGTTGTTATTATAGTATTTTATTTGCACGATTTTTTTCGTAATTTTTGGGCGCTAGTGAAAAACCTTAAGAAATTGATACTTATCAGTATAAGCAAGGATTTTGGGAGCGTCAGGTGTCCGTTTTATAAACCGATTTAATCAATATTTTTAAATAAAATTATTTCTTTTATGAATTTTTTTAAATAATTTTTGAAGCCCCAATAAAATTTTTATGAATTTTATACTTAAAAAAATTGATTAAATTAATTATATAATATTAAGTTATTATTTTAATTAAAATATCCTAAGTCACTAATAGTTATTAAAAGCTTTTTAAAAATTCTTTTTCCCTATTGATTTCAACAATAGAGAGCTCTTTAGGAAAATAAAAGATAATAGAGAAGGGAGAGAGAAAAGAAAAACTAAGATTTGAAGGCCACAGAGTTATTTTCATCCATCGATGCTATTGGAAGATTTTCTCGTCTCATTGTAAGGAATCTTTATCCTTGTTGCGGACTCAAATATACGCGGCGATAGATTTTAATTTTCCGTCTCAACGTTGTACGTATATCCAGTACACAAACAGAATTGAGAAAGTAACACCAGAATTTTTACGTGGAAAACCCTGGAAAGGGAAAAAACCACGGGGCCACGCCCAGTTGAAATGATTCCACTAGAACTTGAGCAGATTACAGGGGACTGACTCGCTTTCAAGGGCGATCAGATTACAATGAGTATCCGTTACAAGGACAAGCTGAGTTCCGACGTCACTCGGAATGTCGAACAGAATTCTGGCGTCACTTTGAAAGAAACCCGGCGTCACTCGGGCGTCGGGTAGAATTCCGGCGTCGGGCAGTATTCCGACGCTGCTCCCGTGTAGGGCAGAGTTCCGGCGTCCCTCGGGCGCCTGGTGGTGCTTCGGTGGAGTTCCGGCGATGTTCCGGCGGAGTTCCGGCGGTGTTTCGGCGGAGTTCCGGCGGTGGTCGAGGAGGAGCTGTTCCCTCCTAGGCTTCTCTTCTCTTCTTCTTTTCTTCTTCTCTTCCTCTCTTCTTGGCTTGGGTCCCCTCTTAGGAGAAATGAGGGGCTATTTATAGTTTTTCTGGAGTGGCATAGCCCGTAAATATGTGAGGGATCAGGGGCAAATAGGGAGTGATCTGGATGAACGGCCGATATTGAATCCCTTGATCATGAACCGTTTATCAAGCATTTGAAGGTCTTAATGATGTCAGAATTCTACGATCTTGGGCTCGTTGGATTCGTCTCGTCGAGCCGCTCGATTCGACTATAAGCTCGTCAAAATCGGAGACCGTTTGGTAACTCAAATAGCTGTTTGATGCTTCCAACAGCGCTTCGGGTACTTGATTTGGACTCACTTGGGCTCGGATTGAGTCGAATTTGGTGTCGTTGGATTCGTATTTCCGAGACGCTCAGTTCGACTATAAGTTTGCTGAAATCGGAGTTTAAATGGTCACCGAAATAATTTTTGAAGTTTCCAACTTGAGTTTTCCTCGAGATTCGTGCCCGATCAAGATGATTTTTTGGCGATATATCAGTTGCCCCCCTATTTTTGGACGTCAAAGCTCCAGGAGTCCAAAAATATATGTGTCGGCTTTTTATTTTGACAAAATTGCAAAAATTTGCGTTCCGAAAATTACACGTTTACTCGAACTTGATTATAGAGGCCCCGTTGAGCTCCGAAAGTGTCAAAATTGAGTCCGGAACGTTGAAAAACGTGTCCGGGGACCCCAAAAACGTCGAATTTGGACCGTCCGGGCCCGAAATTGGATCTCGGGAACGGGTAGGCGGCCGTACCGGCCGGACTGGCCGGCCGCCGCCGCCGCCGCCGCCGGCGGCGCAGAACCGCGCCGGAGCGCGCTCGGCCCGCGCTGGGCCCGCCCGCGGCCCGCGCTGGGCCCGCCCGCGGCCTGCTCGCGGCCCGCTTGGGCCCGCCCGCGGCCTGCTCGCGGCCCGCCTGGGGCCCGCCCGCGGCCTGCTCGCGGCCCGCCTGGGGCCCGCCCGCGGCCCGCCTTGGCCCGCGCCTGGCCCGCGCCTGGCGCCTGCTGGCCGCGCCCCTTGGCTGGGCGGTTTGGCCGGCGGTTTGGGGAACCGCCGGCCGGTTTCAATATAATATTATATATATATTTTTTTTTAATTTGGGCCCGAAAAATTCCGAAAAAATCCCAAAAAATTCCGAAAAATTTGAAAAATTTCAGGGAATTTAATAGAATTTTGGAATCCTCCCCCCCTTAAGGAAAACTATAAATAGACCCCCCAAGGCTTAGTAGAAACTCGCCCCTTCTTCTCTTCTTCCTCTGGCTTTCTAGCTTTTGGCATTCTGAGGCTTTCCGCCATTTTTTAAGTAGGTGACTTTCCCTACTTGACTTGGCGCCCCTCTTTTTGTGCAGAAGTTAGTGGCTTTCTCCCTTCCTCTCCTCGTTCTTCCTCCCTTTTTCTTCCTACTTTGGAGGCTTTCCGCAGTCTTTCGTAGGTGATTTTCCCTACTTAGATTTGCGCCCCTCTTTAGTAAAGGGAGCAAAAATGGGTGACCCTGCCTCCTCTAAAATTCCTTCAGAAGATCATCCTGTGCAACGGTCTGAAGTTCCAAAGAGGGTCCAGAAGGCGCCGAAGGCTGACGATGTGATTTCCACCGTCACTGAGGATTCCTTCATCTCATTTAGGAAGAAGTTTCATTTTCCTAATGATTTGGTAATGAAGGTGCCGGCCAGAACTGATCGTGCTTGCTTTCCTCCCCCTGGATATGTGACGGTGTATGAATTTAGCCTGCGAGCGGGACTACGATTTCCTCCTTCCACCGAACTGATCGACATTCTGACGCTTTGTGGGGTGTGCTTGTCTCAATTTTCCTACAGAGCAATGTCGATTGTGATGGGCCTGATCGTGCTTTTCAGAGACCGCGGAGTGGTACTTTCCTCAGAGTGCCTTTCTCGGATGGGGCGTCTCTTTGGCGATGCGCAGGGACGTGTTTCATTCAGGTCCAAGTGGTTGGATATCCGCACCCGAGACCCTTCGAAAGGTTGGATCAGCAACTTCTTTTATGTGCAGAATGATTGGGGTCTTCAGGAGAAGTGGGGGAAGTTGAAAGAGCTACCTGTCCCCCTTCACATTGGAGCAGAAGATTTGCTGAGGATACTCAAACTCCCTGATCTGGATGCTTTACACTACGAGGTGCGTTACTTGAGTAGATATGTAGATGAGGAGTACTTGTTCAAGGTTGGGTTATCTACTCAAGCAGGGAGATCACATGCTCAAATATTGAAGAAGTCTGCTAGAGTTCCAGAAGTGGTTCCCCAAAAGAATCACTCCAAGCATCCAGGGAGCGAGGAAGGTTTGCAGGCATTGAGGAAGAAGAGGGCAGGTGAAGTTTTGACAGTTGTTAGCAGAGGTCCCCGAGCTTCTCCATCCAAGACATATATTCCAGAGGATGTGTTAAACCATCAGTGCATCGGCCGCCGACGGGCTGAGGAGTTGGTGAGTTCTCCTTCACTTCTTCTCCTTTTTTACATTTCTTAAGGAATATATTTCTGATATTTTTCTTGTCTCAGTATTCTGATTTCAAGCTTGAGATGACCAAGGCTCTGAACGATTGGAACAAAGAGTTTGTGAAGGTTAAATACCTTCAGGGAGAGTACAAGAAGAAATATGACAGTAAAGTGAAGGAGATGAAGGTGGTGGAGGATCAGCTCGAGGGGTGCAGAACTGAGTTGGCGAACAAGATCACTTCAGTCTCTTCTCAGAATGAACGGATGGATCGTCTGCATATAGAATTGGTGGAGGCACAAGCAACGATCAAGCAGCAGGAAAAGGCTCAGCAAGTCCTTGAGGCTGAGAATGAGAGGCTTCGTAGTGTACTGTCTGAGAAGGAGGCCCAGCAGTTGCCGTCAGCAGTTATTGAGGAGTTCAAAAAATCTTATGCTTTCAAGATCATTATTGAGGACCACATTCAGGAGGCTCGCAGTCATATTTATGATGTGGAGGTGAAGGCCTTGGAGGCAGAGTGCGCAGAGGATGGCTTCATCAGGGGCTTCATGAAGGGTGTTCGGACAGTACATCGCAAGACCGGAGCAGAGATCGAGGGACTGACTCCCAGCCAGGCTTCTAGTGATGCTTCTTCGGACTCTGGTGGTGAAGAGCTGGAGAGTGAGTTACAGCGAGCTTTTGCCTTGGAGGAGGACGAGGATGATGTTGAGATTCTCTAGGGTGTCTTTGATGTAGTTTTGTATCTCTTTGATTCCTTTCTAGTGATTGTATGTATGCTCGATGTTGATGTTTCTATCTGGTGTACTTGATGTTCAGTGATATATAAAGATGTTGTTGATGTTCTTTTCTCACATGCAAATGAAATTTACTTAGTTTTATTTCAGTTTGGACTTTAGTGAGCTCTCTTTTGACTTGAACAAATGTGAGGCATTCTTTTTCTTTAAAGATTTTGACCCATCCAGGGTTATTAGTGAAAGCATTTGCTCGATTCCCTTAACCTGTCCGGAAAAAGGTCAGATCAACTCCCTTCGGGATTGATCATCAAATGATTTTGATATTCAAGATATCCTCCTAGGATACTTGACCTATCCGAGGTTGTTAGTCAAAGCATTTGCTTGATGACATTAACCTGTGTGGAAGAGGTCGGATCAAATCCCCCTGGGATTGATCATTCAATAATTGAGATACAATATAGATTGTGTACTTCTCGAATCACAGGAAAAGAGTTTGGAGAGGAGAAACAATAGCACGACAAAGTGAATATCATATTGCTCTGTGATATGAGATAACAGTTCCCTAGAATAACTTAGGGATACAAGGGAAAAGTTCTTCTATAATCAACACACACGGGATGTACGAAAAACTTTATAACACGAATATAAGACAAACATAATACATAGACTGATAGCAGTATCAACTCCTACTGATAATATTTGCGAAGATTGCCCACGTTCCAAGTTCGAGGAAGCATTTTCCCGCCAGCAGCCTTCAATTTGAAGGTTCCAGGCTTGACCATAGCCGCTACCAAATAAGGACCCTCCCAGAGGGGGGAGAGCTTATTTCGCTGAGGGCCTTTTCCAGCGGCTTCAATGCTTCGTAGTACTAAGTCCCCAATAGTGATAGGGCGAGGTTTCACCCTTCGATTGTAGTGACGGGCAACTCTTTGGTGGTATGCAGCGGTTCTGAGTGAGGCTTCATCTCTTACTTCTGGGAGGAAATCCAAATTTGCTCTAAGCTTCTCCTTGTTACTTTTGAAGTTGAAAGTCTGAACTCTGTGGCTAGGAACTCCGATATCAACCGGTATGACTGCTTCTGTACCAAAGCAAAGGTTATATGGGGTTTCCCCTGTTGGAGTTCTGGTGGTGGTCCGATAAGCCCAGAGGACATTGGGGAGTTCTTCGGCCCATTGCCCCCCAGCCTTCCCTAGGCGTGTCTTCAGCCCTTTCAGGATTGTTCGATTTGTGACCTCTGTTTGCCCATTAGTTTGAGGATGGGCAACAGCTGTGTGAATGAGCTGAATATGAAAATCCCTACAAAAAGATGTAAAGATTTTCCCAGTGAACTGTGTCCCGTTATCAGTGATGATTTTTGCGGGAATGCCAAAGCGACATATTATGTTCTTCCATAAGAATTGCTTGGCATTTGCTTCAGTAATCTTCGCCAAAGGTTCCGCCTCTACCCATTTGGTGAAGTAATCTACAGCCAAAATAATGAATTTTCGCTGTCCAGTTGCTATAGGAAAAGGTCCCATTATATCAATTCCCCATTGGGCAAAAGGCCAGGGGCCTTGAAGAGATGCAAGCTCCAGAGCGGGTGTATGAGTGAGGTTAGAATGCAGTTGACAGTTTTCGCACTTTCGTGTGAATTCAAGTGCATCCTGTTTCATTGTAGGCCAATAGAATCCCTGTCTCATGATCTTGTAAGCTAACGCTCTTCCTCCCAGATGTTCTCCACATACTCCTGAATGCACTTCTCGAAGCGCGTAATCGGCTTCTGATGGTGGGAGACACTTGAGGTAGGGCCCAATGAAGGAGCGTTTATACAACTCGTTGCTGATAATAGTGAAATTTGCAGCTTGTCTCCGAAGTCGTATTGCAGCTATAGGATCTTCAGGTAGCACTCCATCTTTTAGAAAAGACAAGATGGGTTCGATCCAAGACATCTCTCTTGGCTCGTCAATTGACTGTATGACCCATGGACCCTGAATGCTTGGAAAGTGGATTTCCTCGATACATCTTCTCTTGTAGATATCCCCCGTTGTTGATGTAGCAAGTTTAGAAAGAGCGTCTGCTCTCGCATTTTGTTCTCGGAGGATATGTATGATTTGATGTTCCCCTATACGGGCTAAGAGTAGCTTCACAATGCTACAATATTGAGCCAATTGTGGGTTGTGAATATCAAAATCCCCCTCCACCTGAGAGGCGACTAGTTGGGAATCAGTGTGGGCTATTAGGTTCTGGACTTCACAGTCGATGGCTAGTCTCAACCCAGCAATAAGGGCCTCGTATTCTGCTACGTTGTTGGTTGCTGGGAACTTGAGTCGAAGCCCGTACTCAAGAGTAACCTTCTGTGGAGAGATTAATAAAATTCCAGCCCCAGCCCCAGAACTCCCTGAAGCTCCATCGACGTACAACATCCAGAATGGGGAAGAAGGTGAAGCACTTGGTTGTACATCAGATGCTGGAACAGTGCATTCAACTACAAAATCTGCTAGTGCTTGAGATTTAATATCAGGTCTAGGCAAGTAGTGGATATCAAATTCTCCCAGTTCTACAGACCACTTGACAAGCCTGCCTGATGCTTCTGGCTTCTGCAGAATGCTTTTTAGCGGCAGATTCGTGTAAACTCCAATTGAGTGGGCTTGAAAGTAAGGGCGTAGTTTTCTGGCGGAGTAAACTAACGCCAATGCTGTCTTATCTGCCAGAGGATAACGTCCCTCTACTTCAGATAGAATCTTACTAACGTAGTAGATAGGACGTTGTATAGCATTTTCTTCTCGGACCAGAACTGAACTAATGGCTTGGATAGATACAGCCATATACAAATACAATCTCTCTCCTGGTATTGGTTTAGAAAGTAGTGGCGGGGATGCCAAATACTTTCGCAATTGTTCGAAGGCTTCTTGACATTCATCTGTCCATTGAAATCCGGAGCTACGAGCACCTCTAAGTATCTTGAAGAAGGGCAGATATTTGTCTCCTGAACGTGCCAGGAAACGAGATAGTGCCGCAATTCTCCCATTCAGCCTTTGGACCTCCTTGATGTTCTTTGGCGGCACCATGTCCCTTAATGCCTTGATCTTCTCCGGATTGGCTTCGATTCCTCTATGGGTTACCATAAACCCTAAAAACTTTCCAGAAGCGACTCCAAAAGCACATTTAGCGGGGTTGAGTCGCATATTGTAATGCCTTAACAAGTGGAAATATTGTTTCAGGTCAGAGATATGTTGGGTTTTTTCCAGACTTTTTACCAACATATCGTCCACGTACACCTCCATTGTACGTCCAATAAGGCTTTTGAAAACCTTATTCATGAGGCGCTGATAAGTTGCTCCAGCATTTTTGAGCCCGAAGGGCATCACCCGGTAGCAGTACAATCCTTTGTCTGTTTGAAAAGCTGTTGCTTCTTCATCAGCAGGATTCATCTTTATTTGATTGTAACCGGAGTATGCATCCATAAAACTTAACATCTGATGACCGGAAGTGGTATCAACCAACTGGTCAATGCGAGGGAGCGGAAAACTATCTTTTGGGCAAGCTTTATTGAGATCAGTGTAATCTATACACATTCTCCAGGCTCCACTCCCCTTCCGTACCATGACAACATTTGCTAACCAAGTAGGATAGTGTACCTCTCGTATGAATCCGGCTTCTAAAAGTTTATCAACTTCTTGTTCAATTGCTTGCTGGCGGTCTGGTGCAAAGTTTCGCTTCTTCTGGATAATCGGTTTGCATGTTGGATTGACTTTGAGAGAGTGAACGATCACTTCGGGGTCAATTCCAGGCATATCTGCTGGACCCCATGCAAAAATATCCTGATTTTCTCGCAGAAAAGCTGTAAAGTTTTTCTTCTCATCATCTGAGAGAAGTGATCCAATTCGCACTGTCTTTGAAGGATGCTCTTCAGATATAGATACAGTAGTAAGGTCTTCCACAGGGGAAGCTCTCTGAGGAATATCTTCGCTGCGCAGATCAAAGTCCTCGATGCTTAGGGTAACCGTTGGACGAGACTTGATCTGCCTAAGATAGCAGGTTTGTGCTATTTGCTGATCTCCGCATACTACACCGACTCCTGATGGGGTATGGAACTTCAGCTTGAGGTGAGGAATGGATGCGATGATCCCAAAAATTGACTGGAGCGGCCTCCCAAAGATGGCGTTATAAGCTGATTCTGATTTCACCACAATGAATTGGATGGAGTGTGTAGTCTGTCGAGGAAATTCTCCAAGAACTACCGGGAGACTGATTATTCCTTCTGCTTGTACAGGTCGATTATCAAATCCATATAAAGGACCTGCAGCAGGTTGAAGTTTTTCTCTTGAGAGACCCATGTTGAGAAAAGTAGAGTAGAATAGAACATCTACGGAGCTTCCGTTGTCCACAAGAATTCTTTTTACATTGTAACACGGGTCACCAATGCCTGCGTTTATGACAAGCGGATCTTGATGGGGGGTCTTTACTCCTTCCAGGTCGGAATCATCGAACGTGATGGAATGATCAATACGAGCCCTTTTTGGAGTTGGGTTTTCTTCCACAGTTAAAAAGATTTGGTCGGATAGTAAGGGGCCTCCTGCGATTGTTTCAATTTCGCCCACCGTTACCCGGTTATTCGCTGGTTGTCTTTGTGATTGATTCTGCCCCCCAGTGGGACGAGCTTCTTCTCGGGTAGGTGGATTCCCAATAAATTGTTGAAGATAACCCTGACGGATGAGTCTTTCAATCTCCTCCTTAAGTTGCCTACAGGACTCAGTAGTGTGGCCACGACTACGATGAAAGTGGCAGTACTGATCTTGGTTTCCTGTATTCTGCTTTAAAGGATGCGGCCACTTCACTTTGTCCTGATCTTGAATCGCCATCAACACATTTGCTCGAGAGGTGTTGAGCGGAGTGTACTCCTTCTCCTGTCGGGGTTCTCGTCGTGGCAATGGGGGTCTAGGAGGTAGATTGCTCTTCCCTTGCTTTTTCCGTTGTGATGATGGATTATCCATCTCAGGTGCTCCCTTGCGCTTCCCAGTGGGTTGCTCGAACTGTTTTCTGTGAGCATTTATTGCCTCATCTGCTGATATCTGTGCTTCCACACGATGGATCAGATCGGCATATGAATGGACAGTATCGCGCATGAGTGCCGAATAGAAGGGGCCAGGACGGAGTCCTCCAAGAAAGACCCCTCTGAGCAATTCTGGGTCCACTCCTGGGATTTGTCGAGCCTCGATAGAAAATCGTCGAAAGTACTCTTTCAATGATTCTCCCTCGCTTTGACGAATCCCGGAAAGGTGAGAAGAATCCTTAGTAATTCTTCGGTTGGCTACGAACTGCTCGACAAACACCTTGGCCAATTTAACAAATGTGGGGATCGTTCCGGCTGGAAGTGAATAGTACCATGTTCGAGCTTGTCCTTTAAGAGTAGCAGGGAAAACCTGGCAAAGGAGTGCATCTGAAGCTCGTTGAATATGCATGATGGTTCTGTAATGGTCGATGTGCTCGTACGGGTCGGATGTCCCATCGTAGGATTCAATGCTTGGCAGCTTAAAGCCAGCCGGAATAGGGTGTTGAAGAATGGCTTCTGCCAGGGGTGACGACTCCTGGAAGTCCCACTGACGAAGAGGTTGCCTTATGCCTCCTGTAGGGAATTCCTCCCGGACTAATTGTCGCAGTTCGTGGCGTAGGGCATTGCGAGGGAGCTCAGCAATGTGAGGTTGGGCTAACTCCTCAGGGAGGTCTTGAGGAAGGCGAGATCGCTGACTTGCGTGCGGAGGATGGGTAGAACTTGCTGTATCAGCCAGCTCATTCTCTTGACGTGACTGCGAACGCCTCCTGGGTGGAGGAAGAGGATTCTCAGCCTGAAGATGTTCAATTTGAACAGCTTCGACACGGGGTGGATCTCGAGGGAGAAGAACCTCCTCCTGAGGTGCTAGGGTCGGCTGTCGAGTCTCTCGCAAGAGTTGTAGGATCTCATTTTGATATTCTTCCATCTTTCGAATTCTTTCCTCTAAGGAGGGTCCCGAGGTCCCTTCTCCATGTGCGTTTTGCCCCCCGGGGAGGAAAGAGGTAGATACCGGGCGTCTATGATTTATAGACTGATTTCTGGACTGGTGGGAGTTGGAGCGAGAAGCTCCAATGATACGACTGCTGCGCCTGTTGACCATCGTAGCAATACTTGAAGTTGTGAGATGGACTTGTTCCCACAGACGGCGCCAAACTGTTGCGGACTCAAATATACGCGGCGATAGATTTTAATTTTCCGTCTCAACGTTGTACGTATATCCAGTACACAAACAGAATTGAGAAAGTAACACCAGAATTTTTACGTGGAAAACCCTGGAAAGGGAAAAAACCACGGGGCCACGCCCAGTTGAAATGATTCCACTAGAACTTGAGCAGATTACAGGGGACTGACTCGCTTTCAAGGGCGATCAGATTACAATGAGTATCCGTTACAAGGACAAGCTGAGTTCCGACGTCACTCGGAATGTCGAACAGAATTCTGGCGTCACTTTGAAAGAAACCCGGCGTCACTCGGGCGTCGGGTAGAATTCCGGCGTCGGGCAGTATTCCGACGCTGCTCCCGTGTAGGGCAGAGTTCCGGCGTCCCTCGGGCGCCTGGTGGTGCTTCGGTGGAGTTCCGGCGATGTTCCGGCGGAGTTCCGGCGGTGTTTCGGCGGAGTTCCGGCGGTGGTCGAGGAGGAGCTGTTCCCTCCTAGGCTTCTCTTCTCTTCTTCTTTTCTTCTTCTCTTCCTCTCTTCTTGGCTTGGGTCCCCTCTTAGGAGAAATGAGGGGCTATTTATAGTTTTTCTGGAGTGGCATAGCCCGTAAATATGTGAGGGATCAGGGGCAAATAGGGAGTGATCTGGATGAACGGCCGATATTGAATCCCTTGATCATGAACCGTTTATCAAGCATTTGAAGGTCTTAATGATGTCAGAATTCTACGATCTTGGGCTCGTTGGATTCGTCTCGTCGAGCCGCTCGATTCGACTATAAGCTCGTCAAAATCGGAGACCGTTTGGTAACTCAAATAGCTGTTTGATGCTTCCAACAGCGCTTCGGGTACTTGATTTGGACTCACTTGGGCTCGGATTGAGTCGAATTTGGTGTCGTTGGATTCGTATTTCCGAGACGCTCAGTTCGACTATAAGTTTGCTGAAATCGGAGTTTAAATGGTCACCGAAATAATTTTTGAAGTTTCCAACTTGAGTTTTCCTCGAGATTCGTGCCCGATCAAGATGATTTTTTGGCGATATATCAATCCTATTTCTGATTTCAAAGATTTTATGTTTTTGATATTTTTATGATCAAATTTATATTTTCGTTATCGAAAAATGAGAATAATTTTGTATTGACAAAATTTTCACCTCGTAACTTTTTATATGTTATAAAGATTAAGATTATGAACGTTTTGAATATTTATTTGAGATTTTTCACCGGGTGATTTTAAAAATACAATGATTTTTGTCTACTCAGAAACTTATTTTGACGTCTAAAAATAGTGATTTAGTTCAACTAAAGCTTTAGAATATTATTTTATATAATATTTGATAATTTGGTTAAATTATAAAAATGTGAATTTTTGCTCAGCATGATTTTTATTCTCTACCGTTATAACATTTTGGTATTTTCTGAATTAAGCTTGGTTGTGTATTATTTACTGTAATATATTAAAAAATAATAGTGTATATGTGATTGAGATTACTGGTATAGTGTTGTGATAATAAAGTATGTGTAAAAGATAAGTAAAGACTGGTTGACCCGTTGATTGGAGACTGATTGACCTATACAGGATGGTGGAACGATGGGCTTTCTTTTAAATATTATGGTTTGGTGTTATTCGCCACTGATTCACGTGATACACTAATTGAGAGTTATTAAGAGATGATTACTGTGCCGACGATTAAAGAGTGATGACTCTATTTATTAAGCCAATGATTTACTGATAGTGATACAATACTGAAAGACACCGTGATAGCTAGGACTTCTTTCTTATTTAGTGTGATTATTGAAATACATATTTTTGTGACATTTTTTGGTTACTGTATGGATTTATTACTACTGCACGAATTTATTATTATTACATTATTCTGCTGTTCCTTCAACTGGATTGTTATTGTTACCAATTTAGATTCTAATACTAAGTATTTGATATACTGAGCACGTGATATAGAATAACTAGATATCATGTGTACATTCCTATATAATTTTACTGTATTGATTTGATTTCAATAATCTTTACTAATATTTTGATTTGACGCTTTATCTTATTTATGTACTAATTTATATTACATATATGATGATTATTTTATAGATTTGATACTCGTATTAGTTTACTGCTTTACTAGCTCCCGTACCGTAGTGTTTTACTTTTTATAGATTCTACTAGTACATGTAAAGTTTATTATTTTTGCAATGATTTAATGATCATTGAATATAACTGCTATGACTTGACTGTTGACATACATATTGCTTTTTACCATGCTTTGAATTCAATTGTAGATTTTGGTGACCTGCTGGGCTTTTTTTAGCTCATTATATATGGTTAAATAATTTCAGCTCAGGGCAAAAATCAGGAGTGTGAAGTTGGTCAGGATTCCTTCAGGTTCAGGTTCTTTTTATTTTAGCTATTCTTTTGTACTCAGAATATGATAAATATGTGATAACTGTATAAATCCTGAGTATGATATACGATTTTTGGGAATAAATATAAATGTGTACATTGATATTTTGAATTATAAAATGTATTTTATTATTTACTACTAATAGATGATATTAGATAGCTCTGGTTATTATTTATTAAAAGATAAAAATAATAATTATATCAAATTAGATTCTGGGGCATCACTCTGACTGCCATTAGACTTCCACTCGACCACCAATCATTATCGAAACTCTGCCTGTGACTGACCAATGACGGACCTTTGCCCGGTTTCCCTCGACACACCACTCTGACCTCCATCGTGCGCCGACTACGGTCCCTCCAACCATTATCGCTCACTGACTACGGCACCTTCGACCACCATAGCCCACTGACTATAGTCCTTCCAAACTCCATCGCCTGCCGACTACAATCCTTTCGACAATCATTGCCCCCTGATTAAGGTTCTTCTGACCTTCATTACTCACCAACTACGGTCCCTCCGACCACCATCGCCCGTCGACTACTGTTCCTCCGACCGCAGTCACCAGCCAACTATGGTCCCTTCGACCATTATCTCTCAAATACAATCCTGCAAATCAAATGAATAGGTCAACATTCTCTTGAGAATTGCTTCATTATCATTGGATTCTTCCAACCTCAACTATATAATGTGCTATATATAATACACTGAGCCAAGGCCTTCCCCTCGAGGAAGGGTACCATTTGTAGTCGACTATAAACACTAGTGGAATCATTTTAGCTGGACCAGACCTCGTGATTTTTCTTCTTTTCAGGAGTTTTTACGTAAAGATCTTGATGTCTCTTATGACTCTCGCACTCATCTCTCTCTTTATCTATATCTGTGTTGGATCTTAGTTCAAAGCTAAGATATTAAGCTTCTTATCTCTATATCGCAGTGCATATTCAAGGACGCAATAATTTTCATTAATCAATATCTCTTTTAAGTTGTGATGCAATTGTTCAATGATAGTCAATTTATATAAGGCTCTTTCCTCAATAACAATTGATTAGTAATTTAAATCAGAGAAGTTAGCTCTGTTGCTAATAGTAAATTTCTCATCCACTAGTGGGCAGAAGGGAAATTTTTTTACTATGATTAAAATTTCATCACAAGTATATGTGGTATCTACAATACAATGTATATAACTAGAATAAAAATAACTTTTTTGGACCTTTAGTAATAAAAGGTAAGCATTGAGTAATCTTTTGCTCTTCGAAATAGTTTTTTTTAAATATTGATATATCATCAAAAAAATAATCTTGATCGATCATGAATCTCGAGCCAATTTGAATAAAAATCTTTTGAAATTAATTCCAGGACCATCCAAACTCTGATTTCAATAAACTTATAGTTGAACATAACATCTCGAATAGACGAATCCAACTACACCAAATTCAGTCCAATATGACCCAAATGGGTCCAAAATCGAGGATTTGAAGTGCATTTAGAAGTTTCAAAACATAAATTGGATGACCAAATGACTTCCAAATGTGACATGCTTATAGTTGAATCGAGCGGCTTGATGAGACGAATCCAACGAGCCTAAGATTGTTGAATTATGACATCATTAATATACTAAAATTCTCAATAAATAGTCCTTGATCAAGGGAATCAATATCAGTCATCCATCCAAAACACTCTCAACCTACCCTTGATCTTCTCATTATTTACTAGCCATGCTACTCCCCAAAAACAATAAGTAGACCCCCATTCTTTACAAAAAAGGAAGAAGGAGAAGGAGAGGATGAAGCGAGAGAAATCTGAGATCTCTCTTGACACCAAGTTCCTCCTTGATCACCGCCAGGACTTTCTCCTGTCGTCGAACTTTCGCACATTACCGAATTTTTTCCCGTTGCTGAACTTTTGTCGGACCACCATCAATCATCGGACTTTCGCCCAGCCATTGACTATCATCGGATTTCCACCAGACCACTGGTTGTCGCCAAACTTCCACCGAGCCACCGACTAACGCCGGGCTTCCGCCTGATCACCGAACATCTCCGGACTTCTATCTGATGCCAGAATTCCATCAATCATTAGACTTTCGCCTTTTGTCGTACTTCTGGCCATTGCCAGATTTCTACTTGATGCTGGACTTTCGTTAGACCACCATTCGTCGTCGGACTTCCCTCGGCCACCAACTATCACCGAATTTTCCCCCGACCACCGGTTATCACCTGACTTTCACCCAACCACCGATTGACACCAGACTTTCATCAGGCCACCAACTGATGTCGTACTTCTGCCCGGCCACCGACTGACGTCGGACTTCCACCCGATCACTGATCGTATCCTGACTTCCATTCAATCTTCATTAGTTACTAGATTTCAACCTGACTATTGATTATTGTAATTTGATCATCCTCAAATTCAAGGACGATTTAGTCATCTGTAACCTACTCAAACACTAGTGGAACCATTTCAACTAGGTGTGGTCCCACGGTTTTTTCATTTTCCAGGGTTTTTCACGTAAAATATCTTGGTGTTTCTTTTTTCCTCTATTTGTTTGTTGGATACTCATGTAACACTACTACGTGAAGTTTTTTGCACTTTACTGCTGCGAATACTCTAGGCCAAAACAAATATAATTTTCAATTTATTTAGTTTTAGGTTTTATTTTAGATGAAATGATTTGCTAAAATGTGATGAATTATAGGTGCTTCTTTTTAGTATCCTCATGATTATAAAAATAAGGATAATAAGAATGGATACGTCATCAAAAATTATTTTGATTGAGCACAAATCTCGAGGCATATTCAAGTTAGAAACTTTTAAAATTCAATTCGGGATCCTTTGAATTCTGATTTTAGCAAACTTATAGTCAAACTGAACATCTCAAAGAGACGAACCTAACGACACCAAAATCGGTCCAACGCAAGCCCAAATGGGTCCAAATCAGGGGCCCAGACCACATTAAAAGGGTCAAATCATTATTTGGATTACCAATTGATATTAAAGTATGGCATACTTATAGACAAATCGAGCGGCTCGGTGAGACGAATCCAACGAGCCCAAGATCGTTGAATTCTGACATTGCTAAGGCATCTAAACAGTTGAAAAACTCTCTATAATTGGGGGAATCAATATGAGCCATCCGATGGAGCACTCCGAACCTGCCCCGGATCTTCTCTATATTTACGGGATGTGCCTCTCATGAAAATCTATAAATAGACTCCCTCTATCTACATGAAGGGGATCTTTTGCTGGAGATTGGAGAGAGCTCTAAGGCTTCTGGAGCTCCAGCGCCACCGCCGACGAACCCCAGTTGACCTCCGCCTAACTTCAGCCAAACCTTCGTCAGACCACTGCCCGGCCACCGGCAGTCGCCGGACTTCCATCCGGCCGCCGACTGCTGTCGAACTTCAGCCCGACCTTCGTTGGACCACCGCCTGGCCACCGACCGCTGCCGGACTTCCACCCGCCCGCCGACCGCTGCTAGACTTTAACCGACCTTCGTCGGACCACCGCCCGGCCGCCGGCAGTCACCGGACTTCCATCTGGCTGCCGACTGCTGCCGAACTTCAACCCAACCTTTGTCAGACCACCGCCCGGCCGCCGACCGCTGCTAGATTTAGCCCAACCTTTGTCAGACCACCACCCGGCCGCCGACCGCTACCGGACTTTAGCCCGACCGTCGTTTGACCCTCACCTGGCCGCCAACCGCCGACGGGTTTCCACCTGGCCGCCGACCACCGCCTGACTTCCACTCGGTCGCCGACCGCCACCGGACTTCTGCCTGGCCGCTGACCGCCACCGAACCTCCGCCCGACCTTTGTCGGATCATTCCCCGTTAGCTGAACTCCTACACGGACGCTGTTGGACTTTCGCCCGACCGTCACCAGACCTTTGCCTAACTCTCCAAACTACTGTAATTTGACCGCCTTTAAGTTGAGGGACGGGTCAACCCTTGTAATTCACTCAAGTGTAGTTGAATATTTTCATCTAAGCGAGGCCCCGTGGTTTTTCCCTCTTCGGACTTTCCACATAAAAAAGATCGGGTGTTTTATTTCTTTTTTTCTGTTTGTATGCTGGATATCCATACATTACTAAGAAGAAAACTTTACTCACTCTATTACTGCGAATTTTCTAGCCCGCAACAAAAATAGTGTTATTTTGTATCAATCAATGGAATATAGTACCAAGTAAAAGGCCTCAGACTAAAAGTTTAATTGTTTTCCTACTAAAATAGGGTAAATTATGCCAATTTTTAATAAAAGAAAATTTGCCCACGCAGCTATTACTCATTAGCATCAAATTACACATCACATAAAAAATCTCTTTCTTCACTACATCTTCTGCATAAATGATTGCGCAAAACAAGTCTCGATTTGGGTTACAAAATTTTGTGCCATTAGGTTTTGCCTGCTACAGCTACTGTTTTTTTTTTAAAATAAAATATCTCTTTAATTTTTTATTCGCTTTAATTAAATTAAGTCTCCGCCCATATCTTTCCCAAAATAAAAAATAAAATAAAAATAAAAAGATTTGTAATCCTCCGAGTGAGTGGTTTAAGAGGTTGATTTGGCGGCGCCAACCTCACTTAAAAAAGGCACGAAAAAGGTTAATTAAGAGTTGTTCATTGCCGATATGTATTTGTCTACTTAGTTTTGCCTTACCATTCTAAAAATAACACCGGGTTTCTCCTTTGGCGGCGGGTTTTATGTTTATTTATTTATTTATTATTATCATTAGAGATTGACCATTGTGATTAAAGTTATAAGTATTAGATTAATGATATTGCTAATGACGCGTTAATTCATTATTTATTGTTATAATTTGGACAATTCCAATTAGAAAGCCTGGATTAGGGATTCAATCGTTTGGTGCAGTTGAGAGGATTCACATGAAGATTAAGATCATTAAGAATATGGGGAGAAAAGGGGGAAATGAAACTTAATCTGGATGCCAGATTGTCAGTACAGGTGGTGAGATAGGACAAAGGAGAGAGTAAGATAACAAATGGGATTAGATGTTCCTAATATTTGTATGATTAGGGAGGCCGTTCAATGGTGCCATGTGGCAATAGTTTTTCAAATAAAGTGATTGATTCAAAATTTTTTAGTTTAGAGTTAATTCAATAAATAATGAAGATATTTATAATAATTTTGAAGATAATTATATAAACTTGTATGGCATAAAATCACAATTATAATTTTCTTTTAAAAAAAAATTATGAGGCACTTCGTCTTCATGCTCTTTTCGATTCGACAAGCATCGCTGAAGTGATCAATATGTTTCTTGCCTCACTCCTTAACTCCCGTTTCCTTGGTCCAAACAAAGTATTTCGAGCCTAATTAGTTGTATATATATTGTTTAAATTATTATGAATTATACCCACTGTTAAGTGTTAACCATGAGCAATTATGCATGCTACACTCGCCTTCCACATTCTTGTTCATCCCATCTCCTACTTCTAACTCTGCCAAAATCACAATCAATTCCTTCATGTTTTTATTTCTAAATTTATTTGATCTCCTTTGTGATACCACTCTATTTGAAATGAATGAGTTTAATGAGAAGAAATAATAGTTGATTGTTTTATAAGAAATAGAATTCATAAACTATATAGAATAAAAATACAAATATTTTTTCTTATTTATATTTAGATTAAGAGATGAATCTATGAGTTGTACTGATGATAAGAGAAGCATATAAGAGATTAATGAAGTGGGTTAAAATAGGGAGAGCAAAGAAGGACTAAAATGACTAATTTTTCTAACCCTTGTTGGCTCTAGTCATTCAATGAAGGGTGATTAGGGTACTATATAAAGAATTGTTGTATGTTTAGCACCCTAGTCACTTGGTCATAACGATACTTGAGGTACTAGTTAAGAATTCTTTTTGTACCAGTACTCTTTGTTGTCTAGTGACCATACCACTAGGGTTGCCATGAAAGTATTGGCTACTTATGTTGTATCCTAGCAGAATGGTTGATGGTGATTAGATAATCATTATTTTCTAGTTTATTATTTTGGAGCTTGTTTTCGTATGAAATTGTTGCGCAAACAAGTCCATTTCTACAAATCATATATATTTTATGTTTATTTCAAAATTTTGATAATTTTAGTTGCATATAATACATACATGATATTATCAACAACTGTTATATATAATTTATAGTCATTTGAAACTCTATTTTTTTAGTCACATTATTCTGCCATGATACTAGAACATGTCATTGTGAAAATTTTGATACATTCAATGAATGGTAAAATGATCTGAAAATTCTTGATTTTATGCTTGCCACTTGTTTTAATAATATTAAAGACAAAATAACTTTAATCTTACATTTGAAGGTGACAAGTTCCATAATTTTAATTGAGAGAATTTGTTATACTTTAACAACATTATCAAAATCGAAGGAAATCAATTAGGTCTAGATTGAAGTTTAATGTCTTAGCTTTGAACGAAGATCACACATATAAATAAAAAAGAGAGGGGTGCAAAAATCATAAGAGACATAAGAGTTTTAACATGAAAAACTCTAAAAAGGGAAAAAATCACGGGGCCTTGTCCTGTCGTAACGAATCCACTAGTGTTTGTCATTGATTCCAAATAATACCCTTCCTCGGAGGAAGATGTTGGTACAATATGTCGATCACATTACATGTTGAAGTTTGAAGAATTTAATGGTATGAGAGTTGTTCTTAAGAGACCGTTGGTCTGTTCGTTTGGTCGGTAAGACCGTAGTTAGGCAACAGTGGTAAGAGGGATCATAGTTGGGTGATTGAGTTCGTAGGGACTGTAGTCAGTTGATGGTGGTTAGATGGATTGTTTGGGCGATTGAGGTTAGAGGAATCATAGTCGACAGATGATAGAGGTTGGGGTGACCATAGTCGGTGGGCGATGAAGATTAGAAGGACCATTGTCATGTGATGGAAGGTCCGATGGTAGTGGCTAGGCGACAAGTGGTCTAACGACGGTGGAAACTTGGGCGTCTGATGACAAACAACTTGTGAAAGTCCAACAGTGGCAAGGGTTCATCAACGATGGTGCTAGGATAAAGCTCTAAGATTCATCAAGCTTTACAGCTCCTTTGAATCTATAGCCTAAGGTCCAAGCCTTATTCAAAAAGTCCCAACTTCCCTTCTTGTGAAGAGTTAGAGCCTATTTATAAATTTTTTAGAGTGGCATGTTCCATGAACATGGAGAAGATTTAGAACAAATTCGGAGTGCTTCATCGGAAGACTCATATTGATCCCCTTGACCATATAACATTCATTTATCATTTTAAGTGTCTTAATGATGTCAGAATTAAGAAATATTGGCTTTCTGGATTAGTCTCGTCGAGCCGCTCGATTCGATTTTAGGCATGCCATATTTAGAGATTATTTGATTACCCAATTAGAGTCTTGAAGCTTCCAAATATGCTTTATGCCATTGATTTGGGTCCATTTGAGTTCATATTAGACAAATTTTGGTATCATTGTGTTTGTTTTGCCGAGACATTTAGTTTGACTATAAGTTTGTTGAGATTAGAGTTCGGATGGTCTTGAATTTAATTTTGAAAGTTTCCAATTTGTATATGTATCAAGATTCGTGCTTGATGAAGGAGATTTTTGTTGATATATATATATATATATATATATATATATATATATATATATATATATATATATATATATATATATTGTTGCGTCCTGGAGTATTCGCGGTGGTAGAGAAATATAAAGCTTAACGTCTTAGCTTTGTACGAAGATCCAGCACGCAATCAGATAAGTGAGAGGGTGTGGTATTAATAAGAGACACCAAAATTTTTACGTGAAAAATCCTTAAAAAGGGGAAAAAACTATGGGGTCTGACCCAGTTTGAATGAATCCACTATTATTTGCAGTGGATTACAAATGAGACCCTTCCTTGGGGGGAAGGCCTTGGCTTGATGTACATTAAAGGGAGTATATTATATGGTGAGAATACAAAGAATCATTTTTGATGTGTTTGTTTGGTTAGAAGAATCATAGTCGGTGGGCGACGGAGGTCGGAAAGACTGTTGTCTGACGATGGAGGTCGGAAGGACCGTAGTCGGTGGGCGACAGAAGTCAGGTCGACAGAGATCGAAAGGACTGCGACGGAGGTCGGACAGACCGTAACCGACCGCAGTCGGTGGGCGACGAAGGTCAAAATGACAGTAGTCGGCGGGCGACGGAGGTCAGAAAGACCATTGTCTGGTGATGAAGGTTGGAAGGACCGTTGATAGAGGGAAGTCTGGCACCGGGTAGAAATCCGGCGACGGGCGAAAATTCGGTGTCGGGTAGAAGTCCGACGAAAGTCCGGTGACTGGCAGAAGTTTGGTGACAAGCGGAAGTTCAGCATTGGGTAGAAGTTGGATGAAAGTCTGGCAACTAGCAAAAGTCTTGCGACGGGCGGAAGTTCAGTGTCGGATAGAAGTCTGACGAATGTCCAGCGACGGGCAGAACTTTAGCGTCGGTTGGTGGTCGGGCATAACACTTGTGTCAGTTGATGTTTGGGCAGAACTCCGGCATCAGTAGGCTGCTGAGTGGAAGTCCGGCGGTGGTCGAGGAAGAGTCTGGTGGCAAGAGAGCTCTCTTCTTTTTCTTCATTCTCTTTTTGCTCTGGCTTCCTTCCTCCTCCGCTTCTTTCCGGGGGTCCCCCTTTATATAAAATAAGGGATCTATTTATAGTTTTCTAAGAGTGGCACGGCCAGTAAATAGGAGAAAGATCAAGGATAAATTGGGAGTGATTTGAATGGACATCATATGTTGATTCCCTTGATTGTAGATCGTTTATTGGACATTTGAATACCTTATTGATATCAGAATTCAGCAATCTTGGGGTCGTTGGATTCATCTCGTCGAGCCGCTCGATTCGACTATAAGTATGTCACGTTTGGAGACCGTTTGGTAATCTAAATTATGGTTTGAACCTTCCAAATGTGCTTCAGGTCTTAGATTTGGACTCATTTGGGCTCGGATTGAGTCGAATTTGATGTCGTTGGGTTCGTATTTCCGAGACGTTCAGTTCGACTGTAAGTTTGTTGAAATCGGAGTTTAGATGGTCTTCGATTTAATTTTTGAAAATTTCCAATGCAATTTTTCCTTGAGATTCGTGCCCGATCAGTATAATTTTTTTATGATATATATATGAGGCGTAGGTGGTTGAATTATAATAAAGTAATTAGTTGAATGGTAGTTTTTATTTTTGGGTAATAGCTGAATAAGAGTTGCTTTCATTCACATTTCTTCATTAAGGTTGCCTTAGGAGTCAAACATGCAGCCGTTGGCCATTGGCTACGTTATCTCAATCCCATAAGATTTGCTACTGATCTTGTTTGTTTTTATCCGCTCACAGTGATTAAGACGGCTTAATCTCATATATATTTCAGACACGCCTGCTTCTAAATAATGCCTTTTTACGTGAATCCCACCTCCCGACAAAATTGGCCTCACCACCACAATCACTCCCAAACGCTCACGCCACCCTCACACCAGCCCACTTGCTTTTTAAATTATACTTCACCATCAAATTAAATATTTTCATTTTCTTTAAAAATTAAAAAAATTCACAATCAAATAACTTCAAATTAATACTCTCAGGCAAAGTGTTCAATCAAATAGAGTGAAATATTTTAAAATTTAATTATCAAATTTTGGTCCGTTAATTTATTATCAAAATTGTCTTGATCGGGCACAAATCTTAAGGCAAAATCAAGTTAGAAACTTTCAAAATTAAATTCGGGACAATTCGAACTCCAATTTCAACAAACTTACAGTCGAACCGAACGTCTCAAAAATACGAACCCAACGACACCAAATTCGACCCAATATGAGCCCAAATGGGTCCAAATCGAAGACCCAAAGCGCCTTGAAAAGTTCAAACCATAAATTGGATTATCAAACGACTTCCAAATGTGACATGCTTATAGTCTAATTGAGCGGTTCGACGAGAAGAATCCAACGAGCCCAAGATCGCCAAATTATGATATCATTAAGACATTTAAATGCCCAGTAAACGGTCCATGATCAAAGGGATCAATATCGGCCGTCCATTCAAACCACTCCCAACTTACTCTTGATCTTCCTCCTATTTACTGGCCATGTCATTCTCAGAAAATTATAAATTGACCCCCTCATTTCTCATAGAAAGGGGGCTAAGCAAGAGGGGAAAAAAGAGATGAGAGGAAGAGAAATCAGATATTTCTCTTGCCACCAAACTCCTCCTCGACCACCTCCCGGCCACCGACTGTCGTCAGACTTCCACTTGGCCACCGACTACGGTCCTTCCGACCTCCATCACCACACAATGATATTTCTGACCATTATCGCCCGTCGACTACGGTACTTTCGACCTCTGTCGCCAGACTACGGTCTTTCCGACCTTCGTCACCAGACAACGGGCTTTCTGACCACTATTGCCCGTCGACTACGGTCCTTCCGATCTCCATCGCCAGACCACGGTCCTTCCGACCTCCATCGCCAGACAACGATCTTTCTGACCACTGTCGCCTTCCGACTAGGGTCCTTCCGACCTCCGTCATCAGAATATGGTCCTTTCGACCTCCGTCGCCAGAAAACTATCCTTCTGACCTCCATCGCCCGCCGATTATGATCCTACCGACCAAATGAACATATCAATACTGATTCTTCCAATTTCCACCATGTAATGCTTTCTATATAATATATATTTGTTACATCAAGCCAAGGCCTTCCCTCCAATGAAGGGCCTCATTTGTAATCAACTGTAAATATTAGTGGATTCATTCAAACTGGGCTAGGCCCCATGATTTTTTCTCTTTTTAAGATTTTTCACGTAAAAATCTTGGTGTCTCTTATAAATACTACACCCTCTATTTTTATCTGATTATGTGCGGGATCTTAATACAAAGCTAAGACATTAAACTTTATATTTTTCTACCACCGCAAATATTCTAGGACGCAACAAGTTGTGACTAGATTTTGTCTAAACTTAAGGTATGTATGAGACTGCTATAACTTTTTATAGAGGTGATGGTAAAGATATTGAGGGAAGAGTAATTTTTTTTCAAAAGCTATTGTACAAAGTAACTTCATAGCATAACAATTTCTTAAAAGCATGAAGAGCATAATATTCAAATGAAATTATAGTTACAATACTGATACATCACCAAAAGTTACCTTAATTATGCACTTATCTCAAGACATATTTGAATTGAAAACTTTCAAAATTAAATTTAGGACCATCCATAGTCCTATCTCAATAAACTTATAGGCAAATTGAATGTCTTGACAAGACGAACCCAATGCACCAAAATCGGTCCAATCTGACTCCAAATAGGCTCAAATCAAGGGACTAAAGTATATTTAAAAGCTTCAAAGTATTAATTGGATAATCAAATAATCTTCCAATATGGCATGACTATAATCAAATCGAGCAGCTCGATGAGATGAATCCAACAATCCCAAGATCAGTTGTTTCTGACATCATAAAACATTTAAATGCTTGATGAAAGCTTTATGATTGAAGGAATTAATAGACCGTTTAATGGAGCACTCTAAACTTGCCTTAGATTTTCTCTATATTTACAAAGCATGCCGGTCTAAAAAAATATATAAATAAGCCATCATTCTTCATAAGAAGGGGAAGGAAGAAGACAGAGAGCTATAAAGAGAACTCTCTTACATTTTTTAATTACCAACGTCGGTGAGAACCACCAACTATCGCTGTTGATAACCATCATTGTCACTGAGGACTGGCATCAGAAATCCCCACCATCTCGAGAGTATTGACAAGATCAAACCCTGTTGTTGGGTATAGTTATCCTCCTTCGGACATCTATTTTCTATCACTACAGGAAAATCATCAAATACAGGTGGCCCGGGGACCGCCGAAAATTTTGGAGGTTAAGCCTACGGATTGACCACCAGAAATTTGGGTGGTCCCAAGGCCGTCGAAAAATTCATCGGTTCTAGATAAGTTGGACACCTTTACCGATAGAATGCCTGTCGATTTCAAGTTAATTTATTTCTAGCGGTCGTAACCGTCGGAAATGCCGTCGGTATTAGCTTTATTTCGCCTGACCCATTCTTTCTTCTTCATTTTAACACGTCTCCTCCGATAGACAAAGCTGAAGTCTACCCCGCCCCCTTTGTCGATCCAGGCCATTTTTATACTGTTTCTTTTCATTTCTTTAACATTTGTGGGGTAAAACTTGTTCTCTTCACTCTTTTTTATTTTTACATAATTTTAACCATTGAAAAATATTTTATTTCGATTTAGAGATAAATGTTGAAGAAATACTCTATTTAAATAAGAGAAGGTTAGATAAGAAATAATATAATTGAGTATAACCCTAAAATCTCATGTACATGATTAGAGGCAAGCAATGAATTGTTACATGATTAGATGCAAGGAAATTTATTATTTGATTTAGGGCAAAATTTTTGGTATTCACCTGATTATCATGATTAGAGGCAATCAATGAACTTCAATTAAGCATAATATATTCCTTGTTACGTAAATTTGTAAGATTGTTGTAAGGGCTCAAATTAGTAAATTATGTATTTTCTTGACAAAAATCCTAGATGCCTATAGTACTTTAAGCTAATCAACTCTTTTAGTATGTGTCGATTGTGAATATTATGTATTAGTATATTTTATTTTACTTATATTATGCATTTGCTACAGGTATCAATTGTGGAGGAGTTTGTGGACAATTAAGAAGCTGTTAATTTTTTTTACCTTGCCACGGGTTTCTGATGGCCTACTAGTCTCTTGGCCGCCAGAAACTTCGATATTGGACTGATGAAAAGCTGCTGAAATAATAAAGAAGTTGCTAGAGATTTCTAACGATATTTTGGCTGCATGGTGGCCAAACCGCCGGAAATCTCTGGCGGCTATTCTGCGGAAGCCACCGCTCCAACCACCGCCATAACCAAAATGAAAAATTGCAGGAAAGTCAGAAATAATTTTTGATGGAAAAAGTGTCGACGAATTGTGTTTCCTACGCAACTTATACTTGTGAAAAAAATTCGTCGATAATAGACAATTTTCCGATAGTGTATGATTCTTGTTGAGATAATTAAACCATATTGTTATGCATCGATTATCACTTTATAGATGCTTGATCTTGTACTCTCCCTATTCTTCAATAGTGAAGAAAAGAGGATCTTTGTATTACTTGCTATATAGTAAATTTTATAACTAGATCATATCCTGTGGTTTTTTCCCTTTTTGAGTTTTTCATATTAAAAATTCTCTAGTCCTACAACTTTCACATATATGTGTTGAATCATTATACATCACTGAGATGTAAAACACATACTCTACTGACTCAAATTTTTTAACATGCAACAAGTTTGTTGCGTCTTGGAATATTTGCGGTGGTAGACAGATATAAAGTTTAGCGTCCTAGGTTTGCATGAAATCCAACATACAAACAGATAAAAGTGTAGGGTGTAACATTCATAAGTGACACCAAAATTTTTATGTGAAAAACCTTGAAAGGAGGAAAACCATGAGGCTGGGGCTAGTTTGAATGAATTCACTAGTATTGGTGGTTGATTATAAATAACATCGTTCCTTAGAGGAGGGTGTTGGCTCAATATAGCAAATATACATTGCATATAGCATATTACATAGTTGAAGTTGGGAGGATCCGATGACATGAGAGCTGATCTGAAAAGAATGATGGCATGCTCGTTTGTTTGGTAAGATAGTAATTGGGCGACGGATGTCCGAGGGACTTTAGTCGGCAACGGTGGTCGGGAGGACTATGGTCGGGCGATGGTGGTTAGAAGGACCATGGTCGGGCGATGGTGGTTAAAGGAAAGCTCGTCAATGGCTGCTAGTTGTAGGTCCGATGGTGATGGTCCAGGGTGATTCAACAGCAGTGGCTGGTGGCTTGGATTTGTCGGTGGTGATGTCGAGATGGAGCTATAGGATTCTTCAAGGCCTAGAGCTCTTCTCTTCTTCCTCCTCCTCCCCCTTCATGTAAAGAATATGAGGCTCTTTATAGTTTTTTCGGAGTGACATCCTCAGCAAAGATGAAGAAGATCTAAGGTAGATTTGGAGTGTTCTATCGGACGACTCATAGTGATTCCCTTGATCATTGAGTATTTATCGAGCATTTAAGTTCCATAACGATGTCAAAATTTGGCGATTTTGGGCTCGTTAGATTTGTCTCATAGAGCCTCTCGATTCGACTATAAGCATGCCATATTTGGATATTATTTGATCATCCAATTAATGATTTGAAGCTTTCAAGAGTGTTTTTGTCCTTTGATTCAGGCTCATTTAGGCTCGGATTGAATTGAATTTGATGTCATTGAGTTCGTCTTCTCGAGATATTCAATTTGACTATACGCTTGCTGAAATTAGAGTTTGGATGATCCCAAATTTTAATTTAGAAATTTCTAACTTAGATGTCCCTCGAGATTTGTATTCAATCAAGACAATTTTTGATGACATATCAAAGTTTGAAAAGCAAACCATTAAAAAGTTGTCTCAAATAGACCCTTAATCTATATTTTTGTACATTCAAATTAAATTCAATCAAAATTAAGAGATGAATCGTCAATTCAAAATTTTGAACAAATTTGTTTACTTTTATATTTGTAGTTAGACATTTGTAACAAGCGATGTATATATGCCGAGTTGAAATATCTTTTTAACTCTTTTTGGCGATATTAAGATATTGTATATGAATGTAAAAATTAATAAAACTGGTTGGACGTGACACTCACTTTTTTCGGGAAAAAAATATTTATCTAATCATTAATAGGTCAGATTAATATATTATTTAATTTATATATATTTAATCAATTATAATTTTAAATAATATTAATTATTTTAAAAATTATGAATAATTAATCCTATTAGATATTTATCTCTATATGTGACATCAATTCTAATGCATACTACACACCAACCGTTGTTCAAAAGCATTTAAAGTCAAGCAAAGTTTTGAAAGTCCACTGCCCCATTGCTTTAAATACATGCAATGCTATAATCATACGCAATGCCATAAATGATGTTAAGAAGTTTCAACTTGGCAATTTCTTATGTAGACGTTCATATAGTATATAAGATATTTGCATTCATTAAAATATAACTAATATTTTGATTCTTTATCTTTTTCTTTTTTTGTTGGATCTAAATTTATTCGTGATACTTAATCTTACTAGCAGAAGAGCTCTATGAGTATGACCTGAGAACCTGCCTGAGGAGAGAGAGAGAGAGAGAGAGAGAGAGAGAGAGAGAGAGAGAGAGAGAGAGTGAGTGTGAGAGAGAGAGAATTATGTGATAAATAAGCTACTTGTTGCGTCCTGAAATATTCGTGGCGGTAGAGAAATGTAAAGTTTAACGTCTTAGCTTTGTACGAAGACCCAGCACACAATCAGATAAAAAGATAGGGTGCAGTATTTATAAGAGACACCATGATTTTTCAATGAAAAATCCTGAAAATGTGAAAAACCACAGGGCCTAGCCCAGTTTGAATGAATGCACTAGCATTTGCAGTTGACTACAAATGATGTCCTTCATTGGAGGGAAAGCCTTGACTTGATGTAACAAATATCCATCATATAGAATGCATAACATGGTGGAAATCGGACGAATTAGTATCGATATGTTTGTTTGGTCGGCAGGACCATAGTCTACGGGCGATGGAGGTCAGAAAGATCGTATTCGGCTGATGGTGGTCGGAAGGACCGTAGTCGGTGGACGACGGAGGTTGGAAGGACCGATTATTTGGCGACAAAGGTCGGAAGAACCGTAGTTGACGGAGGTCAAAATGACCGTTGCTTGGCGATGGAGGTTGGAAAGACCGTAGTCGGCAGGTGACGGAGGTCGGAAAGACAGTTGTCTGGCAACCGAGATTGGAAGGATCGTATTCTGACGACGGAGGTTGGAAGGACAGTGGTCGACAGGCGAAAGTGGTCAAAAAGACCGTTGTCTAGCGAAGCAGGTCAGAAGGACCGCAGTCGATGGGTGACAGTGGTCAGAAAGACTGTTGTCTGGCAACGAAGGTCAAAAGGACCATAATCTGGCGATAGAGGTCGAAAGGACTGTAGTCGGCGGGTGACATTGGTCAAAAAGACCATTGTCTGGTGATGGAAGTTGGAAGGACCGTAGCCTGGCGATGAAGGTCAGAAGGACCGTAGTCGGCAGGTGATAGTGGTCAGAAAGACCATTGTCTGGCAACGAAGGTCGGAAGGACCGTAGTCGGTGGTCGGACAGAAGTCCAACGTCAGTTGGTGGCTGGGTAGAACTTCTGCATCATTTGGTTGCCGGGTGGAAGTTGGACGTCAGTTGGTGGTCGGGAAGAAGTCCGATATCAGTCGATTGCTGGGCAGAAATCTAGCGTCAGTCGGGCCAGGTGAAAATCCGGCATTAGTCAGTAGCCGGGCGAAAGTCCGACATCAACCGGTGGCCGGATAGAAGTCTAACATTTGGTGGCCGAGTGTAAGTCTGATGTCAGTCGGTGACTAGGTAGAAGTATGGCGTGAGTTGGTGCTAGGTGTAAGTCCAGTGTCAATCGGTGGCCGGGCTAAAGTCCGGCGAAAGTCCGACGACGGTAAGTGGCCAGGAGGTGGTCGAGGAGAAGCTTGGTGGCAGGAGAAATCTCTGATTTCTCTTCCTCTCTTCTCTTCTTTCCCTCTTTGTTTGGCCCCCCTTTCCAACATGGATGAGGGGGTCTATTTATAGTTTTTTGAGAGTGGCATGGCCAGTAAATAAGTGAGAGATCAAGGGTAAGTTGGGAGTGGTTTGAATGGACTGTTTACTAGGCATTTGAATGCCTTAATGATATCAGAATTCATCGATCTTGGGCTCTTTGGATTCTTCTCGTTGAACCGCTTGATTCAACTATAAGCATGTCATGTTTGGAAATCGTTTAGTCATCCAATTATTGGTTTAAACTTTTCAAAGGTGCTTCGGGTCTTCGATTTGGAGCCATTTGGGCTCGGATTGAGTCGAATTTGGTGTCGTTGGGTTCGTCTTTTCGAAATGTTCAGTTCGACTATAAGTTTGTTGAAATTGGAGTTCATATAATATCGAATTTAATTTTGGAAGTTTTCAATTTGATTTTGCCTCGAGATTCGTACCCGATCAAGATAAATTTTTGATGATATACCACTATTAACTCAAATGTCTATAGAAAAAATGGTAAAAAAATCCATAATGTTTCTTTCAACCTTTTATTTGTAGGAATCAAATTGCTATATAAAAGATTGCATTAGTAAGGAAATTAAAAAAATGGATTAGTGACTCTTAGTACAATTTTCTTAGACAAATGTTACCTTCTCACGAACTTAATAGATAATTGATTCTCTTGGTCTTGACCTCTGTCTCGGGTCGAATTTTTCTACTGTCGAGTGCTTAAGGATGAGTAGGTGTAAGTAAGTCTGGTGGTGAGCCTAGAGCAAGGATGGTGGCTGCTAGCAAATGTCCTGAAGTCACTGCCGACCTATGTTGGAGCTACTGGTCTACAATGAGTGGAAGGCAAGTGAGCTTGAATTGCGGGGATGATAGGATCCATAGTTGGCTAACTATGATGTGCGAGTTGGAAACCTCTTAAATAGATTATTTCCCATAATTAAGGCAACAAGCATGATTGGCAATGCTTTGTCATAGATAGCGATGGGTAGCCTTGCTGCCCTATTTTTGTTGGATGGCGAGTGATAAGTTGAATAGTATGCTATGATCCTTAACTTTTCTTGTGAGGGGTGACTCCCTCTAGGTATCCTGTCAAGTTAAATTTTGATATTCTTTGGACGAGTTTCCTTATGGATCCATAATGTATATATTCGTCAATTATAAATTATCGACTATCTATTGAATACCAAAAAATAATATGTGAGCATACATCTTTTCCTCTTATTTGTGCTTTACATTTAATAGTCAAACAAGATAAATTTAAATAGCTGAAAAAATCATATTTTATCTTTTGACATTCATTTTTTACCTGTATATTATAGCAAAATAAGCTAGCATCTGACATGATATTTTCAGCATCATTAATAGTGGCCGAATGCGGGTACCCTTTTAAAATTTGTGTGTCCAATTCTATTGGATGTTCGTGGCTAATTGGATCAGATTTGAACTAGTAGATCAGCTCCACGTGGCAGGTCATGAAATGAAGTTCGAATTTTCAAGATATTGTTGGGGCCAGGAGCATCCGTGATAGCGCCCCTAAGCTGTACATATAGGCTTCGCCGGGGAAAACCGGATAAGAGGATGTATATATATACAGATCAGAACATAAAGTTAATAAAGTAAAATTAAAAAAAAAATTTATGCAGAAGTGACACAAATAAAAGTGCAACCAATAAAATATAATTATATTACATAAAAAATAAAATAAAATGAGCCGACTTCATATCACGCAAATAAAGATGTAATAATAATAATAATAATAATAATAATAATAATAATAATAATAATAATAAAGGCATAGATATTTCATTTGGACACTGGAGACGAGCTCAACCTATTAACTTACTGTATATATTGCATAATGAATAAAGACTTTTCGTTGATATTTTGTGTACATATTATGGTTGGACGGAGACTCGGAGTTAATGTGAACATTTGACTCTCTCTCTCTCTCTCTCTCTCTCTCTCTCTCTCTCTCTGTATGTCGGGGCTATTTGTTCTGTTCGTGCGACTCTCCTCATTGTTTTTTATTTTATATGTATACTTTTTTTTTCAATAGTTTCTTTCATATTTCTATAATTATTTCTTCTCTTGATGGAAATTTGGCTCTCCTCTAATTTCTTTCAAAAAAAAAAAAAATTAAAGGATGGACGAAAAATTAGGATGGCTAGGCTGAAGCTATTGATTAGATTACTGATAATTTTTAAAAATAAAATTGAATAATAATTTTCCAAATACAATATTGAAAGTGGAAAGCTGTTGAGTATAATTATTGTTGCGGATTGGAACATTCGCGGCGATAGAGAGATAAAGACTTTAATTTCTTAGTTTTGAATGAAAATCAAACACACATATAGATAAAGAGAGTGGAGTACGAGAGTCATAAGAGACACCAAGATTTTTACGTGGAAAATCCTAAAATGAAAAAAAAAAAACCACGGGGCCTTGCCTAGTTGAAATGATTCCACTAGTGTTTATAGTCGAGTACAAATGGTTTCCTTCCTCGGGATAAATACCTTGGCTCATTGTATCATATGGAGCAAATTACATAATTAGGGTTGAAGAGAAATTTGGCCTATTCATTTGGTCGGCAGGACGACAGAGGTTGGAGGGATCGTAGTTGACATGCCGTCGTCCTGCAATGGAGGTCGGTGGGATCATAGTCGGCGGGCGATGATAGTCGGAGGGACAGTAGTCGGCGAGCAATAGTCGCTGATAGATGATAGTTGGCTGGTGACAGAGGTCGGAGGGAACGTAGTAGGCGAGCGCAGGTGGTCGGAGGGATCGTAGTTGGCGGACAATAAAGGTCTAAGGGATCGTAGTTGGCAGGCAATGTTGATCAGACGGACCGTAGTTTGTGGGTGGCGGTGGACATAGGGACCATAGTCGCTGGGCGACGGTGGATCGATAACAGTCAGCCGGAAGTCTTGTGGCGGTCGATGGCTGGGTGGTAGTATGATAGTGATCGGCGCCTGGGTAGTGGTCCAACTATGATCGAGCGGAAGTCTGGCAGTGGTTGGCAGCCCATTGGAAGTCTGACAGCTAGGTGGTCGTCCGACGATGGTCGAGCAGAAGTCCAACGGTGGTCCAATGATGGTCGAGTGAAAGTCAAGCGGCAGTTAGTTGTGGCGGTCAAGTAGAAGTCCGACCGCTATCAGCGGCCAGGCGGTGGTCCAGGGACGGTCGATGGAGGTTTGCCGATGATTGTGTTGGAGCTCTTGAAGCCTTAGAGCTCTCTCCAATCTTCAACCAAAAGATCCCCCATCATGTTGAGTGGAGGTCTATTTATAGATCTTTAAGAGTGGCATGCCACGTAAACATGGAGAAGATTTGGGGCAGATTTGGAGTGTCCATCGGACAGCCTATATTGATCCCCCCGATCATAGAGCATTTTTCAAGTGTTTAAGTACCTTAGTGATGTCGGAATTCAACTATCTTGGGTTCATTGGATTCATCTCGCTGAGCCGCTCGATTCAATTATAAGCATGCCATATTTGGATATTATTTGGTTATCCAATTTAAGTTTTGAACCTTCCAACTAAGCTTCAGGCCCTGATTTAGACATATTTGGGGTCAGCTTGGATCGATTTTGGGGTCGTTGGGTTTGTCTCTTTGAGACGTTCAGTCTGACTATAAGTTTGCTTAAATTAAAGTTCAGATGATCTCGAATTTAATTTTGAAAATTTTCAACTTGAATATGCCTTGAGATTTGTGCATGATCAAGATAATTTTTGAGGATGTATCAATTATATATAATATCAAGGTTCATTTTAAATCCTTATTATTACATGCTAGAAAATTTGTAGCAACTAAGTGAGAATTTAAGGTCATAGGTGCAATAGCCCATATTTTGACTTTACTAATTTTTTTTTCTAGAGTCATTATAACTCTAAATTGTAAATCGTCTTCACGCGCATTATTATCATAATATTCTAACAGTAATAGCGACCAGCTATTATTCAACCACATATCCATATTTATTTATAATATATTGTAGCAAATAAAGCATAACTGAGCATAATTCAGAAAATGCTAAAATGTACTAACGGTAGACAACAAAAATCATACCGAGTAAAAATTCATATTTTTTTTAATTTAAACAAATTACCAAATATTACATA
Organism: Dendrobium chrysotoxum; assembly: GCA_019925795.1. Lineage (NCBI taxonomy): Eukaryota > Viridiplantae > Streptophyta > Magnoliopsida > Asparagales > Orchidaceae > Dendrobium > Dendrobium chrysotoxum. The sequence goes on from CM034301.1 coordinate 46,484,949, forward strand.
AAATAACATTCTGAAGCTTTTGTTGAACTAAATCACTATTTTTAGACCAAAATAAATTTCTAAATAGACCAAAATTGCTATATTTTTAAAATCACTGGGTGAAAAATCTTAAATAAATACTCAAAATATTCATAATCTCAATCTCTATAACATACAAAAAGTTATGCAGTGAAAGTTTTGTCAATACAAAGTTATTCACATTTTTGGGTAACGAAAACACAAATTTGATCAGAAAATGCCAAAATATAAAATCTTTGAAATTAGAAATATGGTAAAGGTTTCTTACAGTGAGACGAGTAAATTTTCCAATAGTGTTGATAGACAAAAATTGCTCCGCGATATCCAAATCTTAGCTTCTAATTTCTCTCTCCTCTCATTTTTCTCAAATTCTCTTAAACCAACTCTCTGTTTGCCGAAATGAGAAGGTCATAATTTTTCGACACCAGTGAAAATCCTTAAGAAATTAATATTTGTCGGTACAAGTGAGAATTTTGAGACCATCGCGTGTCAATTTTGCAAATCGATTTCACCGATATTTTTTTAAATAACATGTTTTATTTTATAAATATTTTTTTGTAATTCTATAGGATTGTACAAAAATTAAGAAACAAAAAAAAGTTACAAGAGATAAAATTTTTATGTGAAAAATTGAAGAAGGGAAAAAATCATAGAATCCGATTCAATTGAATAATCCACTATATATTAGTAAGTACTGATATGTCACCAAAAATTAGTTTTGATCCAGCATGAAACTTGATGCAAAAATGGATTTGAGGCTTTGAAAATTAAAATTGGGACCATCCAAACTCTTATTTCAATAAACTTATAGTCAAATTGAACATCTCAGAGAAACAAATCCAACGACACCAAAATAGATCTAATCCGAGGCCAAATGGGCTCAAATCAAAGAACCAAAGTATTTTTGGAAGCTTTGGAGTATTAGTTGTATTATTGAATGATATCCAAATATGACATGCTTAGAGTCGAATCGAGCGGGTCCAAGAGACAAATCCAGCAAGCCCAAGATCACTCAATTTTGACATATCTGGGGCATCTAAATACTTAATAAATGCTTCATGATCAATAGAATCAATATGAGCCGTTCAATGGAACACTCCAACCATACTCTTGATCTTTTACATATTTACGAGCCATGTCACTCCCAAAAAATTATAAATAGCCTCCCATTCTTCACATGCGGAGAAGTAGAAAAAAAGGGGGAAAAGAGGAAGAGAAGGATAAAACTTAGGGAGCTCCATTATCATCAACCTACATCAGTTCTCTTATCTACCACCAACCATCGTTGGACTTTCACCCGTTCGTCAGCCACCGCCAGATCTTTTCGCAACCACCGACCGTTGCTGAACTTTCGCCAGCTCTTCAGTTCCTGTCGGATCTCTTCCCGACCACCGACCGTCCTTGGACCTCCGTCCATTCTCTGATTATTGCCAGAACGCTTCCTGGATGCTATCGATGCCAGATCTCGTCCCAAATACTGTCACCTATCAACTACGATCTCTCCGACCACCATCGCCTGACTATGGTCTCCTCGACCATTATTGCCCAACTACGGTCTCTTCAACTATCATTGCCCGACTACAGTCTTTTAGACATACATCTCTTGCCAACCACCATCGCCTGACTATGTTCTCTCTGACCACCGTTGCCCAACTATAATATTTCCATCCTCAGTCGCCCATCGATTATAGTCTCTTCAACCACCATCTCAATACTATGAGCTCCTTGACCTTCGTCACCCGACCATGATTCTTCTGACCACCATAGCCTGACTATGGTCCTTCCAACCACCATCGCCCGACTACGGTTCTTCTGACCATCGTTGCTCGACTACGGTCCTTCGTCACCAACTATGGTCCTACCGACCAAACGAACATGTCAATACTAATTCTTCCAACTCCCACCATGAAATGCCATATATATGATGTATATTGGCTACATCAGGCCAAGGCCATCCCCCCAAGGAAGAGCCTCATTTGTAATCAACTGCAAATACTAATGGATTCATTTAAATTAGGCAATGCTCCGTGATTTTTTCCCCTTTTTTAAGGATTTTCATATAAAACTCTGGCATCTCTTATGAGCGCTGCACCTCTACTCATTTATCTTTATGTGTGCTGGATATCATACAAAGCTAGGACGCTAAAGTTTATATCTCTCTACTACCGTGAATATTTGATGCAACAAGTACAAGGATTCCACTTTCTTTAGAGTTGAAAAGGATAAGAATATTTTAGAACAAGTATTTGATTTTCTTTATAGAAATTACAAAAATCTAGTCTCCACAGGAGGACAGTTATATACGCAACAATAGGTTTAAATCTTGTTGGGAGTTTGGAGATGGCGGCGGCGATTGCTATTAGTGGTCATTAGCGGTGATAATTAGAAAATTCAAGAGAGATCTCTAGTATTCTTAGCTTTTCCACTTCCCCCATTTGTAGATAATGGAATCATATTTATAGACTTTTAGATGGGTATTTTGATAAATTTAACTATAATCTAATACACTCCATTGTACAATTAATATTAATCCCATTGATCATAGACCATTTTTAAAGCATCTAATTGTCTAACTGATGTCACAATCAAGTGATATTAGGCTCATTAGATTCATCTTATTAAGCCGCTCAATTTGACTACAAGTATGCTATAATTGGAAGATCATTTAATACATTAATTAGTGTTCAGAAAATTTTAAATATAATTGAAGTGCTTGATTTTAACTCATTTGGAGATGGATCGGAACTTTTGCAGTGCCGATAGGTTCATTTATTTGAGATGTTTAATTAGACTAAAAATTTTTTGATGAATGATCCTATATTTAATTACAAAAATTTCTAATTTAAAAATTATCTAAAGATTCATGCTGATTATTTGAATTTTCTGGATATTACAAAAAATTGTCCCCTTAAATTTAGGGCAATTTTATTCAGCCAAGTTTTAATTTTCAATTGATCTAAGTTTTTTGCTCACCAATGAAAATAAAGCCTAAATAAATCTTATCTTTTTTATTTTTTTTTATTTTTTATTTTTTGCAGTGGAGTAAATGTATAATGAAGCAATAGGGCGCCTGAAATTTGAATAATTTTGTTATAAAAATTTTCGATCAAAGTTTAACTGTGATTAGTTTAAAATTATAAAAAAAATTTCAAAATCAATGTGATATAAAAAGTAATTAATTAATTAATTAATTACATTAATCTTAAAATGAACTGAATATTTTTTAACCCTTCCGTATATCGTGATCCAAGTATCACTCTTTTAGTAATTTTCTTTAACTTAACAGTTTCATTTTCCAATTACCAATCAATTTTTTAATTAAATTGTTTGGTGGGCCGTGGGCCAGCCTCTGGGCTCTGAGATCGAGAAAGGGGAACGCTTGCTTTCTCCGCTTGAGCAATATCAGTATCACCTAAGCCCACGCACGTGCAGGCTCGTCCTTGCCCTCGCCCGAACGCACGTTACCACAACACCCGTTAACTTCAGAACAAGGAAAAAAATTAAATTAAAATTAATAGTAATTAAGTGATATGCTTAATTTGCATTTTTCAAGATAAAGTTTAAGATTTCTTTTGAGACAATTCTTTTATTATTTTTTAGAGTAATTTTTTAGTACAAAATTTATTAAAATAAATTTTTATTTAAAAAAATCACTTTAAAAAATAATAAAAAAATTATCACAAATGAAGTCTAAATCGGATGAATACTTATACTAGATCTATCGAATCTATCTCATTTATTAGCTGTACGAATTTGATCAACAAAAATATCATTTCTGTATTTGGCCAGGCATGACTTTTGATGAAAGAAAATTTCATTAGAACCATCTTAATTTTAACTCCAACTAATAAATTTATAGCCAAATTGAATATTTTGACAAGAAAAAAGTTAATGACAAAAAGTGATATGCTCTGAATCTAATTGAGCCCAACTCAAGTAATTAAATTTGGTTAGTAATTTTAGATAATTAATTGAAGGATCAAAAGGGTTTTATATTTGATAGAGTTTTTAATCAAATTGAGCAATCGATGAAATGAATCCAAGGAGCTTAAGTTCATTTAATTTTGAGATTATGAAAAAATGTAAAAGATGCATGAGCGTTATCTAATTAAAGAGTTTAATATGAGCTATTCCACTGAGTGTTATAAAAATTTGATTAAATATATCAAAATGTAACACTAAAATAATAATAGATAGATGTCATTTTCTACATCACATAAGCAGTGGCTTCTGTTTAGGCAAAGCTTAATGGTCTAGAGTACTCTAAAATGTTATCCGACATTCAACGTCGATAGTCACCACCAGCCTCCTTAATCATTCGATTATAGTTACTTAACAATCTTTGCATGGCTACCATTGCTCAGCTGTCATTATCCATTCACCTTCATTCAACCACCGTCATTCGTATGTTGTTACCCAATCATCATTAAATGAACTCTATACAATCACTATCTCTTGATTGTTATTATCTAAGTGTTATCACTCAACACCCAATATCATTTTCTCAGCAAGCTCTAATACAATTATCGGAGGCCAGATTTGATTTCATTGATTTGTTGTCACGACTCCTGTAATTAAAGGAAAAGCCTACAACTTTACATGTTATTTTATAAAAGTTAATCTTTATAATATTTTTCTTTCTTAAATTTTTTCATAAAAAATATTATTTCTCATATACTCATCTTTGTTAAACGAGCCTACTATTAAACTAATTTGGATTCATAAAATTAATTTAAAGTAAAATTGAGTTCTCAAATTCTACTCGACTTGTTTACTTCAGCCCCTTGGATCATGCTGGCAATGCAAGCTTTCACCCCACGTGGCATTTCCTATTGTGCAAACAATCACAACGAAAATAAAATCATACAACAAAATAACAATAAATACGGCGACTTATGTGGTTCGGCGAAGATGCCTACGTCCATAGGGAGGAGATGATGATTTCACTATATTGGAGAATAATAGGGAATTGCAATGAGCTATCTCTTCCTCTTATGCGTCTCTTTTGCATTTAACAGCAGCCCTCAGGGCTCCATTTATAGATTTGAGCCAAAATATATTAAAAAAAAGCTTTCTAATAGAATCCTAATCAAATTCATAATTAATGTAATAATTAGATATCCTAATTAATATATCAATCAAATCCCTAATTATTATAATAATTAAATCCCCTAATTAAAGCATCAATTAAATCTCCAATAAAATCAACTTAGTTAGGGAAATAATCTATTCTCTAATTATTTACAATAATGAATCATTAAAAGCTTTCCAAATAAAAGCTTATTTCAATTTGTAAATAATTCTAAATCAACAATCTCCACCTCACATTTCACTTCAAAAAGTGGAAATGGCAAATCAGGCTCCAATATTAGAATGACTACACCTAGATGGTTGCCTATATACCCCCCCTCCCAAGGGATCAAGCTGAGCACAGTTCTTCAAACAAGTGGACAATCAGTCATGAGTCATGCACCACTGCGGTGGTGACTGCATCTCCAAGCCTGCATCTCCAAGCCTGCATCAACTGTATCCTCCAAATATCTCAAGATACTCTTCACGGCTTGCCAATGAATCCTTCATGTATTATGTATGAAACTGCTCACAACGTCAACTACTTGTGCAATTTCTAGATCGAGCTGCTCCAAAATCAGACAAAACTATATTACAACTGTCAAGTGACCATGGATCAAAGGATTATTAACCATTGCGGAGAACACCTCATCATAAGCAATCCATTTTCATTGTGTAGAGCCTTTTGCCACCAACCTTGTCTTATACTGCACATCAGCTTTATGAGATTCTTCCTTCTTTGCATGCATCTATTTGTACCTAATGACTTTTATTCATAGAGGAAGCTTCACCAACCACCAAGTAGCATCCTTATGAAGAGACTCCATTTCTTTATCCATAGCCTCTTTTAAAGATCACAATCAAGACTGTCCACCACTTCTAGTTTATCATTCTGAATATGATAATAAGCTGGACACCCTAACACTCTCAATTGCTCATAATCTTTAGCAAGATGACCTGACCACATCTCCTTTGGGGTCTTTTTCCCAATAGCTATAGAAGGTAGAAAGTTCACTAAGTGAGGCATAATCTATTGCCTTAGCCCAATAAACTCTATCCAACCCAGCATTGGATAACATACATCGAAATTTCTCCACCATAGTCTAGTTCATCCTCTCTACCTTTTTGTTCTAATGTGGTGTCTCTTTAACAGTGAAGTGATGCTCTACACTCCTATAAGAATGCATCCAAAGTATATTCTCCCTCATTTTCTGATCTGATACACTGGATCATTTTGCAAGTCTGAGTCTCAATCCACTTTCAAGTTCTAAAAATCTCCAGTATCTCGCTCTTGTGTCTCATGGTGTACAACCAAACATATCTAGAGTAACCATCACTACAAGAGACAAAGTATTATGGCCAACCAAATGATGCTATCTTTGTCGAGCCCCAAACATCTATGTGAACATACTCTAAGATGCCCTTTATATTATGGATGTCAGTACCAAAGGATACACATGTCTTTTTGCCAAACACACAATATTTATAAAGATCAAGTTTGTAGGTGCTTACTCCTTTAATAATCCTTGCTTCAATAAAGCCATAAAAGAAGCTTCTCAGGCATGAGCTAGCCACATATACCACAATGTAGTGGCATTATAAGAATTATTAATAATAATAGTTAATCCTATAACTATTCTTGCCTGAAGGAAATAAAGATTGTGGTGGTGAACTCCTTTTAGATAAATTAGTGCTTCATGATATAACTTCATAATTTATGCCTCAATGACTACTTTGTAGCCCTTGGTCTCTAAATTCCTAATAGATAGTAAATTCTTCATGATATCTAGAACATGTCTAACATCAGACATCTCTTTCATAATACCATCATAAATTTTGATGAAGATACTATATACTCTAATTGTACGATAGGCTTGATCATTTTCCATGGTCACAACACCACTATTAAGCTCTATATAGGTACTGAACCACTCTCTAGTGGGACAAATATGATAGGTAGTACAAATATCTAGAATTTAGTATGAACCATCTAAATACAAACTCTGAGCAACTATAAATAGTGATACATCTAAATCTTTGTCATGCTCTTCCATGTTAAGGTTAGCCTCAATGGACACTCCCTTTCCCTTCTCCTTCAGCTTCGGATAATCTTTCTTTCAATGACCAGTCTCTAAGGAAAAAACACACTGATTCTTCCCATGATTGTGCCCATGATATATGCCCTGCTTGCTGTCACCCTTTTTTTTTGTTCTCAGATCTTCCTTATTGGAGTGTGAGAGCCTTAGTTGAATCCATCTTTACAAACTCCTTTTCGCAACATCAGAACTCATGATTCAATAATGCAATAGTCACCTCACCATAGTTCAAGACCTCCTTCTCATGAATAAGCATCATCATGAAGTTTTCATACTCATATGGGAGCGAATTCAATAGTAGGAGTGCTTTGTATTTATATGCAACCTCTTCATCCAAATTTAAAAGATCTGTCAATAGCTTTGTGAAGTCATTCAAATGCTCATCAATTGTAATCCTGTTCCTCATTTGAAACCTATAGATTCGGTGCTTCATATGAAGTCGATTCTTCATGCTCTTCATCAGATATTTGTTCTCCAAGGTCTTCCATAGCTAGCTTCACAGCAGAAGTTTCCATCATCACCCCGTACTTGATCTCTTTAGACAGATAATTTCTAATCAAGCCACAAGCACTCCAATTCATCTTAAGCCAATCCCTCTCTGAAACCTCCTTAAGATGTTCATCTCCATCTAGAACATCCTCTAGATTGAAAGAGCATAGTGCATCCATCGCCTCACATCGCCACATACCAAAGTTCCCTCTGCCGTCAAATTATGTCATGTCAATTTTGACATGATGTGTAACCACCTGATGGATCGCCTCCTTCTCTACCATCGAGTTGGATGTATCCATGGCTCCACTAGATTCCATAGCCTCTACCAAATTAGTAGCCTCCTTATGATTCGATCTCAATCGATGCAGCTGAAATAGTACCAATCCGGCTCCTTTCTGCTCCCAACAAAGAATGAACAAAACCTTCGTTCCAAATGGATGAACATAACCTTCATCAAACTCTCCAATCCCCCGTTGGAAATCCCACTGAAACCCAGGGCTCAATTTATAAACATGATGAATTACAATAAAATAATAATAAACATGATGAATTACATGGTTCGGCGAAGATGCCTGCATCTATGAGGAGGGGATGATGATTTCACAATATTGAAGAACAATAGGGAATTATAATGAGCTCTCTCTTCCTCTCATACATCTCTCTTACATTTGATAGCAACCCCCAGGGCTCAATTTATATATTTTATTTTTGTTAAGGTACTTGAATCATTTGTTAAGGTTTTTGTCCATTTTGATTACATGTTTATTGATGATTCATTTAAAATGGGGTTTTATTTGCAAATGGCATTGTTTTATAAGAAGACCATTTTTGAAGTATGCGAGAAAAAGTTTATAGCAATGAAGCAAATTTTCAAAGATAAAAGAAATATGATTATAATAAATACTTAATACATAATATGTATTTTTAAAAATCCATACTTGGCAATTTGAAGTTTGAGAAGCATTTATGGTAGATTAGTTCAGTGGCGTAGTTGGTGGTCGAACCCAGAAATTGAAGTATGCGGACCAATTTGATGTATGTTAGGTAGCAATAAAAGGTAAATTTGTTAACTTTTTTTGTGGGACAAATTAAGGGTGTAGCCCATTTCTATTAAAAGAGAAAGAAATTAATTACATGTGTAGGTGGACGGGAGCAAAACTATAAAGGGGGAGACCTTCAGAAAATGTATAAAATAAAATACACCAAAATTCATCTGCAAACAAAAACTGCACTAGCAAAATCAGCTAAGAAAAGAAAATAGAAAGCAAATTAAATGTATGAGAAGGATGGCGGGCTTAGTATATGATTTGCGAACTGAAGCCTTAACTTTTTGGTTGATTAAAGAATAGGTAGTAGTAAAAGAATAGGCAGCACGTGCCCCCCTAGGACCACCCCCCCCCCCCCCCCCCCCCCCCCTGGATTAGTTATTCTTTTTTGAGAATATTGGGGGTCTTGCTCATATTTCATTGATTAGAAGTTGGTGAAGTTTCCTTCATACCTTAGTTGATATTATTTTAATTAACTTCTGATATTATTTGTGAATTTATGGGTTTTAATTTATATGTATGTGATATTATTTAGTTAATTAAATTAGAATGGAAGCACCCAGTAATCAGATTTCAGCTTCCAGTTATACTGTGCGTGAGAAATTAGACATTGCTTGAAATCATTTCATTGATATAATAAGTATTTATTATATCATCCGGTTCGACCCCGGTCGAACCATCGAACCGGTAATCTCACATTCTTTCGGTTCATTGTCCAATCCAATTTTCAAAATCTTTATTTTAATTTTTATTATTTTTATTTTTCTTAAATTTTTAAGTCAATTAAAATAAATTCATACAGATAAAATTTTTTAATGGATAGCCGAAGTTCACAATTATCAGATTAAGGTGATTGCGTGTTGCAAAGTCTTGAAAGTAAATGGCTATGGTGGTACCCACAAAGCAAGCCTACTCTGATTCGTGGAACGGTTGGAATCGGATTACTTGCGGGCCACACACGATGTTATGTCGGCTCTAAGGCCAACCGAGGTTTGTCCGGTGCGAGAGTAGCACGACACTTCTAGAGTTTGACACGCGGCAAAGATCTAACCGTTCCTGTCGCATCGGTATCGAAGATGAATCAACGGCGTTGCCGTAACGGTGTTTTAAACCGGGCCAAAGTTAATCGATTCATCGAACCGGGTCGGCTTGCTTAAAAGGGATGTTACCGGGATATAACAGTTGGCGACAAATGGAGGGAAGGGTATTATCGTCATTGGAGCATCGCTGCGTAATTAAGCAAAGGCACTGAGCGTCGGGATTCTCAGTTGTTAATGAAAATTCCATGTACCTCATTCCTTCAGGCTTTAAGAGATTAATCTCGATGCTTTTAGATTGAGCGGTAATTAAATAAGTGCTTATTCCTCAAATAATGGGATTTCGGAATGGTGCGTTGCTTAAGGATTCAGGAGGTCGGTCCCCCGCACGTGCTACTTGGCTTACGAATTTAAAATTCGAATTAAATTAATTATTTTTCAAAAAAAATTAAATGAAGTAGATTCAAATTTACTCCGAAATAATTTGGGGTATAAAGTTGCCTTCTTGAAATTTGATTCGAACATCAAATTATATATATAAAAAAACTGCGATTTTTTTAAATTAAAATTGGTCAATATGTAGCTTAAATATTTGAGATAGTTTTCTTATTATTTTTTAATGAAATTTTTTGTACAAAAATTAAAAAAGTATGTTTTAAAAAGCAATAAAAAAGTTATTCCTAACGATGCCTTAGGCCAAAATTAAGGTGAGTAAAATCTAAATTATTTTGATGGAGAAAATCCAATGAGTTGCTTAACATTTGTCTTTATGCTATATTGTCTCACAAGGTATCATATTTTTTCTGTCATTCTTTTATCCTTTTCATCACCGTTCATGGTGATTATTCCCTTATTATGCAACCTCCTAGTGCCAAAATTATTTAATGTCAATGTTAATTAGTCATTCATTCAATATTTGACTACTATCGGCTTCAGTGAGTTTTCTCCTAAAGTATCTAGCTCGGTGGTCTTATGGCAGTTCTTTGTTCATTCCCATGCGTTGCTCCAGTGCTTTGTGTTTGTACAGCACCAGTTTTCAACTTGAAAACGAGTGGTGTGTCTCTTCATTTTTCTAGTAAGGGAATGGTGCCATAAATATAAATATTATAGCAAATTTTTTGATGAGAGATGTTCCTCAAGAGTCTAGGAGTGATGTTATTATTGATGGTGGCTTTCTTGAGGTCTCTAGCATCGAATTATTTAATCTAGGTTATGGTTTCAAAGAAGTGATGGTAGTGGTATTGCTTTTTAGTTAAGTTCCAATGTAGGGGTTGTAGAACACGTTTTCCTTCTCATTCAGTTATTACAGCTTCGACTCAATCTTTGGAAACTTATTTTGCTCATAATTATGAGAACTTCCTTTCTTTTCATTCGTGTTCATTATTAAAGGACATATGCGTTGAAGATCATCCATTAGCAGATGATGTTTCTTTCTTTGACGTGTTTGTTACGCATATAGATGACGATTACTTTTATTCTCCTGATGAAGATTCTCCAATTCTTCAAAAGAAGTGTAAAACTTAAGAAGAATGTTAATGTAGCTACTTATAATCTTAGGATGACACAATACCGAGTTAAGAAGCTTAAGGCGCTTCAAAATATTGAAAAAAATAAAAGGTCATTGAAACACTCATTCTGATAATTAGTGGTATCATTGTGATTAGTAGGGTGAGGTTATTCAATAGTAGTTTTATTTAGGGCACTTTAATAAGATCTGCATTTGATGTATAATTTTTTTTTATCATTTTGTTTGGGTCTACTTATACCGACTTTATTTTGCAATCATAAAAATGCACTAAGGTTTAAAAAAAAAAGACTAAACAATTTTCTGAGCTAGAAGATAATGTCCATGTAAATACCAATAAGTCCAAGGAAACCAATGCAACAAATTTGATCAGAGGAGATCAAGAAAACATTTGAAATGTTTAAATAATGGGACTTGTCACATGTGTGAACTATCTTTGCTTTTCATGTGGACCAATTAAATTGCATAATTAAATAAAAAAGCACAAAAGAATATTGTAGCTAGCAGGTGGATAATCTTTGGCCTTGCCAAATATTAATTATTTTATAAACTTTTTTAAAAAGGAAGGGAGGCGCTTAGATTGTGGACTAAGAGGAAAGAGATAAGGATGAGTATGTGGAGTCCATGTGGCATCCTTAAAGAGTAGCAACATAAAATATGAAATAGATAATTAGGTTTGGTAGATGTCTGACATTATATAATGAGAAAAAAAATTTTTTTTTTCCCTCTGACTAATTAGGGATTGGTTATAAACATTGATAATTTATAAACTAGAAAACAAGTTTTAGATTTGAATAGTTTAAGAGAGTTACAAGGATAAACATTAGGAAGTATGCATAACGCTATAAACGAGTCGAGCTGAATTGGAATCATTCAAAGTTTGAACTTGATTAATTAAATGAGTTCGAGCTAGCTCAATCATGAGAATAATTATATGATTTTGAGTAGGCTCAAAAACTTATTTATAACGAAGGAAAGAAAACAATTATGAGTAATTCAAATAATTTTTATTATAAAATATTAAAAAAAATGAGAAATTAGAAGATACATAATAAATAATCACTTTATATAAGAAACTGACATAGTTTTTTAAATATTTTTAATAGTTTAATACTTGAACACACAAGTTTTAATACATTTCAAAAGTATTTGATATTAATATTGGTACGTCATCAAAAATTGCCTTGATCCAGCACGAATCTCGAAGCATATCTTAGTTGTCAACTCCCAAAATTAAATTTGGGATCATTCAAACACAAATTTTAATAAACTTATAGTAAAATTGAACGTCTCAATAAGACAAACCCAACAACACCATTATCGATCCAATCCTAGCCCAAATGGGCTCAAATCAAGGGCTTAAAATATATTAGGAAGCTTTAAAGCATTAAATGAATGACCAACTGATATCCAAATATAGCATGCTTATAACCTAATCAAGTGGCTTAACGAGATGAATACGACGAGCCAAGATCACTTAGTTATGACATTATTATGGTACTTGCATGCTGAACAAATGCTCCATGATCGAGGGAATCAGTATGGGCCATCTAATGGACCACTTTGAATTTGCCATGGATCTTCTTCATATTTATGAGTCATATCATTCTCAAAATATATAAATAAACCCCATTTTTCTACATGAAAGGGGGCTTGGACTTTGTAGGTTTAGACCTTGAGCTAGAAACTTAAAATAGCTCTCAGTCTTGAAGCATCCAGAGCTCCACCCTAGCATCACCGCCGACAAACTCTTACCACCAGGCTACCCTACTGCAGACCGATGTTTATGGACCTCTGTTCAATAGCCATCGCCTGGCCTACGTCTAACCTTCATTGCCCACCAACTACGATCCCTCCACTAGCTCATATTGATTCTAATGTTATCCTCGATGATCGCCGTCATTTCTACCTTGGGTCATTCATATAAGGAGATGAGAAGTCAATAGAAAGTAGTGACTCTTGTGCTTGAACTCTGGAGATGAGGCTACAGTTTTCTCCCCATGCTGCAAGAAAAACTGGAGAGGAAGAAAAAATTTGCTAGCTCTTTCATGAACATGATTTCAAGAGTAAATTAATTGGATAGTTGGAAGTAAAAGTTGATGCATTAAATGCCATTATTCTAATTTGAGAGTCCAAGGGAAAAATTATAAGAAAAACTTTCCATTTTGATAATAAAAAAAGTTGTAAGAAATTTTTTTGTTAATTGAAATAGAGAAAAAAGTTTTCAAAACTTTAAATAATATAGATTTATACTATATATATATATATAGGATCTAGCCGTCTGACCGCCAGTTTAAAGCGTATTCTTGTGCATCTGATCACAAGAGATGACAACCTGTTCCTCATTCAACCTGATGATGGTTTCAACCATGCGGTTTGGTCAAATTTTTAAACCATTGATCTATATTTATATACATGTATTCTTGAGCACTTTCCATCGAACTGCCTCTTCTCGTAGTAACCAGGCCAATATTTCGATCTCTCAAGGCAGTTAAATAAACTGCTTGGTTGAAATGTATTATCATGACAGTGGCATTTGGGGAAGTTTGGAGCAACAATTTGCTTGGTTGTTATTAATTTCACCACTGAGTTTTGAAGATTTCTTCTTTATATTATTAGTGTATGATTGTGCTCCCAAGTATTTTCCTTTTTTAATTGGTAACAAAAAATAGGAAGTTTGCAATAGTATATTTATCTGTTAACGCAAAATCATGCAACAGTTTGACTTACTTTTTCTGACTGTCAGAGATGGTCGCGACCCACATGAAATCGATGGTTTTTGACAACTTAGATTTGGTTTGGGACGGTTTTTTTACTGTTAAAAGTTTTTGTACTAAAAAGCTATTTTAAAAAGCAGGAAGAAAGCCGTTCCAAATTAAGCCTTAGCCAGCATGATAGCTTCGCCCGTCCTGCTTATTCTGGCATGCTCCTACTATTTCTCCATTCATCCAAATTTTTCGATATCACCATGCATACAAGTCTTATTTACATATTATAAAATTTATTTATATATCTAATATTAAAAATTTTCTATTTATTTATATATAATTTTTATATCTAAATCACATCAAAATATATGCATAAAAAATATTTTAATTTAAATAAGTTTATGTGATTTATAAATTTAACCTTGATATATCACCAAAAAATTATCTTGATCGGGCATGAATCTCGAGGAAAAACTCAAGTTGGAAACTTCAAAAATTATTTCGGAGACTATTTAAACTCCGATTTCAGCAAGCTTATAGTCGAACTGAGCGTCTCGGAAATACGAATCCAACGACACCAAATTCGACTCAATCCGAGTCCAAATGAGTCCAAATCAAGTACCCGAAGCGCTGTTGGAAGCATCGAACAGCAATTTGAGTTACCAAACGGTCTCCGATTTTGACGAGCTTATAGTCGAATCGAGCGGCTCGATGAGACGAATCCAACGAGCCTAAGATCGCAGAATTCTGATACCATTAAGACCTTAAAATGCTCAATAAACGGTTCATGATCAAGGGATTCAATATCAGCCGTTCATCCGGATCACTCCCTATTTGCCCCTGATCCCTCATCTATTTACGGGCTATGCCACTCCAGAAAAACTATAAATAGCCCCTCATTTCTCTTAAGAGGGGACCCAAGCCAAGAAGAAGAAGAGAAGAAGAAGAGAAGAGAAGTCTAGGAGGGAACAGCTCCTCCTCGACCACCGCCGGAACTTCGTCGGAACTCCGCTGGAACACCACCGGAGCATCGCCAGAGCACCACCAGGCGCCCGAGCGACGCCGGAGCTCTGCCCGACGCCGGAGCAACGTCGGAATTCAGCCCGACGCCGGAATTCTACCCGACGCCCGAGTAACGCCGGAATTCTGCCGGACACCCGAGTGACGTCGGAACTCTGCTGTAACTGATACTCATTGTAATCTGATCGTCCTGAATTTAAAGGACGAATCAGCCTCGTGTATTTCAAACAACACTAGTGGAACTCTTTCAACTGGGCGTGGCCCCGTGATTTTTTCCCTTTCCAGGATTTTCCACGTAAAAATTCTGGTGTTACTATTTCAATTCTATTTGTGTGCTGGATATACGTATAACGCTGAGACGAAAAATTAAAATCTATCGCCGCGTATATTTGAGTCCGCAACAAACCTAACACTTGAATTTTGAGAATTTTATTGTTATGTATGAAAATCTCCATTTTGTTAATTAGGATGAACCTAAAAAATTGTTATTTTTGCTTTGAGACTAGCACTAAATTTAAAGAATTTATCTCTTAAACTTCTTTTTTCTTCAATTGCTAATATTCAGTATTCACTTTATTTAGCCAATATAATATAGAGTTTGTCCATACATCAACCAATATAATATTTTGAAATGCCTCATATTATCACTAATCCATTTGATAGAATTTCAATGGATAATACTACATTATTACTCCCATCTGCACCAAAGTTAATAACACACATCCTACGAAGATCCTCTAATATTTATTATATTCTTAAGAATCATCCATATATTTAGTGTTGAAAATCAATATTAAAGTTAAGTCTAAACAACCTAAAAATAGAATGGTCACTTTAATAAGAGACTTTGGTGAAGTAAGACATTTGTGTTGATATAGAGTTATATAGCCACATAGCACCTTCATAGTATATCCTGTGTAAATTAATGTGTTAACCACATTGGGCATCCGTTTTGGTGAGAACGTAGGACATCAAAGTTGTTGTCGAGGGTGAGCATTAGTCTTATTGGCAGTCGGTATTTGTGGCTTTGGTGATGGAGGGCATTGATATTGGTGGCGGCAATAAATGTCAACATTGGTGGTGATGACAAGCTTCAGGGTAGTGGCAATGATGAGCAAGTGCATTGATGTCAACAACAAGTTTCGACATTGGGCATCAATGTTGGGTGATTACTAGTAAAGCTCTAAATTCTCTTCTTCACGATCCTATTTGTGGCCTCAACCCACCCTGAATAAATATATGGAAGTAGGGCCTATTTATAAATTTTTAGAAATGAATGTTTAGTTATTTCGATTAGAATTCATATCATTCCATTGGACAAACAATACCGATAATGATGCCTGATATATCATAAAAAAATTATCTTGATCGGGCACGAATCTCGAGACAAAATTGAATTGAAAGCTTTCGAAATTAAATTCAGGATCACATGAACTCCGATTTCAGCAAACTTATAATCGAATTGAACGTCTCGAACAGATGAACCCAATGACACCAAATTCGACTCAATCCAAGCCTAATGTGTCCAAATCAAAGAATCGAAGCATATTTGGAAGGTTCAAATCATAATTTGGATTACCAATGGTTTCCAAATGTGACATGCTTATCGTCGAATCGAGCGGCTCGACGAGACAAATCCAACGAGCCCAAGATTATCAAATTTTGACATCACTTAAGCATTCAAATGTCTAATAAATGGTACACGATCAAGAGAATCAACAGCAACAGTCCATTCAAACCACTCCCAACTTATTCTTGATCTTTCTCCTATTTACTTGTCATGCCACTCTCAAAAAATTATAAATAGACCCCTCATTCTTCACATCAGGGGGAGGATCAGAAGAGGAAATAAGGGAGAAAGGAGGAAAAGAAAAGAAAAGGAAGAAGAGAAATTAGAGTTCTCTTGCCACCAGACTTTTCCTCGACCACCATCGGACTTCCGCCCAGCCACTGATTATCGCCGAACTTCTTCTCGACCACCGACTGATGTCGAACTTCCGCCTGGCCACCGACTGCCGACGGACTTCCGCCCGACCACTAAGTGACGCCGGACTTCCACCCGGCTTCCAATTGTTGTTAGACTTCCACTCAACAACGGTCTTTTTGACCTTCGTCCCCCACCGACTACGATCCTTCTAACCTCCATCGCTAGACTGCAGTCTTTTCGACCTTCATCGCCCGCCGACTACGGTCCTTCCGACCTTCTTCACCAGACAACGGTCCTTCCGACCTCCATCGCCCGTCGACTATGATCCTTCTGACCTCTGTCTCCCGCCGACTATAGTCCTTCTGACCTTCATCGCTAGACAATGATCTTTCTGACCACTGTTGCCCGTTAATTACGATCCTTCTGACCTCCGTCGCTAGACTACGGTCCTTCTGACCACCGTAGCTAGACTACGGTCCTTCTGACCTCCGTCGCTAGACTATGGTCTTTCCGACCCCCGTCACCAGACAACGATTTTTCTGACCTCCTTCGCCTGCCGACTATGGTCCTTTGACCTCTGTTTCCAGCCGACTATGATCCTTCTGACCTCCATCGTCATACAATGATCTTTCTGATCACTGTCGCTTGCCAACTACGATCCTTTCGATCTTCGTTGCCAAACAATGATCTTTCTAACCTCATTTGTCCATCGACTACAGTCCTTCTGACCTCCATCACTATACTACGGTCCTTCTGACTTTCATTGCCATACTATGATTTTTCTGACCACTATCTCCTACCGACTACAATCCTTCTGATCATTGTCACCCAAATATGGTCTTTCCAACTTTTGTCACCTGCCGACTATGATCCTGCCGACCAACTGAACATATCAATTCTGATTCTTCCAATTTCCAGCATGTAATGCACTTTATACGATTTATATTTGCTACATCAAACCAAGGTCTTTCCCCCAAGGAAGGGCCTTATTTATAATTAACTACAAATACTAATAAATTCATTCAAACTGGGCTAGGCCTTGTGATTTTTTCCCTTTCAGAAGTTTCCACGTAAATATTTTGGTATCTCTTATGAATGCTACACCTTCTCTTTTATCTGATTGTATGCTAGATCTTCGTATAAAGCTAAGACATTAAACTTTATATTTCTCTATCGCCGTGAATATTCCAGGATGCAATAATGCCCTTGATCATAAAATACTCTTTAGACATTTCAATGCTTTTGTAATATTAAAATTGAGCAATAATGAGCTCGTTGTATAAATATCATGAAGACTCTTATTTTAATATATCATTTCGTCAATCAAATAGTGTAAAAAAAGTTTTTAACCATAATTTAGAGTGCTTAATTTATTTTCATTTGAACTAACCTATTAAAAGTTTAAATTAATTTAAAATTTAATGTATTCATTATATATAATATCTTTGATATGCCACTAATAATCGCCCTAAAAGGGCACGAATCTCGATGGAAATTTGATTTGGGAGTGTCCAAATTAAATTCAGGACCATCTGCACTCTGATTCCAACAAGCTTATTGTCAAATTGAACATCTCAAGGAGACAAACCCAATGTCACCAAATTCAGTCTAGTTTGAGCCCAAATAAGCTCAAATCAAAGGATCAAAGCATTCTTGAAAACTTTAGAGCATTAATTAGAATATCAGATGATATTCAAATGTGGCATGCTTATAGTCAAATCGAGCAACTCGATGAGATGAATCCAACGAGCCCAAGATCATTCGATTATGACATCACGAAGGCTCTTAAAAGCACAATAAATGATCCATGATCAAGGGAATGAATATCGGCCCATCCAATTGAACACTCCAAAATTACCTTGAATCTTCTCCATATTTACTAGGCATGCTACTCTAAAAAACTATAAATTGACCCTTGTTCTTCACATGAGGGAGAGGAATGAGGAAAATGAGAAGATCTCTGAAGCTTGAAAAAAGCTTCAACCGAGTACCACCGTCGATGAATCTGTGCCATCAAACTGCCGCTGCTAAACCTCTGCCTGACCATCACCATCAAACCTCTAATTGGCAGCAATTGACAAGCGTTCTTTCACCGTCACCCATCAACTACGGTTCATCTAACCACCATCATCTGTCAACTACGATCTCTCCAACCATCGTCGCTTGCTAACTTTGGTCCCTTCGACCACCTACGCCCATCGATTACTATTATTTTGACCTTCATCATCCATATATCATCCCTCAGACCTCCGTTGCCCCGACTACGGTCCTACCAAGCAAATGAGCAAGCTAAAATTCTTTTGATAATAGCTCTCATGGCATCGAATCCTCCCAACTTCAACTATGTAATGTGCTCCATACAATATATATGTGCTATATTGATCTGATAACTTCCCTAGGGAAAGGGCATCATTTGTAATCAACCACCAACATTAGTGGAATCATTTCGACTGGGTAAGGCCCCGTGATTTTTCCCCTTCTCAAAAATTTTCATGTGAAAATTTTTGTATCCTTATGAATATTGCATCTCTCTCTTATCTGTTTGTATGTTGAATCTTCATACATGGTTAGGACACTAAACTTTTTATCTCTCCACTGCTACGAATGTCTCAAGACGCAACAATCTTCATATTACACTACCTTTACACTCATCTTATTCTCTTTCTAAGGAAATTGCATTTATTTAATGCCACCAAACATTAAATTTTTTGGAAACCTAAAAAAGAAAGACTTGTCAATTGATACAGTTATTAAAATTTTTAAAATGCATAAGATTTATGAAAACTATTAAAAATATATAGAAAATTATCAAACAAGTAATTGAGTAATAATTAAATGTTCATTTTATTCAGTTTTATAGAGCTATTTTTTAAGTAATAAATGAATATGTTATCTAATATAAATAAATTGATATGTCACTTAACAATTTGCTTGATAAAGCATGAATCTTAATGCAAATTGAGGTGGAAAACTTTCAAAATTCAGCTCTAAACTATCCAAACTCTGATTTTGATGAATTTATAAGTAAACTAATTGGCTCAACTAGACAAACCCTATGACACAAAAAGTAATTCGAACCTCACTCCTTTGACCTAATTGACCTAGGTTGACCAAGTCAACCTCTGACTTGGTCAATCCAAGTCTTAATGGGTCAATATGACCCATTAAGAGCCATTTAAACTCATTTAAGGCTCTAAATACTTTCCTAATGGGTTCTAATTCAAACCACGGCCAAGGGGCCTTGGTTTCCCTCCTATTAGACCCTAGTACAGATCCTAGCCGTTGATCCTAGGTCTAGAGCTTTAAATAGTGAGTTTTGGGATTTGTTTAGGGATCTTTTTGGCTCTCTCCTTCTCTCTAGAATTCCAAAAGCCCTAAGATTTCGTGTGAGAGCTCCCACGACCCGTACCCACCTTTCCCAACCCAACTCCACCATTGAAACCTCGCTGGCAGCGATTTTTTGGTGAGCTCAAGGCTAGATCCGTCCAAGGCCTCGATCCACTTGATCTAGAGCTTGTTTGATCGTGCTTTCAATTAGAGAAATATATGAGGACAATCTATAAGCTCAGAGAATCCATTATTTCCTAAATCCCACGGTGAGATTCTTCAATAACCCTTAACCTAGGTCACCACACTTAAGGTTAATTAGCTCTTCATTAAGCATGCATTAAGCCAAACGAACTATACCACATGATTTCTGTTCATGCCTAGATTCTAGGTTTAAAATTTCGTTTGATTTAGTGCACCCGATCGTGAGAACGAGTCAAAAAATTCATTAGGGTTTCGGGTTACGTCCGCGTATAACTATGCGGGATTCGGACCGTTGATTTCATGATCAACGGTCAAGATCCCGTCGTTCTGCAATTTAGATCAACCGGGTATTCGAATTCCGCGGTCAATTTCTCCGTCTGGCGCAATCTGGAGCGTTGATCCAAATCGTGGAAGATCCGAGGCGTAGTGCGTTGCTGACTCGGATAAGTCAGCCGCCACGCCGTCCACCAATCATTGGTAATGATTGCGCCATCGTGCAATCATTGCCAATGATGGGAAAACGCATCCGCGGTTTGGGGCAGCGAATCAGAGAGCGACGCGTGGTTGACCACTGCTGGATTAGTGATTAAATAGGATTTTGATTAATTTTAATTATTTTTTTAATCCAATTCCTTTGAAAAATCATTATTAATTATTCATAAATTCAAAAAATACGTATAATATATTAAATTGCTCGTATTTTCATCATTTTTAACTTAAAATTAAAATCATTCAAAAATGATAATTATATTTTAAATTATTTAAAAAACAATGATAATCCTTTTTTAATGATAATTATTTTATTTTAATTATATTATTATTATTATTATTATTATCATTATGATTTTAAATTTAAAAAAATTTATTTTGATTATTATTATTATTACTATTATCATTATTATTATCTTTATTATCATAATTATTATAATCATCATATTATTATTATTATTATTATTATTATTTTAAAATTATTTTTAATTATTATCATATTAATATTATTATTATTTTAAAGCTACTCTTATTACTATTGTATTATTATTATCAATATTTTGAAATTATTTAAATTATTATTATATAACATTATTATTAGTATTTTAAAACTATTTTAATTATTATTATGTGGTTATTATTTTTTAGCATTATTACTATTAATATTATTTTAAAAACTATTATTATGATAATTATTATTAATTACTATTATTATTAGTGTTATTACAATTATTATCTCTATAATTACTAGTTATTATTACCATTGTTATTTTTAATCTCTTATCATCATCATTATCATTATTATGATTATTATTATATTACTATTATTATTTATTTTAAAATCCAGAAATCTTAATAATTGATTTATTTTGATTCATTAATTATTTTTAAATATTGCTTACTTTAAACTATTTAAAAATTACTTTTAAACCCTTTAAACTTCAATAATTCATAACTAACTCATTTCAAATCAGATTTTTGCGCACAATATCTCGTTATTTTCAGAAAATTATGAACTTTAATTTGAAAATATTTTCAGGATCCAAATTTATCATTTCTAGGTTATCTCTGTATTACCTAATTACTTAACTATTTAATTATTACTCAACTATTTTAAAACTAAAAATTATTTTTAAATATAAAATATTTTGAAACCTCCCTTGATGGTAGGTGGACCTCCCATACCTATGCATTGAGCTATCTTTAAATTATCTTTTTTTAAACTTATATTATTATTATATTTATATTATTATTATATATTCTAACATTTATGTATTTTAAAACTATTTTAAAATTATTTATTATTTAAATCCCCTAATTTTGGGAGATCCACTCCATGAAATTTTAAACCTAGACTATGTATATGAACAATATTTATGTGGGGAGGATTAGTGGATGATTGAGTCCCAATCATTCACTAATCACTTCATTAGGCCCGTGTTATTCAGTGTTTCATAGTCATTGCATGTATAGAAGGCACACAAGCACGTAGCTTAGGCTCTCCTAGATTTAAGGATATGATGTGCTTATGTTTGTGTTGCATTTCACCTATGTTGTCCCAAGGGTTAGTTTCAAACACTGATTCAAACCTATGCAACGTAGTGACACCCTAAGGACAATAATTAAGGACCCGTCTAGCAGACTTAGAGAAATCCTAGGAGTTAGGGTTTACCTCTAAATGACTTGAAATTTAGAACACTTAAACTTAGTGGCATCCTGAACCCCTTAGAATTTTCTAGGAATTTTCAGAGCTCTTTAAAACCCTTAATTAATAAACCCTAATTTACCCATTAATTCAGCCCCGAGAACTTCAAAAAATTCTAATAAATTCATCTCAACTCTAAAAATTTCCCATAATATACCAAATGCTTCAAAATTCAACCCTTAATCTAAGAAAATTAAAAGCCCCTTAAATGAACATTAATCTGAACTTTAATTTAATTTTGATTAAAAGTCACTTTTTTGCCTTAATTAAATCATTAAAAATTATTAAAAATATCAAACCTTTTCCAAACACTTGGGAACATCTTCTTAGGTCATTTCTGACCTTTGGGGGTGATACCAACCGGTTTGGAGTTGATTTGGGCCAAAACCTCCAAAATACCCCTAATTAGACAATTTCGATAATTTCCCTAAATAACCCGAACTTTGAAAAATTCATAACTACTTCTAGAAAATTCTAAATTGAATAAACTAAAAGGAATTCAACTCTAATTAAGGTCTAGTATTTATTAAAAATATCAGGTGTCTAGAAAGCAGCTTAGATTAGAAAGTCAACTTTTCGGTCAACCGTAGCCTATAGTCTAGGGCCTGAAACTTCTAAAATTCATAACTTTGCGTAGGAAACTCCAAATCCAGCGAACTCAAAGCCTAACTACTCATCTTAGGATCTAATATTTAATAAAAATATTAGGAACCCCTAGCTTAGCTTAATTCTCATAGTCCCTTTTTGGACCTCTTTAGCTTAGTGTATAGGTGGACCCCGAACCCCCTAAAATTCACTAAAGTAATTTAAACTTTAAGTACTATTATCCTAAGCATTAAAATTGAACCACAAATTAAACTAACTAAAAATGAACCCTAATCCACTAATATTTGAATTTTAAATAAAGTTTCCTCTTCAGACCTTCAACAAACCTGAATTTTAGGTGATTTGAACTAAATACCCAGCTTAGGATGTACCCTGGTTACGCAGCTTCTTGCACACACATAGAATTGCTTGCTAGGGCACCACTTCTAGACGTAGGCTAGACTGGTGTTTACGTTTCTATTGTGTGTCGAGTTTTTCAGGTTGTCTTTACATGTTGTGATTGAATCACTGGTGTGTTTGTTTACTTTCACTGTACTATAGGAATTGATGTGATTGCTGTTGACCTCATTTTTGTATGAGCTCAGTAGGACCAATCCAGACCTTAGGATCTTTCCAATCCTTAGGATCAATCTTAACCCTAGGATCAATCTGATCTTAGATCAATCCAAACTTTAAGATCAATCCAAATTCAAATCAATCCTGACCCCAGATCAATGCAATTTAAGACAAATCTAGATTCTAGGATTCTCCTAGACTTCAGACCCTAGGATCTATTCTAGACCCTAGGATTCTACCTGATTCTAGATCATATGATCCTCTTAGACCTTAGGATTCTCCTTGATCTATTTAGAGCTTAGGATTCTTCTAGATCCTAAGACTATTCTAGATCCCAGGCCCTAGGACTTCCAGACCCTAAGATCTTCCTAGAAATCAAACTTTAGGATCTACTCTAGATCCTAAGATCCTTCTAAATCTTGAATCTTAGGATTCCTAGATCTTAGGATTCTCCTAGATTATAGGATTCTTCCAGACCCCAGATTCTAGGATTTCCCTAGGACTTCTAGATTCTAGGATCTTCCCAGATTCCAGTCCCTAGGATCTATTCTAGACCCCAGGATTCCCTTAAGCTGATTTGGACCCTAGGACCTATTCTAAACCCTAAGATTCTTCTAGATCAATCCAAATTTTAATTCAATCTAAACTTAATTCAAATCCTATCATTCAAGCTCAAAATCCAATTCAAAACCAGATTTCCAGATTCAAATCCAAGGCCAAAGGTCTAAGTCCTGAAAGCCTTTTCCAGCAAATCTTTGAACATTTCAAAACCCTATCAAATGACCTCTGATTTAGGATCTGTCAGTTCCACACTGATGTGACATGTCTCTAAAGGTAACCCTTCAAATTTGAGCTCATTCTGAGATCTCTAACCCCAAAAACTGAATTGAAATCCAAAGGCTGTAAAACCTTCAAATATTTACAGTCTATGCCACTAGACCTACCACCCAGTGGATTTTGACCCTGGAGCTTTCTCCAAAGCCTCCAATCACCTCCAAACCCTTGATTATGACCTATTGAGCATTAAACTGTATTTTTTTGGACTCAATGTGACCCCTAGTTGACCAGGGGTCAAAATGACCAAAATACCCCTAAGGGGTGTAACTGGTCACTTGAACCAAATGACCTCCAAATCAAATGCAGTCACTTCCAGCAAATTCAAATGTCAAACCAAACCTATTGAACCCATTTCCAGACCCTGGACCCACCTAGTTGACCAAGTCAACCAGGGTTGACCTAAAAGGCCCCTTTAGGGTCAAAACAGGTCATTTTGACCAAATGACCTCCTCTGACCTTGGGACCACCTCCATTGGTCTCCAAATATCATTTCAAATCTGTTGAACCCATTTCCAGACCCTGGACCCACCTGGTTGACCAAGTCAACCAGGGTTGACCTAAAGGCCCATTAAGGGCCCAAATAGGTCATTTTGATCAAATGACCTCTCTAGACATTGAGACCACCACCAGTAGACTCAGAATATTATTCTGAACTGGTTGGACCCAATCCTTGACCCTGGGTCAACCTGGTTGACCAAGTCAACCTAGTTGACCCATTAGGCCCATTAAGGGCCTAAATAGGTCATTTGATCTAGATGACCCATTTAAACCTTAAAACCACCTCCACTAGACCCCATTCATCATTTCAAACCTGTTGAGCTCAACCCCTGATCCTGGGTCAACCTGGTTGACCAAGTCAACCTAGGTTGACCATATCAACCCTTAAGCTTTTACATTTTAAATCAAATCTTGATTGCATTCAAAACCATATCAAGCCTCCAAATCAATCTCAATAGCGGATTTCTAGACCTTTTAATTAGTGGTAAGTCAAACTTAGATGGATTGACCAAGTCAACACATTAAACTTGATCAATTCATCTTGCTCTAGTTCAAACCACACTATATTATCAAACCCAATTCAATCAAGCCTTTCAAATTTCAAGAACCTTTCTATCACATGCTTTGAATATCTCTAAATGCAATATGAATCAAATCCAATTAATCTTGACCAAGTCAAATCTTGACCAAGTCAACTCATTATCACTTGGTCAAAGTCCATCAAACCTTCACATTTCCACTCAACTCCAATCCTTGAGTATTAAACCTTTTCTAAAGCCATTTCCAGCAGCTCAATGCTTCTCTCATTGCCACCTCAACAGTCCACCTGGATTTTGACTGGTCAAACAGTCAAAATGAGGTTTTAGACAAGTCAAACTTGGTCAAAACCCCTCCTTAAGACTAATCCCCTCTAATCCAGCCCTCTCCAACAGCTTAGGTGGAGTCTAGAACCTTCTTAAGGCTCACTCCAGCCCTTAGATCTTGATCCAATGGCTTGGATCACTCCCATGTGTAAGTGGGGACCAAAATAAGCTTTCCACATGGCATATGCTCTTGTCCTTGATTCCCCTGCCATTCTAACAACCTAATGACACTTGGCATTCATCTGGAGGTCCAGCCAATTGATCCCAGCCCTCCATTCCAGCAGGGGATGTTTGAATAGGGTAAAACCTCATTTTGAACATTGATTCCTCTCCCAACCTTCTCTCACTTGATCCCTCTCCTCCAGAGCTATTCCAGCCCTCAAACGCTCTCCAAAAGCTTCTCTAGATATTTCTATAGCTGCCTCAAGCCTTCCCCCACCAGATCTTGGTTTCCAAACCCTCATTAGTGAAGAGAGAGAGACCTAGAGAGAGAATCAGGAGTTTTAAAAATAACTTCAAATCCAGACTGAACCAGCTCTTGGAGTCTTCACCAAAGTTGAAGAGGACGTCTTCATCTTTCCAACAAGCCCAAGAAGTCAAAAATCCACTGGATACTTTGTAAGTTATTTATGTTTTAATTTTAAACTTCAAATTGGAACTATAGCAAATCCACAGTGCATGGAGCTCTCAAACTCCAGACATTGGAAGATTGTGCTACCTTTAATCTATGGTTCAATTTTCATGAGGTTTGATTAAGTATTTTTTGAATTATGGGCATTTCAATATTCAGTTCAATTTTAAACTAACAGCTCTGGTGCAATCCTGACCGTCCGATCGCGATTAACGCGCGATTAGACGGTCCACAGCGCGTCGGACAGTTCATTCGTTCGACGGGTTTCGAACGCGGGTCGGTGCGTGACCGCGGAGGGCGACGTGGCTGTTTTCTGGCCGTCGGATTATCCGCGGTTGAATTCAACCGTCTGATCTATCGATCCGACGTGTATTAGTGGATTGCCCACACGCTGACGCGTGGCACGAGGCGCAGCGTAGCGCCGCCGTCACCCCAATCATTGCCAATGATTGGATCCGACGGCGGCGGCGGCTAATTTATTTTAAAATTTAATTAAAATTATTTAAATGTCCATAAACTTTGAAAATCCATAGAATATTCTTTTTTTATCCAAATTTTGCATGTAATACCTCTATGGATTCAGGGTGAAGAGCTCTATCATTTAAAAATAATTTCATTAAGTTTTGAGGTATTTCGTAGGAGTTATTTAATTAATATTGAATTTGATCTTTATTTATTTAAACCTTTTATTGTCACCCATTTGAGTTCAATTTTGGCAGGGGATAATCATAGGATGTTTGCTATGTTCTGTGATTTTTCTTGCCCTAATTGAGCATTTGATTGAGCTCTGTGGAATTTTCTATCATATGGGTCAAAATTTGACTCAAATAATGGAAAATTCATTTCACCCTATGCATGTGAAATTAAACTGTAATCTTGCTGTGGTGTGATTGTTTAGGTGTAGTCTAAGGGTTAGTAACCTTGATTTAAGCCCATTCAACTTAGTGTCACCTAGGGAAAATAATTAAGGATTTTAACTAGATAACTTAGAAAATTTTCAATAATTAGGATACATCTCCAATTGAGTTGAAACTTTGAACATTCAAACCTAGTGACACATACAACCCTAGAAAAATTTTCCACTGGATTTTGAAATCATTAAGCCCCTTAATTAACCTAATCAAGTTTAAACCTTAATTAAGCCTTAAAACCTTCCAAAAACTATAATAAATCAAGATTAAGTCCAAAAATTACATATAATACCTTAAACTGACCAGAATTGAACCCTTAATCAATGAAAAATAAAAACCCCTTGACTGGACTTCAAAATTAAATTTAATTTGAGTTTAATTGAAATTCAATATTTAATTAATTTAATTAATTAAAAATAATTAAAAATTCCAGAAAATTTCCAAACACTTGAAAATCACTCCTTAGGTCATTCCTGACCTTTGGAGTTGATTTTAAGGAGTTTGGAGGTCATTTGGATTCAAATCATAAAAATGACTTTAATTAAACAATTTAAATAATTCAATAAATAGTCAAAACTTCAAAAATTCATAACTAATTCAAATGAACTCCAAATTGAGCAAACTCAAAGGCATACAACTCATCTTAAGCTCTAATATTTGTTAAAAATGTTAAGTTTCCAGAAATCAAACAAATTTGAAAAAGTCAACTTTTGGTCAAACCTAGTTCAAAATCAAGTCAAAATTTCAAACCTTCATAATAAAATGTAGAAAAATCCAATTTCAATGTACTTACTGTTTAACTGATCGTATTAAGGTCTAGTATTTTAATAAAATATTAAATTTCTAGAAAACCTTTTATATCAAAAAGTCAACTTTTGACCCTTGAATTAAATCATTAAAATAATCCAGAAAATACCAAAATTCAATAAATCATTCAAAATTTCAGAAAACATTAATTTGAACTTAAAACCAGCAACCAACTAATTCTAATTAAAATTAATCAACCTTCAAACATTAATCAAACTCAAATCACTTAATTATACCGGGTACCACTGGGTAACCCAGGCCTACGAGGCTATTAAATTAGCCCCAAGGAAGGTGAAATAAACTTCATGGCCTCGGTGTGAAACAAAGGTGGTATCCAACAAACAATTAAAATCAAGTTTAAAATCAATTTCAAGTCATTAATATTTAAATTCAAATTAAATCTTCCCTTAAGCCTTCAACCAACTAGAACTTTAAGCAACTTCAATCAATTGCCTATTTAGGACATATCAAAGCCACACAGCCTCCTACACACACTTTAGATGGTTTGCTATGACAACCAACTCTAGTCTTAGGCTAGGCCGGTGTTTACTTTTCTGCTGTGTGCCGGGTTTTCGAGCTTTTACTGCATGCTGTTTGCTAGTATTAGAATTGATGTGATTGTTTATTTATTTAACGCACTCTGTGATGTGATTGATTGTACGATTAGATCTACCCCTAGGCTAGGAATGATTTATACTAATTCAATCTTATGTAGGTGGCCATGCTCATACATGGCATAAATTAAAGGGGGTAAAAATCATAAATATTGAATTGCACAGGTGCTCCAGAATGCTTAAGTCCCCCTTTAAATCAAAAAGAGCATGGCCAAGCGTGGCTGTGATTGAGTATTTTAAATTTCAATATATTAACTGCTTGGGATGTCAAATATAAACGGCTGATTATTAGGATAACCCTGCAGGTTGTTGAGTCTAGATTTTTAATTTCAATTTGATGTAATTTGATTTAAATTGAGTTGTAATGTTTAAAGTGATTTGAGATTGAGATACTTAAACATCCAATTTGGAATCCAAAGAGGAAGGAACATCCCTTAGGGGAGAGTTCCTATCCATTTGGAGATCCAAATTAGGATGAAGTTCAAGTATCCAAAGAGAAAAGATAACACCCCTATTCAGGGGGAGTTTAATTTCATTTGGATATCCAGACTCGACGATCCAAGGAGTTCTAAGGAGATGAAGAAGTGAAGAACGAGAAGAATCTCAAATCTCAAAGTCACTTGAGTCTTAGGAGTAGAATCCGGGTTGTAGTCAGTGGTACCTGGCCACTTTACTTTACTGCAGACCCTGGGTTGTATTATTAAGGGCACTTGCCTATGGACTTTCAGTTTGAGCATTTATTTAATTAATTTAATTAAATGTTGATTTGATTACTTGATGTTGATTGCGATTAAGGACCCGCATGCTTTTAGTAGTTTATTTGGCGCTATTGCATGTCGATTTTGATTTAGCCTGGAACCCGATCGGAGGCTCGTGAGGGTACGGTCATAAACTTTTTCTATTTAAACAAAATTTAAAAATTTTAAGCTCAGATAGAAACTCTAACGCTCTTAAGAAGTAAGCCCGGACTCGCCGGGAGTTTTTCATGCATTCATATTAACTTTTCTCTACCTTGTTTGGCACCTCCCCGCCTGCGGGTTCTAACAGACCACCTGACCTATTAGGGTGCAGTTCTGTCCAAGGGGATGTTGTGCAATCTCTAGGATAAAACCTATTTTTATGCCTGATTTTAAAACTGCTACATTTTGATTTAAGCATTTCATCGAGTCAACTAGCATGCATCACATTAGTAACAAATTAAATTTGAGTCTAAATCTTAATTGCATTTCTAGCTTAAGCATTTAATCCAACATATGTTAAGGGGTCAATTAGGATCTGCTCTAGATGTCGACCCCAATTCTTTAAACCAATCTTAATCAATATTCCAACCACTCTTTCATAAAGACTTTGACTCATGGTTTTTAAAAGCGTTTAGGTGGTTTAGCTGGCTCCCCAATCCAGGCCGGGGTAAGTCCAGGATTGCATTGCATTAGCTAGGTTCTGGGTCACTGATTCTCAGTACCCATTTTAGACTTAGGTTCTGAGGCAGATGTTCAATCCTAAGACCTCAATCTTCCGGGAATCTAATTCCCACTTTCTAATAAAATTGATCACTTAAACATTAAATCTTTTTCAATCCAATTCAAGCCCAACACTTAGGATAGGTTGGGGTGTTTCTCAAGTAATTCAGAATCTTAAAGCACCTCCTACCATTCTTCCTTTGACTCTAGAAATAAGTGTTCAACATTGAACCAATCCCACTTGAAATTAAAGTCCTTAACCTCCTTTGACATCAATCTTTGAATTCTTAAATGAAATTCGTATCGCTATTTTAATCGAGAGTATTCGTAGGAAATTTTTTGGTTTCCTACGATGTAATTAACTACGAGGGCTTGCGCTCGTAGGAGATTTAGAAACCCAGACCAGATTTTCAAAATCAAGTTTTTCAAAATTTTAATTAATTATCTTTGGGAAATTCAAAAGACAACGATCATTATCGTCATTTTCAAATGATCGATAATAGATAATATCCTCTTTCCTTAGAAAGATATATCGTACTATTATCGTGATCTTGATTATGAAATTAATGATCTTTTTACTAGATTATTATAGTTAAACATTAGATTTAACATCATTTTGATTCTTAGGGATCATATGTTGTTTCTCCTTGAGTTTCACTACAATAATCAGGGTAAATCAAGATTTGTAATCTGAACCTATTAGAGAACGATATATTCAGCTTTCGAGGTGATATATTATTCATAATAAGTGTTCGATTATAAAATCAAAATTTCAGAAATTTAACTTTCCCAAAGAAAATTAAACACTTTTCAAAACATATATTTTTCAATCAAACAAAAAATTGGCGACTCCGCTGGGGACTATCTCTCTCTCCATCTTTAATAGCGCTACAAATTTTATTGCATCGGTAGTTTTGACTACCTTTCTTCTGTTGGTCCCTCTACCCATTTCTCTCTTGGGTGAGTGTGGTCAACTCAATTAAGACATGTGAAAAGAGAGGTGAGTGTAGGAAACCTCCCTCCAAGTCTGGTTTTGACATTTTGCCTCCAAGTTAATTGGTAGAGCAAAAGAGTCAAGCCAAGCTTGTAAAAATCTTTTTGCATATGTTGCAAACTCGCATGTGAATAAATCACAGCATGCTAAGTTTCATAATTTACAAAAATCCCTCAACATCAAAACCCAGATTCAAAATTTTTTTAAGTCAACCTGGATTTTGACATTTCACCCTAAGCTAGTCAGTATGGTGAAAGAGTCAAACCAGGTCTCTAGATTTTCCTTTAATTTTTGTTAACCATTATGTTGAAAGTAAAACTCAACATTTTGAGTTTCAAAAGTCAAGGAAAATCTTCCAAATCAACTTCAATCGTCGTTGCTATGTGTCTTCTACAATATTCTATTGTAGTTGAACACATGCAATTCAAATTCAAAATTCTCCAGTCAATTCTGGGCTTTGACATTTCACCCCTAAATTGCTTGGTGGGGTGCAAAGAGTCAAGCCTTAGGATCTTCAGGCTAATTTGGCACACCTACATATTTGAACAAAATTCAATATGTTGAGTTTCAAATTTTGAAGAGGATCCGTTCAATTCCAACCTTGAGTTTAAATCCGGATTCAAATTCAAATTCAATTTCAATTTAAATCCAATTTCAAGCTCGAATTGAATCCAAGATTTAAATTTCAATTCAATCTCAAAACTGAATTCAATCTTAAGTTCAAATTCAATTTCAAAATTGAACTCAAATTTGATTCCAAACTTAAATTCAAACTTCAGATTTGATTTCAAGGTCAAATTCAGGACTTTGACATGTCGACCCAAGTTAATTGGAGAAACGAAAAGAGTCAAGCTCGATCCCTAGATCTTTCATATCAATTTTATGCACATACATGATTGAGTGAAGCTCAGTCTGTTGAGTCATAAAATTTGAAGAAAGACACATTTGACTTGAGCCTCAAATTCAAATTTAACTTTGAATCCAAACATAATTTCAACCTGAAATTTGAATTTGATTTCCAATTTAAAGTCGATTCAATTTTGATCGGGACTTTGACATTTCGACCTAAGTCAATTGGTGAAATGAAAAGAGTCAAGCTCGATCCTTGAATCTTTCATATCAATTTTGTGTACCTACATGATTGAATGAAATTCGATTTGTTGAGTCACAGAATTTGAAGAAGGGTCCATTCGACTTCAATCTTAAATTCAAATTCTAAATCCAACTTTGAATCAAAATACAATCTCAACTTTAAGTTCGGATTTGATTGTCACCTCAAATTTTAAATTCAATTTTGAATTCAAGTTCGAGTTTAAACTTTGACATTTTGCCCCAAGTTATTTGGTGTAGCGAAAGTGTCGGGTTCAACCCTTAAGTCTTTGTTAATTCTACGAACCATTGTTTTGAATCTAAGCATAACATGATTGAATTATCAAATTTTAAAGTTTAAAATTCAAATTCATATTCAAGATTAACTAATTCAAATCACTGTTCATTAATTTCAGGATTTAAGCACTCAAATGGCTGGGAAACTCATTTTCTCTCTAGATAGAAACTTGATAGTCGAAGGAATCACTTCTGGTAATTTCATCCAGTTTGAAATACAATTCCAAGACTTCAAGTTATCAGTCGACGGAGAAGAAATGATTGATCTTTCTGCGGGAATACGAAGGAATGTCCCTTTGGTTGAGATTACTTTAGGGTCAGGAGTTGACTCCCCCATCTCCGAAATGGAGGGTGTTGTCACCCCTTTACCCACTGTATATTTTACTGAGGAGGATAGGAACCAGAAGTCAATAACGATAGAAGAGCTACCATCTCAGCCTGAGATTGAGTCAAGTTCTAGTACCCCTGCCGTCAGCAAGGCCAGCAAGAACAAAATGAAGAACTACCTTCGTAGAGTCAGAAAGAAGGTTGTCAAGGCCAGGAAGACTGCTGAGGCGAAAGCCTTAAAGCACGTCAAGTCCGAGGCTGATAAAAAGCCCGTTGCTCCTTCTACGAACCCCTTCCCTGGTGGAAATCATTTCCACCCATCTCCTGTTGCTCAAAGGAGGGAGGTTGTAGAAATGAGAGCACGATCTTCAATACATCTTCTTGACTACTACATGGTGAGAATCAATCAAGCCAGAACTGAACAAACTCCAGCACCAGGCCCTAGGCCCCCAGTTGAAGGTTATGACCCGTCCACTCTACTAGATG
Organism: Dendrobium chrysotoxum; assembly: GCA_019925795.1. Lineage (NCBI taxonomy): Eukaryota > Viridiplantae > Streptophyta > Magnoliopsida > Asparagales > Orchidaceae > Dendrobium > Dendrobium chrysotoxum. Next base: position 46,518,588 of record CM034301.1, read on the forward strand.
ATGTTATATCACGTTTTTATACGTGTCCTACTACATCAACTAGAGAGGAGGAGGTGTAGAAACCACTGAGGGTGCCACTCTCCTAATTACTAGACCACTAGTAATAAGAGAGGGGAAATAATCTAGGATTATATCAGATAGTGATATCGTTAAAATTCAACTTTCAACGGGGTCCTATCGAGATAAATCTTTTGATTAAAGTGATGTATAACTTCTAAGGATAGTGCAGACCCAATAGTAGTCTCTCCCTCCAAGGAGATTGTAGGAATCTAATTCCGTACTACTGGAGTCTTGCCTCCTAGATTTGTAATTTCTTTTAAGGAAAGCTTTCAATTTCTCAAGTGTACTGATTTCAAACTTTCAAGATAGTTGAGTTATCTTTTTAATGAAAATTGACCTCTATTTTGAGTTTTAAGCAGGAGAAAGTTGTAGTTGACTCCAAATGTTTGAATACACCTCCCTCCCACCTCTTTTGTGGGATTGATTCGACTGTTGAGTTAAATCAATATCAAATTTAAGTTGATCTTTGAAATGAAAATCTTCTCAATTTTCTCGCAATTTTCTATCATAATAGATATCTCTTGCGTGTTTAAAATCTGTTCAATAATTTTCAAAAGTCAAGCCAATATTCATTTTAAAAGACTGGGTCCTACCTTGAGGATTATTCGTCCTTGCATAAGAGAATGAGTTTTCTTCTCTTATACTCGAGATGTCCCGGTATTGAAATAGAGAAGGTGTAGCCTCTTCTTAAATTCAATTGAATTCAAAAGATGCGCAAAATGCGCCAACAATCAAGAAATGCACAAAGTGCACTAAAAATCAAAAAAGATGCGCAATGGGCACCACAAGTTAAGAAACAGTGCAAAATGCACTATAAATCAAAAGATGCGCAATGTGCGCCACCAGAAAAAGAATGAGGCTCCCTTTTTCTAAATATTTTAATCTCAAAAGACCTAGTTAAATTTAAATTGCTTGATTTTGAAAGTCTTGAATCCAGAATTTTCACCGGACATCGATATTCTATCAAGATACAAAAATCTCTCGTGCTAGAGAATTGAAAAGATCAAATTTCTATATTCAACTTAAACCTCTTTAAAATTGATTTTAATTCAAAATATTTAAGGGAGACCCCAGTTTAGTTTCTACGAAGCTTGGTATGGGTCAACAAAACCTAAATCCTTAACCTTTTCAGGTTAGTTGGGGTCACTCAAACTTTTCACTGTGCTTCTGAACTTGTTCCCGCTTGTCATTCCGACAGGGTCCAAGTACCTAGAGAAAGTTTTCTAATAAGAAGAATGAAATCTTCTATTCTTGAAAATTTAAATCCGGTCCTTGAGAAGTGCGTGTAAGTCCTTCCACATAGGCATCTTTTCCTACTAGGCCTTCTTTATAAAATTACACTCTATACTGGGTCCACAATTGATCCCACTAGAGGAGTATTTTATAGTGCTGGAAATTATCATTCACAATCAAACTACACCCTGTGCTGGGTCCTAGATCATTCTGATCTAGAAGTGTAGTTTTCTGAGTTGAAACTTGCTGCTTAAAATTGAACTCTAATTAAGCAGAGTGCTTGACTCCAATTCAAGGAGCTCAAGGGCATCAAATAAAAAATCAATACATGCTCAACAAAGTTTGGAAGTTCATAAGTCACGTTTGATTCGAGATATTAATAAGTTGTGTCACTTTAGAACTCTCCAAGTAGGAGACTTGGTCGTAGTCTTTTGTAGACCACTTCTAATCCATTATAAACTCAATGGAAAGCTTGAGTCAATGTTGACTGGATCGTTCATTTTTAATGATGATCTTTGAGGAAATTTTCCTTTGACTGATCAACCCTGAAGAATGCCACCCAATATTTTCAAAAAATTGGGGAGGCTCTTCAAGAAGTACCATGCCAGATAAATATCAAACATAAAATTAAATTCAAAATGTTTTAAAATTCAAAATCAAATTCAAACAAATCAAAATTGAATCAAACACCATCGAAATTCAAATTCAAAATCAAATTCAAGATGAATCAAAATCAAATCAAACTTCAAGTTTAAAATTCTTCAAATTCAAAACCAATTCGAATCAAATTCAAAACACATCACAGTTTTAAAACCCTTCAAATTCAAATTCGTCAAATCAAGTTTCAAATTCAAACATCTTTAAATTCAAGTTCAAAAATCATTCAAATTTCAAATTCCAGAATTCAAATTTCAAATTCTAGAATTCAAATCCGATCCTCTATACAGAGCAAGTTTCCTCTGTATATGATCATTCCAGACTCGATCCTCTATGTGAAGCAAGTTTTCTTCACATATGATCATTCCAGACCCGATCCTCTGTACAGAGCAAGTTTCCTCTATATATGATCATTCCAGACTCGATCCTCTATGTGAAGCAAGTTTCCTTCATATGTGATCATTCCTGATCTGATCCTCTGTGTGAAGCAAGTTTCCTTCACATACGATCAATCCAGATTCGATCCTCTGTGTAGAGCAAGTTTCCTCTATACACGATCATCCAGATTCGATCCTCTATGTAAAGCAAGTTTCCTTTACATATGATCATTCCAGACTCGATTTTGTGTGAAGCAATGCTTCCTTCTCACAAGATCTTCCAATTTTCTTTTCCTTAAGGTTAGATGTTAGTCATCGTGCTTTCTATCCTTAGGATTAGATCCACTAGTGGTGGAGTACGCCCTTCGTGGCACCATCCTAGCTTCTTCCAGTTTGCTTTTTCTTAAGGTTAGATGTGAGTCATCGTGCTTTCTATCCTTAGGATTAGATCTTCTAGTGGTGGAGCACGCCCCCTGTGGCACTACCCTAGTCTCTTTCTAGTTGAGATCCTCTATATAGAGCAAGTTTCCTCTATATAGAGCATGTTTCCTCTATATACGATCAATCCAGACTAGATCCTCTGTGTAAAGCAAGTTTCCTTTACATACGATCATTCCAGATCCGATTTTGTGTGAAGCAATGCTTCTTTTTCACAGGATCATCCAGTTTCTTTTCCTTAAGGACAGATGTGAGTCATCGTGCTTTCTATCCTTAGGATTAGATCCTCTAGTGGTGGAGTACGCCTTCTGTGGCACCATCCTAGGTTCAAAATCTAGATCTGACCTTCTGTGGGAAGCAATGCTTCCTTCCCTCAGGGTCCTCCAGTCTTCTTTTCCTTAAGGACAGATGTGAGTCATCATGCTTTCTTTCATTAGGATTAGATCTACTAGTGATGGATAACGCCCTCTGCGGCACCATTCTAGTTTCAAAATTCAAGTCTTTAAGTCTGACCTCCTATAGGAAGCAATACTACCTTCCTATGAGATCATCCAGTTCTCTTTTCTTTAGAGTAAGTATTCTCCTTCTCTTAGGATTTGATTCCCCAGTGATGGAATAAGTCCCTTGTGGCCCCGTCCTGGATTCAATTTCAATTCCAAATTCAAACTTTCTTCTCCTCAAGGTTAGGCTTTTCTCCTTCCTTTAGGATTAGACTCCCCAGTGATGGAATAAGTCCTCTATGGCACCGTCCTGTGTTTAATTTCAAAATCCAGTTATCTCTTCCTTAGGGTAGGTTATCTTTCCTTCCCTTGGGATTAGACTTCTTAGTGATGAAGTAAGTCCTCTATGGCACCGTCCTGGAATCAATCTTAATCAAGCTTTCTTTTCTTTAGGGCTAGGTATTTCTCCCTTCCCTTAGGATTAGATCTACTAGTGGTAGAGTACGCCCTTTGTGGCACTGCCCTAGTATCAAAAGTCAAACTCGATCCTCGGTAGTTAGGAATTCTTTCTTTCTACAGAGTCATCCAGACCCTCCTTTCCTTAGGGTTAGATGTTTCTTCCCTTAGGACTAGATTTACTAGTGGTAGAGTACGCCCCTCGTGGCACTACCCTAGTATTGAATTTCAATTTTGATCCTCTGTAGTTAGGAATTCTTCCTTTCTATACGATCATCTAGACCTTCTTTTCCTTTAGGGTAGGATATCCCTTCCTTTAGGATAAGATCCACTAGTGGTAGAGTACGCTGTTTCCAGCACTACCATAGTATCCTTTCAAATCTAGTTTTCTAAGGTTAGGATTTTCCTTTCCCTTAGAATCAAATTCATACTTGATCCTCTATAGTTAGGAGTTCTTCCTTCCTATACGGTCATCCAGGCCTTCTTTTCCTTAGGGATAGGTTTTCTTCCTTCTCCTAGGACTAGATCTACTAGTGGTAGAGTACGCTGTCCCCAGCACTACCCTAGTATCATTTCAAATTTAATTTTCTAAGGTTAGGATTTCCTTTCCCTTAGAATCAAATCTAGACTCAATCCTCTGTAGTTAGGAATTCTTCATTTCTATATGATCATCCAGACCTTCTTTTCCTTTAGGGATAGATTCTTCCTTTCCCTTAGGACCAGACCCACTAGCGATAGAGTACGCTGCCTCAGCACTACCCTAGTATCATTTCAAACTCAATCTTCTAGGGTTAGGATCTCCTTCCCTTAGAATTAAGTTTTAAATTCAATCTTCTAGGGTTAGGATCTCCTTCCCTTAGAATTAAGTTTCAAATTCAATCTTCTAGGGCTAGGATCTCCTTCCCTTAGATTCATTTCAAATTTAATCTTCTGAGGTTAGACTTTCCTTTTCCTTAGAATCAAATCTAGACTCGATCCTCTGTAGTTAGGAATTCTTCCTTTCTATACGATCATCCCGACTTCCTTCTCCTTTAGGGATAGATTCTTCCTTTCCCTCAGGACCAGACCCACTAGTGGTAGAATATGCTTTTTCTAGCACTACCCTAATATCTATTCAAACTCTGATTCCCCGGGGATAAATTTATTTTTCCCTTAGGATCAAAACTCCAGACTTGACCATTCTATTTGGTCAACACCAATATGTGCAATAGAACTACATTCTATTACACATATTGGGGGTCCATTTATTGACCTCATTTTTGTATGAGCTCAGTAGGACCAATCCAGACCTTAGGATCTTTCCAATCCTTAGGATCAATCTTAACCCTAGGATCAATCTGATCTTAGATCAATCCAAACTTTAAGATCAATCCAAATTCAAATCAATCCTGACCCCAGATCAATGCAATTTAAGACAAATCTAGATTCTAGGATTCTCCTAGACTTCAGACCCTAGGATCTATTCTAGACCCTAGGATTCTACCTGATTCTAGATCATATGATCCTCTTAGACCTTAGGATTCTCCTTGATCTATTTAGAGCTTAGGATTCTTCTAGATCCTAAGACTATTCTAGATCCCAGGCCCTAGGACTTCCAGACCCTAAGATCTTCCTAGAAATCAAACTTTAGGATCTACTCTAGATCCTAAGATCCTTCTAAATCTTGAATCTTAGGATTCCTAGATCTTAGGATTCTTCTAGATTATAGGATTCTTCCAGACCCCAGATCCTAGGATTTCCCTAGGACTTCTAGATTCTAGGATCTTCCCAGATTCCAGTCCCTAGGATCTATTCTAGACCCCAGGATTCCCTTAAGCTGATTTGGACCCTAGGACCTATTATAAACCCTAGGATTCTTCTAGATCAATCCAAATTTCAATTCAATCTAAACTTAATTCAAATCCTATCATTCAAGCTCAAAATCTAATTCAAAACCAGATTTCCAGATTCAAATCCAAGGCCAAAGGTCTAAGTCCTGAAAGCCCTTTCCAGCAAATCTTTGAACATTTCAAAACCCTATCAAATGACCTCTGATTTAGGATCTGTCAGTTCCACACTGATGTGACATGTCTCTAAAGGTAACCCTTCAAATTTGAGCTCATTCTGAGATCTCTAACCCCAGAAACTGAATTGAAATCTAAAGGCTGTAAAACCTTCAAATATTTACAGTCTATGCCACTAGACCTACCACCCAGTGGATTTTGACCCTGGAGCTTTCTCCAAAGCCTCCAATCACCTCCAGACCCTTGATTATGACCTATTGAGCATTAAACTGTATTTTGTTGGACTCAATTTGACCCCCAGTTGACCAGGGGTCAAAATGACCAAAATACCCCTAAGGGGTGTAACTGGTCACTTGAACCAAATGACCTCCAAATCAAATGCAGTCACTTCCAGCAAATTTCAAATGTCAAACCAAACCTGTTGAACCCATTTCCAGACCCTGGACCCACCTAGTTGACCAAGTCAACCAGGGTTGACCTAAAAGGCCCCTTTAGGGTCAAAACAGGTCATTTTGACCAAATGACCTCCTCTGACCTTGGGACCACCTCCATTGGTCTCCAAATATCATTTCAAATCTGTTGAACCCATTTCCAGACCCTGGACCTACCTGGTTGACCAAGTCAACCAGGGTTGACCTAAAGGCCCATTAAGGGCCCAAATAGGTCATTTTGATCAAATGACCTCTCCAGACCTTGAGACCACCACCAGTAGACTCAGAATATTATTCTAAACTGGTTGGACCCAATCCTTGACCCTGGGTCAACCTAGTTGACCCATTAGGCCCATTAAGGGCCTAAATAGGTCATTTGATCTAGATGACCCATTTAAACCTTGAAATCACCTCCACTAGACCCCATTCATCATTTCAAACCTGTTGAGCTCAACCCCTGATCCTGGGTCAACCTGGTTGACCAAGTCAACCTAGGTTGACCATATCAACCCTTAAGCTTTTACATTTTAAATTAAATCTTGATTGCATTCAAAACCATATCAAGCCTCCAAATCAATCTCAATAGCGGATTTCTAGACCTTTTAATTAGTGGTAAGTCAAACTTAGATGGATTGACCAAGTCAACACATTAAACTTGATCAATTCATCTTGCTCTAGTTCAAACCACACTATATTATCAAACCCAATTCAATCAAGCCTTTCAAATTTCAAGAACCTTTCTATCACATGCTTTGAATATCTCTAAATGCAATATGAATCAAATCCAATTAATCTTGACCAAGTCAACTCATTATCACTTGGTCAAAGTCCATCAAACCTTCACATTTCCACTCAACTCCAATCCTTGAGTATTAAACCTTTTCTAAAGCCATTTCCAGCAGCTCAATGCTTCTCTCATTGCCACCTCAACAGTCCACCTGGATTTTGACTGGTCAAATAGTCAAAATGAGGTTTTGGACAAGTCAAACTTGGTCAAAATTCCTCCTTAAGACTAATCCCCTCTAATCCAGCCCTCTCCAACAGCTTAGGTGGAGTCTAGAACCTTCTTAAGGCTCACTCCAGCCCTTAGATCTTGATCCAATGGCTTGGATCACTCCCATGTGCAAGTGGGGACCAAAATAAGCTTTCCACATGGCATATGCTCTTGTCCTTGATTCCCCTGCCATTCTAACAACCTAATGACACTTGGCATTCATCTGGAGGTCCAGCCAATTGATCCCAGCCCTCCATTCCAGCAGGGGATGTTTGAATAGGGTAAAACCTCATTTTGAACATTAATTCCTCTCCCAACCTTCTCTCACTTGATCCCTCTCCTCCAGAGCTATTCCAGCCCTCAAAAGCTCTCCAAAAGCTTCTCTAGATATTTCTATAGCTGCCTCAAGCCTTCCCCCACCAGATCTTGGTTTCCAAACCCTCATTAGTGAAGAGAGAGAGACCTAGAGAGAGAATCAGGAGTTTTAAAAATAACTTCAAATCCAGACTGAACCAGCTCTTGGAGTCTTCACCAAAGTTGAAGAGGACGTCTTCATCTTTCCAACAAGCCCAAGAAGTCAAAAATCCACTGGATACTTTGTAAGTTATTTATGTTTTAATTTTAAACTTCAAATTGGAACTGTAGCAAATCCACAGTGCATGGAGCTCTCAAACTCCAGACATTGGAAGATTGTGCTACCTTTAATCTATGTTTCAATTTTCATGAGGTTTGATTAAGTATTTTTTGAATTATGGGCATTTCAATATTCAGTTCAATTTTAAACTAACAGCTCTGGTGCAATCCTGACCGTCCGATCGCGATTAACGCGCGATCAGACGGTCCACAGCGCGTCGGACAGTTCATTCGTTCGACGGGTTTCGAACGCGGGTCGGCGCTTGACCGCAGAGGGCGACGTGGCTGTTTTCTGGCCGTCGGATTATCCGCGGTTGAATTCAACCGTCTGATCTATCGATCCGACGTGTATTAGTGGATTGCCCACACGCTGACACGTGGCACGAGGCGCGGCGTAGCGCCGCCGTCACCCCAATCATTGCCAATGATTGGATCCGACGGCGGCGGCGGCTAATTTATTTTAAAATTGAATTAAAATTATTTAAATGTCCATAAACTTTGAAAATCCATAGAAAATTCTTTTTTTATCCAAATTTTGCATGTAATACCTCTATGGATTCAGGGTGAAGAGCTCTATCATTTAAAAATAATTTCATTAAGTTTTGAGGTATTTCTTAGGAGTTATTCAATTAATATTGAATTTGATCTTTATTTATTTAAACCTTTTATTGTCACCCATTTGAGTTCAATTTTGGCAGGGGATAATCATAGGATGTTTGCTATGTTCTGTGATTTTTCTTGCCCTAATTGAGCATTTGATTGAGCTCTGTGGAATTTTCTATCATATGGGTCAAAATTTGACTCAAATAATGAAAAATTCATTTCACCCTATGCATGTGAAATTAAACTGTAATCTTGCTGTGGTGTGATTGTTTAGGTGTAGTCTAAGGGTTAGTAACCTTGATTTAAGCCCATTCAACTTAGTGTCACCTAGGGAAAATAATTAAGGATTTTAACTAGATAACTTAGAAAAATTTCAATAATTAGGATACATCTCCAATTGAGTTGAAACTTTGAACATTCAAACCTAGTGACACATACAACCCTAGGAAAATTTTCCACTGGATTTTGAAATCATTAAGCCCCTTAATTAACCTAATCAAGTTTAAACCTTAATTAAGCCTTAAAACCTTCCAAAAACTATAATAAATGAAGATTAAGTCCAAAAATTACATATAATACCTTAAACTAACCAGAATTGAACCCTTAATCAATGAAAAATAAAAGCCCCTTGACTGGACTTCAAAATTAAATTTAATTTGAGTTTAATTGAAATTTAATATTTAATTAATTTAATTAATTAAAAATAATTAAAAATTCTAGAAAATTTCCAAACACTTGGAAATCACTCCTTAGGTCATTCCTGACCTTTGGAGTTGATTTCAAGGAGTTTGGAGGTCATTTGGATTCAAATCATAAAAATGGCTTTAATTAAACAATTTAAATAATTCAATAAATAGTCAAAACTTCAAAAATTCATAACTAATTCAAATGAACTCCAAATTGAGCAAACTCAAAGGCATACAACTCATCTTAAGCTCTAATATTTGTTAAAAAGGTTAAGTTTCCAGAAATCAAACAAATTTGAAAAAGTCAACTTTTGGTCAAACCTAGTTCAAAATCAAGTCAAAATTTCAAACCTTCATAATAAAATATAGAAAAATCCAATTTCAATGTACTTACTGTCTAATTGATCATATTAAGGTCTAGTATTTTAATAAAATATTAAAGTTCCAGAAAACCTTTTATATCAAAAAGTCAACTTTTGACCCTTGAATTAAATCATTAAAATAATCCAGAAAATACCAAAATTCAATAAATCATTCAAAATTCCAGAAAACATTAATTTGAACTTAAAACCAGCAACCAACTAATTTTAATTAAAATTAATCAACCTTCAAACATTAATCAAACTCAAATCACTTAATTATACCGGGTACCACTAGGTAACCCAGGCCTACGAGGCTATTAAATTAGCCCCAAGGAAGGTGAAATAAACTTCATGGCCTCGGTGTGAAACAAAGGTGGTATCCAACAAATAATTAAAATCAAGTTTAAAATCAATTTCAAGTCATTAATATTTAAATTCAAATTAAATCTTCCCTTTAGCCTTCAACCAACTAGAACTTTAAGCAACTTCAATCAATTGCCTATTTAGGACATATCAAAGCCACACAGCCTCTTACACACACTTTAGATGGTTTGCTAGGACAACCAACTCTAGTCTTAGGCTAGGCCGGTGTTTACTTTTCTGCTGTGTGCCGGGTTTTCGAGCTTTTACTGCATGTTGTTTGCTAGTATTAGAATTGATGTGATTGTTTATTTATTTAACGCACTCTGTGATGTGATTGATTATACGATTAGATCTACCCCTAGGCTAGGAACGATTTATACTAATTCAATCTTATGCAGGTGGCCATGCTCATACAGGGCATAAATTAAAGGGGGCAAAAATCATAAATATTGAATTGCACAGGTGCTCCAGAATGCTTAAGTCCCCCTTTAAATCAAAAAGAGCATGGCCAAGCGTGGCTGTGATTGAGTATTTTAAATTTCAATATATTAACTGCTTGGGATGTCAAATATAAACTGCTGATTATTAGGATAACCCTGCAGGTTGTTGAGTCTAGATTTTTAATTTCAATTTGATGTAATTTGATTTAAATTGAGTTGTAATGTTTAAAATGATTTGAGATTGAGATACTTAAACATCCAATTTGGAATCCAAAGAGGAAGGAACATCCCTTAGGGGAGAGTTCCTATCCATTTGGAGATCCAAATTAGGATGAAGTTCAAGTATCCAAAGAGAAAAGATAACACCCCTATTCAGGGGGAGTTTCTTTTCATTTGGATATCCAGACCCGACGAACCAAGGAGTTCTAAGGAGACGAAGAAGTGAAGAACGAGAAGAATCTCAAATCTCAAAGTCACTTGAGTCTTAGGAGTAGAATCCGGGTTGTAGTCAGTGGTACCCGGCCACTTTACTTTACTGCAGACCCTGGGTTGTATTATTAAGGGCACTTGCCTATGGACTTTCAGTTTGAGCATTTATTTAATTAATTTAATTAAATGTTGATTTGATTACTTGATGTTGATTGCGATTAAGGACCCGCATGCTTTTAGTAGTTTATTTGGCGCTATTGCATATCGATTTTGATTTAGCTTGGAACCCGATCGGAGGCTCGTGAGGGTACGGTCATAAACTTTTTCTATTTAAACAAAATTTAAAAATTTTAAGCTCAGATAGAAACTCTAACGCTCTTAAGAAGTAAGCCCGGACTCGCCGGGAGTTTTTCATGCATTCATATTAACTTTTCTCTACCTTGTTAGGCACCTCCCCGCCTGCGGGTTCTGGCAGACCACCTGACCTATTAGGGTGCAGTTCTGTCCAAGGGGATGTTGTGCAATCTCTAGGATAAAACCTATTTTAAGCCTGATTTTAAAACTGCTACATTTTGATTTAAGCATTTTATCGAGTCAACTAGCATGCATCGCATTAGTAACAAATTAAATTTGAGTCTAAATCTTAATTGCATTTCTAGCTTAAGCATTTAATCCAACATATGTTAAGGGGTCAATTAAAATCTGCTCTAGATGTCGACCCCAATTCTTTAAACCAATCTTAATCAATATTCCAACCACTCTTTCATAAAGACTTTAACTCATGATTTTTAAAAGCGTTTAGGTGGTTTAGCTGGCTCCCCAGTCCAGGCCGGGGTAAGTCCAGGATTGCATTGCATTAGCTAGGTTCTGGGTCACTGATTCTCAGTACCCATTTTAGACTTAGGTTCTGAGGCAGATGTTCAATCCTAAGACCTCAATCTTCCGGGAATCTAATTCCCACTTTCTAATAAAATTGATCACTTAAACATTAAATCTTTTTCAATCAAATTCAAGCCCAACACTTAGGATATGTTGGGGTGTTTCTGAAGCAATTCAGAATCTTAAAGCACCTCCTACCATTCTTCCTTTGACTCCAGAAATAAGTGTTCAACATTGAACCAATCCCACTTGAAATTAAAGTCCTTAACCTCCTTTGACATCAATCTTTGAATTCTTAAATGAAATTCGTATCGCTATTTTAATCGAGAGTATTCGTAGGAAATTTTTTGGTTTCCTATGATGTAATTAACTACGAGGGCTTGCGCTCGTAGGAGATTTAGAAACCCAGACCAGATTTTTAAAATCAAGTTTTTCAAAATTTTAATTAATTATCTTTGGGAAATTCAAAAGACAACGATCATTATCGTCATTTTCAAATAATCGATAATAGATGATATCCTCTTTCCTTAGAAAGATATATCGTACTATTATCGTGATCTTGATTATGAAATTAATGATCTTTTTACTAGATTATTATAGTTAAACATTAGATTTAACATCATTTTGATTCTTAGGGATCATATGTTATTTCTCCTTGAGTTTCACTACGATAATCAGGGTAAATCAAGATTTGTAATCTGAACCTATTAGAGAACGATATATTCAGCTTTCGAGGTGATATATTATTCATAATAAGTGTTCGATTATAAAATCAAAATTCCAGAAATTTAACTTTCCCAAAGAAAATTAAACTCTTTTCAAAACATATATTTTTCAATCAAACAATTGCACGATAGATTACCTATAGGTTAGGATCAATTTTGATACTAATGATATTTTCTGCATGTGGTCATGCTCATGCAATATAAAAGGGGGGGCAATAGTCATGATTTAAATATTAATGTTATTTTATATAGGTGTTTCAGAAATTGCTCAGCCCCCCTTAATAAATGAGGGCTAAATAAAAAAATCATAAGTATAAATTGCTACAGGTGCTCCAGAACGACTTAGCCATCAAACAATTAAAAAAGAGCATGACCAAGTTTGGTTAGCATGAATGTTCCCTTTATATGTATTTATAACTATTTAAGATGTGATATAACTGCTTGGGATAATTTTTATTAGGATAACCATGCAGGAAAGTCTAGATTCTTTTACTTTCATTAATGTAAATCATTTGTAATATGGTCAAGAGTTGTGAAAGTGTATTTTGAGTAGGGATACATGAATCCAAAGGTTGGATCTCCAAAGAAGAAAGGACACCGTTATGAGGATAGTCCTTTTCTATTTGGAGGTCCAAATTTAGATCATTCTACTACCCAAGGTGGAAAGATTAACCTCCCATTTGGGGGAGAGTATTCTCCTCTACCCTGAGGGTCCAGCTACAACAAATTCAAGGAACGCGAAGCGGAGAAGATCAAGGAGTCCGAGGAAGAGAAGATCAATGATCTGAAGGCAAAGAGTATCCCACTCAAAGCCACTTGCGTCGGTTCTAGGATTAGAAATCTGGGTTGTTGGCAATGGTGCCCGGCCACTTTACTTTCATACAGACCCTGGTTTATAATTAAGGGCAGTTGGCCTACAGATATTTATTAATTAGTTTGATTATCTTGATATGTTTCATTTATGATTGTGTGCCTTTAGGGTTGCCTGATTTTCTTAGTTTATTGGTGATTTGCATGCAACTTTTATTTTAGCCTGGACTTTGTTAGGCTCTCTGAGGACTAAAATATTTTCTACTCATAACTAATGTTTAAAATTTTAAGGTTTAAATAATATAGAAACTTAACAACCTAGGGAATTACCAAAATCGTCCGGGTCGCATGCATATTATTATATTTCTCTCCCTCCTTGTTATAAGATACTTCCCAGCCTGCGGGTAGAGTTAAGATAATCTGACCTATGAGGATGAGGTGCTGGAATTGGGAAGTCTAGTCTTTTCTAAAAATTAGTTTTTATAAGCCTTTTTAAAATTCTATGCATATCTAATTTGATATTGTTAACTAGCATACATTGCATTAGAAATTAACTAAATTAAAATTTTAATTGCATTAGTTCTAGGAGCATTCACCCTACATAAGTCAAGGGCCAATTAGGAAACTCTCTAGACGTCGGCCCTACTTCCAAAGAACTATAACCTACCTACCCATCTTTCATAAAATGACTGGACTCATGGTTTTAAAGCGACTAGGTGGTTAGCTGTCTCCCCAATCCAGGCCGGGGTAAGTCCAGGTTTTGCATTGCATTAGCTAGGACTCGGGTGTTAGTGTTGCGTAAAACACTAGACCCGCTCTAGATCTAGGATTTAAGGCTACTATTATTTCATAGTATGCCTCATCAGTAGGTAAGTCTCCTATCATCTAGAGATTATAAATCCTACCTATCTGTGTCACGTAGATGACATCACCTCCATCTTTCTCTCATGTATGCTTCAAGTGCATGATTTTTTATTTTCTCCAGTTTCTTCTCACTACCTTAGTCCCTTCGGATGTTAGTGTGAGCCGTGTATGTTGACGAAGCCAAATTGAGCCCTTCTTTTTCTTTGAGTAGGATTTCCTAGTCTCTCCCTCCTGTGCCAATCCCAATTTGAGAAGTATAGAATCCTTAATCGAGAGTCTTCTCAGGCCCTGGCTTGAGATGTAATTAACCACAGGGCTTGCGCCCGTAGGAAATCGAATTCCACTATCAAATAAACCCCACTCGAGCTGATGTATAGGGTGGGGGAAACCCGTTGTTCTGATTAGGTCTATATATTGTTACCAATCGGGGTGCGCTGGCGAGAGCCGCTATCCTCAATGGTTGATCGTATGTATGATCTAATCTGCCCTCCCATTGGCGATACCGTCCCGGTATTCCCTTTCGGAGGTCCACAATACTAAAATTTTTATATGAAAATTCTGAGATGAGAAAAATCATGGGGCATTGCCCAACTAAATTGATTCTACTGCATGAGCATTTATTACAATGATTTACTGGCCCCTAGTTTTAAGATGATAATATTATAATAGAATAGGGATAATAATGGATCGATATGTGATGAAAGGTGTTCAAACAATCATGGCTAAGTGAGAATAATGTGACAATGTTGGACTGGCATGTAATAGCCCGTATTTTGACTTTGTCAATTTTTTTTGGGAGTCAATAGAATCCAAATCGTAAACCATCTTTGTCATAGTAATTTGATTATAATATTTTATTTGCACAAATTTTTTCATAATTTTTGGGTGCCGATAAAATTCTTTAATAAATTGGCACATGTCGATACAAGTGAAGATTTTTTGGACCGTCAGGTGTCCATTTTGCAAATCAATTTTATCAATATTTTTTAAATAAAATGATTTTTTTATGGATATTTTTTTATAATTCTTGAAGTCCTAAAATAATTTATTTAAATTTTATACTAAAAGAAATTGATTAAATTAATTATATGATATTATATTATTATTATATTTAAAATATCAAAAAGCATTATCAAAAGTTTTTTAAAATCCTTTTCCCTTTCTTGATTTCGGCAACAGAGAAGTTTTTTTGAGAAAATGAGAGAAATGTGAGGAGAGAGAAAAGAAAAACTTAGATTTGGAGGTTGCGGTGCGATTTTTGTCCATCGAGCCTGTTGGAAAAATTACTGTCTCGTTATAAGGAACTTTTTCCCTGTTTTTGTTTTCAAAAATTTTTATATTTTTGATAATTTTTTGATCAAATTTGTGTTTCTGTTACCTAGAAATATGAATAACTTGGTATTGACAAAATTTTCACGACGTAACTTTTTGTATGTTAAGAGATCATTATTATGAGCATTTTGAGTATTTATTTGAAATTTTTCATGGGTGACTTTAAAAATACAACGATCTTTGTCTATCCAAAAATTTATTTTAATGTCTAAAAATAGTCGTGTAATACAATAAAAGTCTTAAAATATTATTTTATACAATTCTGATATTTTGGTAATTTTTTAAAAATGTATATTTTTGTATAATAGCATTTTTGTTATCTACCGTTATGACACTTTGACATTTTTAAATTAAGCTCAATTATGTATTATTTGCTGCAATGCATTAAAAATGGATGTGGATATGTGTTTAAGTAATAGCTGGTCGCTATTACTATTATAATATTATAATAATAATGTGCGTGTGTGAAACAAACAAGTAAAGACTGGTTGACCCGTTGGTTGGAGATTGATTGACCTGTATAGGATGGTGGGCCGACAAACTTTCCTTTAAATAATACAGTTTGGTGTTATCTTCTACTAATTCACGTAATACACTGGTTGGGAGTTATAAGAAGAATATTACTATGCTGACGGGTAAAGAGTGACGACCCTATTTACTGAGCCAACGGTTTAGTAACACTAAAAAATACTGTGATAACCAGGACTTCTTACTTGTTTAATGTGACTACTGAAATACATATTTTAAGGCATTATTTTTATTATTATACAGATTTATTAGTACTACATGGATTTACTGTTATTGCATTATTCTACTACTTCTAATTTAGATTATGGGGCATCACATGGCAGTAGTGGTCCAATAGCAGTGATTAGGTGACAATGGTCGCTACATAATGATGGTTAGACGATGAAAGTTAAATAACAGTGATTGGGAGGCAGTGCTCCAAAAAAATTGATTATGCTATAGCGGGTCGACATTAGAGATTTGATGATAGTAGTGGTTTGACGACCATGGTTGTGTGGTGAGAACCTAAAAATGGTGATCGGATAGTGGTGATTTAACAATGGTGGTTGGGTTTTTATAGTTTGATGAAGTCAATTAGGTGCTAGCATTTGATAGATGCAATGGGGAGATATTTAAAGATGACGATCAGGTAATGGCTGAACAATCGTAGTTGGGCCATGGTTTGATGGTTGTAATTGGGTGTTGACGATCAAACGATGACAGTTGGGTGGTTATCGAATGGTAGTGTCAGATGGTGCAGGTCTAAGGTGGAATTCATGCGGTGGTTCAATGGCGGTGGTCCATCAACGATGGTGCTTAGGTAGAGCTCTGGGTTCTTCATGTGATGCCCCAGAATCTAAATTAGAAAAATTATTCTTTTAATCTTTTAATAAATAACAAGCAGAGCTATCTAATATCATATATCAATAATAAACAACAAAAATATATTCTATAATTCAAAATATTAATGTACACATTTGTATTCATTTCTAAAAATCATATAATACTTAGGATCTATACAATTATATCATAACTATTTTATCCTGAGTATAAAAGAAAAATAAAAAGAAATATAACATAAAGAATCCTGACTAGCCTTACACTCTTGCTCCCCTGCCATACTGGGGTTTTTTATGTGATGCCCTAGAATCTAAATTGGAAGAATTATTCTTTTAATCTTATAATAACAGTAGTAGAATAATATAATAACAGTAAATATGTGCAGTACTAATAAATTCATACAATAATAAGAATAATACCTCAAAACATACATTTCAGTAGTCACACTAAACAAGTAAAAAGTCTTGGCTATCACAGTATTTTTCAGTGTTAGTATTAGTATTAGTAAACCATTGGCTCTGTAAAAAGAGTCGTCACTCTTTGCCCGTCAGTACAGTAATAATCTCTTTATAACTCCCAATTAATATATCACGTGAATTAGTAAAGGATAACACTAAGCCACTTTATTTAAAGGAAAGCCTATTGGCCCACCATCCTGTAGAGATCAATCAGTCTCCAACTAACGGGTCAACCAATCTTTACTTGTCTTTTACACGACACGCGCATTATTATCACAATAATAGCGTCCAGCCATTACTCAAGCACAAATCCACATTTATTTATAATATATTGCAGCAAATAAAGTATAATTGAGCATAATTCAAAAAATGTCAAAATGTACTAACGGTAGACAACAAAAATCATACTGAGCAAAAATTCACCATTTTAGAATTTGACAAAATTTTTAAATATTATATAAAATAACATTCTGAAGCTTTTGTTGAATTAAATCACTATTTTTAGACATCAAAATAAATTTTTGAGTAGATAAAAATTATTATATTTCAAAATCACTATGTGAAAAATCTTAAATAAATACTTAAAATATTCATAATCTCGATCTCTATAACATATAAAAAGTTACGCGGTGAAAGATTTGTTAATATAAAGTTATTCATATTTTTCGGTAACGGAAACACAAATTTGATCAGTAAAATATCAAAATCCCAAAATCTTTAAAATAAAAAATAAGGTAAAGGTTCCTTATAGCGAGACAAGCAATTTCCCAACAAGCTCGACAGATAAAAATCGCACCGCAGCCTCTAAAACTAGATTTTTCCTTTCTCTCTCTTCTCTTTCTCTCAAAATTTTCTCTCACATGTTTTTGTTAGCCGAAATGCTAAGAAAAAAAGATTTAAAAAGTTATTATGATGCTTTGAGATATTTTGAATATAATATTACACTTTAAGCCTCTTGAATCTGAAGCCAAGTGTCCTCTTTATGTAGAGAGTGGGGCCCTTTTTATAACTCTTTTAGAAGAATGCCTTATAAATATGAAAAAGATCGGAAACACTCAATCAAACATCTTATTTTAATTCCCTTGATTATAAAGTATTTGTTCAGCATTTAAAGGCTTTAATTTTATCAAAATCAAGAGAACTTAGGCTCATTTGATTCTTCTCTTCAAGATGTGCAAGTTGGCTTACCATGGAAAATTTGTAGACATTTGGTCCTCCAATTAATATTCTAAAGTTTCTAATTATGCTTCAAGCTCTTTATCTAGGCTCATTTAGACTCAAATTAGATCATGTTTGGTATCATTGGCTTTGTCTTATTGAGCTGATTAATTTGACTATAAATTTGTTGTAATTAGTGTTTAGATGATCCTAAATTTAAGTCTAGAAGCTTCCAACTTAAATGTTCATTGAGATTCGTGTTTGATTTAGTCAATTTTGGTTACATATTAAAGGGAATTAATATAAATCATTTTATGGAGTGTTCTAAATTTTCACTATATTTATAAGCATGTTACTCTCAAAATAGATACAGTTCTTGACTCCTTACAAAAAGGGGGCATCTGGCCTGAGATTCAAAAGATCTTAGAGGTTTGAAGAATCTTATAGCTGCACCCAAGTACCATCACCTAACTAGAGTGTGATTGCCATAATTCGACCACTGCCCAACCACCACTATCAAATCACCATCTAAGTGCCATCATCAGACCATTGCTTAGCAATCCTCGTCAAACCAATGTTATTAGGTTGGAACCAAACCACCATCCTATGAAACTTGTTAATTAAAAAGAAGTTAAACTCTTAAACATCGAGGCACCTTTTGGTATAATGGTTAGATTTCATTTAACAAACTTCGCAGTTAAGCGTATTCATCCTGAAGAAATCTTGGGATGAGTGACCTACTTGAAAGTTATACCAACAGGATAAAATTGTGAGTCCCTTAGGCCAAAGTAGACAATATATCAATAGTTAAGAATTTGTGCTATTACAAATGGTATCAAAGTAATACACCAGTCAGAAGATGATGAGAATTAAGTGTCATACAAGATAAAGTGCTATGCCATAGGAGCCACCTCTTGAATCTTATATGAGACAAAGTGCTACATGGCGGGAGTCACTACTTGAGCTTGTAGGGTCATCTCTAGAATCCTATCTTCCTGATAGATGATTCTGGGATAAAGATGCTGACAAGAAGGTTAAAAGATGTTAAACTATTAAATATTGAGACACCTTTTATTATAATGGTTAGAATTTTATTTAAGAAATTATGCAGTTAAGCATGCTTATTTTGGGATGGGTGACCTCCTGGTAAGTTACACCAACATGATAAAACTGTGAGGCCCTAAGACCAAAACGAACAATATCTCAATAGTTAAAAATTTGGGCTGTTACACATCTAATCGTTGTCGTTAACTGTAGTTGTCAAAAGACTTTTGTCAGATATCCACCACCTAACCTCCATTGTTTGATTATTATTGTTAAACTGTTGTCATATGATCTTTTTCCATTGAAGCATTTGGATTTCAAAACGCTGCACTCTGAACTCTGCCTTTAGATCGTTACCTCCCAATCTCCATTATAAGATTGCAGGATCTCTGCCACAACTTTTCGAATATCTCCCATTCAATATCAACTCTGTGATATTTTCTACCATCCACTCATACTCATGTAATCCTTTATCTTCTATATTTTGGTGACATGCAATTCTCTGTGATCAAAACTCACAAAGTCATGGGCGAATCCAGGTTAAAAAAAAAAAGATATAAGAGGGATAGTTTTGGAATTCTGCTCCCCTCAAAAATATTTTTTTTCCCTAATATGCCCCATCTCACACGTGCCTGCATATCCGAACGGCGTTGGCAAATCACGTCTTATAGGAGTCCGCCAATGGTCGAAGCCTTTGACGTTGCAAGCAGAAGAGGCCGATGCCTCTAATCCTTTCTCCCTCTCCCAATTCCCCTCTATTACTCATTTTCCCACCAAAGCCGAAGCTCCGGAGCTCCCTTCTTTGCTCGCAAAAAGCCTCCTCCCTCCGTAGGATCCAACCTTTTACATCTACGCCGACGGCTACCTCTTTTCAAAGCACGACCTCTCTTTAGAATCATGAGGCTCTGCTTTCCAAACCTAAGGTTGAGCACAACTATTCAAATGCAGAATCCACCATAATGAAAGATTTGGCGGACCCATGCTTTAGAAAGGCACTATTTTGATTCTTGTTATTTACTTCTTGTTTACCTTGCTTTAGTGCCACATGAATCTCATCTATTATCTTGTGTATTCCCGTGCAATTTTTCTATATCTAACCCAATTTTTTTTCTAGAAGATATTCTGATCGAGAAATCCGAGAGTAGAGAAGCATCCTCCTTGTTTTCCTCCTCTGATTGAATTACGCTAACGATAGTATGTTTTCTTATTTTTCGTCTTCTTTTATTCTCTTTTTCTCAACTCTGATAAATTTATATTTATATTTTACTTACTAAATGAACGTGAATGAATAGTTTTTTAGTATCTATTGCAAGAACGGATTAAATTAATTTAAGTTTTAGTTAAGTATTTTAAAACTATTACTTGTTTATTGGAAATCGAATGGAGAAACATGGACTTTTTTTTGTTTTTTTTTAATTTTAAGAAACATTGACTTCGTTCACAAAATAGGTCCGATTATTGCAATGATTACTTCATGTTAAAGGTTTTATTAATCTAAGATTGATATTCGGCTTGCATTTCTTATGATTGTGATCATGAGACCTTATTCATGTTTGTAAAATAAAACATAAGAACCGAGTCAAGAATTTGTAAGGGTTGTTAGTAGGGCTAAAAGCATGCTAGTACATTTAATGAACTACTCAATTCTCATTCATATAAAACTAGATAAAATGTTTATTTAGTGATGAGTTCCTTCTTTGACGACTCATTCAATGGAATTGCATCAATAATTTTATATCCCATGTATTTTGAAAAATTATATATATTATCAAATCTTTATGTATCACACAAATTCTTTCATTTCAACTATTCAACTTGAATTCTATTAATAATATCTCCATCTATTTCACTATCGCTTTGAATAATAGACTTGAGATATTTAAACGTGCACTTTTTTTAATGACTTAATCATCTAATGTTAAAATCTCACCACTAGATCTATTACCAATAAAAATACACTCCATATATTCAGTTATATATAGATAAAATAAATCAAAAGTAGCTTTTTAGAGATGACATTTTCTGTGGAAATCTGAAATTTTGAAAAAATATGGGGCTTGAGTTAAAATGATTCCACCAATATGTATCATAGAGTATATCGTATCGCATAATTTGTAATACCTCTGCTCTTATATTTCTACTTGTTGCGGACTTAAATATACGCGGCGATAGAGTTTAAATTTCCGTCTCAGCGTTGTACGTATATCCAGCACACAAACAGAAGAATGAAAGAACACCAGGATTTTTACGTGGAAAGCCCTGAAAAAGGGAAAAACCACGGGGCCACGCCCAGTTGAAAAAGTTCCACTAGTGTTGTATGAAATACACGAGACTGATTCGTCCTTTAGATTCAGGACGATCAGATTACAATGAGTATCGGTTACAAGGCCAACCAGAGTTCCGACGTCACTCGGCTGTCCGGCAGAATTCCGGCGTCACTTGGAAAGAAGTCTGGCGTCACTCGGGCGTCAGATAGAATTCTGGAGTCGGGCAGGATTCTGATGTTACTCCGGCGTCCCTCGGGCACCCGGGGGTGCCTCCGTGGTCTTCCGGCGGAGTTCCGGCGGAGTTCCGGCGAAGTTCCGGCGGTGTTCCGATGGTGGTCGAGGAGGAACTGTTCCCTCCAAGATTTCTCTTCTCTTCTTCTCCTTCTCTTCTTCTTGGCTTGGGTCCCCTCTTAAGAGAAATGAGGGGCTATTTATAGTTTTTCTGGAGTGGCATAGCCCGTAAATAGATGAAGGATCATGGGCAAATAAGGAGTGATCCGGATGAACGGCCGATATTGAATCCCTTGATTATGAACCGTTTATTGAGCATTTGAAGGTCTTAATGGTATCAGAATTCTATGATCTTGGGCTCGTTGGATTCGTCTCGTCGAGCCGCTCGATTCGACTATAAGCTCGTCAAAATCGGAGACCGTTTGGTAACTCAAATAACTGTTTGATGCTTCTAACAGCGCTTCGGGTACTTGATTTGGACTCGTTTGAGCTCGGATTGAGTCAAATTTGGTGTTGTTGGATTCGTATTTCCGAGACGCTCAGTTCGACTATAAGCTTGTTGAAATCAGAGTTTAAATGGTCTCCGAATTAATTTTTGAAGTTTCCGACTTGAGTTTTTCCTCGAGATTCGTGCCCGATCAAGATAATTTTTCGATGATGTATCAGTTGCCCCCCTATTTTCGGACGTCGAAACTCCAGGAGTCCGAAAATACTTGTTCTGACATTTTACATTTGCCGAATTGCGAAAAATTACGTTCCAAAAGATATTATTCTGCTCAAACTTGATTGTAGAGGCCTCGTTGAGCTCTGAAAGTGTCAAAATTGAATCCGGAACGTCGAAAAACGTGTCCGGGGACCCCAAAAACGTCGAATTTGGACCGTCCGGGCCCAAAATCGGAGCCCGGTAACGCGTAGGCGGCCGAACCGGCCGGCCGGCCGGCCGGCCGCCGGCAGCCGCCGGCGGCGGCGCCCGCGCGGGCGCGCGGGCAAGGGGCGCGCTCCAGCAGTTAGAAATTTTTTTTTTTTTTTTTTTTTTTTTTTGCTGTGGGGCCCGCATGGATTATAAAAAATCCCAAAAATCTGAAAAAATCCGAAAAAATTCCAAAAAATTTCGAAAAAATTCCGAAAAATTCAGAAAAATTCGAACTTTCTTCTAGAAGCCTCCTCCCTCCAATTTTCAAACATTTTCCCCCTCTTTTTTTAATTTTTCCCTCTCTTTCTCTCCCCTTTTCATCCTATAAATACCCCCCTTGGGGTAATGAAAATTTGCACCACATTCTCCTCTTCCCCTGGCCTTCTAGCTTTTGGCATTCTGAGGCTTTCCGCCGTTTTTAAGTAGGTGACTTTCCCTACTTGATTCGGCGCCCCTCATTTTGCACAGAAGTTAGCGGTTTTCCTCTCTTCTCCCCTCTAGCTTCTGGCATTTTGAGGCCTTCCGCTGTTTTTGAGTAGGTGATTTTCTCCACTCGACTCGGCGCCCCTCTCTTTGCGCAGAAGTTAGCGGCTTTCCTCTCTTCTCCCCTCTAGCTTCTGGCATTTTGAGGCCTTCCGCTGTTGTTGAGTAGATGATTTTTCCTACTTGATTCGGCGCCCCTCTCTTTGCGCAGAAGTTAGCGGCTTTCCTCTCTTCTCCCCTCTAGCTTCTGGCATTTTGAGGCCTTCCGCTGTTGTTGAGTAGGTGATTTTTCCTACTTGATTCGGCGCCCCTCCTTTTGCGCAGAAGTTAGCGGTTTTCCCTCTTTTTTCTCTCATTCTGGCTTTCTGACAGTTGAGGCATTCCGTTGTTATTCAGTAGGTGATTTTCCCTACTTGAGACAACGCCCCTCCTCTTGTACAGGAGTTAGAAATTTCTTTTCTTTTTCATTCCTTCATGTGGAGGTGAGATGTTAGTCGGAGGGAGTCTGAAGATGGTCGGAAGTCAGGCGTCGGGAAGAAGTACAACGAGGGTCCGACGACGGGCATAAGTCCGGCGTCGGGTAGAAGTTCGACGAAAGTCACACGACTGACAGAAGTCTTTCAACGGGAGGAAGTTCGGTGTCAGACAGAAGTCTGACGAAAGTCCCGCGATTGGCAAAAGTCCTGCGTCGAGTGGAAGTACGGTGTCGGGCAGAAGTCCGACGAAAATATTGGGCAAAATTCCAACGAAAGTCCGGCGACGGGCAGAGACCCAGCAACGGGAAGAAGCTCGTCGTCGGGTAGAAGTCCGATGAAAGTCTGATGACGGGCAGAGGTCCGACGATAAGTAGAAGTACATCGTCGGGTAGAACTCTGACGACGGGCAGAAGTCTGGTGTCAGGCAGAAGTTCGACGAATGACCCACGATGGGCAGAAGTCCTTCAACGGGAGGAAGCTCAGCGTCAGGCAGGAGTCCGACGAATGTCCCGCGACGGGCAGAAGTCCTTCAACGGGAGGAAGCTCAGCGTCGGGCAGGAGTCCGACGAATGTCCCGCGACTGGCAGAAGTCCTTCAACGGGAGGAAGCTCAGCGTCGGGCAGGAGTCCGACGAATGTCCCGCGACGGGCAGAAGTCCTTCAACGGGAGGAAGCTCGGCGTCGGGCAGGAGTCCGACGAATGTCCCGCGACGGGCAGAAGTCCTTCAACGGGAGGAAGCTCGGTGTCGGGCAGAAGTCCGACGAATGTCCCGCGACGGGCAGAAGTCCTTCAACGGGAGGAAGCTCGGTGTCCGGCAGAAGTCCGACGAATGTCCCGCGACGGGCATAAGTACAACGTCGGGTAGATATCCGAGGCAAGTCACGCAACTGGTAGAAATACGACGTTGGGTAGAAATTCGACGAGGGTCTGGCGACGGGCAGATGATGGCCGGCGTCCAGTAACATTGTGTTAAGGCAATATTCATCCATACTGAAGTGTGCCAACATCAGATATTACTGAATCAAGAGGCCGAAGTAGTGTGACATGCCAATATTCTGGCAATACACTAACACTGTCAACTGAGTGGAGGTCTGATGATGATCCAGTTATGTCCTTTCTTTAAAGGAGCAGTTGTAGGAGATGCTTGCGTGCAGTAAGGGAGAAGTCACTTAAATCCACCAAGGATATTTGATTGTGTTAAAGTTACTTGTTGCTGGATGATACTAGCTTGTATGAGTGTCGCTAGAGTACCTTTTGATTCAACTTCTGGTGAGAAGAAATGTATATTTGAATCTGAATTTATGTAACTCCAATGATATTGTATATGACATGAGGATTTGTCCCCTAGAGAGACCTGAATTGTTATTGCATCTGTAAGACATGCTTTGTGCTTTTGATGTATTATTAGTTTGAACGAATGTGAGAGACATCCTTTTAGGATGTTTGACATATCTGAGACTGTAAGTCAAAGCCCTTGCTTGATGACGTTAAGGGAAGATGTTAGATTAAATCTCCCCAAGAATGATCTTCCAATGATTGGGATACAAGACATCATCCAATGACATTTGACATATATGAGGTTGTATGTCAGAGCCCTGCTCAATGACGTTAACCTGTATAGGAGTGGTCGAGGTAATCCACCAAGGATGTGAGACCTATCCGAGGTTGTATGTCGGAGCCTTTGCTCGACGACGTTAACCTGTATGGAAGAGGTCGAGAGAATCCACCAAGGATGTGAGACCTATCCGAGGTTGTATGTCGGAGCCTTTGCTCGACGACGTTAACCTGTATGGAAGAGGTCGAGAGAATCCACCAAGGATGTGAGACCTATCCGAGGTTGTATGTCGGAGCCTTTGCTCGACGATGTTAACCTGTGTGGAAGAGGTCAGATCGAATCCCCCTGGGATTGATCATCCAGTGATTGAGACACAATAAAGATTGTGTATTTCTCGAATCAAGGATAAAGAGACTATATTTGTTAGTAGTTTTTCATTGTCATTTATATTCTTTTTTAAAGAAAGAGACAATATCAAAACTGGACGAACAACACATTATATTACTGTAAGACAATACAATAATTCCCTTGTACAACAAAAGAGATACATATAGGGACAACCACATCATTTGACTTGGTAGAAATACTAAGGACATTAGAGTGACATCCTACTGATCATAGAAGAGATACATGGTGACACATGACAAGTAGTATTACTAACACAAAGGTTCAAGTTGCAGCATTACTCAATCTCACCAACCATTTGAATATTATTCAATGGTTGTCTTTGTTGTTGTTGATTTTGCCCCCCAGTGGGGCGAGCTTCTTCTCGGGTAGGTGGGTTCCCAATAAACTGTCGAAGATAGCCCTGGCGGATAAGTCTTTCAATCTCATCCTTAAGTTGCCAACATGCTTCAGTAGTGTGGCCACGACTACGATGAAAGTGATAGTACTGATCTTGATTTCCTGTATTTGGCTTCAAAGGATGCGGCCATTTCACTTTGTCCTGATCTTGAATCGCCATTAACATATTTGCTCGAGATGTGTTGAGCGGAGTGTACTCTTTCTCCTGCCGAGGTTCTCGTTGTGGTAATGGGGGCCTAGAAGGTAGATTGCTATTCCCTTGCTTTTTCCATTGTGATGAGGGAATTTCCACCTCAGGTGCTCCCTTGCGCTTCCCAGTGGTTTGCTCGAACTGTTTTCTATGAGCATTTATTGCCTCATCTGCAGATATCTGCGCCTCCACACGATGGATCAGATCGGCATATGAATGAACAGTGTCGCGCATAAGTGCCGAATAGAAAGGACCAGGACGAAGGCCTCCAAGGAAGACCCCTCGGAGCAATTCTGGGTTTAGTCCTGGAATCTGTCGTGCCTCGGTGGAAAATCGCTGAAAGTACTCTTTTAACGATTCTCCCTCATTTTGACGAATCCCGGAGAGGTGGGAAGAATCTTTAGCAATTCTTCGATTGGCTACAAACTGTTCAACGAAGGCTTTGGCCAATTTGACGAATGAAGGGATCGTTCCAGATGGAAGAGAATAGAACCATGTTCGCGCCTGTCCTTTGAGTGTAGTAGGAAAAACCTGACAGAGGAGCGCGTCTGAGGCTCGCTGGATATGCATAATTGTTCGATAATGATCGATATGCTCGTACGGGTCAGTTGTCCCGTCATAGGGGTCGATGTTCGGTAGTTTGAATCCTGTCGGAATAGGGTGTTGAAGAATAGCTTCCGTCAGGGGTGACAAATCCTGGAAGTCCCACTGATGAAGGGGTTGCCTTACGCCTCCTATAGGGAACTCTTCTCGAACCAATCGTCGCAGTTCGTGGCGTAGGGTATTGCGAGGGAGCTCAGCAATGTGATGTTGGGCTAGCTCCTCAGGGAGGTCTTGAGGAAGGAGAGATTGCCGACCTGTGTGCGGAGGATGGGTAGAACTTGCTGTATCAGCCAGTTCGTTATCTTGATGTGACTGCGAACGCCTCCTGGGTGGAGGAAGAGGAATCTCAGCTTGAAGATGTTCGATTTGAACAGCTTCAACACGTGGCGGATCTCGAGGGAGAAGAACCTCCTCCTGAGGTGCTAGGGTCGGTTGTCGAGTCTCTCGCAGGAGGTGTAGGATCTCATTTTGAGATTCTTCCATCTTTCGGATTCGCTCCTCCAAAGAAGGCCCTGAGGTTCCTTCTCCAGCAATGTGTTGCCCCCCAGGAAGAAAGGAGGCAGAAACTTGATGTCCACGATTTATAGACTGGTTTCTGGATTGGGGAGAGTGGGAGCGGGAGGCTCCTATGAGGCGATTGCTACGCCTATTGACCATCGTAGCAATACTTGAAGTTGTGGGATAAGTTTCCCACAAACGGCGCCAAACTGTTGCGGACTTAAATATACGCGGCGATAGAGTTTAAATTTCCGTCTCAGCGTTGTACGTATATCCAGCACACAAACAGAAGAATGAAAGAACACCAGGATTTTTACGTGGAAAGCCCTGAAAAAGGGAAAAACCACGGGGCCACGCCCAGTTGAAAAAGTTCCACTAGTGTTGTATGAAATACACGAGACTGATTCGTCCTTTAGATTCAGGACGATCAGATTACAATGAGTATCGGTTACAAGGCCAAGCAGAGTTCCGACGTCACTCGGGTGTCCGGCAGATTTCCGGCGTCACTTGGAAAGAAGTCTGGCGTCACTCGGGCGTCAGATAGAATTCTGGCGTCGGGCAGGATTCTGATGTTACTCCGGCGTCCCTCGGGCACCCGGGGGTGCCTCCGTGGTCTTCCGGCGGAGTTCCGGCGGAGTTCCGGCGAAATTCCGGCGGTGTTCCGATGGTGGTCGAGGAGGAACTGTTCCCTCCAAGATTTCTCTTCTCTTCTTCTCCTTCTCTTCTTCTTGGCTTGGGTCCCCTCTTAAGAGAAATGAGGGGCTATTTATAGTTTTTCTGGAGTGGCATAGCCCGTAAATAGATGAAGGATCATGGGCAAATAAGGAGTGATCCGGATGAACGGCCGATATTGAATCCCTTGATTATGAACCGTTTATTGAGCATTTGAAGGTCTTAATGGTATCAGAATTCTATGATCTTGGGCTCGTTGGATTCGTCTCGTCGAGCCGCTCGATTCGACTATAAGCTCGTCAAAATCGGAGACCGTTTGGTAACTCAAATAACTGTTTGATGCTTCCAACAGCGCTTCGGGTACTTGATTTGGACTCGTTTGAGCTCGGATTGAGTCGAATTTGGTGTTGTTGGATTCGTATTTCCGAGACGCTCAGTTCGACTATAAGCTTGCTGAAATCGGAGTTTAAATGGTCTCCGAATTAATTTTTGAAGTTTCCGACTTGAGTTTTTCCTCGAGATTCGTGCCCGATCAAGATAATTTTTCGATGACGTATCACTACTCAATATTCAAAATTTGGACCATATTTTATTTTTATCATGTTTTTTCAGAATTTTAGCGTATATATATTTTAAATTTTTTATATTTAATTTTTTATATAATGAGTTCACTCACCCTAAAAAGTAAGGTTGGATGCACCCCTGCACATTATGTGCTTATTCCGGTTGGGTTAGATTGAGAATTTTTCCTTTTATCTTTTAGTATAGAGGATTTTCATGTAGAGCTAGAATGCTAATTAAACTCTTTCAGTCTATTTCAATGTATTTTTTTAGCAAGCATGCGGCATAAACAATCACTGTATTCAAATTTACTCATTTATAAAAGAAATTTTTTAAATAGTACTCAAGTTTATTACATCATGTAATTAAACAAACTTAAATTACTCTTATGCAAATAAATACCAATTATTCAATTTACAAATTACCGTCCAAAAAGCAGCCACGTGATCGCGTCCCAAGCAATAGCTCCAAAACTTTATACGGGGCCAATTCTTGCTTCTCCACGTGAAAAGGCTTGTTAATGGGTCCCGAACGTGCTACACGAACAAGGGCGAGTCTCTTAGGATGCTTGCATGGGAAAATGACAAAACTCTCAGTACGAAAACCGGTGGGCTTGTGGACTCTCAGTCACGTGACTGTGATATGCTGGCACTCGGCAAACGGGGCGGTGGCGCAAGCCACCGTGTAAGAACTGACACGCGTCGATTTGATTGACTTATAGTTGGGTCGTGGGCTCGAAGCAGGTTTTATTGGCCGGCTACCGCACGGATCCGACTGGCGCCGAACCGGTGTAAATTGACCAGACCGGGAATGCCGAACCGGCGCACTGCTAGTAGCCTAGTATTGCTAGTGCAAATCTTTATTCTTTACTCTTCTTCATGCTTTTTAGTAGGGCTGTTAAAATCGGATACGGGTTGGGTTTGAGTCGAACCTGGAATTGACCCTACCCGAACCCGACCCGTTTTTGCAAACGGATCACTTTTTCGAACCCGGACCCGACCTGCTTCGGACACGTGTCAACCTGACCCAACCTGCCAACCTGGATCACGAGCTTGTCTTCAACCTTTGTCGACAATGGGTTGGAGCAGATGGCGGAGGTGGTGATAAAGGCTACAGATGGTGGAGGCAGTGATGGCGAAGCGGGTGGCGGCAATGGCGGAGGCCGCGGCAGCAAATGGCTCGGTTGTGGCAACCTCCAGATATCAGATATCGGGTCGACGGATGGCGGGTCAACCTCCAGATACCGGCAAGTTGCGACAAGCTATGACTCATTTCGCAGACGACAGACGGTTCGTGGATTGAGGAGCTGACGCGACACAGGACTTGAGGGCTTGACGTGAGTTGACGAGAACTGATACGGACGACGGGACTTGAGTCACTTGATGCGAGTTGACGAGGATGGCTCGCGGACTTGATGGGAGGCTGGTTTCCGGGTCAGTCCGGGTCAATGTCGGGTTAGCGGGTTGACCCGGACCCTACCCATTTGAGCAAACAGGTTGAAACTTGGAACCCGAACCCGACCCATTTGCGAAATGGGTTGACCTAACTCAGAATTTTCGGGTCGACTTCGAGTCAGGTTTTCGGGTCGTGTCAAACACCCCTACTTTTTAGTATTAATATTTTTATAGTAATGACTACTTTAAATCCTAGGTCTTATTCACGAAGAGAAGCACTTACCTATCTGGCAATAAATCTAGCCTTTTTAATAAATAATATATTTATTATTATTATTATTAATTATTATTATTATTATTTTGTTTAATGGGTTACAAGTTGTAAGATATATAGAAAATTAATTGAATGATTAGGTTTGGATATTGTGATTTTTTTTCAGTGCCGTGAGCCCATAATAGAATAATATATGTACAATAATTTTTTTATTATGTATATTGAAATGTTTTATAAGCTTGGCCTTTGTCATCGGCATTAAAGACTTAGTTTTTGTTGATCTCAACTTCACTTGATTTAGTAGTAGAACTAATAATCTAATTCATATTAAATTTTGATAGATATCTGACTCTAGCTCTTTTCCTTATCTTTTTATAAAAGTGAAGGTCACAAGTGTTCTAACTACTCACTTTTAATCCTTCATTCTCAACCCCACTAAAGGATCAATCACAAATTCTTATTTAAGAACTATTGGATTGAACTACTAGAATTTTAGAAGGTTCTTCTCTCCTTTTCTTCCAAAATACTAATGGGAATCCCATTTCCTCAATTTATCTCAAGATTAAGAGTCTAGAAACTATAATAAAATCTCAGCATTGGACCTCCTTTCAAAACTTTTCTAATATCATAAAAGATATTCAATTTTAGTATTACATTTGGCTTCAACTCCTTAATAATCAATCTTGGAGACATTGCTCTTGATGCCTCCACCAAAGTTTTGGGGGATAAGCTTGGTGATGCCCATTCTTCTATATGAAAGAAATTTTGGGAGATCAAACATCTCACATCTTGGCTTCTTAAAATTCTCTTTTTTTTTTTTTGGATTTTGTTTGGAAGATCTACTGACACCTAGGGAAGGCATTTGATTCATACTTGATGATAGTTTTATTAATTTCTAAGTGATTTTTTGCTCATCATGAGTCATATTTTTGAAAGCTTTGTTTTTTTTTTTTCCTCATTTATCACTATGGGCTTAGTTTTTTTTTATTTTTTATTTGGATCGTAGTGTTTTTGTATTCATTTATGTGTTGAGTTGTGATTATTTTATATAATTCATGAACTTGAATATTTCATAATAGATGTAAGCCCAGTTAATGACTATGAGTCATAGGACCAAAGAAAAAAAAGGAACATAAGA
The DNA here is from genome assembly GCA_019925795.1 of Dendrobium chrysotoxum. Lineage (NCBI taxonomy): Eukaryota > Viridiplantae > Streptophyta > Magnoliopsida > Asparagales > Orchidaceae > Dendrobium > Dendrobium chrysotoxum. The sequence goes on from CM034301.1 coordinate 46,549,869, forward strand.
TATTTGAGAAGCTCATAAATAATCCTAAATCAGACTTTAATAATTTAATGAGATTGAATTTATATTTAGGTTGATCTATTTATTAGAATTTAGGATCTATATTTTAAAAAAATAATTTTGAGAATATCCCGAAAGAGGATTTATAAAGTTATAATTCCGAACACTGATCAGCTTAGAGCTAGATCTAATATAAGGATGATCACTATGATAAAATCTCCAACCTAAATTTTAATGCAATAAACAATATAATGAGATTTATAACTGAAAATCTCATAAAAAGCAAAGAAATTTGATTATTGATCTTTTAGTCCAGCTTGATATGAATAATCAGCTTAATAAATCTAGGCATTTTGAAATACATATTGTATAGGTCTTAATGAATAAAAGGTAAGTTATATTTTTTTGCAATAAGAATTTGGTTTTATAATTTAGCTACTAAAACTAATTAGTCTAATCAAATGCATATTCATACTGACCCTCATCAGAAAAGATTGCTATTATATTTTATGGTAATTAATTTTATGCATTTATTATTTGTATCAAACTCGACATTAAATGAGTTAGAACATTAATGATATTTTTTTAGTGTTTTAACAATATTTGAAATGATCTTTCTTTATTTTGCAATGCTTTATAGAACATAATGTTGACCATTAAAAGAGAAGCATAAAATTAAGTTAAATGTTCTAGAGAAGAGTGTTGTGTCCTAAAAAATTCGTGGCAATAGATAGAAATGGGGTTTAGTGTCTCAGCTTTATACTAAGATTTATCACACAAATAGATGAAAGATAGGAGTGTAACATTCATAAGAGACACCAGAATTTTTACGTGAAAACCCCTAAAAAGGGGGAAAAAGATGGGGCTTGGCCCAGTTTTAATTAATCAACTAGTAATGATGGTTGATTATAAATAATATCCCTCCTTGAAAGAGGGTGATAGCTTAATCTAGCAAATGCACATTATATATAGCTCGTTATATGGTAGTTGTTCTTAAAAGAGTGTTCATATGTTTGTTTGGTCAACAGGACTGTGGTTGGCGGGTGACAGGAGGTCGGAGGGGCTGTAGTCGGCGGATGAAGGGTTTGAAAGGGTCACAGGGTTGACGGGCAACGTTGGTTGGAGGGACCGTAGTCGGGGGTGATGGAGGTCAGACGAATTGTAGAGGCAGAAGGAGGCACTTAGTCGGTGGGCGACGGTGGTAGAGCAAAAGTCCTACGGTGGTTGGCAGATGAGTGGAAGTTCGTTGATAGTCGGCGGACAGGCGATAATCCAACGGTAGTCGGCAGCCAAGCGGTGGTCCGGCGATGGTCAGGCAGAAGTTCAGTGGCGGTTGACGGCTGGGTGGTAGTCTGGTAGTGGTTGGCGGTCGGGCAGTGGTCCGATAATGGTCGGGTTGTAGTCTGGCGACGGTTGGTGGCCTGGTAGTGGTCCATCGACGGCCAACGAAGGTTTACCGGTGGTGATGCTGGAGCTTTTGAAGCCTTAGAGCTCTTTCCAATCTCCATCCAAAGGTATAAGCCCCACCCCCTTTATGTGGGAAGTGAGAATTTATTTATAGATTTTTTAGAATGACATGCCCTATAAATATGGAGAAGATATGGGGCAAATTTGGAGTGCTCCATCAGAAAACTCATATTGATCTCCTTGATCATAGAGTGTTCATCAAGTATTAAAGTGACATAATGATTGTTGACCTCGATTTTCGCTCGAGTGCCCTCAGAGGCCTTTGACTGATTTGATCAGGCCCCGGCTTGAGATGTAATTAACCACGGGGGTTTGCGCCCGTGGGAAACCGAATCCCACTCTCAAATAAACCTCATTCGAGCTAATGTATCGGGTGGGGGAAACCCGTTGTGATTAGATCGCACATATTATTATCCATCGGGGTGTGTTGGTGAGAGCCACTATCTTCAATGGTTAATCATATGTGTGATCAAATCTGCCCTCCCATTGGCAACCAGATACTGTCTCCCCTCGCGGGGCGATGGTGTTTGTGTCCTTTCGGAGGTCCACAGGTTTCTGGCGACCACGGTGGGACAGGTTTCTCTCTCCATCTTTGGATTCTATATTATTCTCTCTTGTGTGTACTCCGGGATTGGTACTCCTTAGATTAGGTCCGTCCCACTCTTAGTTAGGGTCCTTCCTTAGTTAGGATCGTTCTTCTTTTTCTTAGTTAGGGTTCCCCCCCTAGCTAGGTTTCTTTCTTTCCGTTCTTCTTAGTTAGGGTTTCCCCCTAGCTAAGCTTTCCTCCTTCGGACCTTCTAGGTCATTCCGTCCCTTATCTATCATTCATCTTCTCGTTATTTCTTACTAATTATTTCAAACTTCTTTTCTTCTTCTTGGCAGACAGTGCCATGGCTTCCTTCGTGCCTTCCGTTACTTTCAGTTTTGGTTCTGACACGCGGGTGACACTTCCTGAGTCCCTGCTAGCCAGTCCTCCCGCTGGAGGAATCACTTTTGGTTCCTTCACTGACTCGGCCTTCGTCACTCTTGGCGGGCTGACCCCTGCTGAGGCTGCTGCCTACTCTCCTCCCTAGAGGAGAGCTCGCGCAGCCATGCGACCTTTTGGACGTCCAGTTGCTCGGCGGACAGCCCGGGCACCTGCTCGTCCTACTCCTGTTCGTGTGCAGCCGGCACACCATGTGGTTAGGTAGCCAGTGCCTAGACCACTCCCAGTTCAGCCCACTCGTCCAGCGGTTAGGCGACCAGTACCTACCGCACCTGTTGTTCAGACTGCCCCGGCCCCTCAGCGCCGACAGGCAGTAGTTACCCCTGTTGTTACTCCGGCAGAGGCAGCTCGTGTTCGGGTTCCCCCTCCTTCTTCCTCCAGGAAGAGGGGTGCCCAGACCGAGGCTCCTTCGCCTTCCTCCCGTCGGGTTTCAGCTTTCGCTCGACTGTCTCACCCAGAGACCCTTGTGCAGACCCCGACACTTCCCGTACTTCCTGTTCCCCCTGCCACTCAGGTAGTGGGTTCAGATGTTGCTTCGTCTTCCGCCTCCGGCCTTCGGAGAAGGGCTCGGAGGAATAGAAACCGTAGACTTTGGTTGGCTGCATCCGAGGCAGATAGACAGCGGATGACAGATTCGTTGGCTCACCAGGAGCCAGTTCAGAGGAGAGTGGTCCCTAGGCAGCGGGCACCACGACCAGTTGCAGTTTCCCCTACCCCGGACGTTACAGTTGCCCCTGAGATAGCAGCGGTTCAGGGAGGACGCTTCTCTCCACTGACACACAGTGGTGATGAGGAGGACGTTGCTCGCATTGCGGCGGCCCCTCCTGTCACTACTACTTTACCACGCGCTAGGGTCCCCAGGGATGATGCTGCTCGAACCCTCTCTCGGAGGATTCAGAGCATTATCCGCTTAGCGCGGGGTCGAGGCCCTGTCAGTCGGGAGAGGTTACTCCACCAGATTTCTCAGGCGTCCGTTCAGTTGCAGAGACAGACTGCTAGGCAGAGGTACAGGTGGCAGAGAGGACAGCCACCCAGGCAGCCTGTTAGTTCAGTTCCGTTGGCGAGACCACAGATAGTTACTCCAGTTGTTGGACGACGCCCACGTCGTCATGGACAGAGACAACAGTTGGAGCCTCCCAGACCCCAGCTTCGTTCAGTTGTAGTAACCCCGCAGCAGTCAGTTGCCCCTACTGGGTCCCGTCGCAGTAGATGGGTGTGGAGACGACGACAGGCAGAGTCCCCTGTCGATGCAGTACAGCCAGTTCAGGCAGTTGAGCAGTTAGAGGCAGTTGTTCCTTCCGGATCAGAGGCAGTTCCGATGGTCTGTGATGTAGCGACGGACGATGATGTTGCAGTTTCTCCTAGTAGTTCACCGGTTTGGGCAGAGCCAGCCCTTAGCCCTTACGAGACTTCTTCCCCTTTGAGTCCGTATGCGGAGGACTTCCATCAGACCCTCTACGAGGATGATGCACTTGAGGATGACTTACTCGAGGAGTCAGATGGAGATATACCGGTGCACAGAGTATGCGTGGTTACTAGACGTGGCCACTCAGACGAGCAGATAGAGGTAGATGATGATGATGAGCAGGGAGAAGCTGAGGTAGGAGGATCTCCCCGGTCAGTTGAGATAGATGCCACAGTGCTACAGTTACAGACTCAGATGGCAGAGATGGCCAGGGCCATGGCAGCGATGACAGCTCAGTTGACAGCTTTGGGGGCGATGCCCCAGATGACGGGCGTAGGCACTCGTGCTACGTCCAGGGACGAGCCAGCAGCACCACCTGTAGTAGCACCAGGTCCTGTGGGAGTAGACAGGGCCCAGAGAGCAGTTCCAGTGGCACCTACAGCAGTTGCTTTTACTACCCCAGTCCAGAGTCACTCAGTTCAGTTGTCAGCCGGACAGATTCAGGATCTGATTGCCCAGAAGGTCGAGCAGGCCATTTCCTCCAGGAAGTCTGGAGAGGTAGTTAGCAGGGGGCGTCCTTATCCAGTTGAGTACGAGCACGAGCCTTACCCCCCTGGTTTTGTCCCTCCTAGGTTTAGAGTTTTTGATGGATTTGGGAATCCAAGGCATCATGTGGCTCAGTACCGGGCCATATGTTACAACATAGGAGGGAATGATGCTTTGATGTTGAGATTGTTCGTCAGTAGTTTAGTTGGGGTGGTATTTTCCTGGTACGCTGACCTCCCTAATGACTCAGTTCGCACATTTGCAGAGTTAGAGCAGCTTTTTATTCAGAGATTTATTAGTGCTGAGCACCGGGCTACAGTTAGAGAGTTAGTTGTGGCCAGGCAGCGGCCCCGTGAGACTCTACCGGATTATATAGTCAGATGGAGGAATCTTAGTTTGCAGTGTGAGCCCTAGTTACAGGAGCAGCATGCAGTAGAAATCTTGTTGAAAAACATAGATGGCCCTATAGCTCCTTATTTGAAGGGTTTTAACATTAGAACCTTTCAAAAATTGTTAACAAAGGTGATCAGCCTACAGGACAGCATACTCGTTGCAGTCCCTCCTAAGGTTGAGAGTCAACCCTCGCGTAGACCTCAACGATAGGAGTCTTCAGGGGTACCTCCGCCTAGGAGAGGGGAGGTACACAATACCTATAGACCATCAGATAAGGGCAAGAAGCCCTTAGTCAGTTCAGTACCACCACAGTCGTCGTACACACCTGGGCAGTCAGCAGTACATGATAGATCCTCCCATAGGACTTCAGAGGGTCAGTTGTCCTTACAGGAGAGGCTCGACAAGAAATATCCCTTTAAGAGGGAAAGTGTGCAGAAGATATTTAAATTCCTTGTTAAAAATAACATCATAATATTTCCATTTAATAAGAAGAAAAATGAAGAAGGACTGATAGAGCACCCGTTATATTGCCCCTTTCATCGGCATACTGGGCATGTCCTTGAAGATTGTTTTGTATTCAAGGATAAGGTGGAGAGCCTTATGGCTAGTGGAAAGATTCACCTACAAGATAATGATTTAGTGCAGCCTCAAGGCAAAGTGGCTCAGGATGTGCAAATGAATGCAAGCCCCAGTCAGTGTGATGATTGATAGCAGTTAGCAGAACACCCCTTAGTTCTGGGGGGAGTGGTAGCTTGCACTCTCTCGCAAGACAAGTGATATGACCAGACATGTAGTTCAGAGTTCAGAGACAGTTGAGAGAAGGCCTTGATAGGCCAAGTCGACAGTTGTCACTCCAGCTCTTTTACCTGTTTCTTTTCCTTTATTCACAGTAGTGCATATTGAGCACACTACCTTTCTTTCATGTACTAAAAAAGAAAATGCAAAAAAAAAAAATATGATGATAAAAAAAAGAGAGAAGCTCTCAATTGAGCAAAACTGGTTGCCCTTGTCACAGGTGGAACCTGGTAAAACTCTCTAAGAGCTCAAATTTCCCAAGCTTTCCTTTTCCCCTCCTTCGAAGCGTCTCAACGGTTGCTTCAAGGATGACCCTACACTCGCATTATTATGATTCTTTATGATTATAGTAATCTTCATTAGTGATGTGGTACATCTTATTATGGATGTTAACATCACTTCTCTGTAGGCATAGATTTTTCTAAGGAAAGATCAGCCCCCTCTCCTACTCTTAATCAGTAACTCACTTCCCCATTCATATCCTACTCTCAACTGCTAGAGCAGTTTTATGAATGTAGCGATGTTGCTTTCATCTCTCACAGGGTCCCACCAGTCAGTGTAGGTGTTACCGTTGATGATTATTATTCTTATTCTTAGTTATTATCCTCGGTGGCGAGTGTGTCCTCGCTACCTTGAGTTGTTTCCCTAGTGGTGATGTAGTACATCTTGTCGTAGATGTTAGCATCACTTTCTCAGGAGCTTTGATTTTCAAACAGAAGGTCAGCTCCTTGGCTTCTTTACCAACATAATTCCTCATTCATGCCCTACTCTTAAATGACAGAGTAGTTCTATGTACGAGTTGAGGTCACTCTCGCTTTCCACAGGGTCCCACCAGTCAGTGTGGGTGTTACCGCTGTGATCTTCTGATGATTGTTAATCTTATTCATATTTACAATCCTCGGTGGCAGGTGTGTCCTCTTGCTACCTCGAGTTATTTCCCCAAACGACGATGTAGCACACCTAATTTCAGGTGTTAACATCGCTTCTTTGTGAGCATTGATTTTCTAGCAGAAGATTAATGCCCTAATTTCTTTGTCCATATACTTTCCTGTTGGGATCCGACCCTTAGCTGCCAGGGAGGTCCTGTGGATCTATTAATGTTGTTTTTACTTCCTACAGGGTCCCCATCAGTTAGTATGGGTCCACCACTGTAGTTACTTGATAATTATTTCTCTTTGATATCATGTTATTCTTCGTAGCGGGTGTGCCCCCTCGCCGCTCTAGTTGTTGCCCACTTGGAATGAGATTGCCCCTCTCGCCACTCAGCTGAGGGCGTATCTCTTCCTGTTGTCCCTTGAGGCAGCAGTCTGATGCTTCCTTTCTTTTCATATGATGTTAGTATTGCCTAAGAAATTCTGCTGGCATTCGGATACTCGTGGCCACAACGATTTGTCCTCTACCACGTAGTAACCAAAGAGCTAGCTCGGGGTTCCTTAGACAACTTCTCTCCTGGAGTTTCTTTCACTTACCTTTCCTTTCTCCCTCACATCCCTACACAGATCTGTGTTAGGTCGGTGTTGAGGTGACTCTTTCCTCTTCACATCACTGTAGCCAGATGCGCCAAGTGATTGTGTAGAGCGTTCTTTCTTTATCCTACTACATGCATATGCGCCGGGTAGGGACTCTGCTGCAGGCACATACACCGGGCAGAGGTGAATCTCTTCTCTCAACATCACTGTAGGCATATGCACCGGGTGATTGTTGAGTCTTTCTTTATCCTACTGCAGGCATATGCGCCGGGTAGGGACTTTGCTGCAGGCACATACACCGGGCAGAGGTGACTTTCTCTCTTCTTATCACTGCAGGCATATGCGCCGGGTGATTGTTGAGCTCTCCTTTATCCTATTGCAGACATATGCGTCGGGTAGGAACCCTGTTGCAGGCACATACACCGAGCGGGGGTGGACTTTTCCCTGATTGTCCTACTGCAGGCATATGCGCCGAGTAGACATCAGATCTTACCGGTTGAGAGAGCTCGACAGAGTCCCTGGGAAGCATTTCTCACCACCCCTTTACTCTGGATATTCTGTAAAAGACTACGCAAGCTCCAATTTCGTGGCTTATTTATTTTTGTTGAGGTCAGGCAGAAGTATTGAGTCACCCCTATCCGCTGTTCCGAAAGGAGCAGGAGGAGACGAGATCCTTTCACCTTCTATTCTGCTGTTTGAAATGAACAGTCAGGTAGTTGGTTTTACTTACCGGTTGAGAGAGCCCGACAGAGTCCCTGGGAGGCATTCCTCACCACCCCTTTACTCTGGATGTTTTGCAAAAAACTACGCAAACTCCAATTTCGTGGCTTATTTACTTTTGTTGAGGTCAGACAGAAGTATTGAGTCACCCCTATCCGCTGTTCCGAAAGGAGCAGGAGGAGACGGGATCCTTTCACCTTCTATCCTACTATTTGAAATGAACAGTCAGGTAGTTGGTTTTAATTACCTGGTTGAGTGAGCCCGACAGTGTCCCTGGGAGGCATTCCTCACCACTACTTCCTCCCTGATTGTTTTGCTCTGATCAAGCAGACATCAGACTTTACTCGGTCGAGTGAGCCTGACAGTGTCCCTGGAAGGCATACCTCACCGCTCTTTCACCTTCTACCCTGTTGTTTCGACACGGTCAAGCAGGTAGTTGGTTTACTCTACCACTTTGTTCTTTGCTCTCTCCTTGGCTCTGCCCTTGCTACAGGGTAAGGTCAGGAGATGATCACCTTTTCACCGTCTATCCTACTATTTCGATACGGCCAGACAGATAGTTGGTTTGCTTTACTACCTTACTTTTTTCTGGGGCTTTCTCTCTTCAGCTCTGCCCGCACTATAGGGTAAGGCAAAGAGAAGATCTCCCCCACTCTCTCGCCTTTTGGTGGCCTGTTACTACTTTATCCTTTGTTCTCTCCTCGGCTCTGCCCTTGCTATAAGGCAAGGCCAGGAGAAGATCCCCCTTCGCTCTCTTTCACATCTTTTGGCGCTACTTTACTTAAGTTTTTACTTCACTCATTTTGTTACATCCGGTCAACGCCAACACGAGCGGTTCACTAGTTTGTTCGCCGCACCTGTTGGGGGTCCGTTTGTTGACCTCGATTTTCGCTCGAGTGCCCTCAGAGGCCTTTGACTGATTTGATCAGGCCCCGGCTTGAGATGTAATTAACCACGGGGGCTTGCGCCCGTGGGAAACCGAATCTCACTCTCAAATAAACCCCATTCGAGCTAATGTATCGGGTGGGGGAAACCCGTTGTGATTAGATCGCACATATTATTATCCATCGGGGTGTGTTGGTGAGAGCCACTATCTTCAATGGTTAATCGTATGTGTGATCGAATCTGCCCTCCCATTGGCAACCAGATACCGTCTCCCCTCGCCGGGAGGCGGTCGTTGTTGTCCTTTCGGAGGTCCACAATGATGTCAGAATTAAGCAATCTTGCACTTGTTGGATTTGCCTCATCGAGCCGCTCTATTTGACTATATGCATGTTATATTTGGATATAATTCTGTCATTCAATTTATTCTTTGAACCTTCTAAATATGCTTTGGGCCCCTGATTTGGACCCAGTTGGGCTCAGATTGAATCAATTTTGGTGTTGTTGATTTCAACTCTTTGAGACATTTTGTTTGACTATAAGTTTACTGAAATTGGAGTTTGGATGGTCAATAATTTAATTTTAGAAGTTTCCAACTTGGATACACATCGAGATTGGTGCCCGATCAACGCAATTTTTGGTGATGTTTCGAAGAGGATGCTCAGGTGGATGATTGGCTTTACTCTTAGAGATAGAATGTGAAATGAATATATACATGAAAATGTTAGAGTAGCTCCAATGGTAGATAAGATTAGAGGGAGTCCACCTAGATAGTTTGGTCACATAAAATGTTGGCCTTCCAATCACCCGATTAGGAGAGTATATATATCAAATCTAGCTTATTTAATAGGGGTAGTGTGACACATGTAGGTTCAACATCTAGATTGACCTATTCTGATATGATTGGAAAAAGCTGCAAGAAGAAATTTTGTCTAGATTGACCTATTCTAATCTAATTGGAAAAAGCTGCAATAAGAAAATTTGGGGAGGAAGAAAAGAATTTTTTTGCCGCTGTTGGCCGTTGTCACCAGTCAACTTAGTTGGGATAGTTGTCCGGATCGAGGTAGGTCACATTATGTCTATCTCAGTTTTCAAAAATACGATATTTTTTAAATTTTTTGATTAAATTTATATTTTCGTTAACGAAAAATGCGTATAACTTTACACTGATAAAATTTTAACTGTATAACTTTTTATATGTTATAGAGCTTATGATTATAAATATTTTGAGTATTTTTCTATAAATTTTATATCAGATATTTTAAAATTGGTGTGATTTTAATTGAACAGAAAATAATCTAGATATAAAAAAATAATGCTACAATACAATGAATGTCTTAAAATAGTATTTTACACAATCCTTTGTAATTTGATTATGTTCTGACATTGTGAAAATTTACTGAGTAGAAAGTTCAGTTGTCATTGTTATAAAACACTATACAATTATGACATATGTTAAATTTTGCTTTAATTGTTATTATATAATGAGATATATGCTTATATGATTAAAAACATCTGCTGGGAGCTATAAGGGGCTAGAATCTTTTAAAATTCTATTTGTGTCAGAGAATATTCTAGTGCCTATAAAGCATATTTTGATAGCTATAAGCCATATTTTGGTGCCTATTATTATATTCTGGTGCTATAAGCACAAAAGAGAGTCATAAGAGGCCAGAATTCTTTTAGATTCTATATGGATCTGAAAAATATGATATGCATTATAATTTATTTATCTGCTCAATAATAGTGTTTAAATAATTAAATAATTACTAAGCTCTTATTATACTTCTCAATACAGTAATTTATTAAATTATATTTTACTAATTTTAAATATTCAATAAAATATTTAATAAAAGAATTTAAAATTTTAGATTGATTTATGTGGCCTGCTGAGCTGTTGTAGCTCATTATGATTTTGCTTCTGATTTTCAGGCTCTAGGAAAAGGATGAAGATTGTTGATTAGCAATTTAGGATCAGATCTGTGTTTATAAATATTTCTCTATTTTGATTTTTGTACAGTCAGGGTTAGTTTATTTTTCATTTCTGTTCTATAGCTTCTACATGTAATCATGTACTGTAGTGTAAATATATTTTGATGAAATGAAAGAAATATGGTGGATGAGTTTATTTTTAGTATTTAGATGTTTTAATAGCTATGTTGTCTATAGTTTATTTAAAATGAATATTGGAAGAGAATTTGAAACATTTAAAAACTAGATCTTGAGATTTGTCTGTCATAGCTCAACACGATAAGGCCTATCTTGATCGGGTTGAGTTATGACAAGTATAGGTAGACCAAAAAAGATTTGGTTAGAAAGTATTATAAATAATCTTTCTTTATTATATTCAAATGAGAATTTGACTCGTAATAAGGCATAATGAAGAAAATAATTAATGTAGTCAACCCCACGTAATGAGATAAAAACTTGATGGTGTTGTTGTACAATATCGAGTTGTTGTATATGTATCTATAAAAAAAATATTCAAATCCTTTCATTTATCATAATATATAGAACCCAATAATAAAGAGTATAGCAAAATTATTAAAATTTGCTCTCAATAATTTATTAAATCTGTAATAATTTAGTTATATAATATAAATCCCTCCAATTTTTAGTTTTGTAATAATGTTAAACTCTTGTTTGGCTCATTAATTTAGTCAGACAAGATTAGAACTGGTCTTATATTTAAAACTAATGAAATGTTAAATTCCAATTCAGTTAAATGCTCTTAAACACTAATACTTTTTCTCAAAAATTAAGAAAATCTTCTCAAAATACACAAACAAACCCAAGGAATCCTCATATAATTATATATTCAAACCACTTCTCAACTTTACATATTCTATTGCTAGATTTGACTCTATGCATGGGAGGCTTAAGAAAGCAACTTCAGTTGCACGAATTCATGCAAAAAAAGTAGAACACAGTGGACAAAAGCTAAGCCATTTTCCCTTTCGTTTCAGGCGAAAAAATGATTCTGCCAACCAAAAGGGTGACCAATTAAGACCCCAAATAAGAGTGTGGATTAAGGAAACGTCACTTAGTAAATGCTGCAAATTCTTCCTTGTTTATATTTTTATACATTCCTTTCTTTCTACATTCCGCTAACAAATCCCCAATCAGATTGCTTCGACTAATATTTAATTATAGTTAAAAGTCATTAATCTTCTCAAAGTTGGAGAATATGTTGGAATGAGAGAAGTGAAGGATGTCGCTTAACGCAGTTGGTTTGCGACTTTGTTCCTTTATTTATACGCGCTCGCACGCGGGCACGTGATCCCGTACTCGTGTGGCGTGAGCTGCAAGCCAACATTCTCTTTCATCAATACGGTATTATGATTGAATGAGTTAAAGTTAGAAAAATAAATTATAAGAGTTGTTTGTTTGTTTGTTTGTTTTTTTTTTTTTTTAATGATAAAAGATGGTTAGTGAGGTTGGTCAAAGGATATCTGGGTCGGACTTTGACTGGAAGGATTTGGATAATAGTGAGCTGACTGGTTTAGCCTACGTGCAAGTAAGATATCGATCCTAAGGTTGCTTTTCATAAACGCAAGCTCATGGATAGTCTTTTAAGGTAAGCGTAGCTGCGTAGGGGTTTTATTTTTATTTTTTTTTGTTGTTCACACAAAGTGTCTTCCTCCTTCTGATGACTTGATTAAGAGGATAAATATATTAGAATTTGGTTTTATTTGGGATGATTTTTTTTAATTATTATGACAAGAAAATAGTGTTCTTAGGTCAGTGAAAATGCCAGTCGACCTAGCAGGTAACCCACACCATTTACTTGAGCCGCCTAAGGGATTCGAACCCGGCACCTGGACTTTGCCTAGCCGGCTCTCCACTACTCGGACTAAGCAGCGGTGGGTGGGATGACTTTTTTTACTGTTTTTTAAAAGTTTTTAGTACAAAAATTAAAAGTTTCATTTGAAATAATTTTTTTACTGTTTTTTAAAGTAGTTTTTTAGAACAAATTTTTTTTTTAAAATAGTTAGAAAGCTGTCTCAAACAAAGCTTTAATCTATGTTAAGAAAGGTAGACGTTGACCTAAAAAAACTAGTTAGAAAATATTAGTAATAACATTTCATTATTAAAATTAAATAAGAATTTGACTCTCAATAGGATACAATTGAAAAAAAAATGATTCAGATAACCAATCACATATAATATGGGATAAATGTTTGATGTTATTGTTATTGTTGTTATGGTATAATGAACAATAGATTAATTAATTATAAATATGTTATCGGCATAAAATTAATTACATAGATAAAAATTAAAAATTTTAAAGTTGTAGTTTTGAAGACTCGAAACTGAGTTTTATGCTTGGAAGTAAGGAATTATATCGCTGAAGTCAAGGACTTTGGATTAGGATGATATATTTGCTTGTAAATAGTAAAAATATTTGACATAATAATACTTTTTTTTTTCACTTGTGTTAAGTGTAGAAAATGAAATTCTCTTATTTTTTGAGAAAATTTTTAAAATGTCTGTGGAGTTTCGAATTAATACTTATGTATAGTTACACATTTAAGTTAATTAAGATAAATTTACACACACATTACATACACAAGACTCACGCAACTCAACTTGATCCGTTGGTTGGGAACTTCGACTACTAACTAAGAGGCCTTGGATTCAAGTCTTGCGTATGTGATGTGTGTGTGAGATTATCTTCATTGATCTAAATATCAAAAAGAAATATAATATTCAGACCCCCAAGACCTCTTAGTTGATAGTCGAAGCTCTCTACTAATGAATCAAGATGAGCTACATAATTCAAAAGTAAACAACAAAATAGAAAATCACAAGTCATGAAGGAATATTCATATTGATCTTAATAAGATAGATTTTCTAATTAAAAAAATGATTTAGGAAGTCAAATAAATGACAAAATTGTAATGTGCACTAATAAAATATTTCCACGTCACTCAGGATCAAAGCGTGAAGGATATTTTAAAAATAATTATTACTTTTTTTTACAACTGCAAGATTTCTCTTTGGCTTCAATTTTCAGAGGAATTAAATTATAGAGTAGATGCAGCTTCATAAAGGCACCAACAAATCTCGTCGACTAGCCTTGCAATAATTAATGCTCTCTAATCGGAAACACTGCAATGAATATTCGTCCATGATTGGGTCACATATAATAAATATCAAAAGAATTTTTTTAAGCTGAAAAACAAAACTTTTTTCAAATTTTATTTTATAAGTAGCTATTTTATTTTATTTTATTTTATTTGATTATATAGATTCATTAAAATATACTAGTAAAAATATTGAAACATTTTATATGAGAACATATTAATAGTTTTATTTATTTTTTGAATTTATGCTGAAATTAATTTAATATATGATGTATATAAATAATTTTTTAAAAAGTTTTATTCATTTATTTTTGTATAAAAATATAATATCAATTTTTTTTTTTCAGAACATATTTACGACAAATTTTATATCCCTTGCGGCCTTAAGTATGATTTTACTGAATTAATAGAGATACAGATGAATCCATTTTTAAAACAGGATTCGTTAGTCCAAAATATACTCTATTGGGCCTATGGGTTCTGGGCCTCGTTAGTTTTCGGATGCAGTGATTATTTTAATTTATTTTAATTAAGATAAAGCCGACCGTAAGGATCATTCATGTGGGAATATAGGATACGAGAAAATTAATCAAAATGCAACGGTAGAGGATTCAATCTGATGGTTAGTTTTAAGATTTTATTTGGGTCAGCTTTTTTTACTGATTTTAAAAATAATTTTTTAGTATAAAATTTTTATTTAAAAAAAAAAATTGTACTAAAAGCTATTTTTAAAGCAAAATAAAAGCTGTCCCAATTGAAGACTAAGACCTTTTTTTTTTACACTTTTATAAAATAATTTTTTAGTATAAAAATTTTGTAAAAGCAACAAAAAAATAGTGTAAATAACTATCCCAAACAAAACCTAAATCCAATGCCTCCATCGTTACTCTTTTATTTATTTATTATTAAAGTTTGAAAGCATACTAATATACAAAAAGATATGCGTAGTTACAATTTAGATCTTACGTTGAAGTGGAGGAATGCATTAGGCCATAATATTAGCCATTAAAATAGAAACAAAATATTAAGTTAAGTGTTGCAGAGATGATCAGTATGCTTAGCTGGATGAGTGACTTTACTCTTAAAGATAAAATGCGAAACGAGTACATATGTGAAAAGGTTGTAGTAGCACTAGTAACAAATAAGATTAGAGAGAATCATTTTAGATGATTTGATGACATAAAACTTTGGCCTTTCAATGACTATTCGGAGAGTAAGTGTATTAATGTTAACAAAATGTTGAAATAGATCTAAGAAGATTTAGTTAGAAATTATTAGATTTAAATGAGAATTTAACTTTCAATAAGACAATGGAGAAAAAAAAAAGACTTGATATTATATTTGTAAATTGAAACAAAATAAAATAGTATATATTTGTCTCACATGTTAAAAAAAATTTCTTATTACTATAAAGAAGCTATTTGTCTCACACGTTCAATATTTGTATAATATTCAATTGGCCCGTCTAAGGCCTAAAATCAAACTTTCTATAATAAACTTATTACCAAATGGGATAATCTTAGTTTAATCTATCTAATAAAAACTACAAGAGACTACAAATTAACTTAGCAATTAATTTTCAATGTAATAAACATATTTAATTTAGATTAATTAACTCCTAATTACGAATTTCCACATATTTCACTTTCCCGTAAGCTAGAAGTTTGTTCATCATTATTAATTCAAGTAGTAAAGCTACCAATCATTTGTAAGAACTTGTCTAATTACAAGAACATGCCTCAAACTAACTCTCTTTTTTAATATAATTTTAAAGCTCCCTAATTATAAGATTGGTTATCAGTACTCCATCTTCTCCTTCTGGATTGATGGATAAAAGGAAGAGAAAATTATTGCCAGTGTTCTATGTGCAAAATGTTCTGCAATCATGATCTTGCCTATTAAACTTCGGTTTTACGAATAAATGACGTGCATGTATAAATCACATGAATGCACGTGTAAAAAGTATATCAAAGCTGCCTCTCTCTCTCTCTCTCTCTCTCTCTCTTTGTGAATAAAAGCGAGTTAATTGAAATCCTGGCTTACTTAGTACAGCCTCAACAATCTGCATGGAGTGTAAGGAACGTGTTATGTTTTCAAAATTAGGAGCATGTCATCATTAAATGTACAATATGTAGTCTGTGGACCAATATATCTTTTTTTTTTGTTGGTTGGCTGCTCAAATCTGTGATAGTGCTAATTCAGCAACTAAAGGCTGGAGATCTAATTCAATATTGTTTCAGTAAACAGATACTCTAAGTAATGACGTAAATTCTCTGCAAAATTGATATTGAGCTCGGTAGTTGAAATTACTACTCTTCTGTCGACACTTTTTATTAAAGCATCAATGAGTTAATTGGCTAATAGTATTGTTATATGATAAATGCGTCCATGCGAGCCAAATAAGCTGGCTTGACTGGAACGAAAACCGAACCAATTAACTGAGGGGCCGACCTCCAGCAAGCTAGTTAATCCAGCTCCATGAGTCAAAAACTCCGCCAAAGTTTAGCTTTTTTGAAAGATAGCAGGATGTGTGAGAAGGTTGTCATCATGCATTATTAAAACAGAAGTTAGGTAACAACTTACTAATGGATAGGTCGCTCTATCTTAAAATTTAAGAGAGGATTGTTTCGTTTGGGAAGGCTTTCTTACTGCTTCTTAAAGCAACTTTCTAGTATAAAATTTTAAATTTCTAAAATAAAAAAGCTGTTTTAAGAAGCAATAAAAAAGTCATCCCAAACGAAGCTGAAGTCGTTATAATGTTATGGTGCTAGCAGCAGCATTGGATAAACCGAACTCTATAAAATTTCACTGCAGAAGAATTATTACTTTGTTGAAATTTGGTTGAATTTATGATGCTGGTAAATAAGGATGATATTGAGGCAAATTTGAACTAGCTAGGTTGAACTAAAATTCAAAGTCAAAAGCAAATGCACAACCCAAAATTAAATAATTTAAAGTCAAAATTGTTCAGCTTAAAGTGATTAAATTTTGAGAATTTAGTTGAGTCTCTTGTTGGAAATTAAATTTAATTTTGGCCCATTAGTATTTTGGGCTTTTAGCTAAAATACATAATCTAGAGTAATCTATTGTAGAAGACTCTAGAAATCTATTATGAAGTAATTAGTAGAAAAGTCTAGAATAAGTATTTAATGTCATTTATGATAGTAGATTTAAGAATACTCTAGAGAGTCATTTGTAAACATTGGATTCAAATGTGTTAGTACAATCCTAATGATGAACTACTAGTATAAATTGTGGTGATGTCTTAATTTGAGTTTGTATCAAGTCAAAAAAGTGAGAAATTAAATTTATAGTTTATTTCTTCTTCTTATCTTCTTTTTTTCTCTTTAGCCTTCTTTTGTTCTAAAAGCTTTTTCATTCCAATAAAGTGGTATCAGAGCCAAATTTCTTTCTAGAGATGACAAATGGAGGTATGGCTTCCTTACAAGTTCCATTGCTCAAGACAACATATTATGATAATTGGATTATAAAGATGAAAGCATTTCTTGGAGCACATGACGTTTGGTAGATTATAGAGAAAGGCTATAATGAGCCTAGCGATGAGTTAGATCTATCTTAATCTCAGAAGGATATTTTAAGAGATTCATGAATGAGAGACTAGAAGGCTCTCTTCATCAATTATTAAGCATTAGATGATGATGGCTTTCAAAAAATCTCAAGTACTACATCAGCCAAGAAAATATGGGGGAAGCTCCAAGTATCGTACAAGGGAGAAGAGAAGGTTAAAAAAGTAGGGCTTCAAACCCTAAGAAGACAATTTGATGCCTTACAAATGAAAGAATGTGAGATGGTCTCCGATTATTTTTTAAGAGTTCTTGCCATTTCGAATCTTCTAAAAAGAAATGATGAGAAGCTAAAAGAAGTGACTATCATTGAGAAGATTCTTCGATCATTAGAATCAAGATTTTATAGTATCACAACTATTATTAAGGAGACTAATTAAATATCTACAAGAGATGATAATAGAGCAACTCTTGAGTTCATTGCAAGCCTATGAAAAAAGAAAGAAGATAAATGAAAGGATTACTAAACAACTCCTAAAGCTAGATCTCAAATCAGCCAAAAAAGATGAAAGCTTCAACAACAACAATAAAAGCCATTGTGGCAGAGGTGGTGGACAAGGACAAGGTCGTGCAAATGAACAAGAAAGGGATTTTAACAACAACAATAATACGCAAGAAAGAGAAGAAAACTCAATAAGAGGGCATGTTAGAGGATGCTCAAACTAGAGGTATGATAAATCTCAAGTTAAGTTCTATAATTATAATAAATTTGGGCATTATGCTTATGAATATAGAGCGCCAAAAAATAAAGTCAATGAAAGAGTCAACTACAAAAAAGAAAGAAGAAAAGAAGATGTCACCTTATTGCTAGCCTACAAAGATAATGAAAGATGTGAAGATGAAACATGGTACCTAAATACTGGAGTAAGCGATCATATGTGCAAAAAAAAAAGCATGTTCATGGAGCTTAATGAATCAGTGAGCGACAATGTCTCCTTCAAAGATGATTCAAAAATAGAAGAAGGCAAAGGTAACATCTTTATTTGCTTGAAGAATGGGAATCATCAATTCATTTTCAATGTCTATTTTGTTCCAACTATGAAGAGTAATATTTTAAGTTCGGTACAACTTTTGGAGAAAGGATATGATATTTATTTAAAAGTTAATTATCTTTTTTTAAAAGATAATATTGGCACTTTAATTATGAAAGTATCAATGTCAAAAAATAGAATATTTTTCTTAACCATTCAAGATGATGTTGAAAAGTGCCTCAAGGCTTGTTATAAAAATGCTTCTTGGTTATGAAACCTTCAATTTGGGCATTCAACTTTGGAGGATTAGAGCTGCTTTTGAAGAAAAAGATGGTGAGAGGTCTTCCTTGCATTCGATCAAATATGTGAAGCATGTCTACTTGGGAAACATTTCAGAAAAGATTTTTCAAGAGAATCAAGTTTGAGAGCTTGAAATCCATTAAAGCTCATACGTATAGATATTTGTGGACAATAATGCCAAGCTCACTAGGTAAAGCAATTACTTTCTTCTCTTCATTGATGACTATTCACAAAAAATATGGGTATACTTTTTGAAGCAAAAATCAGAGGTCTTCATCGTATTCAAGAAATTTAAGGCCATCGTCGAGAAATAAAGTGGACTCAAGATCAAAGCTATATCATCTGATCGAGGAGGAGAATTCACTTCAAAAGAATTTCAAGAATTCTATGATATCAAAGAGATACATCGATCTCTAACTGTTCCTGGATCCCCTAAATAAAATGGAGTAGCATAAATGAAGAATAGAATCATCCTTGATATGGCGAGGAGTATGTTCAAAAGCAAGAGGTTGCCGAAGAAAATTTAGGCAGAAGTAGTCTCATGTGTAATTTATTTGGTCAACCATTCACCAATAAGAAGTCTGCGGGGGAATGAATCCACAAGAAGCATGGAGCGAAAAGAAAGTCTGGCATCTCCCACTTTAAGGTTTTTGAAAGCATAGCTCATGTACAAGTACCTGACATAAAAAGAAATAAATTAAATAACAAAAGTGAGAAGTTTATTTTAATTAGCTACAACAATAAGTCAAAAAGATATAAGTTATGCAATCTAATTATTGAAAAGATAATTATCAGCCAAGATGTCATATTCGATGAAGAAGGAGATGGGATTGGGAATCACATGATAAATATTACAAATATGAAGATAATTATCAACCAAGGATGGGACAAGCTAGATCGAGGAGCCTACTACTCCACCATCAACACTAACTACAGACAATCAAGAAAACTCAAGTAAAAGAAAAATGAGATTCAGGAGCTTACAAGATATATATGAGGTAACACAAAATCAAAAAAATCTTATACTCTTTTACCTCTTTGCAGATTGTGAGCCCATGGATTTTTAAGAATCCATATAAAATAAGGAGTGATAGGATGCTATGGATGAAGAAATCAAAATAATCAAGAAGAACGACACATGGGAGCTAACTTCACTTCCTCAATGACACAAGGCGCACTACAGGAAAATAACATATTACCGGCGGATTTTTCGGCAGAAAATTTTGAACTTTCCGGCGGATTTTAAAATTTTCCAGCGAATTTCCGGCAACAAACTTTTCGATGGTAAATTGAGCGTCGGAAAAATTTTTCCAGCAAAAAAAATCCGCCGGAAAAGTTTTTTCAGTGCATTTGTTTCACCGGAAAATTTTTCCGGATGCTATCCGGTGGAATTTGTCCACCGGAAAAACTAACAAATAATTAAAAAAAAGACAACACCAGCCCCTCGCTGCCCCGGCCCCGCAAGCAAGCTAGTCAGCCAGCGCTTGCTCGCTAGCCTGCCCGCACCTGCCCGCGTCCACACAGGCCATGCCTACTAGCCCGCGGAGCCCGCCTGCACCCGCCCGCGCCCGCTGGCCGCGTAGCCTGCTAGCTCCAACACAGACAACGACCGCTGGCCCGCGTAGCCCGCCTGCTAGTCAGCCCGCAGCCCACGCCTGCTGGCCCGCATAGCCCGCCCCAGCCCGTGACGCCTGATGGATTCGAAGAGGAGACCTTAACTTTTTGAGACACTCAACCAATTTGTTGTAAATGAAAACCTGTCATAAAATTTAATCTTTTATATTTAGTAATATATTACGAAAATTAAAATTTAAAATAAAATGAATTAAAATCAATTATTAAATTTATAATAAATAACATAATACGAAAATTTTAATAAAAAATATATTTAAATAAAATATTAAAATTAATAAATAATTAAAATAACTTATCAAATTTATAATTAATTAAAATAAGTTATTAAATTTATTATAATTAAATCTATTTTTTATTATAATGTTCAAAATTTTTTTCCGGCGGATTTTTTCCGCCGAAAAAATTTTCCGACGCTTGATTTACCGTCGAAAAGTTTTTCGTCGGAAATTCGCGGGAAAATTTCAAAATCCGCCGGAAACTTCAAAATTGTCCGCCGGAAATTCCGTCGGAAATACGCGAATTTCCTGTAGTGGGATAATGGACACTGATTCTTCTTAATGGGTAATCTCTGCCTATTTTGGAAATCAAGATTTAGAAGAACTCTTTCTTACTCTTTCTTTAGTGTAGCTCTTCAACTTCAATTTTTTTTTTAACTTTTTCTTCTCCATTGGTAATTTGTGCTCAAAGAAATTATTCTGCCCCAGTTTGTTTTAGGATAGAGGATTTTGGAGGTCTTGGGATTATGCAATGCAGTGACAGATTAATAATTCAATGCAGTTGCTAGTTTCCTCTGACCATTTATTTTTCGTTGAAATTTGCCATCTTTAAGAGTTATCTTATTTTTATCGGATGTCCATGTTGAGGAAAATTTAGAGGGCTATTTATTTGGTTTCTATGTTTTGTTTCGCATATGAACATTATCTTGACTATGTTAAAGGTGGACATGTTTATTACCTTCATTGAATTCAACATATTTTTTGTTAATATCTATTGCAAAGATATGTTGATGTAAATCATACTTAAGTAACGCATAATGAAATATGATATGATAGTTTTATGCTAATGATAAAGATCTTATTAGTTTATCTAATAGTTTCAATATGCCTTATAGAGTTACTTTTCAATATATATATATTTTTCTAATTTCTTATCATTCACATTAGAGGAAGCAGTCCATTTCTTGGAGAGAAGTCTTAAGAAGGTGCGAGCTTTGTCTATAACTTGGATAACACTGCCAAGTATGAACAGGCCGCAAAATATGATAAGGACAAAAAAAATAATTATTTGAAAAATAAAAAATTTAAACTTTCACAAAATTAAAATTCAAATCTCTTTCTATCACAACTATATTTACGTCTATTGTAGCACACTGCTCAATTAATACACATCAGAATATTATATCTTATAATCTCAAAAAAAATTATAATAAGATAGTGCAATAATTAAATACACTGGTTTTATTTTATAACACCAAATAATACTAATTATTATAAATACACTATTTTTATAAATACACTAGTTATAATAGCAAAAAAAATTATTACAAATACACTGCTTTTACTTTACTCTGGATATATTTAACCAAACAAAGGAAACAGTTCTCTTGTGTTTACATTGCAAACAATCAAACAGTCTCAAAGTATTTGGAATGCACTACATTTACTTTACATTGTATTTATTTTACATTATATTTTCATTTCAGGCAACCAAATAACCCCTTAATGTTATTTATGATAGTAGATTTGAAAATACTCTAGGGAGTCATTTGTAACCATTGAATTCAAATGTGTTGGCATAATCCTAATGGTGAACTACTAGTATAAATAGTGGTAATATCTTTGAGTTTGTATCAAGCCCAAAAAGTGAGAAATAAAATTTATAATTTCTTTCTTCTTCTCTCTTCTTTTTTTCTCTTTAGCCTTCTCTTGTTTTAAAAGCTTTTTCATTCCAACATCTCCATGATTAATCGGTTAACTTGCCGGGAGGTGATAGCATTATATAAAAATTCCTACTTCACTTCTACCATATTCAAGCGAGTAAGTTTAGTTTTGTATATCCTTTTATAGCCCATGATGAGTTGATCAAATGGAGGAGCTAGTTACCTTATTTCTTGTTGGAGAGCAACAGATTCATGGAATATGGCTTTGTGCTAGTTTAATAGCTTGGCCTAATTTGGTGTGTATGGGGAAGGAGAGAGTTTATAAATAGATTTTGGTTTATCATATTTTGAATAATGTTAGTATGAGGTGTGATGTTCGGTGAGAGGAGCATGAGGGTCTTGAGATTTTGTTGAAGGGATATTTATGCAGATGGGAATTTGTGTTCAAATTGGGAACCTAGAGTGTTGAAATTGAGGACTATTGCAGTTCGGGGCGACGACACAAGATATGGGCATGAGAAGTAATGGTGAAGTTGGTATTATAGGAGTGGAATATATAAGGGTAGAAACTATGATTTAAGTTTGTTGTGGATGATACAAAGAAGTGGATTCATCAAAGGTGATGCATCGATAAATTATTATCCTTCTGGTGGATGGGTGTAGGTCTTTTGTAACCCTTATGGGCAAATATGTGATCTTGCAATGCACACTAAATTGATGATGGAGCTATGTTATTTAGTGATTAGGTGTACACTAAGGGGTAGCATGTGCATAAAAAAATCTAAAGATATGAGTACATGAGTATTTTATTATGAAGGGGTTGGTAGGGTGTTTTTGAGGTTATTGTCTTTGAGGGCATACCATTTATGAGATGTACAGCTATTAGGAGTGAATTGACCCATAGATATAGTGATAGATGAGCTTCATTGATGAGATTTCTGGCAATTTAAATGAGGTGGCAGTGTTCTCTTTTTGATACACTATTTTGCTTTGGGGCGTCAAAGCAATTAAACTAATGCACAATGTCATGGGAAGAAGTGCAATTTTAATAGATCGTGGTAGGTGTGTGAGTGATGTTTGACCACCTTGAACTATGTAGGGATAGATAAGTGCAGTATGAGAGTGAGGTGGGTTTATTATTTGATTGTCGTGGTAGTTGGATTGACCTTTTCATTATAGAGGGTCGAGCATAAGTCATATAGGCGTATTGGAGTAAGTTTTGTCTAGACACCTATTTTGAATGATTGATAGGGAGGAGGCAATCAATTCAGTATAAAGAGGTTGATGCCTTTACAATATATGGAGAAGTCAGATGTGTCAATGTTATCTACTAGTGCCTTGATATTTGATAGGTATTGTGTCATGGAAAAATTGCCTATAAAGATATGGCGCTATTAATTCTTTAACTAACTGATTTGATACTGGTCGAGATGGTGGCTATGGTGGTCCAAAGGTCAAAGTAGTGAGCTAGAAGAAGTATGCATGGAAAGATTGGGTTAGAGATAGTTGAAGATAAAACAATGGAGGTTCTATTCTATAAGTTATCATGTATGATAATGAGGGCTAAAGATGGATGTGCAATGGTGATTTTTTTAGAGGACATGCTTTGTTCCCATGGGATATATATGATGCCACTTGATGTGAAGAGCTTGAAAACTTGGCCTCACTATAGGGGTAGTTATTAAAAGTAAAATGGGTGGGACTATTATCTTGATGTTAGCCATGATGAATTTAAGAGAGGATGGGATAGTTTTGTCACATGTTGGGGAATTGTTATTTTGAACTGAGGTAGGTGTGGCTAGTGTTTTGTCCATTATTTGAGATAAGAAGATAGGGAAATTTCTTAGAAATATTAGGTGGGGAGAATGAGCTCAAAAAGAGAAAGGAATAGAGTGGATGGATGTGAAGCTTAGTTCTTAGATATCATAAAGAAAGATGGGTACTGCCTTATTATGTTCTATTTTACTAATTATTGGAAAAGAATTTATAACAACATTAAATGGTGATATGAAAAAGGGTAAGAAGCTAGCTTCATGCATTGGTTTTACATAGAGGTCTACATATAGCTGACCTTGTACTTGTAGGAATAATTATTGTTTGAATTGAATATTGGGGATGAATTGAGTTACTTTCATCTTGTGTTGGAGATAGGAGTGTCGGATGTGGTTGCTACTTCTTTTGCTACACAATCCTAGTTGTTTGATGTTTTGTCCTTATACTCGTTTGTGGTATTATAAAGCTCGACTTATGCACACCGGAAATGACATCTTCATATTCAAGTTATGGCTAACCATCAATAATTATTTCTTTTTAGCTTTCAGATTCTTAAAATTGTGGAGGGTATTCTTTAAGTTGTGCAAAATTTATAAGTAGGCCCAGTCTATGTTCTTAAAAAATATAATCCAATTGGAGATGAACATAGAATGATTCTATTGAACTAACAAATTTATAAAGAGATATTTTGAAAATTAATATATATATATATATATATATATATATATATATATATATATATATATATATATATATATAATCACAATGCTAAAGTAGCTCATATTTGTTATCAAATATATCATAAATCTATCACAGATGTCTACCCCGTTTGAATACCTTAATGAAAAGGTCATAATATAATGATAATGATTATTATTATTGCAATTTTTCAGTGAGAGTTATTTTTAATTTGTACATAAAATTTTAAAATGGGAGTATGAAACATGGCTATTTAATGCCATAGATATTCTACTCCATAGATTTGTTTGTTTAAAATCTCTAAGATTAAAAGACGAATATATTAAGGTAAGGATTGAAAATAATTGACTTAGATATTTAGATTATTTAAAAAATAATAATCTCAAAAATTTTAAATTTATTATAATTATTTTTTGATGAATGTAATATAAAATTTAATTAATTTTATTATGGATAAAACTCATCAAAATAAATCTAATATTTTCTAAGTTTATCATAATCAAATTTTAGTAATAATATTTGATTTAATTTTTTTGAAAAGAAATCTCAGCTGTCAGTTTTTTCTTAAGCATTTCCTAACCAGCAGCTCGCATTGTATTGAAACCTCTTTTCAGGGCCACAATGTTTTAATGCATAGCTACCCCTTTTTCTAATTTGTTTTTCTCGGTCCATAGCAAAATGGGCTGGGCTAAGCCCAATAATAAATTTCTCTCCACTTATATTAATGATTTACAGTAGAACTTTATTAATAAGAAAACACCCTAAACTTCAGCAAATAAAACATATTTTGGTTTTTTACTTCTAAACAATTTTCTATTTTTAAATAAATAAAATTATTTAAAAAAATATTAAAAATAAATTTATATAGTTTTAGAAGTTCTAATTAATTTTAAATAGAATATTATTTGAATTAATAATTTACTATGATTCAAGCACACCACATGTAAAATGGTTGGCCACCGCCACTGTTTTTTGCTGCATTTGCTACAACTACTATTATCACACTTGACTTAATGTATTCAAAATGGTTTTTATTCACAAATATAAAATGAATTATAATTTTATTTTATTTTTTATTGTAAAAACATATTGCATCATAAGCGGGTTGGAAGTACTTAATGGATCACCAGCCAAAGCCCATCATTTATGGGCTACCTTCATCTAAAAACTAAATTGGGAGGGCCTAAATAAATGGGCTTAAACAACCCATTGGATCCTATTTTTTAAAATCACGCTAATTTAATCCATTTTCTAATGACATTTCCCCAAATGCTTTTTAAGAAAGAATCATAATGTTTAATTTATAAGAATATGTGGGGAAAAAAAGGCAAGGCTAAATGGCCATTAGGAATTGTTTAATATTGATTGTGATCAAAATAAAATAAAAAATCAATTTGATCCTATTGATATAAATGGATTTGGATAAGATGACATGTCAAGACAATGTCCATTGTCACCACCCAATGTGGATGCTTGTTGTTTACAATAACATGGACATTTGTCATAGGCCCATAACCATTAAAGTTAACACTCAGTATAAACATAAATTATGTATCCCATCATCACCATTTAAGCTGATTTATGCTATTATCATCAATGACGGTGCTCCTCAATGTCACTAAGATAAATGCTATTATCACCACCAAGTCTGATGCATGGCGTTGTAAACCCTATTGTTATTTGCATCGCCACAAAGGCGAATGCCTTTCGTCCTCTCCAACGTTAATGCATGTTCTTGCCACCAACTTAATACATGTTCTCACTAAGAACTCTAATGCCCTCCATCATCACCCATATTCGTCTTTATCACCAAAGTTAATGCTCATCGTCCCCATCAAATTTGGAGACCATTGTCACCACCAACACTGCTTTTCATCATCTCTACTAAGGCTGATACGTGCATTCCTAGTAACTAATTATCTCTTATACAAGGATATGTAAAGACTAAGGCTTCATATGGGATAGTGTTTTTACTGCTTTCATTTAGGATAGTTTTCTTACAGCCTAAGTAGATTGTTGTTCATCTCTTGATTATATCTCCAGCGTCTCAAAACTCCTATTACATCCTCCATGGAAGCATTCTTTTGGTGTTCATGCTTACTACAATCTATTAATGTCTTTCTAAATACTAGAAGAAATAATGTTTGTAACGTATAAGTTATACGAGTAAAACCATTTTGACTAAATCATATCATGTGTTTTTTTCTTTTTAAATGTTACATCTCATATGAACTGCTCTCATCTTGCTTGTATAATTAATTCTCTGTATCGCCACAATCACTAGGTTACACAACACTTACAAATAACATTTATAAAAATTTTGCCTGTTATTAGTGCTTTCGAGTTTCCCACATTGGAAAAAATACATAAGCTCTTTATTAAGGTTTTGTTTGAGATGATTTTTTTACTATTCTTAAAACAATTTTTTAATATAATTTTTAGTAATTTTTATACTAAAAAATTACTTTAAAAAATGATAAAAAACCATCCCAAACAAATCTTAAATTTTACTGGCACCTAATTATACAGGAAATGGAATCCCTTATTTTCATATGCAGCTCACCTCTATTTTTTGATTGGGAATTTTGACTATTAATTTAAAAAAATTAGATTTGAATTTACGTTAATTAGCCTAAATCTCCCCAAAAAAAAAATGAAAGAACCCCCTCTTTTAATAAGAAAAATATCAAATAATTTTTTATGTAAAAATCTCGAATCCCATAACTATCTAGACGTCTTACACCAATAAAGCATCCAAAATAACATATAACCGCTCATGCGAATCTGACTAATCTCTTCTCCTTTAATCACTTCGCTCGAAATATTCGTTCTTCTATTATATCCTTAAGCACTATCAAATTAAAATAACAACGGCCCAAATCAAAGAAATTCATTCATATACAAACTGTAACATCGCCGCCTTACAATTTCACGGAATCCGATCTGAAGTTCACCGCCAGCATCATGATAAGCCTATAAAGGGGGCCGGTCGGAGCGAACCGAAATCCGGGCCGGGATTGGCCGGCCTGTCCCGGAACCGCCGCAGCTATTACAGGCCATTCGGCCTGAGCCGGCGCAGGTTCGGCAGCCTACATCCCCGTCCGACCACCGCGAGCAGAAGCAGTCGACCCTTCCGGTACCTTTACAAGTCGGGCAGCGCGGCGAGCCCCTGCCGGACATTGGCGGAAGAAGTCGCCCCTCCGCCGCCGCCTTCACCAGCATCGCGCCGGCCACTACGCCGAGACCTGTAGCCACTTGTGTTGCCAGGACGAGCGGAGCCATATCGTTCTTTCTTTCTTGATGGATTGATTTGAGAGGAAGGATAGAGAGGGAAGGCCACAAAGTAAATTTGGGGTGGGAGATGAATCTGACGGGTGAAGTGTGGGGGAGTTTTATAGTTTATATGTCACCACGTATGCGTGTTCGAATGGGTTACGGCGATCCTTCGTTTGCGTGGTGGCATCTTCTGGACTTGGGTCTTTTGAGCAGCAAGAGACGGTGTGGCCATTACTACTGGCTGCAGGTGTAGCGGTTCCTGTCGCGAGAAGGGTGGGTTCCACTTTGCGATGTGAATTTTGGAATCGTGCCTTAAAAATCGAATTTTAGCGGCTAGAGACGGAGCAAATGTAGGCTTAAAGTTTTGTGACTACCTTTTTGCTTCTTAAATAGTTTTTTAGAAATTTTTAATTTTTTACTAAAAAGTTATTTTAAGAAGCAGAAAAAAAAGTCATCCTAAACGAAGCCTTACTACTTCTTAAAATAGCTTCGTAATAAAAAATTTCAATTTTTATATTAAAAAACTGCTTTAAGAAGCAGTATGAAAGCCGCCCCAAATGAATCATTACTTTTGAAGGGCTTTTTTTATTGCTTTTTAAAAGCAATTTTTTAGTTAAAAAATTAGAAAGTTGTTTTAAGAAGCATTATGAAAGCTGTCCCAAACCAAACAGTAGTCGGATAAAAAAATTATATTCATTTATGTTTGACGCAAATGCAATATATATAATTATGATGGACTACATAGTTATTGTGAAAAATAAAAAATTGATCATGAGGATGAATTTTTAACGAGTTGAAGTTGGATCAAAATTAATAAACTATTTCTAAATCAAATATGGATTGAGCAAAGGAAACTTAATATCAAAATTGGCTCTTTATTTGGGACAACTTTTTTACTGTTTTTTAAAATAATTTTTTAATACAAAAATTTCTTAAAAACTATCCCAAACATCAAATAATCTTGGGCTTGGTTGAATCTTGGGCATGGTTGAATCTATTTGAGTTGGGATGGTTAATAGCCTTAGCTTCGTTGAAGTTTATTTTATGCTTATTATATCTCGAATTAGTAAGGGTTGGTTTGGAATGGAAGAAAAAAAATAATGTTAGGATATTCTAATTAAAATATTCATCCGAATGAGATTTAATGTTTTAAATATAATTTAAGATTAGTGTAAAATTATTTTATATTAATTTTATATTAAATTTAAGGTTTTGAACTTCATCGGGTTGGATTTAAATTTGTCCATATCAAACTTTACTAGCAGGCCAAATTTGTGAGCGAGCGAACTTGACTCAGGAGAATGGAGAGAATTGAGAGAATAGAAAAAAATTTTATAGATTTCTTAATAAAATTATAGATATCAAGATGACAAAATATCCATTAGAACTAGTCATAAAATCCTCTAAAATTTTCCTCATCACCACTGATGGAGATACATTGGGGGCCCTGGGGCACGAGCCTCTACTAATTTTTTTTAAAACGACATATTTGCTAACTTTTCTAGTATCACAAAAAACCTAATTTGCAACTTCAGCTCCCTCTCAAGTCTCACCTTTGTGAGTCCACGTCTTATCTCATGAATGAGGATCATTAGGAGTCCCAATATGAAGCTTCAGAGGCTTTTCAATGTTGCCGAGATTCCAAAAGAGATCGTGGAACGCGAATGTTTCTGTAGTTTGAACCATTTGTTTCAATGCTGATTTTGCTATTTAGGTTTTTAGGGAAATTCATCTATATATTTGTTTATTTTTTTAGCCATTTTAATATTTATATTATATGATAGTTCTATTAAATTGAAAAAAAAAAGTTGAGGACCTCCAAAGTCCAACCTCCTCATAAAAAATTTTCATGAGTGCTAGACAATAATTCATAAACAACAATACAATTTTTTTTTCATATTCAATTTCAAAGTTTAACTATTAATTGTTTATGATATCAAATGTTCCCTTAGCTTCAAATTAGGACAAAAGATAGAAAAATGAGTGGAATGAAGAATAATGTAATTCTTGAAAAAGAGTAATAGATATTATTTGAAAAAATATTAGATTAAAAAATCAATAAAATTTTATTGAAGGGACTTGCATCAATTCTCCCTCAAATTATAATTGTTAGAGGATGTTATTGTAGATGATATAAAGTAGAGTTACCCTGTCTTGCAAAATATAGATTTAGGTTCTTTCCAAAAAGAATACTTCTAAAATTTAAATATATTTTTTTCCTAATTTGATAGAAAAAAGTTGAACTCTTAGAAAATATATTCTTAAATTGTGTAAATTATAATCATGAATATTGTTTACGTTGACATGAGAAGGATCGCAATCTACGATTGAAGTGAGTTTAAATATTCATATTTAGATTGACATATTCTTTTTTGATACATTGATGCATTGTTAAAGTGCCCCTCTTATGTTTATTTATTTATGGATTATTATGGAATATTTTTTAAAGTGTTGAGAGTATTTTTTAAATTTGATAATTTGCTCTCCCCCATCCCCCCACCCAAAAAAAATCCTTGCTAAGCCACTACTCATCTCCCCTAATTTATATAATTTTGAGGGCTATAGAAAAGGTTAGGGGAATGAAGAAATAAAAAAGTACAACGCTATACAGAATATCCGTACAATGATACGTGGTATTCTAGACACATGTCATCTCTTGATTAACTGATGGACAACAAGGTCAGAAGGCTTTCAATGAGTTGCCTTTGAGTGAGTTCAGTAACATTGAATGGACAAGGGTGAGTGTGCTCGGAAGAGTATGTGGGCGAGTGCTTAGATGAAAAGGGACCGGTGGGTGATGAGGATATTGCAATTGACTTGTAGACCTTAGATCGCCCGAGAAAAGAGAGGCGAATGAGGTGTTGTCATAGGAATGGAGAGCTTCGAGTCAATGGTCACTGCGAGGTAGACTGAGGGTCTCGTGAGTAGGCACTTTCTTATAGCTGAGTCTGATAAGGATGGTCACTTTGGGAGAGATCAAGTGCTTGAGGTAGCTTTGAGGGGTAGCAAGTGGCTAAGGTAGTGATCGAAGTACATGGCAAGTGCTGGATTGCAAGCTTGGTAAAAAAGATTTGTAGAATGTTCTAATAAAAAAACAATGAAGGATATATATGTTGGATCTTCGTATAAAGCTAGGACATTAAACTTTATATCTCTCCATTGCCGCGAATATTTCAGGACAAGAATATACACAGTAGTAGAGTAAGAGAATATAACGTCTTAGAAATATACGTATATCCACCACACCAACAATATATATATTATTTATTTATATTTTAAGAAGTTTAATTTAACAGATTAAAAAAAGGGCTGTTTTTATCTTCATGGAGTAGAGTAGGTTTTATATAGATCGAATAAAACTTGCAAAACTTATGAGCACCATAAAATCAATCGAAAAAGAGATTTAGGTAGGGTGGAGTTAAATAAAAATAATTAATTTATGTGAATATATATGATTTAAAAGTACTTAATTTTAAGTATTATTATTTTATAAATCAATCATTTTCAAATGACTTTTAAAAGTCCATTAATCCAAAACAAATTATAATAATAAACATTATCTATTTTGAATCATTTAATCAAGAAAAGAATATATCGTAAATCATATCTTCAGTGTATCGAAATTAACTTAAAAGAAATTGAAAAATTTTAAATTAAGCTGTAATTTAAAAATTTTAAATAATAACTTTTTCTGATTTTTACTACTTAATTTAGAATATAACAAAAAGAATCGATTGAAATAGTTTAATACGAATTTAGTTGATTTCCACGAGTTTAACATATATTAAAAAAAAAAGACTTGGGCTTCATTTGGGACGGCTTTCATGCTGCTTTTTAAAACACTTTTTTAGCACAAATATTTTTACTTCAAAAAATTTTTGTACAAAAAAATTACTTTAGAAAGCAATAAGAAAGCCGTCTCAAATGAAACTTAGTATTTTTTTTAATTTAATTAAACCCTAGCGGATCAAAAAATAAACTTGTTTAAACTAGGAAAATGCTACTCTACAAAGAGTATAATACAAATATTTTCTTAATATATGTTTATAAATTATATGATAAGCTTCGTTAATACACTAACAATTTCATTAGCGTTAACATGATGATCATTAATACGCTATTAAGTTTTGTAAATATATTAATAATTTAATTGACATTTGCTATTTTTTATTAATATGATTGCTAAAACTCCTCAGATTAATCTGATTTAAATTAGATTTTTTTTGTATTTCTTCAAATTCAAAGATCATCACTTAAAGTTAAACTTGAAAACTTCAAAAAACTATTTCAAATGTCATTCAGACTGATTCCAACGTAATTAGGATTGGGATAATTATTTATATTGGATGAACCTTACAATATTAAATTTGTCTAAATTAGAGTTCATAATATCTCAAAATATAGGCATATGAGTATAATTGAATAACTTCAAATTCTGGAATAATTTTGGATATATGTATAACGATCAAAATTTACTT
This sequence comes from Dendrobium chrysotoxum, assembly GCA_019925795.1. Classification (NCBI taxonomy): domain Eukaryota; kingdom Viridiplantae; phylum Streptophyta; class Magnoliopsida; order Asparagales; family Orchidaceae; genus Dendrobium; species Dendrobium chrysotoxum. Next base: position 46,582,210 of record CM034301.1, read on the forward strand.
AGGATGAGATTTAGAGTCTTTAAAATTATTTTGATATAAATATAATATTAATTTTACTTATATTACACTCATTTTAAAATAAATATAGAGGCTATTGAGTATGATAAATTTTGGGTTAGAAATATACTATTTGATTTGGTTGAAAAGAAAATGATCTTCAGTTCATTTTTAATGTATTTGATATTCATTTAATTTTGATCAAATTTTAAATACATCATAAAAGTGAAGCTTCCTTTGCTACCATCACTCCATGTACTATTATCGGTAGCCTGCCGTAATCATCATCTTCATTGATCGACCAGTATCACTAGTAGTGGTTGGTTGATCGCAGGGGTGAAAACGAATCAAGTCATGCTCGAGTCCTAGCGAGCTCGAGCTCAAATAAGATGCTCGAACTCGGTTTGTTTATAGGCTTGAGAGCTTGACAATTCAAAGTGAATGTGCTATCTAAATGCAAAATATAACTTGCCAAGATTTAATCATTTCAATGGGAACAAAGATCAAACACGTAACTTGCAAAAATTTCACACTGAATTATCTATCATTTAACTCACACTAACAGCCAGTTGATCCAAATAAAATACCCATGAAGAAATCATCTTTCACTTAGACATAAAAATGCATGAGGAAGTGCTATTGTTTGTGCTGCGGGAGAATTGTAATCCAGTTGCAACAGTCCCGCCTCCACCATACCTGGCTGCTGAAATGAAGGAATGAAAAAGAAATGTTATGCATAGTTTGGCCTCTGCCTTCACCCTTCACTTCGCTTCACCCTTCATTTTGCTAAACCCTAGATTATTCAACCACTTATCACACTTCATTAATTCAAGTATTCAACCCGCTATTTCCATCCATGGACCCTTTAATTGAGCTGCTCAACAAGCTGCCAAGTCAAGGATGGATTCGATAGAACTTGTGCTTAATTATTTCACGAGCTTGAAAAATTGCTCGAACTCGAGCTCAAAAGTCATAAGTTCGGCTTGCGAGCTAGTTTAAGCTCACGAGCTGACTTGACTGCTTTGCACCCAGAGTCGATGGCATGCGGGGCCATCTACTACTTGATCAACTAAACAACTATAGAGTATTTCAAATACATTATTTTAATATTATATATATATATATATAATATATATGTATATATACTATTTTGAATCTTATTCTAGTAGAACTTTTGATCTGCAGAGCTTGAGATATTTTTTTTTTCTAAATTCACAAATGTTCCAAAAATAAAAAATTAATCAAGTCGGCATTTAATTGGGCGCAGAAATGCTTTTTATTTTTTTTGAGAAATTAGGGCCAGTCTCAATTCAAAATTTTTTAATTGATAGCCAAACTTTCATCCAACAAATCAAATCAAGGAGAGCAGCGTGCGCAGAAATGATTAGAAAACGGGCCCCCGCCTCCTTCCTTCTTCCTCCAATGCTCAATGTCAAACTTATGTACGAGTCGCATGCGCCTGCCATCCTAAAGGCTGCCGCAGTTGCCGACTTTCTTGCTGGTCGTTTGGCCGGCCGAGATCTGCCACGGAAAGCCCTCACCACGAGAAATTCTCGCATTTGCCGCAGTTTGTGAGGGAAAATTTTAGCATCCACAAGCGGCAAATTGTTGAGCCATTGGGAAAGAGAACAGTTCGCGTAAAAATAAATGGCAAAGTTCTATCAACACTGTCGGCCGATTATAAATTTGTTCTTTATATTTTCCCTTAATTATTCGGCTATGCAAATATTTGATTAATGAGCCGTCAGTAGCGTTTGGTTTGATCCCCTCTAGAAGATATCAAGATTGAACGCACAATAGAGAAATTATTACATGCGGGCGTCAAACGCATTAGGAGGTCAATTTGAATGCGTCACGTCACCCAATGCATTATATATTGGATGACAGCGCGTTCGGATTGTCCTCCGGACGTGTTCGGCCTCCACACATAATAATTTTTCAACACAATGGCCCTTATCTTTGGATGAGGTTAAAATATTCAATTTCATACACATTAAATAAAGAACAATATACATACATACCTTCATAAATGATATATATATATATATATATATATATATATTGCTCCTTCCTAGCTTTCTATGAATATCTAGTGCACAAGTAGATGAAATATATGGGTGTAACATTCATAAGAGACACACGAGTTTTTATGTGAAAATCACTGAAAATGGAAAAAATCACGGGGCATTGCCTAGTTTAAATAAATTCATTAATGTTTGCAGTTGATTACAAATGAGACCCTTCCTTTAGGAAGGACTTGGCTCGATGTAGCAAATATACATCATATAGAGTGCATTACATGATGTGAGTTGGAAGAATTAGTAGTAGAATAAGTATTGACATGTCCGTTTGGTCAGCAGGATCATAGTCGGCGAGCGATGTAGGTCGAAAGGACTGTAGTTGAGCGACAGTGGTTGGAAGGACCGTAGTCGGGCGACGAAGGTCGGAACGACCGTAATCAGATCGTAGTCGTCAGGCGATGGAGGTCGGAAAGATCGTAGTTGGGTGACGGTGGTTGGAAGGACTATAGTCTGACGATGATGGTCGGGGAGACCATAGTCTAGAGATGTTGGTAGAAGAGATCGTAGTCAACGGGCGATAGATATCAAAAAGATTGTAGTCGGGTGACAGTGGTCGGAAGGACCGTATCAACGGGCGATAAAGGTAAAAAAGACAGTAATGAGGGGAGGGTGGTCAGAATAACCGTAGTCAGGTGACGGTGGTCGATAAGACCATAGTATGGAGATGTTAGTTAAAGAGATCATAATCGGCAGGTGACGGAGGCCGGAAAGATTATAGTTAGGTGATAGTGGTCAAAAGGAATGTAGTCAATAGGTGACGGAGATTGAAAAGATCGTAAATAGGTGACAGAGGTTTGAATGAATTTAGTTGACGGGCAATGGAGGTCGAGAAGATCATAGTCTAGTGATAATGGTCCGAAGGACCGTAGTTGGAGGGTAATAGAGGTCGGAAAGATCAAAGTTAGGTGAAGGTTGTCAGAATGACCATAGTCGGGCGATAGCTGTAACAACCCAAACTCTTAATTATCGAGAAATTATCCGTTTTAGCCTAAGAGCCTCACAATTTTTTTCTTTCGGTGTAGCTTCCCAGTAGGCCACCTATCTCAAAATTATTTTGGGATGAGTACGCTTAACTATGAAGTTTCTTAAATGAAATTTCAACCATTACACCAAAAGGCGACTCGATGTTTAAGATTTTAGCTTCTTTTACTTAAGGGTTTGATAATCTTCCACACTTAACTAACTGATGTCCCTGTTAGTATCTTTATCCCAGAATCATTCATCATACAAATTGGATTCTTGATGCGACTCCATAAGTTCAAGTGTTGACTCTCGTCACGTAGCACTTTGTCCAATATAGGATTCAAGAAGTGGCTCCCATGGCATAGCACTTTATCTTTTATGGCACTTAGTTCCCATTTCTGATTGGTATTTTGCTCTAATGCCATTTGTAATTGCAAAAACTTTTAATTATCAAGATATTGTCCGCTTTGGGTTAAGACCCTTACGATTTTGCCCTTTTGTTGTAACTCCCTAGTATGTCACCCATCCCAGAATTGTTTCATGATGAGCACGTTTAACTACAGAGTTTCTTAATAAAATTTTAATCATTATACCAAAAGATATCTCGATATTTAAGAGTTTAACTTCTTTTACTTAAAGGGGTTTTATAACGGTGGTCGAGGAGACCATAGTCTAGAGATGTTGGTTGGACAGATCGCAGTCAGCTGGTGACGAAGGTCAGAAAGTTCATAGTCGGGTGACGATAATCAGAATGACCGTATTATGGCAATGTTGGTCAGGGAGACCGTAGTTTGGAGATGTTGGTCTGAGAGACCATAATTAGCGGGTGACGGAGGTTGGAAAGATTGTAGTCGAGTGATAGTGGCTGGAAGGACCATAGTCAATGGGAGACGAAGGTTGAAAATACCGTAATCAGGGGACGATGGTCAGAATGACCTTAGTCAGGCGACAACGATCGGGCAGACTGTAGTCTGGAGATGTTAATTAGAGAGATCGTAGTTGGTGGGTGAAGGAGGTCAGAAGGATCATAGTTGGTTGACGGTGGTCGAAAGGATCGTAGTCGACAGATGAAGGATATCGAAAAGAGCGTAATCAGGTGATGAAGGTCAAAATGACTGTAGTCGCCGGGTGAAGGAGGTCAGAAGGATCATAGTTGGGTGATGGTGGTCGAAAGGACCGTAGTCAGCGGGTGACGAAAGTCAGAAAGGCCGAAGTCAGATGAAGGTGGTCTGAATGACCATAATCGGGTGACGACGGCCGAAGAGACCGTAGTCTAGAGATGTTGGCTGGAGAGACTGTAGTCGGTATGCTACGGAGGTCAAAAAGATCGTAGTTGGGCGACGGTGGATGAAAAGACCGTAGTCGATAGATGATGGAGGTCTGAACGACCATAATCGGGTGAAGGTGGTCATAATGATCATAGTAGGAATACGACGGTCGCGAAGAACGTAGTCTTATGATGTTGGTTGAAAAGACCATAGTAGGTGAGTGACGGAGGTTAAAAAGATCATAGTCGGGCGTCGGTGGTCGGAAGAACCGTAGTCAGCGGGCCACCGAGGTCGGAAAGGCCGTTATCGGGTTATGGCGGTCGAGGAGACCGTAATCAGGTGATGGTGGTCAGAAAGACCATAGTCGGCTGGCGATGAATGTCAGAAAGACCATAGTCGGGCAACTGTGGTCAAACAGTGGTCAGAAGGACTGTAGTCTGGCTATTATCGGTGGTCGGGTAGAAGTTTGGCGAGGGTCGATGGTCGGACAGAAGTCTAACGACGGTTGGTGGCCGGGTAAAATGGTGGTCGGGCGGTGCAAGCTTGAGAAAGCAAGAGATATCCTTCATTTTTCATTTTTTCCTCCTTCCCTTCATGTGAAGAATGAGGGCTATTTATAATTATTTGGGAATAGCATGGCCAATAAACAGGTAGAAGATCAGGGGCGAGTTGGGAGTGTTTCCAATGGATGGTCGATATCAACTCACTTGATCATTGATTGTTTATCAGGCATTTGAGTGTCACAGTGATGTCAGAATTCGGCAATCTTAGGCTCGTTGGATTTGCCTCGTCGAGCCGCTCGATTCGACTATAAACATGTCATATTTGGATGTCATTTGGTTACCCAATTTATGCTCTAAACCCTCTAAATGTGCTTTGGGCCTTTGATTTGGACTCGTTTGGGCTCGGATTGAATGGTGTAGTTGGGTTTGTCTTTTCGAGACGTTCAGTTTGACCATAAGTTTGCTAAAATCGGAATTCATATGACTATGTATTGAATTTGGAAGTTTCCAATCACAATTTGCCTCGAGGTTCGTGCCCAAGCAAAATTTTATTTGATGATATATATTATGCTTGTAATAAATTATTTTTATAATGCATATATAGGCCTAAATTAAATGCTCCTATTATTTTTTATTGAAACATCTGATAAAAGTTGAGGGGAAATTTGTCAAAATAAATGTAGGCTCCTCGAAAAAAAATTTTCTGGCTCCGCCATTATGACTATGAATTATTGTTGGCACATAGATTGAGCTCAAAACACTTCATTTTAATTGTAAAAACTTTCCATAAATAAGCATTATCATTATCTACATTTTAGAGAAAATAAAACTTCAGTAAAAGAATATCATCAACAATCAGTTCATCTTGAACAAAATTTCTTCAAAATATTGTGTGAGGTTGATAAGGAATAAAAAAATCTATCAAGATTTAGATCATGCACAGAAAACAGAGAAGTCAAAACTAGCAATTTTCACAGACACAACATGGGTTGCTAAACTATGGGCTTTGGGGTTTGGTTGGCATTCGACTGTGCTGTTTGGGTTTGGGAAAGGCTAAGGTGTTGGGTTGGGGCTCAGTTGATGTGTTTCTGTTGGAGTGTGTTTTCTCTGTTATGGTCGGTTGGCTCTGTTTTTGTTGATTTGTTGGAGTTTTCTGGTTGTTTTCTCCTTTTGCCTATCTTTATTGTTTCTTTTCTTACAGGTTGATGTTTTTTGGACCTCTCGAGGTATTGGCATTGGCTTCTTCCTGATACCCTTTCATGGATGGCTCTCTATTGTTAACCCATGTAACTAAATCCAAATAGGATTCTCATTAGCTTCAGTGTTCCGCAAGCCTAGCTTACTCACTCTGTATCTATTTATACTTGCCTGTACCACTAACTGTGATAATAATAATGACTCTAAGTCTTACTGCTCTCATCTAATTGTCAGTTCTGCATTTGGTTTTCGTGAGTTATCATGGTATCAGAGCACAGATAAGTCCTCTCCTTTCTTACTCATCTTCTTCATCAAGAACCCTACCTTTCTTCGATTACTGCTGTTTTTTTTTTCTTTCTTCCTCTTTCATCTGTCATTCAAGAAACCATGGCTGGATCGTCAACGACATCACCCGTGACCAATCCCTTGACAAATCCGTTTGTCTCCATCGACATTCCACCCCAACTCAAATTCGTCCTCAACAACATCAAAACTCTGGTTCCCAATTCTCTCACCGCCGATAACTACCCACTGTGGAAATCACAAGTTGAGAAAATCTTTGCGGCTAACGGCTTCAAAGGATTTCTTGATGGCTCTTACCAACCACCCAAAGCCGACGACCCCTATCTTGAATCTTGGAACCATCTTGATCAAAATCTATCAGCTGCCTTACTCTCCATCATCACCCCATCTATCCTACCTTACGTTCTCTCATTAAACCACTGCACTGACATATGGACCACTCTCTCCCATCGGCTGCAAGCCTCCACTCGCTCCCGCATCATTCAACTAAAGAATGAACTCCATCATTTGTCCAAAGGCGAACAATCTATGTCTCAATACCTTCTCACCATCAAATCCAAAATTGACGCAATCTCAGCTGCCGGATGCACCATTGATCCGGAAGACGTTATTCTTTACACACTAAATGGCTTACCCGCAACATATCAAGCCTTCAAAACAGCGATTCGCACAAATCTGCAACCAATAAGCATCGATAATCTTTACACACTTCTTTGTAGTGAAGAAGTTAATCTTGCACAAGAAACCTCCAAAGAGCTTCAATCCCTCCATCTCACCGATAACTCGCTGGCCTTAGCTGCTTCCCGTGGCAGGGGTCGTGGTAGAAACAATGCGAGTCGTGGACGACCTTTTGCTCGCAACAATCGATCGCCTGCAGCCCCTGATCGAAACGACAAACAGCAATACAAGAACATGGTATGCCAAATTTGCACAAAGAAAGGCCATTCCGCTTTAAAATGCTGGTATCGCCATGATCCTGCTTATCAAGAATCATCTTCATCTCAAGCCTTCTTCAGCCCAACTGAACAAACTCGCCAAACCGACTGGTTCTTAGATAGCGGAGCATCAACGCATCTCACTTCTGATCCCTCTCAATTTTCATCCATAGAACCGTACCAAGGTAACTCTCAAGTTACATTAGGTAATGGTCAACGCATACCTATCCATCACACGGGCAGAGGGCTCCTACCAACACCTTCAGGTAGTCTTCAACTGCACAATCTCAATCATGTTCCAAACCTTTCCTTCAACTTACTATCCGTTTACCAACTAACTCGAGATAACTCTTGCACTGTTTCTTTCTCCTCACGTGGTTACCAAATTCAGGATCAGAAGACCAGGCGGATTCTTCTTCAAGGTCCATGTCATAATGGACTGTATCTCGTCTCCCCGTCTACTTCACCAACTGCTCTAGCGCTTATTTCAGTCCAAACTGTTCCAGATTTATGGCATGACCGTCTAGCTCATCCGGACAACCGCAAGCTCAGCTCCATCGCTCGGCTGCATCCTTCTATTAGTCCCAAAGCTATATCACATTCTTGTAATACTTGTAATCTTGCAAAAAGTCATAGGTTACCTTTCTCTAAGTCTGTCTCTAGTTCGTCTGCTCCATTTGAAATTGTTCATTCTGATGTCTGGGGTCCATCCCCCATTGCGTCAACACATGGATTTCATTACTTTGTTTCGTTTATTGATGACCACACCAAATACATTTGGGTTTATCCTCTTTCTCATAAATCTGAGGTGTTTTCTAAATTCATGGAATTCTACAATATGATTAAGTGCCAATTCAGTAAGAATATCAAAATTCTTAGAACGGATGGCGGCGGAGAGTATATTAATAAACAATTTCAACACTTCTGTAAACTCTCCGGCATGCATCATCAATACACTTGTGCTTATACGCCTTCTCAAAATGGCACTGCGGAAAGAAAGAATCGTCACATTCTGGAAACAATGCGCAGCCTCTTAATCCATTCAAATGCACCCAAGTGGCTGTGGGTTCATGCCCTCCACACTGTCATTCACATCATCAACATACTACCTAGTCGCACCCTGCACAACAAAACCCCATACGAACTTCTTTACAATAAACTTCCTAGCTATTCCCATCTAAAAATCTTCGGATGCCTCTGCTATCCCTGGCTCCGACCATATGCTAAATCTAAACTTGACTCATTCTCCAAGCCCTGTGTCTTTGTTGGCTATGGAATCTTCCAAAAAGGTTATCTATGCTTAGATCCACAAACCAGCAAGATCTTCACATCACGACACGTCATCTTCAACGAACAAGTCTTTCCCTACCGCCAACAATGCAAACAGACCACTAACCCAACTATTCCCTCCACCCTTCCGCCACTTTTACTAGTACCCTCATCTCTTATCAATTCAAACTCCACACCTGCACCCAACTACACCAACTCGACAACTTCTGGATCTCCACCTTCCACATCTAATCAACATCATCGCAGCACTCAGGCTTCTCACACTCATTCTTCTACCAACGTCCCTCCTACTCCCACTACCCAGCCAACTCTCAATTCCACCCTTCCCAAACATCCCATGTTAACCCGTTCGTAAACCGGCAATCTCAAACCCAAACATATTTTCAATCTCACTCACCAACTTGCTTCACAAGATCCAACCTCTTACACTCAAGCCAATAAACATCAACATTGGCGTTCAGCCATGTCACAAGAATTCCAAGCCCTCCAATCCCAAGGAACTTGGGACTTGGTTCCTCACTCTCCATCACAAAATATTCTTGGCTGCAAATGGACATTCAGAACAAAATATAATTCCGACGGATCGATCGCAAGACACAAGGCCAGACTTGTGGCTCTCGGTTACAACCAGGAGTTTGGTCTAGACTACACTGAAACATTCAGTCCTGTAGCTAAGATACCTACCTTCCGTGCTCTCATCATCCTTGCCCTACACAAGAATTGGCCAATTCACCAACTCGATATCTCGAACGCTTTCCTCCACGGCTCCCTAAACGAAACGGTCTATATGCGACAACCACCCGGATTCACTGACGAGCTCTACCCAAATCACGTCTGCAAACTAAACAAGGCACTCTACGGTCTTAAACAATCTCCACGCCAATGGTTTGCAACGCTTACAGGATTCCTGCACACACAAGGCTTCACCACAAGCAATTCCGATCCCTCACTCATGATATACCGAAAATCAAATATCAATCTCTATTTTCTCATATACGTTGATGATCTCATTGTAACAGGTAACAACGTTCAAGCCATAGAACAACTTCTCAACAGCCTACACAAACAATTCAATACGAGACACCTCGGTACCCTCTCACAGTTCCTCGGCATTACGGCAGTCTCAACAAAGGACGGTCTTCTTCTTCACCAAATTCGATATGCTCAATCCATTCTCCAACGTGCCGGAATGCTCACGTGCAAGCCAGTGACTACACCCGTAACAGCTAAGTCCCAGAAAGACTCCACTTCCTCAATCCCGTTCACCGATCCGTTATTATATCGCCAAGTGGTCGGATCACTACAGTATCTCACGCTAACCCGTCCCGATATCTCTTATGCCGTCAACAAAGCATGTCAGCATATGCACAAACCAACTGACGCAAATTTTGAAGCAGTCAAGCGTATCCTCCGATATATCCAGGGATCTCTAAACTTTGGTCTACCACTCTCCCGTCACTCACTCCATCTCACTTCTTATGTAGATTCCGACTGGGCTGGCGATCAACAAGATCGCAAATCAACAACGGGCTACTGCACCTTCCTCGGCTCCTCCCCCATATCCTGGAGTGTTAAGAAACAAACCACCATAGCACGATCCTCCACCGAAGCAGAATACCGAGCACTTGCCACCGCCGCTGCCGATCTCATATGGATCCGTCAACTCCTTCAAGAACTCGGCTGCTCTCAATCCACCTCAACCAACCTATTCTGTGACAACACATCCGCAATTGCTCTCGCAAACAATCCGGTCTTCCATGCCCGCACCAAACACATTGAAGTTGATTGCCATTTCATTCGCGAGTGCATCAAGAACAAAACAATCCAAGTTCACCATATCTCTACAAAAGATCAGATTGCGGACATATTCACCAAAGCTCTATCTACGGCTCGCTTCCAGCATATCTTACCCAAACTAATTTCGCCTACTGACTCATTAGTCTGCAAGGGGGTGTTAACCCATGTAACTAAATCCAAATAGGATTCTCATTAGCTTCAGTGTTCCGCAAGCCTAGCTTACTCACTCTGTATCTATTTATACTTGCCTGTACCGCTAACTGTGATAATAATAATGACTCTAAGTCTTACTGCTCTCATCTAATTGTCAGTTCTGCATTTGGTTTTCGTGAGTTATCATCTATGTGGTTCTGGCTTTTGGTTTGCTGTCTTCTCTTTTGTTTGATTATTATATTTAGATTGAATCTAAGGCTCGTAGGTTTTGTTTTAAATGATATATTTTTAGAGACTTTGGATTCATTAAAGACATATAACATTTATTTTCATTAATGCGTAGGCTCCTACTATTAAGGCTTTGTTTGGTTGCGAACGCCTTTTTTTCCTTTTTAAACGGCGGTTTTAAAAACGAGAAAGCAAAAACTTTTTCCTTCCCAGAACGTACCTTATACAAAGGTTTAGAAAACTCCTTTTTACGGAAGTTATCTAAACAAATATATAACAGTAGCGGTAACGCCGATTCCAGACCAAAAACTCCGTTTTTATGCAAAACCAAACGAAGCCTAAGTTTTATCAAAAAAAAAAAAAAAATGAGTTGCTAAACTAATGCTCAATAGCATTGTAAGACCATTCAACTACAGCATAGTATTTCTTACAAAATATTTTAACTTAGTGTTCAATCACCATTAAAAAAACGTGATTATAGCTAAAATTTATGATTGATTTTTTTTCCTTTAGATATTGACCTTGATCCAAATTTATATTTAATCAGCTGAATCAACTCCTAATAAAATACAATATTTTTCATAGACAAATTCAACTATTGAAGCAGTCCAATTAAATAAAAAAAAAATATCCTAAAACAGGTTTAAATTTTGTTTTCCAAACCAACGCCATTTCTATCAGCAGATGAATTGTTTTCTACCAACAAGGAGTAGCAGGCAACCTTTGACGTTCGTGCCGACATTTGTCCCTTTTTAGGCTTTGAATTTAACCATCAATGTGGATCACAAAATAAACGTGTTTAAACTAAAATGACAAAAGCAAGTTGGCCTTAGTTATTAGCTGCTTAGTAAATCTGTCTATGGCACTTACCCGGTCATAAATCTTTGATTGCGTAGACAGGAATAATTTTAGCACAATCTATTAAATTTTAATTATTATGTTATTTTCATAACCAGTGAATTATTAGAACTTGCATAAATTTTATAAAAGTTAATTCCCTAACAAAATACTTATAAAAATGTCATTACTACTCTTGACTCGCAAGTTATGCAAAAATTGAAGTTATTTGATATTTTCAAAGTTAAAATATAATTAATTAGCATGATTTTTAAGCATAATTAGCCATACTTAGATTGATAATATAACACTATACATACCCTTCTAAGGGTTGTTGGGTTTGCTGAAAAATGAATAGAGTAAAAGTAATGCAATCACAAAAAGATTTTAAGTGTTTAATTTGATGAAAAAGAAATGCGGAGTTTTGGCGGAATTCTTTTTTCACCATATGTCAAAAGTTGCCGGCAGACTGTCGGCCACCACTCATCACTACCCTTTGTTGTTAGCCACTACCACCAGTCCACCACCGACTTCAGCCGCTACCAACCACTACTATTATTTTATGTTACATTATGTTCATCTTACTTCAAATAATGAAAATCTTCCGCATTCGATTTTCACTCATTCGAACAATTTTAAACATTTCGAATAAATTACATTTATTTCATACTGTATTTTTTGTTACTCTGCAAACTAAACAGCCCTAAGAAAGATCAAATCTCACGTAATTCATAAAACTAAATTAAAAAAATAATAATTGAATTAAAAATGAGATCAGCAAACAAGATTTTACCTAATACGCGTAGGGTAATTGATAAACGTACATAATCTGATATAAAAAATATAGGCAATAGAGATATCAAAAACAGCTACAAAAACTATATAATCCACTTAATTAATTTTAGGCAAATGAACATTAAAACCTGCAGGAAACCCCAAACAGATGGAGGTGCAAAGACAAAAAAAATATAAGAAGTTAAAAATGGTTAGAAACGAAACGAAATTTTATGTAAAAAGAGATAATAAATTGACAAATTAGCTTTTAGCCCATTTAAAAAGCGTTCTAAAGCCCAAATCTTGTATTAAGCTATAATAATCATGGATGAAACAATAGAATAGTTTGATAGAAGCCTAAGAATGTAAATTACAGTTGCTTAAATTAAGAACAATCCACAGTAAAGACTGTTAGCTAACCTTACACGTCAGCCTCTGATGTGTCCTGCATAGTTATCTGTATTAGACTACCTGAACTCTATATATTCATGGATATATGTATCTAGCTGAATACTCAAGAATACAATAGATTCCCTTTTTCTCATTCTGGGTTCCGCTGTTCTCTTCTTGTCATATTCTCTCATGGTATCAAGAGCCAAATCATGGCAGATCAAGAATCAACTGCCTCCCTCCCACCCTCTTTCGCTACTCTCTCCGACTCCATCTCCAGCTTCGTCATACCCGCACCTCTCAAATTTTTGATTTCAAACATCAAGAACCTCGTCCCTACCTCTCTAACCTCCGACACCTACGCGATCTGGCGATTGCAGCTTCTCCAACACTTCTGAGTAAAAACACGGTACAGAAGTCATAAAACTGGAAGAGTACAGTTGTGTAAGAGACTACCCAACAAAATCTGAATAAACAGGCTATTGAATTGAATAAATTTGGATTGGACCTCAAAGAAAATATACAAAGAAACCAATCAAACAAATCCAACAAGCACTGTTATCAATTAAACAAATGAGAAAAAACAGCAGCCAAAGTAAAAACCATTGAGCCTTAGATATGAATAAAAAAACTGAACAGATGAGATAAAATCCAACCAAAATAGTCAACATACATATATCAAGGCTAATCAAATCAACACACATTTCAGATCGAAATAAGCTTTTATTTGAAAATTTTTTATGCTCATTATTGTAATTGATTAGAGAGTGCATTATTTCTCTAATTAATTAATTTAATTGGGGATTAAATTAAGAAACTTTTTTCCTAAATTATTTTGCCTCAATCTAAAAATTGAAGAGTTTGAAGCTGTCGTATGATAAAAGAGAGTTTGAGAACTATTGTTATCCTTATTATTCTTCAATATAGTAAAATCATCATCTCCTCCCCGTGGACGTTAAATCACCATTTTTTTGTGTTATTTGTCATGTGATTTATTATTTTTGCCATATTTATTGCACAACATCAAAGTTATAGAATTATGCAAACCAGAATGTCTTGCAAAATCCTAACAGTGAAACCATAAAAGGTTCCGCAAACTCTAGCAAAATTCTCGTCAGAAACAGTACCACTAACGTGCAACCTATAGAGAGAGTAAAATCTACACCATTCATACATTTTTAGCGGCCATCAATTACCACTAAAGTTCAAGAGAAGTATCAAAACTTTGAATAAGATTAATAAGAAGGGTTGTATCAATCTCAGTCCAACTTTTTTAGATATTCAACTTATTACAAAGGTTCAAAGCAAAATTAATAATAAATAGATCAGTCAAATTGATTAAATATTGATTAAAATTTTATTTGGGACGACTTTCTTACTGCTTCTTAAATTTTTACATTAAAAAATTATTTTAAAAAATAATAAGAAAATCGTTCCAAATAAAACCTAAGACTGCAAGCAAAAATCATAATAACATTACCTCTATAATCTCTCAATAAATCACTACACTCATACTTATCATCATTAGTTGAAATCATCCATATTTAGTTTAATCACATCAATAAGTGATTTTCTCGGCTGTATAAACTTAGTAAATTTACTATGATCGATCATTAGAGTTAAAAGAAATGAGCGATATATAATTCTTTTGATATTTTACAAATTTAATAATAAATATTTGTGTGAATCAAAATATTCTAATTAGCAAGTGAGCATAATTTTTAAAAAGATTAAATTTATTTTAAAATGAATATAATATAAATTATTTATGTTGCGGACTCAAATATACGCGGCGATAGAGTTTAATATTTCCGTCTCAGCGTTGTACGTATATTCAGCACACAAACAGAATCGAAATAGTAACACCAGGATTTTTACGTGGAAAACCCTGGAAAGGGAAAAAACCACGGGGCCACGCCCAGTTGAAATAGTTCCACTAGTGTCGTTTGAAGTACACGAGGCTGATCCGTCCTTTAAATTCAGGACGATCAGATTACAATGAGTATCAGTTACAAGGACAAGCAGAGTTCCGACGTCACTCGGGGTGTCGAGCAGAATTCCGGTGTCACTTGGAAAGAAGTCCGGCGTCGGGTAGAATTCCGGCGTCGGGCAGAATTCCGATGTTGCTCCTGTGTCGGGCAGAGCTCCGGCGTCCCTCGGGCGCCTGGTGGTGCTTCGGTGGTGTTCCGGCAGTGTTCCGGCGGAGTTCCGGCGGTGTTCCGGCGGTGGTCGAGGAGGAGTTATTCCCTCCTAGACTTCTCTCCTCTTCTTCTTCTCTTTCTTCTCTTCTTGGCTTGGGTCCCCTCTTAAGAGAAATGAGGGGCTATTTATAGTTTTTCTGGAGTGGCATAGCCCGTAAATATGTGAGGGATCAAGGGCAAATAAGGAGTGATCCGGATGAACGGTCGATATTGAATCCCTTGATCGTGAGCCGTTTATCAAGAATTTGAAGGTCTTAATGATATCAGAATTCTACGATCTTGGGCTCGTTGGATTCGTCTCGTCGAGCCGCTCGATTCGAGTATAAGCTCGTCAAAATCGGAGACCGTTTGGTAACTCAAATAGCTGTTTGATGCTTCCAACAGCGCTTCGGGTACTTGATTTGGACTCATTTGGGCTCGGATTGAGTCGAATTTGGTGTCGTTGGATTCGTATTTCTGAGACGCTCAGTTCGACTATAAGCTTGCTGAAATCGGAGTTTAAATGGTCTCCGAATTAATTTTTTGAAGTTTCCGACTTGAGTTTTTCCTCGAGATTTGTGCCCGATCAAGATAATTTTTTGGCGATATATCAGTTGCCCCCCTATTTTCGGACATCGAAGCTCCATGAGTCCGAAAATACTTTCTCCGGTATTTTACGTTGGCCGAATCGCAAAAAATTCCGTTCCAGAAATTAAATATTTGCTCGAACTTGATCATAGAGGCCCCGTTGAGCTCCGAAAGTGTCAAAATTGAGTCCGGAACGTCGAAAAACGTGTCCGGGGACCCAAAAAACGTCCAATTTGGACCGTCCGGGCTCGAAATCGGAGCCCGGCAACGCGTAGGCGGCCGAACCGGCCGGCCGGCCGCCGCCGGCGGCGGCGCCCGCGCCAGCGGGCGCGTCTGCCCGCTGAACCGCGCGGAACCGCGCGGTTATAACCGCGCGGGGCGCGGTTATATTTAAAAAAAAATTTCTTTTTTTTTTATTTTTTATTGTGGGTCCCACATGAGATTAAAAATCCGAAAAAATCCGGAAAAATCCCAAAAAATTCCGAAAATTTTGAAAAATTTCAGGAAATTTAATAGAATTTTGGAATCCTCCCCCCCTTAAAGAAAACTATAAATAGACCCCCCAGGGCCTAGTAGAAACTCGCCCCTTCTTCCTTTCTCCCTCTCGCTTTTGGCATTTTGAGGCTTTCCGCCGTTTTTGAGTAGGTGATTTTCCCTACTTGACTCGGCGCCCCTCCCTTTGCGCAGAAGTTAGAGGCTTCCTCTCTTTTCCCCTCTAGCTTCTGGCATTTTGAGGCCTTCCGCCGTTTTTAAGTAGGTGACTTTCACCACTCGACTCGGCGCCCCTCTTTTTGCGCAGAAGTTAGAGGCTTCTTCTTTTTTTCTCTTATTCTGACTTTCTGACAGTTGAGGCATTCCGATGTTATTCAGTAGGTGATTTTCCCTACTTGAGACAACGCCCCTCCTCTTGTACAGGAGTTAGAAATTTCTTTTCTTTTTCATTCCTTCATGTGGAGGTGAGATGTTAGTCGGAGGGAGTCTGACGGCGGTCAGCGGCCGGGCGGTGGTCCGACGAAGGTCGGGCTGAAGTTCGATGGCGGTCCGCGACCGGGCGGTGGTCCGACGAAGGTCGGGATGAAGTCCGGCGGCGATCAGCGGCCGGGTGGAAGTTCGGCGGCGGGAAGAAGTACGGCGTCGGGTAGAACTCCGAAGAAAATCTGTCGGCCAGAAGAAGTCCCACGACGGGTAGAAATTTGTTGTTGGGTAGAAGCCCGACAAACATCTGACGACAGGCAGAAGTCCGACGTCACGTAAAAGTACAGCGTCGGGTAGATATCCGACGGGGATCCGACGACTGGCAGAAGTCCGACGTTGGGTAGCATTTTAGCGTCGAGTTGAAGTCCGACGAGGGTCTGACGACGTGTAGAAGTCCTCCAACGGGAGGAAGCTCAGCATCGAATAGAATTTTGATGTTAGTTTGTTGATGATGGACGATCGGGTGGAAGTCTGTTGGCAGTCAACGACCAAGTTGGGAGCAGAAGGAGAGAGTTCAACGGTGCTGCTATCAGCAGTTGAACGAGAAGCCGATGATGGCTGATATGAAGTAAAGGACCGCCGGCAGATATCCGACGAAGGGTTGATGATGGCGGGTGTCCAGTGATATTGTGTTAAGGCAATATTCATCCATACTGAAGTGTGCCAACATCTGATATTACTGGATCAAGGGGCCGAAGGAGGGTGATATGCCAACATTTTGGCAATACACTAACACCGAGTGGAGATCCGATGATGATCCAGTTATGTCCTTTCTTTGAAGGAGCAGTTGTAGGAGATGCTTGCGTGCAGTAAGGGAGAAGTCACTTAAATCCACCAAGGATATTTGACTGTGTTAAAGTTGCTTATTGCTTGATGATACTAGTTTGTACGGATGACGCCAATGTACTTTTCAATTTCAACTTCTAGTGAGAATAAATGTACACCTGAATCTGGATTTATGTAACTCCAATGATATTGTATATGAAATGAGGATTTGTCCCCTTGAGGGACCTGAATTGTTATTACATCTGTAAGACATGCTTTGTGCTTTTGATGTATTATTAGTTTGAACGAATGTGAGAGACATCCTTTTAGGATGTTTGACATATCTGAGACTGCAAGTCAAAGCCCTTGCCTGATGACGTTAAGGGAAGATGTTAGATTAAATCTCCCCAAGAATGATCTTCCAATGATTGGGATACAAGACATCATCTAATGATATTTGACCTATATGAGGTTGTATGTCAGAGCCCTGCTCAATGACGTTAACCTGTATAGGAGTGGTCGAGGGAATCCACCGAGGATGTGAGACCTATTCGAGGTTGTATGTCAGAGCCCTGCTCGACGACGTTAACCTTTATGGAAGAGGTCGAGAGAATCCACCAAGGATGTGAGACCTATTCGAGGTTGTATGTCAGAGCCCTGCTCGATGACGTTAACCTTTATGGAAGAGGTCGAGAGAATCCACCAAGGATGTGAGACCTATCCGAGGTTGTATGTCGGAGCCTTTACTCGACGACGTTAACCTGTATGGAAGAGGTCGAGAGAATCCACCAAGGATGTGAGACCTATCCGAGGTTGTATGTCGGAGCCTTTGCTCGACGACGTTAACCTGTATGGAAGAGGTCGAGAGAATCCACCAAGGATGTGAGACCTATCCGAGGTTGTATGTCGGAGCCTTTGCTCGATGACGTTAACCTGTGTGGAAGAGGTCAGATCGAATCCCCCTGGGATTGATCATCCAGTGATTGAGACACAATAAAGATTGTGTATTTCTCGAATCAAGGATAAAGAGACTATATTTGTCAGTAGTTTTTCATTGTCATTTATATTCTTTTTTAAAGAAAGAGACAATATCAAAACTGGACGAACAACACATTATATTACTGTAAGACAATACAATAATTCCCTTGTACAATAAAAGAGATACATATAGGGACAACCACATCATTTGACTTGGTAGAAATACTAAGGATATTAGAGTGACATCCTACTGATCATAGAAGAGATACATGGTGACACATGACAAGTAGTATTACTAACACAAAGGTTCAAGTTGCAGCATTACTCAATCTCACCAACCATTTGAATATTATTTAATGGTTGTCTTTGTTGTTGATTTTGCCCCCTAGTGGGGCGAGCTTCTTCTCGGGTAGGTGGGTTCCCAATAAACTGTCGAAGATAGCCCTGGCGGATAAGTCTTTCAATCTCATCCTTAAGTTGCCAACATGCTTCAGTAGTGTGGCCACGACTACGATGAAAGTGACAGTACTGATCTTGATTTCCTGTATTTGGCTTCGAAGGATGCGGCCATTTCACTTTGTCCTGATCTTGAATCGCCATTAACACATTTGCTCGAGATGTGTTGAGCGGAGTGTACTCTTTCTCCTGCCGAGGTTCTCATTGTGGTAATGGGGGCCTAGGAGGTATATTGCTATTCCCTTGCTTTTTCTGTTGTAAGGAAGAATTATCCATCCCAGGAGCACCTTTGCGCTTCCCATTTGTCTGCTCGAACTGCTTTCTGTGAGCATTTATGGCTTCATCTGCGGAGATTTGTGCCTCCACACGATGAATCAGGTCGGCGTATGAATGAACTGTATCTCGCATAAGAGCTGAATAAAAGGGGCCAGGACGGAGGCCACCAAGAAAGACTCCTCTCAATAATTCAGGATCTACTCCCGGAATTTGTCGAGCCTCAGTAGAAAATCGCTGAAAATACTCTTTCAACGATTCTCCCTCATTCTGACGGATTCCAGATAGGTGGGAGGAATCCTTAGTGATTCTTCGATTGGCTACGAACTGTTCGACAAATACTTTGGCCAATTTGACGAATGTGGGGATCGTTCTGGCTGGAAGTGAATAGAACCATGTTCGAGCTTGTCCTTTAAGAGTGGCAGGGAAAACCTGGCAAAGGAGTGCGTCTGAGGCTCGTTGAATATGCATGATGGTCCTGTAATGGTCGATGTGCTCGTACGGGTCAGATGTCCCATCATAGGACTCGACGCTTGGTAGCTTAAAGCCAGCCGGAATAGGGTGTTGAAGAATAGCTTCTGTCAAGGGTGATGACTCCTGCAAGTCCCACTGACGAAGGGGTTGCCTTATGCCTCGTGCAGGGAACTCTTCTCGGACCAATCGTCGTAGTTCGTGGCGAAGGGTATTGCGAGGGAGCTCAGCAATGTGTGGTCGGGCTAACTCTTCGGGGAGGTCCAAAGGAATACGAGGTTGCCGACCTGTGTGCGAAGGATGGGTAGAACTTGCTGTATCAGCCAGTTCGTTATTTTGATGTGACTGCGAATGCCTCCTGAGTGGAGGAAGAGGAATCTCGTCTTGAAGATGTTCGATTTGAACAGCTTCGACACGTGGTGGATCTCGAGGGAGAAGAACCTCCTCCTGAGGTGCTAGGGTCGGTTGTCGAGTCTCTCGCAAGAGTTGTAGGATCTCGTTTTGAGATTCTTCCATCTTTTGAATTCTCTCTTCTAGGGAGGGTCCCGAGGTCCCTTCTCCAGGTGCGTTTTGCCCCCCGGGTATAAAGAGGCAGATATCGGGCGTCTATGATTCATAGACTGATTCCTGGATTGATGAGAGTGAGAGCGGGAGGCTCCTATGAGGCGACTGCTACGCCTGTTGACCATCGTAGCAATACTTGAAGTTGTGGGATAAGATTCCCACAGACGGCGCCAAACTGTTGCGGACTCAAATATACGCGGCGATAGAGTTTAATATTTCCGTCTCAGCGTTGTACGTATATTCAACACACAAACAGAATCGAAATAGTAACACCAGGATTTTTACGTGGAAAACCCTGGAAAGGGAAAAAACCACGGGGCCACGCCCAGTTGAAATAGTTCCACTAGTGTCGTTTGAAGTACACGAGGCTGATCCGTCCTTTAAATTCAGGACGATCAGATTACAATGAGTATCAGTTACAAGGACAAGCAGAGTTCCGACGTCACTCGGGGTGTCGAGCAGAATTCCGGCGTCACTTGGAAAGAAGTCCGGCGTCGGGTAGAATTCCGGCGTCGGGCAGAATTCCGATGTTGCTCCTGTGTCGGGCAGAGCTCCGGCGTCCCTCGGGCGCCTGGTGGTGCTTCGGTGGTGTTCCGGCAGTGTTCCGGCGGAGTTCCGGCGGTGTTCCGGCGGTGGTCGAGGAGGAGTTATTCCCTCCTAGACTTCTCTCCTCTTCTTCTTCTCTTTCTTCTCTTCTTGGCTTGGGTCCCCTCTTAAGAGAAATAAGGGGCTATTTATAGTTTTTCTGGAGTGGCATAGCCCGTAAATATGTGAGGGATCAAGGGCAAATAAGGAGTGATCCGGATGAACGGTCGATATTGAATCCCTTGATCGTGAGCCGTTTATCAAGAATTTGAAGGTCTTAATGATATCAGAATTCTGCGAACTTGGGCTCGTTGGATTCGTCTCGTCGAGCCGCTCGATTCGAGTATAAGCTCGTCAAAATCGGAGACCGTTTGGTAACTCAAATAGCTGTTTGATGCTTCCAACAGCGCTTCGGGTACTTGATTTGGACTCATTTGGGCTCGGATTGAGTCGAATTTGGTGTCGTTGGATTCGTATTTCTGAGACGCTCAGTTCGACTATAAGCTTGCTGAAATCGGAGTTTAAATGGTCTCCGAATTAATTTTTTGAAGTTTCCGACTTGAGTTTTTCCTCGAGATTTGTGCCCGATCAAGATAATTTTTTGGCGATATATCAATTTATATATTATATTTATGTTAAAATAACGTTAATAATTTTAATATTATCTTAAAATAAAGTCAAAATGATTCCACAAGTTGAGTGCTGCGTGGGTAAACAATAAGGCTGCTAACAACTACCTCACCGATGTGGGGCCCACGTGTTTTGTTGTGTCTTGTATATATATATTTTGGTTTTAAGGAAGAAAAAACAAATCGGTAGATAAATCATAAATGTGAGTAAATATGTTATCCGTGTAGCAAAAAAAGCCGGCGAGATCGGCGCTGGACCACCAATGGAGAAAACCGGCCTTGATTAATCAATAAGCCACCTCTACTCCACGAAAAATTATTAGGTGCGGACACCAGACGTAGCTCTACGTCCAGACTCCACTAGAATGGCGCCATATAGCGACTCGAAGACCCGGCGATCCGGTTTGCCAAGAATTTCAAATGATGCACGTGCGTTCCTAATTTACGCACGGCTCGACGACCCGATCCATATCGGACGTGCAAATTTAATTAAAAATAACTGGCATCCATTAAGCCCAGAACATTTGTGTATGAAGCCTAGAACAATTGTAATTACTGAGGAATTACTCGGTATTACCAAAGAATTACTCGGTATTACCTATGAATTACCTAGGTATTACTCTGTATTACCTTGGAATTATTCGGTATTACAGCAGAATTACTCCGGTATTACTCGGTATTACCAAAGAATTACTCGGTATTACCTATGAATTATCTAGGTATTATTCGGTATTACCTAGAAATTACTAGGTGTTACCGAAGAATTACTCGGTATTACCTAAGAATTACTCGGTATTATTTATGAATTACGTAGATATTACTCGGTATTACCTAGGTATTACTCAGTATTACCTAGGAATTACTCGATATTATCAAAGAATTACTCGGTATTACCGAAGAAATACTCGGTATTACCTAGGAATTAGTCAAAAAAGAGCAGATTTTTTTTAATTTTTCGCGTCCAATCGGGGTCTGGTCGTCGGGCCACGCGGAACTTGTCATAACACGTGCTAAAAATCCACAATTCAACAAAACGGGATATCGCGTCAACGAATGCTACGTGGCGCTATTCTAGTGGAGTCCGGACGTAGAGCTACGTTCGGTGTCCGCACCTAATAATTTCTCCTACTCCACACCGCCAATTTTTAAGAATAAATGAATAATAATAATAATAATAATAATATATATATATATATATATATATATATATATATATATATATATATATATATATATATATAAAGAGCACGAATTACCTCTGTTTTGAAATAGAAGCTTGTTAGAACTAATTTTAAAAGAGCCGTTGAAAAGGGTCTAGGACTGAAGTCCTTAACTACAATCGATTTCTCTTTTTCTGATAATAATTTAAACGATAGCAAACGAAATGCGATCAATGAAGGCCATACCGTTGTAAATATTAGAGAATTAAAGAGTTTACAAGTTGATCATAAACATGATCCCACAATTAATAAAACATCTTAAAGAAACTACCCCTAGACCACGCAACATGGTCGGGCAAGTCGAACTCCGTCAGGGGGCGCTGCCTCTTTGGATTCCCTACATATTTGCGAAGCGTACAATGATCAAAGATATGAACAAATTGGGGTTGAGAGGCAGCGCCCCCAGAACAAATTTTGATTGTGAGAATATTTATGAAAAAAAAATCTCTACATTTTTACTTATAGGTTTACCCCCCTGATAATCAAAGCTGGTTCCGCCCCTAATCATCATCATAATTTAAAAAAAAAACTTGTTTGATTTCTCTTAAAGTAGAACATACCATCAAATCGAAAAGTAAATTTTGATGCTCATTATGTTGAAAATAATGAAAATCGAACGAAAAGCAAGTTTTCTCATTTCCTGAAGAATTCTAAAAAAATGAGGCTAACTTCGGCTTCGTTTGGGACAGTTTTCTTACTGCTTCTTAAAGCAATTTTTTAGTACAAAAATTTTAAGATTTTACTGTAAAGCTGCTTTAAGAAGCAGTAAAAAAACCGCCCCTAACGATGCCTCCGTCGAAATATCCTTAGAAGAGGAAACTGGAAAGACAAGCTGCAGAATCAGTCTTTACTGAAAAGAATGGATATTATCCTTCTTCCTGTTACTATGAGCAGTCATAAGGAAACTTGTTAAAAAAATAATATAAATATCGCTTCAGAACATGATATATACTATCTTAAACAGCAATCATGTGTGCATTTTGATTGCTTCATTTATGATTTTATTGGTCAGCGCATTGTTAGTAAAACTACAGCATCATTAAACTGAAGAAGGCAGCATACAACTGATCGAATAACTGATATTATTACTCATTAATTAATTTGTGGGGATCAAACCAGTTCGTAATAGCCTCTCATTGGACCACTAAAAAAATACATCCGCTTCAGGAATATTTGTTATTTATCATAAAAATTGCGATTGGTATTCGGAATCAGTTGGAAACTTCCAACAAATCAATCAATTCTTATTCTAGCCCTTATTTTTAGCTCATGATTTGTCTTGTTTGATTGAGCTCAACGGCTAGTTGCTTCAACGTTGTTGTGACTCCTACTATTACGAAAATGTGGCTTAGGTTGTTTCTTGACTTCTATTACGAAAACTGTTGGGGAAGTAAAAATCACAACGGACACAATCAAGAATTGTAGCACCGCAGTACCAGGGTTTGGAGCTCTGCAGCGCTCCGCTCTCTGTATGCCTCCAAACAAACTATACAACACTGGAGCGTTGTACTGTTGTACGGGAAAAAAATCATTGAGATCCTTGATCTCCATTCAACTATTAGTCCATCCATCTATCCCTTTTCTTGATCCACTCACTCAACTCCAACTCTCCTCTTACTACTAGGGAAAAAAAACAAAACTTTTGCTTCACTTAATTTAGACGATTGTGGCCGCTTAAACCTGCAACAATTCTAAGACCACCATAGTTGCTATTCATTGCAAAGGTCTTTCGTAGCAGTTTTGCAACTGATAGGGATGGTTGATTAAAGCGCTATTTTTAATAGCAGATAAAACCTCCTCAAATCTGTATCATTTACAGCGATTTGATCACGATTGTCTTGTGGTAAATTTATGAAAAAAAACGAATAATAAAAGTAAAAATGCACATCACTTCGAATTAATTATTAAAAAAATATTTTGCGTGTGACTATTTTACTCGGCATTACTTCTCAGTATAACAAAAGACAATCTTTTGATATAATTCAAAATTTCCTTGTTTGATGAACAAATAGCTACAGTAACTTTTTTAGTTTTTAAGAATGGGAAGAAAATATTATGTAGAAATTTATGGAGCTAAATATGAGCAGTTAAGGAACATAAATTGGCATAGTTCTACTCTTCAATGAATTGGTGAAGAGTCATTTAAATTTTCAAGTAGTTAAGCTAATTAAGAATTTGTGGTGATTGAAGAAGGTTTAAGAACTTCAAATCATTAAAACTTTTGGCACTTTATATTGAAAATCTTAACTGGGAATTAAAAAAAAATGAAAATTTTAAAGAACTTTCTGTAGTCAAATCACAATCATAAGCACTTAAGTCGATGAAAAGCAAAGATGACTTGGGAGGTGAGAAGAGGTGCACATATATAGCTTTAACGAGTTAATTGTAATAATCCCAAATATGTATCGAGTATTCGAGCTAATTAGCCCCTTAGTTTCATCACTGTTTTCCTTCATCGACTGTTCAATCATGAAAAGAAATCAAATTTGTTTAATATATGGGGAATAGCTCATTGAGTGCGCAGGAGTTATTTCAACTTAATATACTATGTGAAAACTTTCTTTAAATTATCGATTCCCACTTTGTCTCGGTTCTGATCTAGCTTTCATAAAGTTCATGAATAAAGATAGTCTTCTGGGAACAAAATTCTTCAAGCTAATATATATTCTTCTACGCTATCACGTCAATGTTTGTTAAGGGTCATCCAATTCTCCCTAAGTTAGCTCTCACCATGAACATGAAGTATGGCGGTGTACCATCATCATCAGGTGCAAGAAATCAGCGAAACAAATGGGAAACAATGGCTATAATAGGCAAAGAGTAGGATGCAGAGGATGGGGAAGATGGTGTTGGGGAAGTAAATCATGCAACGAACACAAACAAAAAAGAGAAAATGCAACAAAAAGATGAAATACCAGGATATGAAAAACCCAAAACCAGGAAAAAAATGCGGAGCCACACCACACTAAAAGATTCACTATGGGGCTGTTTGGTTGGGACTAAAAGGAGTGTAAAGTAAATCAAATATACATATTTAATTTTTTTCCTATTTGGTTTGACACGGAGGAAAGTAAAACTAAATCCCAAAGTATTCTAAATCCCCCGCTGTAATTCATTTTGCGCGTAAAAGGAGCCCGCCCGTTTTGAGCGAAAAAGGAAATCACATGAGAAAAGCCCATGGGAACCATCGTCGTTTCTTCCTTCTACAGTGGGTGCATCTTCATTTGTTCCTCCACGAAAGCTTTTCAACTTCTCTATTTTGCCAAGCTCAAACTGTTGTGCTTCGCGTGAGAATAGCGAGACCGAATGAGAGAGACAAAGGGAGAGCGTAGGTTGGGCATGTTAATGGGGAAGAGACCATGGGAATGGTATTGGTGGCATACTAGTAACGAACAAAGAGGGCGATGGGATTTTCGGACCAAACGCAGTATGTCTTGAGGTCTGGTAAGTGAGGAAAATGCGGATGACACATTTGCTGTCATTGAAACCGCCAATTTGGAAGAGGCAGCCATAAGGGGAGACGATGGCAGAGGAGAACCATGTGTTGGTAAGAATGTTGAGAGGACGGAAGGAGTTGGTGGTGATATTGTACTCGAGGGAGTGGGCAGTGCAATCGTGCTGTAGAGCTTGGTCGTTGGGGACTTCGCCGACACTGTCTCCCTCTTTATTCCACACGAGAAGGGCCAAGGCCCTGTTCGCTGGCAAGTTCTACACGAGAAGCTGCTTCATTGCTCTAAGGTATGCCTCTTTCCACTTCTGAACAACGCAATGGTCGTGATCTGGTTGATTTGGCAACTCCGTGTGGGAACCTAGAGCATTGGATGGTAAGACCATCTCGTGCGGTAACCTGGAACCATAAGATGTGTTTTCTGTGTTTGATTTTTCTGGGAATGTTAAACTAGCTGGTGATCAGTTGGGTGGCTTCAATATGACAAATAATATTTTTTGGAAATAGGCACACTAGTTGTTCGATCGATTGAATGCCTCATCCAAACGGGCCTCTTATTTTACTTTACTTTGCATACACCAAACCAAACAGAAAGAGCAGTTCCTCTTTATTTACTTTACAGACAACCAAACATTCTCAAATTAATTATTTCACCCTTTATTCACTTTACATGGCATTCACATTATAGCCAACCAAACTGTTGAACATCATCCAACTGATCTTCACCTTCCTGTGAACTTGTAGAATAGAGAAGAACAAACGAAAAACCAAAGAGGGAAAGAAAACAAATGGTGCAAGTTCTTTCACATTTCTCATTCATTACTATAGCAATTACATTATCATATATCATTCTACTTAGACGATGAGGATTAGGTAGTTATAGACTAACAATTAGGATACAACATCAGATAAAGTGTCCTGCTGTACCGAGGTAGTGGAAGCATGATTATCCTTTGATATATGGGCTTGCTTATCACCTCCCCTTAAGCTAGCATTAGGTCCCATAATGGTTAGCTTGCTACGAAGCTCCTTAAAATGCTAAAGTGATGAAGCTTTTGTAAATAAATCTGCTAACTGATCAGAAGTACAAACATTGGATACTAGCAATGATTGATTCTTGATGCACTCGCGAACAAAATGAAAATCTATTTCAATGTGCTTGGTTTTGGCAAGAAAAATAGGATTGTTGGCGAGAGCAATTGAAGAAATATAATCACAAAATAATAGTGTAGGAGATGAAGAATTAATATGAAATTCTTGTAGTATCCGCCTAAGCCAAATAATATCAGTTGAAGCTGTTGCAAGTGCGCGATATTCGGCTTCAGTGGAGGACCGAGCAACTGTTTTCTGTTTCTTAACTTGCTAGGAAATAAGTGTGCGACCGAGAAAGGCACAATAACCAGTTGTTGATTTCTGATCATTGGGATCACCGGCCCAATTGGAATCAAAATAAGCATATAGATGAGGATTAGCAGCAATAATGGATATACCAAAATAAAGTGTACCTTTGATGTAGCGAAGAAGCCGCTTAAGGAGCTTAAAATCATCTTCTTGAGGCTGTTGCATGTGTTGGCATAGTTTATTAACAGTATAAGTAATATTCGGTTAGGTGAGTGTAAATATTGAAGAGAGCCAACCATCTGCTTAAAGAAAACGGATTGAGCAGGTGAGAGTAATTGTGATGAGTTGTATGTTGATTTGGAGGCAATGGGTGATGAGATAGGCTTGCAATCAATCATACCTTCCTTGTTAAGCAAATCAATTACATATTTGGGTTGAGATAAATGATAACCTGTAGAAGTATGTAAAACTTGTATCCCAAGAAAATAAGATATCCTTCTAAGATTTTTCATATGAAATCTTTGAGTAAGTGCCGACAGTAGGTGTTGGATTGTAGAAGAATCATTACCCGTTAGTAGGATATCATCCACATAAACTAGAATGTAGAGAACAATTGAATGCTTGTGATAAATTAATAAGGAGGGGTCGGCTGTACTATGGGTGAAGCCATATTGAAGAAGGTATGTAGAAAAAGTCTCAAACCATTGTATCGGCAATTGCTTTAGACCATAAATAGACTTTTGTAATAGGCAAACATAGTCTGGATGTTGTGAGCCTTTCAATTCTAGGTGGTTGAAACATATAAACAATATCCGTAAGATTGTCGTGAAGAAAAGCATTCGATACATCAAGTTGAATAACTTGCCATTTAAATGTACAAGCTACTACCAGTAGGATACAAATTATTGAAAGTTTAGCCACTGGACTGAATGCATGAAATAATCCAAACCATACTGTTGATTACAACCTTGTGCAACCAACCGGGCTTTATATCTTGTAATTGTGCCATCCAAATGAAGTTTAGATTTAAAAATCCATTTTCATCCTAAGACATTTTGAGATGAAGAAAATGGAACTAATTTACAAGTTCCTTGTTATTGAAGAGCTTCAAATTCACTAGACATCGCTTGACGCCAAACTAAATGTTTGACAGCCTCAGTATAACAGAATGGATCCGAGGGAATAATAGAAGAGCTCAGACTGATGATATGCTTGGGTTTAAGTGTCCTAGTCCGCAATCGTGTAACCATTGGGTGAATGGAGGAATTTGGAGGTGGAGCTGAGATCATTGGTGATGTATGAGAGGAGGTCAAGTGTGATGAAGAAGGACTTGAATGCAATGGTGAAAACTCCTGTGAAGCTGAGGCATTATCTGTAGTTTGAGGAGAAGGATCAGGTATAGAATTACCTGGAATAGAAAAGGTGGAAGAAGGTAATTGTTGTGTAAACAGAGGAACGAATAAGGATGGTGGTATATATTGATTAGAAGATGAGTGAGAAGAGGATGAGATTGGTGGGTAGGAAATTTGAGAGAATGGGAATATATTTTCAATGAATCTGACATGTTAAGAAGTAAGACTTTTACCAGATTCAATGTGATAACATTGGTATCCTTTTGTAGATGAGGAGTATCCTATGAAAACACATGGCAAAGATTTGGAATGAAATTTGGTTTGGGCCAGGGGTGGAAGAAAGGGATAACAGAGGCACCCAAATGTCTGCAGAGAAGAATAATCTGGCTCCTTTTTGTAGAGAAGTTTTAAGGGAGAAGAATGCTGTTTTGATAGAGGAGGAAGTCTATTTATTAAATAGACAACTGTAAGGACAGCATACACCCAGAAATGGTGAGGCATATGAGATTCGAGAAGTAAGGTGTGAGTTGTTTCGAGGATATGACGGTGCTTGCGCTCAGCAACATCGTTTTGCTCTAGAGTATATGGGCAGGTAATTTGATGAATAATTCCATATTGTGATAAAAATAATTGAAAAGCATTGGAACTGTATTTATCCCCACCATCTGAACGCAAACATTTAATACTTGTATTAAATTATTTTTCAACTGGCCTTTTAAACGGATAAAAAATGTGGACAACATCAAATTTGTTGACCTTGTTTTAGATCAGACCCAGGCCCTGGGTCAACCAGGTTGACCAGGTCAACCCAGGTTGACCCTTTAGGCATAAATGGGCCCATTCAAGCCCAAATCATACCCTAGCCTATTCTGGCCCACTCCCTGGCTCCACCCAACCTTGCTTGACCCCAAGTCTAAATGGGTCAACTTTGACCCATTTAAGCCCTTTAAACCTATTTAAAGACATTGGATCCTTTCCTAACCTATTCAAAACTCAAACCACGGCCTAAGCACTCTATTTTCCCTCCTAATCAGTCCCTAACTCAATCCTAGCCGTCCAACTTAGGTTTAGAGCTATATATAGGAGCCTTAGGGTTGTTAGGAAGGGGACACTTGTTCTTACTCTAGATCTAGACGCTCCCAAGCCTTGGGATTTGGTGTACGAGCTCCTTAGGTCTCCCTCCACCTTTCCCCACTCAAAACCGCCGCCAAAGTCTCGCTAGCGACGAGAACTCCGGTGAACCGAGCCTCAATAACTTCCACGTCAATTCGTCGTCGATCCTGAGTATTTCAGGCCACGGTTTCTTCTACAAAAAGGAGCGTGGACAATCTACAAGTGCAACCGAACCAAGATCTCTTGAATCCATTGGATATTTGAGGTATAAGCCCTAACCCTAGTCTAAAACACTTAGGGATAATTAGGTTTCTATTAAGTGCATTTTAATCCAAACATATCACACCACATGAATGCTCTTCATTTAGGGATTCTAGGTTTAAAATTTCAGCTCATTTGATCGAGTAGATCGATCAAACGAGGCGATTATTACCTTAGGCTCTCAGTTCGCCCTAACGCATGCAAAGGCGTGATTCTGGACCGCTGGATTCGTGATCAACGGTCCGGATCTCGCTGGACCAGCCCGCGGTCCTCCCTGTCGTCAGATCGAGCCATCTTGCTTGATCAGAACCGTCCATCCGCGATAGCGGAGGATCGGACGGCTCCCGTGCCTGTCCTACGTGGCTAAGTTAAGACCGCGTCCGTGATCCTTGATTAGGCAATGATGCCGGCAATCATTGCCCGCGGTTGCGGGAGCCAGTCTACGCTCGACGCGTGGCCACTCAGCTGTCGGCCGACGGTCCCTCTCTCCAATCATTGCCCGGGACCGCGGAACCAGTCCCGGGCCGCCACGTGGCCCACCGCCGCCTCTACCACCACCACAACAACAACAACAACATCAAGCCTTTATCCCACTACGTGGGGTCGGCTACATGAATCCTTTTTCTCCATTGTGTCCTATTAAAAGTCAAATTCTCGTTTAAATCTAATAAAGAAAGATCATTTCTAATATTTTCTAACCAAGTCTTTTTAGGTCTACCTCTACCTTAACATAAGTCAAATCTAAGACATCTACTTTCCTAACCGGGTCATCGGGAGGCCGCCGTTTTACGTGACCAAATCATCTAAGGCGACTCTCTCTAATCTTATCTTCCACTGGAGCTACTCCATCCTTTTCACGAATATGCTCATTTCGTATCCTATCTCTAAGGGTAAAGCCACTCATCCATTCATCCACCTGAGCCGCCTCTACCACCACCGAGGCATTTTTTTTAATATTATTTAATTTAAAATCCTTTTTTTAATTGTATTTTAAATCAGAAAATTATATTTTTGAAATTTAATATTATTTAATATTATTATAATATTGATATTATTATTAATAGTAGTATTATTATTCTAATAATAATATTATTATAACAATAGTTATATTATTATAATATTAATTTAGTATTATTTAATATTATTATAATATTGATATTATTATTAATAATATTATTAATATTCTAATAATATTATTATTATTATAATAGTTATATTATTATAATATTAATTTAGCATTATTTAATATTATTATAATATTAATATTATTATTAATAGTATTATTATTATTCTAATAATAATGTTATTATAATAATAGTAACGTTATTATAATATTAATTTAATATTATTATAATATTAATATTATTATTAATAGTATTATTATTATTCTAATAATATTAATATTATAATAATAGTCATATTATTATAATATTAAATTGTTATTATTTAATATTGTTATAATATTAATATTAATAATATTATTATTATTATTTTAATAATAATATTATTATGCTAATATTCATATTATTATAATATTATTATTTTGATGATATTATTATTATATTATATTAATAATATTATTATTATTATTATTTCTAAATTATTATTATTATCATTATTACTAATATTTTAATAATTATAATGATTATTTTCATCATTTTATTATTATTAATATTTTAATTATCATTATTTAATTATCATCATTGTATTTAAAAAAATTATTTTAAAATATTATTATTATTAGTATTATTATTATTATTATTGTTATTATTTATTTATTTGTTTCAAAATTATTTAAAAACTATTATTATTATTATCATTATTATCATTATTATTATTATTTCCTTCAAAAATCATTTTTAAAACCTATTATTATTATTATTATTATTATTATTTTATTTAAAATTATTATAAAACCTGCTATTATTATTATTATTATTATTATTATTATTATTATTATTATTATTATTATTTGACTTTAATATTATTATTACATTATTAATATCATCATAAAGTTATTATTTTAATATTATTAATTAATAATAATATTAGTTACTTTAATATTATTATTATATTAATAATATCATTATAATATTATTATTTTAATTTTATTGATTAATAATAATAATGTTTACTTTAATATTATTATTATATTAATAACATCATTACTATTATTTTAATGATATTATTATATTAATAGTATTATTAATATTTTAATGTTGTTACTATGCTAATAATAATATTATTTTAATCTTATTATTACATTAATCATATTATTATTATTTTAATACTATTATCATATTAATAATGTCATTATTATTATTTTAATGATATTATTATATTAATAGTATTATTAATATTCTAGTATTATTATTATGTTAATAATAATATTATTTTAATATTATTATTACATTAATAATATTATTATTATTTTAATACTATTATTATGCTAATAATATCATTGTTATTATTTTGATGTTATTATTATATTAATATTATTATTGTTATTTTAATATTATTATATTAATAATAATATTATTATTTCATTATTAATATTTCAAAATTACCTTAACTATCATTATATTATTATTAATATTTTAAAATTATTTTAATTATTATTATTTATATTTATTTTAAAATCCAGAAATATTAATATTTGATTTATTTTAAACTTATTAATTATTTTCAAATATTAATTATTTTAAATTATTTAAAAATTACTTTTAAACCCATTTAACTTCAAAAATTTCTAACTTTTCCGTTTTAAATCGAATTTTTGCGTATAATACCTTGAAATTTTTAGGAAAATGTGAATTTTCATTTAAAAATATTTTCTGTATATGATTCTGTCCTTTCTAGATGTTTTTTGTATTACTTTGTTATTTAGCTATTTAAATACTATTTAATTAATATAATTAGCTATTTTAAAATAAAAAAAAATATTTTAAAACCCCCCTTGGTGGCTGGTAGACTTCCCATGCTTATGAATTGAACTAATTTCAATTATCTTATTTTTAAACCAATATCATTATATATTTATAATATTTAGGTATTTTAAAATTATTTTCAGACTTAAATATTATTTAAATTCCTTAATTTTGGGAGGTCCGTCTCTTGTGAAATTTTAAACCTAGGACCTATGTGCGAAAAGTATTCATGTGGAAGAAGGATTAGTGAATGATTGGGTCACAATCATTCACTAATCACTTCATTAGGATTCTTTACTTAGTGCTTTCGTAGTCTTTTGCATGTGTAGGATGCACAAGCACTTAGCCTAGGTTCTCCTAGATCTAAGGACATGTCTGGTGTGTTTATTTTTGCTGCATTTCCCTTATGTTATGCCTAGGGTTAGCTAAGACATTGATTTAAACCCATCTGACGTAGTGGCACCCTAAGGACAATAATTAAGGACCCGTCTAGCAAACTTAGAAAAATTTCAGAAA
Source organism: Dendrobium chrysotoxum (assembly GCA_019925795.1). Classification (NCBI taxonomy): domain Eukaryota; kingdom Viridiplantae; phylum Streptophyta; class Magnoliopsida; order Asparagales; family Orchidaceae; genus Dendrobium; species Dendrobium chrysotoxum. The sequence continues at coordinate 46,615,568 of CM034301.1, forward strand.
TTAGGGTTTACCTCTGATTGACTTGAAATTTGAATCACTTAAACTTAGTGACATCCTAAACCCCTCAGAATTTTCTAGAAATTTTTAGGACTTATTAAACCCCTTAATTGATCAACCGTAATTTACCCTTTAATTAGGACCCAATAACTTCAAAAAATTCTAATAAATTTATTTTAAATCAGAAAAATACCCGTAATATATCAAACTCTCCAGAATTCAGTCCCTAATCTTAGATAATTAGGGCCTCTTAATTGGACATTAATCTGAACTTTAATTCAGCCTTAATCAAAAATTACCTTTTTGCCTTAATTAAATCATTAAAAATTATTAAAAATCCCAAATCTTCCCCAAACACTTGGGAACACCTTCTTAGGTCATTTTTGACCTTTGGGGGTGATTACAATTAGTTTGGAGCTAATTTGGGCCAAAACCCCCAAGGTACCCCTAATTAGGCAATTTCGATAATTCATTTAATTGCCCCAACTTCTAAAAATCATAACTAATTACAGAAAACTCCAAAATGGGAAAACTAAAAGGCATTCAACTCTAATTAAAGTCTAATATTTATTAAAAATATTAGGTGTCCAGAAATCAGCTTAAATCAAAAAGTCAATAATTCGGTCAAACATAGTTCAAAACAAGACCAAAACTTCAGAAATTCATAACTTTGGATAGAAGGGTCCAAATTGGGCATGCTAACTGTCTAACTGATCAAGTTAAGGTCTAATATTTTATAAAAATATTAGCTATCCACAAATCTCCTTTAACCAAAAAGTTAATTTTGGACCCCCCTTTACCTAGTGTATAGGTAGACCCCGAACCTCCTAAAATTCACTAATGTAATTTAAACTTCAAACATCATTACCCTAAGTATTAAAACTGACCTACACATCAAATTAATTAAAATAGATCCTAATTCACTAATATTTGGACTTTAATTAAAACTCACTCTTCAGACCTACAACAAACCTGGATAGTAGGCAATTGTAACTAACTACCCAGCTTAGGATCTTCCTCAGCCACACAAGCTTCTACACACACTGTAGAATTGTTTGCTAGGGCACCACTTCTAGACTTAGGCTAGGCCGGTGTTTACTTTTCCTGCTGTGTGCCGAGCTTTTTTGGGTTTTCACTACATATTGTGATTGAAATGTATGTGTGTTTACTTACTTTTACTGCACTCTGGAATTTGATGTGATCGCATGATAGACTACCCATAGGTTAGGATCGATGTTAATACTAACGATGTCTTCTGCAGGTGGCCATGCTCATTCAACACTAAATAAAAAGGGGGGCAATAATCATGATTTAAAAAAATACTAATGATATTTTATGCAGATGCTTCAGAGATTGCTCAGCCCCCCTAAATAAATGAGGGCTAATTAAAAATTATTATAAATTGCTACAGGTGCTCCAGAATCGCTTAGCCCTCAAATAATTAAGAGCATGACCAAGTGAGGCTGTGATAAGCATTTTATTTTCCCTATAATTGCTTGTGATATATTAAACTGCTTGGGGTGATTTTTATTAGGATAACCTTGCAAGAGAGTCTAGAATTTACTGCTTTCATTTAATGTAATTGATTGTGATATTGGTTAAGAGTTGTGAAAGTTTATTTTGAGTGGGAATATTGAGATCCAAAGGTTGGATTCCAAAGAGAAAAGGACACCCAATATGAGGATAGTCCTTTTCTATTTGGAAATCCAAATTTGGATCAGTCTACTACCCAAGGAGTCCAAAGAAGCTGAGATCCAAGGAGTCCAAAGAAGCTGAGATCCAAGGAGTCCAAGGAAGAGAAGATCAAGAAGATGTAGATCCAGAGTATCTCACTCAAAATAACTTGCGTCTGTTTTAGGATTAGAAATCCGGGTTGTTGGCAGTGGTACCCAGCCACTTTAATTTTCTGCAGACCCTGGGTTGTAATTAAGGGCAGTTGGCCTATAAACATTTAATTGATTTATTTAATTATTTACTGTGTTTGATTTGATGTTGATTGCGCATAAGTTGTATGCTTTTCTTAATTTATTGGCGATCTGTATGTCGCTTTTATTTTAGCCTAAACTTCGTTAGGCTCTCTAAGGACTAAAACTTTTTCTACTTATAACTGATATTCAAAATTTTAAGGTTTAAACAATCTAGTAACTTAACGATCTAGGAAATTGCCGGAATCGTCCGGGGTTGCATGCATATTATTGCATTTCTCTCTTTCCTTCTATAAGACACTTCCCCGCCTGTGGGTAGAGTCCGGATAATCTGACCTAGAGGATGAGGTGCCGGACCTAGGGAAGCCCAGTCTAATTCTAAAAATTATTTTATAAGCCTTTTTAAAGTTCTATGCATACCTGATTTGGAAGCTTCAACTAGCTTGCATTGCATTAGAAACTAATTAAATCAAAATTTTAATTGCATTAGCTCTAGGAGCATTCACCCAACATCAGTCCGGGGCCAATTAGCAGAGTCTCTAGATGTCGGTCCCACTTTCAATAAACTATAACATACCCACCCATCTTTTATAAAAATGACTGGACATCATGGTTTTAAAGTGATTAGGTGGTTAGCTGGCTCCCCCTTCCAGGTCGGGGTAAGTCCAAGTTTTGCATTGCATTAGCTAGGACACGGGTGTTAGTGTTGTAGAACACTAAACCCATTAGATCTAGGATTTAAGGCTACTATTGTTTCTTAGTACGCCTCATCAGTAGGTAGGTCTTCTGTCTTTCAGAGACCATAAGCCCTACATATCTGCATCACATGGATGATGTCACCTCCATCTTTCTCTCCTGTATGCTCTGAGTGCATGACTTTTATTTTATCTAGTTCCTTTTCACTACCTTAGTCCCTCCGTATGTTGATCTGAGTCGTGCATGTTGACTAAGCCTAGTTGAACCTCTCTTTCCCTTCGAGTAGGATTTCCTAATCTTCGCCCTATGTGCCAATCTCAATTTGGGAAGAATAATGTAGAATCCTTAATCGAGAGTTTTCTCAGGCCCCGACCAGAGATGTAATTAACCACGGGGGCTTGCGCCCATGGGAAACCGAATCCCACTCTCAAATAAACCCCATTCGAGCTAATGTATCGGGTGGGGAAAATTCGTTGTGATTAGATCGTACATATTGCTATCCATCGGGGTGTGCTGGTGAGAGCCACTATCCACAATGGTTAATCATATGTGTGATCGAATCTGCCCTCCCATTGGCAGTAAATATTATCTCCCTTCGCGGGGCGGCGGTGTTGTTGTGCCCTTTCGGAGGTCCACATAGCTTTTAAAGGATAAAGCTAGGAAAATCGAGAAAAATCATCAATGAACAAAACATAGTATTTATAACCATTTAAGGATAAAATGGGGGAAGGACCTCATACATCACTATGTATCATTTCTAAGACATGAGTCGATCTAGAAGAAGAAGAAGAAGAAAAAGGCAACTTGTGACTCTTACATAGTGCACAAGTATTACAATGATAACTTGTAGATAATAAAAATAAGCCAACATTTTTTGGTAGCTTGAGAAGAACTGGATGAGATGGATGCCCAAGGTGATAATGCCATAAAAGGGTTGAAGTTTTTGTAGCTAAAAAAGCTGAAAGAGATGGACAGCAAGTTGAATCAGACTTGATGGGGGTAGAGTCCTCAACGAGATTGACCTTGAAGGAGAATGTGGTTGGTCTTCTGGTCCTTGATATAGTAACAATGTGAATCAAAAATCACAGAGCAAGAGTTATCAGCAGTGAGGTGATTGACCGAAAGAAGATTATGAGTTAATTCACTACAGGAAAAGTACCTTTTGCCGGCGGATGGAATCCACGGGTAACAATGAAAATGCGCTGGAAATTTCAGGTTTTCAGCGCATTTCCGATAGAAATTATTCCGATGGTAATTCAAGCGTCGGAAAAGAATTACTATCATATTTTTTCACCAGAAATATTTCCGGTGGCATTTCCGGTGGAATGCCGGCAAAAACATTGGATAAGATGATGACTTTTATGGTATCGTGTTCCGGCGAATTATCCACCGAAATTACCGGCGAAAAACATCCGCCGGAAATTTTGGCAAAAATTTTGTCGCAACAAAACGACGGCCTTTTACTGTCGGATATTACCGTCAAAATATCCTCCTGAAGTTCTGGCCCATATTTCTCTTGGAAACATCATCGTATTGTCTTACCGACAGTGTTTCCGGCAGAAAATCTATCGAAAACCTGTAGCATAGACAAAAAAAATCTTCTTCCTTTTGAAAAGTGATTTCCACAATTAAATTTGTATACAAAAAAATACAACACAATATATATTGATACATCCAATTCTGATCTAGAACATCACCAATTATATTATTAAATATATCCAAACAACAAATAACTAAACATGTATATAATAAACATAAACAAGAAGAGTATCATCAACAAATATTTAAACATGTCTAAAAATACATAAATACAGATGTCCACATCAGTAAAATAAATAAATAACATCTACTCTGATTCTGTTTCCTCCTCAGCTGATGCTGTACTCCTCCCACTACTCATCTGCTCTCTCATATTTCGTATTTCTTCTAACATTTGAGCTTGCTACATTTGCATCTGCTGCTGCATCTCCAACTGTTGCTGTTGCATGCAACTTAAATTCTGCTAATAATATCTCTATTTATTTCACCATCACTTTGAACAATCGATCCAAGATATCAAAAATGTGTACTCTTATTAATGACTTGATCACCCAAAGTCACAATCTTTCCACTAGATCTATTATTATTAAAATTACACTCAATATATTTAATTTTAGATCTACTCAAACAAAAGCCTTTAGACTCTATGGTTGACCTCCATAATTCAAGTTTACCTTCAACTCCCTCTCTAGTTTTATCTCTAGACTCTAAGGTTGACATTGCTAGGATTATAATATGATGAATTTAAAAATCTTCTTGATACTAATCACTTAGTGGGTCTTTTTTAGAATCAACATTATAGTACATTGCTTTCTCTCCTCCATGGTAGAGAAATAGAAGGAGCAAACTCAAACAACGCAAAAGGGAGAAAGTTACCTACACAACAAGCGATCTCCCATTAAAATGTCATAACTTCTGATCCAGTAGGAAGGGAAGTTCATCGAAGGAGCAAACTCAACAGCTCGAAAGGAAGAAAGTTACCTACACAGCAATTGAGCTCCCGTTCATGCTTCCAAACAAAAAATGTCGTAACTTCCGATAAGGGAAGGTCGTCGAAGGAGAGAAGTCGAACAGCACGAAATAGAGAAAGTTACCTACACAGCAAGCGAGCTCCTGTTGCTGCTTCCAAACAAAAAATGTCGTAACTTCCGATCTAGTAGGAATGGAACGTCGTCGAAGGAGCGAACTCAAACAACGACGAAGGAACAAACCTGAAAGAAAGAGAAGTGCAAAAGAAATAAAAAGCCAGGCGTGGATCGGCCGATATAAGGCCATTATCGGCGTTGTTTCCGGCAGATTATCCATCGGTTATTTTACCGGTAGATATTAAGCTGGTATTATTTTGTCTGGTTTAAGTAAGCCGGCGTAAAATATGCCAAAAATTTTGTCGGTAATTACCAGCGAAATATGCATCAGAATATATAAAATATCGGCGCAAAACTGGCGGATTGGCCACCGGTACTATAGCGGCAGTAAATCCGCCAGAAATATCGCCGTAAAAGTACCTGCAAATATTCCACAGGTAATTCCGCCATATTTTCCAGTGTATATATATCCGCTGGAAAGTCCGACGGTAATGGAGTATTTTCCTGTAATGATTGAAGAACAAGATGAAGTGAAGAAAGTCAGAGCTTACGGTTGGGAGTGGGCAATAAACCTTTACCAGTGTGAGTGATGGGTAAGAGCTCTGCATTGGCGATCATAACTTGCTAATTTCCTTTGTATGGCTTTGCATTAAATAATTGATTGGAATCAACAGTAATGTGGGATGTAGCACCTGTGTTAAGTAGCCAGTCGGAGGAGGAAGAAGCAACGTCAACGGAGAATGTAGAAACTGGTGGTTGGTAGGAGAAATCACCACGATGACAACATTAAAGGCAGAGTGGCCAATCTTGCCACATATTTGGCATTCGATTGTGGAAACAAAGGAGGTAGAACTTCTTCTAGAAATGATTCATCCACGAGGAGGCCTGGAAGAGAAGCGACCACGGTAACCACGACCACGCGCTTTGCCACGTTGAGTTGAGAATGCCTGGATAGGTTCGGAGGAGATAGATATTTCATGAACCACTTCAGAAGCTAGGTTCAGCTCTTCACTACAAAGTAAAGCATAACAATCATCTAGATTTATCGGATTCAGTTGGGTTCTAATGGTAGTTTTAAAAGTTTGATATGAGCTTGATAAGCCATTAAGTGTATAGAGAATAATGTCTTCCGGCGGTAATGGGGTGTCGGATGAACCGATAGCATCAACCTTAATTTCAATCTCAGATAGATACCACATCATGGTTTTATCCTTCATAGTGATATGATGCAGTTCATTCTTCAATTGAAGAATGCAAGAGCGATTCGTCGATTGAAGATGATGCTCAATAGTTTGCCAAATCTGAGAACATGAATCAAGATTCAAGACATATGGAAGGAAGGTAGGAGAAATTGTAGAATAAAGAACTGCAACAATATTTTGATCAATCAACAACCAAGTATAATAATCTGGATTTGAAGAAATTTCTGTAGAAGAAAATATAAGTTTTGTGGTTTTGGAGTAGAGCCATCAAGATATTCTTAAAAAACATTAGCAGTAAATAGTTTTAGGATTTATGACTTCCACAATGGATAATTTTCAGCTGTTAGTTGAATATTAAGTATAGATTTCACATTAGTCATAAAAAAATTGAGCTGAGAAGGAATCTGAATATTAGCCATTCTAACAACATATGGAGATTGATAGGAAGTAAAAGATTGAGATGGGTTTTCCATGAGTAAGAGAGGAGGAAAACAAAAATACTAAAGCAGGCCGTGAGGCGAGCAGGTCTGCTCTGATACCATGTTGAACATCCTCTAACTGATCTTCACCTTCCTATGAACCTGTAGAACAGAGAAGAACAAACGAAAAATTAAAGAGAGAAAGAAAACAAATGGAGCAAGTTCTCTCACATTTCTCATTCATTACTGTAGCAATTACATTACCATATTTCATTCTACTTAGACGGTGAGGATTAGGTAGTTACAGACTAATGGTTAGGATACAACAGCACATAAAGTGTCCTGCTGTACCGAGGTAGTGGAAGCATGATTATCCTTTGATATGTGGGCTTGCTTATCACAAACAACCCCTATGAAAATTAGGAGAAAGTTGTCCAGATCTTTTTTTCTCTCTCTTATCTTATCTCTCTTCACTCTTGTACCACTCTCATACATGAACAAATAAAGAGAAACCCATTAAAAAAAACCAAGGAAAGCAACCATTCATGAAAAATGAGAAAGAAAACTATCTAAACTATTTGGTTAAGAAAACTAATGGATTAAACATAGTTGAGACCATCACATATAGAATTAGAACGAGTGAGATATGTCTAAGGAGTAGATAATCCTTGAATTGAGAGGAGGGACGGAATGAAAATCTGATAATAATATTATTAAATAATTATATGTCACCATGCAACATAAGCCATAACTATAAATAATCATTAACAAATATTGACTTATATGTGACACAGTGTAATCTCCATTTAGAACTTTGACAATGTTCCATGCATAATAGAAGCTTAAGTTTTAAAAAAAAAATGCACGATGATGCGATCAATGATTTTTTTCACTAAAAATGAAATAGAAGTATTGTTGTGCTTGTGAGTGCATAATTTTAGGCTAGTTTGATCCAATAATCATTGATGGTATGATTGGGACTCTTTTAAATCAACATAATATAGGCTTCGTTTGGGACAATTTTCTTATTGCTTTCTAAAATAGCTTTCTTGCACAATAACTTTTATTTGAAGAAATTTTTATACAAAAAAAAAATTGCTTTAGAAAGCAATATGAAAGCTGACCAAACGAACTCATAATCTTTTGCACATAATGCTTCCTTTCCTTTCAGAAATTAAGCAAGGCTAATTATATGTGAAATTTAAAAGTTGAACCATGAAGGCCCAATAAGATGAGAATGCCTTGTGATGAAAACTCTACTGTTGTTTTGATTGAAAAATATGTTTTGAAAAGAGGTTTAATTTTCTTTGGGAAATGTTTAATGTCTGAAATTTTGAATTTTATAATCGAACACTTATTATGAATGATATATCACTTCGAAAAGTGAACATATCGTTCTCTAATAGGTTCAGATTACAAATCTTTGAATTTATCTGATTATTATGATCAAACTCAAGGAGAAATAATATATGATCCCGAAGGATCAAAATAATGTTTAATCCATTGTTCGACTACAATAATTGAGATAAGAGATCATTAATTTCATATTTAAAGTTATGATTGTAATTGATATATCTATCCAGAGAAAGAAGATATCAATTACTATCGATAGTTCAAATATGATGATAATGATCGTAAAGTTTGAATTTCCCAAAGATAATCAATTGAAGGTTTTGAAAACTTGATTTTGAAATCTGGTCTGAGTTTCTAAATCTCCTACGAGCGCAAGCCCTCGTAGTTAATTACATCGTAGGAAACCAGAAAATTTTCTACGAATACTCTCGATTAAAATAGCGATACGAATTTTATTTAAGATTTCAAAGATTGATATCAAAGAAGGTTAAAGACCGGGATTTTCAATAGGGAATGGTTCAAGATTGAACAGTTATTTCTGGAGTCAAAGGAAGAAGAGTAGGAGGTGTTTTGAGATTCTGAATTACTTTAGAAATACCCCAACCTATCCTAAGTGTTGGGCTTGAATTTGATTGAAAGATATTTTAATTTGAATGATCAATTTTATTAGAAAGTGGGAATCAGATTCCCAGAAGGTTGAGGTCTTAAGATTGAACATTTGCCTCAGAACCTAAGTCTAAAATGGGTACTGAGAATCAGTGACCCGGATCCTAGCTAATGCAATGCAATCTGGACTTACCCCGGCCTGGATTGGGGAGCCAGCTAAACCACCTAAACGCTTTTAAAAGCCATGAGTCAAAGTCTTTATGAAAGAGTGATTAGGGATATTGATTAAGATTGGTTTAAAGAAATGGGGTCGACATCTAGAGCAGATCCTAATTGACCCATTAACATATATTGGGTTAAATGCTTAAGCTAGAAATGCAATTAAAGATTTAGACTCAATTTTTTTATTTGTTACTAATGCAATGCATGCTAGTTGACTCGATAAAATGCTTAAATCAATATGAAGCAGTTTTAAAATAGGCTTAAAAATAGGTTTTATCCTAAAGATTGCACAACATCCCCTTGGACAGAATTGCACCCTAATAGGTCAGGTGGTCTGTCAGAACCCGCAGGCGGGGAGGTGCCTAATAAGGTAGAGAAAAGTTAATATGAATGCATGAAAAACTCCCGGCGAGTCCGGGCTTACTTCTTAAGAGCGTTAGAGTTTCTATCTGAGCTTAAAAATTTTTAAGTTTTGTTTAAGTAGAAGAAGTTAATGACCGTACCCTCACGAGCCTCCGATCGGGTTCCAGGCTAAATCAAAATCGACATGCAATAGCGCCAAACAAACTACTAAAAGCATGCGGGTCCTTAATCGCAATCAGCATCGAGTAATCAAATCAACATTTAATTAAATTAATTAAATAAATGCTCAAACTGAAAGTTCATAGGCAAGTGCCCTTAATAATACAACCCAGGGTCTGCAATAAAGTAAAGTGGCCGGGTACCACTGACTACAACTCGGATTCTACTCCTAAGACTCAAGTGACTTTGAGATTTGAGATTCTTCTCGTTCTTCACTTCTTCGTCTCCTTAGAACTCCTTGGATCGTCGGGTCTGGATATCCAAATGAAAAGAAACTCCCCCTGAATAGGGGTGTTATCTTTTCTCTTTGGATACTTGAACTTCATCCTAATTTGGATCTCCAAATGGATAGGAACTCTCCCCTAAGGGATGTTCCTTCCTCTTTGGATTCCAAATTGGGTGCTTAAGTATCTCAATCTCAAATCACTTTAAACATTACAACTCAATTTAAATCAAATTACATCAAATTGAAATTAAAAATCTAGACTCAACAACCTGCAGGGTTATCCTAATAATCAGCAGTTTATATTTGACATCCCAAGCAGTTAATATATTGAAATTTAAAAATGTTCAATCACAGCCACGCTTGGCCATGCTCTTTTAATTTTAAAGGGGGACTTAAGCAATTTTCTGGAGCACCTGTGCAATTTAATAATTATGATTTTTGCCCCCTTTAATTTATGCCCTGTATGAGCATGGCCACCTGCATAAGATTAAATTAGTACAAATCGTTCCTAACTTAAGGGTAGATCTAACGTACAATCAATCAACTCAGAGTGCAGTAAATAAATAAACAATCACATCAACATCAATTACTTAAATCTAGCAACCAGCATGCAATGAAAACCACGGAAAACCCGGCACACGCAAGTAGCAGAAAAGTAAACACCGGCCTAACCTAAGACTAAAGTTGGTTGTCCTAGCAAACCATCTAAAGTGTGTGAGGTAGGCTGCGTGGCTTTGATATGTCCTAAATAGGATGATTTGATTGAAGTTGTTTAAAGTTCTAGTTGGTTGAAGGCTTAAGGGAAGATTTAATTTGAATTTAAATATTAGTGACTTGAAATTGATTTTTAAATTTGATTTTAATTATTTGTTGGATATCACCTTTGTTTCACACCGAGGCCGTGAAGTTTATTTCACCTTCCTTGGGGCTAATTTAATAGCCTCGTAGGCCTGGGTTACCTAGTGGTACCCGATATAATTAAATGATTTGAGTTTGATTAAGGTTTAAAGGTTGATTAATTTTAATTAGAATTAGTTGGTTGTTGATTTTAAGTTCAAATTAATGTTTTCTGGAATTTTGAGTGATATGTTGAATCTTGGTATTTTCTGGATTATTTTAATCATTTAATTAAGGGGTTAAAAAATGACTTTTTGATTTAAGGAATTTTCTGGAAAGTTAATATTTTATTAACATACTAGACCTTAATATGATCAGTTAGACAGTAAGTATGATGAAATTGGATTTTTCTAGATTTTATTATGAAGGTTTGAAGTTTTGACTTAAATTTGAACTAAGTATGACCAAAAGTTGACTTTTTCAACATTAGTTGATTTCTGGAAACTTAACATTTTTAATAAATATTAGAGCTTAAGATGAATTGTATGCCTTTGAGTTTGCTCAATTTGGAGTTTATTTGAATTAGTTATGAATTTTTGAAGTTTTGACTATTTATTGAATTATTTAAATTGTTTAATTGGAGACCCTTTTTATGATTTGAATCCAAATGACCTCCAAACTTCTTGAAATCAACTCCAAAGGTCAGAAATGACCTAAGGAGTGATTTCCAAGTGTTTGGAAATTTTCTGGAATTTGTAATTATTTTTAATTAATTAAATTAATTAAATTTCAGATTTCAATTAAAATTAAATTAAACTTAATTTTGAAGTCCAATCAAAGGGCTTTTATTTTTCATTGATTAAGGGTTTAATTCTGGTCAGTTTAAGGTATTATATGTAATTTTTGGACTTAATCTTGATTTATTATAATTTTTGGAAGGTTTAAGGGCTTAATTAAGGTTTAAACTTGATTAGGTTAATTAAGGGGCTTAATGATCTCAAAAGTCAGTGAAAATTTTTCTTAAGGCTGAGAGTGTCTCTAAGTTTAAATGGTTTGAGTTTCAAGTCAATTGAAATTATATCCTAATTAATGGAAATTTTCTAAATTCTCTAAGCAAAGTCCTTAATTGTTGTCCTTAAGGATGACACTAAGTTTAATTGAGTTTCAAATCAATGTTTCTAACCCTTGACTCAACATGCATGATATGCACACATATAAACATAATCAATCCTATGTCTAAGAGAGCCTTAAACTAAGTGGTGTGTGTATGTCCTTAAACATGCAAGGATTTATACTAATTAAATACTCTTAATTAGATTAATGAATGATTAGATCAAAATCATTCATTAGCACTTCCACATGACTACTATTCAAATATGTTAATCTATGTTTAAAATTTTATAGTAGATCTCTCAACCTAAAATATTTAAGTATCTATGTATATATTTCAAAATAATTTTAAAAAGTACTTAATCTATACATGAAATTATTTATATAGACATAGGTTTTTAAATTAAGAATACTTAAAATATGATTAGGGAGATTTTAATATCTAATTGAGAGACCTACTGATCTATTAAGATCATTTGAAAATAAAATTTTTAATTTTCAAAATAATTGGTTTAATATTTAATTGGACATTAATTAAATATTAAAATAATTAAATAATTAAAATAACTTAAAAGTAATCAAGTTTTGATCTCTGAAATTAGTCTCAAGTTAAAGTACTCAATTTTCTGAAAATTTTGATATATTATATTAATTTTTCTGATTTAAAATGAATTTTTTATGAATTTTTGAAGTTTAAACCAATTAAAATGGATTTTTAAATAATTTTACATTAATTAATAATTAAAAAAGTAATTTTAAAATCAGTTGACTTGAATTTTAAGAATTTTCTGAAATTTTAAAAAATTATTTAAAATTTTGATGAGACATATTAATTTTTAAAAGTATTCAAATTATTAATCATTAATTAAATATTAATTAATTATTTAAATCCTTAATTGATATATTAAATAATATTGAGTATTTAAATTATTTTATGAATTTAAGATATTTTAAATAATATTTAAAATCTTTTAATTAAAATTAATATTAATTAAGATATTAAATCATTTGATATTAATTAAGGTGATAAATCATTTAATACTAATTAAAATTATTAAATATTGTATATATAAAAAAAAACTTTAACTAATTTAATATTAGTTAAAATAATATATTATTTAATATTAATTAAAACATTAATTACCACATATTAATTAAAGCCTTAAGTAATTAATAATAATTAAAATAAGAAATTATTTAATATTAATTAAAATGTCAAATAATTTTATGTTAATTAAAATTAAAATTAAATTTTAAAATTGATTAATTAAATTTAAAATAATTTTATAATGTATATTTAATTATATATATTAATTTAAAATTTATTTCTGTTTTTTTTTATCCTAATTAATTTTATAAAAAGAAAAAAAAATCATTTAAATAATGATTTTTTAATCATTTTAAATGATTAAGGTTTCAGATGCCACATGGCAGCATCCAACAGGCTTGCTTAAACGCGGGCGGCATCGCTGAGTCGGTCCACGTGGCGGAGCCTAATTTGCCGGCAATCATTAGGTGGAGTCCACACGCTTTCCACTTAAATGAGTCAGCAATCCTTCGCAGCCGTTCGATCCTCCGCGGTTTGGATTGGACGGCTGTGATGTCGCTGGACCGGGATTACAACGACAAAACGGACCGCGTGATCGAATCCGAAGGCGGAAAGGCTGCATCCGGACCGTTGATCGTAAAATCAACGGTCTGGATCTTACGTAGCTGGGAGGTTACGTAAGTTAAGCCCTAGAATGAGTTTTCGAGCTCATTCTCTCGATCGGGTGGACCATTTTAAATGAAATTTTAAACACAAATTATCACAGTGAATAGAAGTGATGTGGATTTTGTTTCAAAGCTTAATATGCACTACTTGAAAAGATAATTTACCCTATGTGTTTTAGTCTAGGGTTTGAAATATACCTCAATCTAACAGTTGGATTGAAGAGATCTTGATTTTTCTGAGCTTGTAGACTGTCCTCGCTCAATTTTGTAGAAGACCTTGCGAGCTGGGAGTGCCTGGATTGTGTGATAGAAGCCTTGGACGAATTCTGGCTTAGTTCGCCGGGAATCTTGCCGCCGGCGGACTTTGACCGGCTGGGTTGAGTTGGGAATGGGTAGATAAAGGTCTGGAGAGCTTGAAAACACTAAGAGGTCGGCTGGAAACTTGAGGAAGTGAGAGAATGGGAGAGTTAGAATGAGGGCTCCTATTGAGGTTTTGCCCTATTCAATCATTCTCTATCTAGATGGAGGGCTAGGATTGCTTGAATATACTCCTTGATGCTTGACATGTGTCTAGGGAGTAGGTGGGAGACAGGGGAATCAAGGACATAAGGACATTCCATGTGTAAAGGGTCCTTTGTCCTCTAGGGAGCATATAGGTTGAATAGAAACCATTTGATCTCGATCTAAAGGCTGGGGATGCCTCTAGGAAAGTTCTGGAATCCCTCCAAGCAGTTGGAGAGGATTTGGATCAATGGGAGATTAACCTAATAGGGATTTTTACCTATTTTGACCACTCCAAGGCCTTGCTTTGACTATTTGACCAGTCAAAGTTCCTTGGACTGCTGAGGTGGCAGTAAAGGAGAACCTTGGGTGCTATTTGAATGACACTTGAGAGCTTAATTTAAAATACATGGGTATTTGATTAAAAAAATTAGGAATTTGACCACAACTAGTATGTTGACTTTGGTCAAAATTCCTAAGATTTGATTGGCCAAGCATTAGGACATACCAAGGGCATGATTTGAAATGAATTTGATGGCTTGAAAGTAGTGATTTGATGGAGTGAGTTGATTTGATCCAAATAGGCTAGATTTGACTAAACTTAGTTCAGTTGACCAAGTCAACTATTGACTTGGTCAAATGTCCCATTAAATCCTAATTGTTGAGGGATGTGTTCAAAGGGTCTTGATGGGGTTTTGAATTAAGTTTGAAATGCATTTGAGGCTTGATTCAAAGTAGAAAAGTTTAATGGTTGAACTGGTCAACCTGGGTTGACTTGGTCAACCAAGTTGACCCAGGGTCAGGGTTTGGGCTAGACAGGTTTGAAATAAAATTCTGGATTTGTTGGAGATAATTTCAGGGATCAGAATAGTCACCTGATTCAAAACACCTATTCAGGACCTTAATGGGCCTGATGGGTCAACTAGGTTGACCTGGTCAACCAAGTTGACCCAGGGTTAGGGACTGGGTCCAAATAGTTCAAAATGATATTCTGAGTCCACTGGTGGTAGTCTCAAGGTCCGGAGAGGTTATTTGGTCAAAATGACCTATTTGGGCCCTTAATGGGCCTTTAGGTCAAATCTGGTTGACCTGGTCAACCAGGTGGGTCCAGGGTCTGGAAATAGGCTCAATAGACTTGAAATGACATTTGGAGACCAATGGAGGTGGTCCCAAGGTCTGGGGAGGTCATTTGGTCAAAATGACATATTTTGACCCTAAAAGGGGCCTTCTAGGTCAACTAGGTTGACTTGGTCAACCAGGTTGACCCAGGGGCTAGTTCTGGGTTCAATGGGTTTGGTTTGACATTTGAAATTTGCTGGAAGTGACTGCATTTGATTTGGAGGTCATTTGGTTCAAGTGACCAGTCACACCCTAGAGGGGTATTTTGGTCATTTTGACCCCTGGTCAACTGGGGGTCAAATTGAATCCAACAAAATGCAGTTTATTGCTCAATGAGTCATAATCAAGGGTCTGGAGGTGATTGGAAGCTTTGGACAAAGCTCCAAGATCAAAATCCATTGGGTGGTAGGTTCAGTGGCATAGATTGTAAATATTTGAAGATTTTACAGTCTTTGGATTTCAATTCAGTTTCTGAGGTTAGAGATCTCAGAATGAGCTCAAATTTGGAGGGTTACCTCTAGAGACATGTCACATCAGTGTGGAACTGACAGATCTTGAATCAGAGGTCATTTGATAGGGTTTTGAAATGTTCAAAGATTTGCTGGAAAAGGCTTTCAGGACTTAGACCTTTGGCCTTGGATTTGAATCTGAAAATCTGGTTTTGAATTGGATTTTGAGCTTGAATGATAGGATTTGAATTAAGTTTAGATTGAATTGAAGCTTGGATTGATTTAGAGGAATCCTAGGATTTAGAATAGGTCCTAGGATCCAAATCAGCTTAAGGGAGTCCTAAGGTCTAGAATAGATCCTAGGGACTAAAAAGATCATATGATCTAGAGTCTGGCAGAATCCTAGGGTCTAGAATAGATCCTAGGGTCTGAAGTCTGGGAGAATCCTAGAATCTAGATTTGTCTTAAATTGTATTGATCTGGGGTCAAGATTGATTTGAATTTAGATTGAACTAAGATCAGATTGATCCTAGGGTCAAGATTAAATCCTAAGGATTGGAAAGATCCTAAGGTCTGGATTGGTCATGCTAACCTCATACAAAAATGAGGTCAACAACTGTTGATGAAGATATGACTGAGACTGGTATAAAGGCTTCATTTGGGATGATTTTTTTATTGAATTTTTTTACTAAAACACTATTCTAAGAAGCAATAAAAAAACCGTCTCAAACGAAGTCTAAATTTTTTTAAATAAAAAATATCAAAAAAACTTCCAATCAATAGAATGAGTGATCTAATTAATACAATAGCCGAAAAGCTTTAGTTAAAATTATGTATATATTTTTTCTTACTCTCATAATAGAGATCACATGTTCAAATCTAATCTATGACATTCTTAAGCAATTTTTTATTAAAATTTTGTAAGAAGACTTTTATTCAAGCTTTTTATCATTAACAGCCACTAATCTACTTCTAAGAGTGAATGATCATATAAGATTTTCTCTAAAAAATTTTATTTGGAATTTCTCCAAGAATTTTCATTCAATTTAAAAAAAGTAAGAAAGTAGACAAGACAAAAAGGAGGCTTGCAACCTATATTTAAAAGGGATATATTAGACTTGCCTTATTAAGCGAAGCGCATGTGAGGCTAAGCACTTCATCGAATTGATTCTATCAAGCTTTTCTCTATTTTAAAAACAGTCATTATATTAAGATTTCGTTTGGGACGACTTTCTTGTTGCTTCTTAGAATAATTTTTTAGTATAAAATTTTTAATTTTTATTCTAAAAAATTGCTTTAAGAAGTAACAAAAAGTCGTCCCAAATCAAGCCTAAATCATCATTGCTAATTACCAGTGGGCAGCGACTAATAATGATCATTAGTTAAGCTCCTAACGAAATAGCGGAAATACAAAGACGACAGTTTGCCAGCTTTTAAGTGTTTATTTTGATCTTAAATCTTCTTTCGAGCCATTATGTAATCATCTATCTATAGTAATCTTTAAATATCTTTTTATCATTTAGTGTGGGAAATAAATAAAAAATGCAGAAGTCATTAATCAAGTTGATCCTTTTGACAACGCTAGCTCGTTGTACATCTGTGTACATCCACCCAAATTTTATTATCTCCACATGCACCAATTTATTTTCTATTTGCCTGTCCAAATAATGATGGTCAATCAGCACATGGGGGAGTCCAGCATTTCTCTCTCTCTCTCTCTTTAATCTCTAAGTATTCATTGTAGGGCTTTAAATGAGTCAAGTGGAATCTACTTAATTAACTTGGGCTTCTTTTATTTGTCACGGAGCTCATGCTCGAGTTTGAGCTCATTTATTCAATTCATTAAAAAAATTTTAAGCTTGGTCTCGACTCGGCTGCTCAAGCTCATTTTAAGAGCTCAAATTTGACTCGATTTGAGTTATACTTTCTAGTTTTAAATATATTTTAACTTAATCAAGCGGCTCGAGGAGCGTACAAGCATAGCTAGGCTGAGCGCGAGCTCGAGCTCATATAATATATGATCTCGACTATATAATCGAGCTCCAACTCGTAGCTTGACAAATTCGACTCGTGAGCTTATTAACTAGTTAAGTTCTAGCCCATTGACGATTCAATACAGCTCATTTACAGTCCTAATTCATTTATAATGGATACAAAAAAGTATTTGAGCTTATTTATCCTATGCGTAATATAAAAATAAATTTATATTATCTTAGCTAAGCAGTTTTAGGATTGATCAAATTTGAATGAAATGATCACCGTGCATAATTTAGCAATAATAGCTTGCTAGTCAATAATTTCCTTCCTCATTCTTCACCATAATGATTTCAGGCTTCTGGCCCCAATAATTTGGCTTTTCCAACACGCATTTGTTTAATAATTTATAAAAGTTTCTTTGCTTTATTGGTTGATGATATCTATAAGTATATATATTGCGTAGTACAAAATCAAATCAATTGCACTATAAGACATCTTATGTGAGCCATTTTAAACTCATACATTCATTCAACGAAAATCTTATAAAATTTGAAGTGAAAAGCAGAACTACTTTGAATGGGGTGTTCAGTGACATTCTTTTTTTTTAGCTTGCTCTTGTGGGTAATAATGGGGCCCAGCAGTACAATTTGTAGACAAAGGCCCAGCCTGGCCCATCTCCCCCAGCCATATATAAGGCTTACTTTAAAGGAGTACTTCTCTGTCACGTGCATCCAAGTTCCAAGTTTCAAACCGAGCTAGATCCATTGCTTATACTATTTTCCTGTCTATCTGATGCATTGGCTTCGTTTGGAAATGCTTTTAAGGCTTCATTTATGGCTTGTTCGGTTTTTTTTTTCACCATAAAAGTCTTAAGAAATTACTGTAAAAAGGTTATTTTATGAAGTAGTTTTACATTTTTTAATCAATTTTTTTTAATACAAAAAACTTAAAAAATGGCTGTCTTTTAATTAGAATAAGATGCAACTGTTCTATATTTAAAAAAATCAACTATTATGATGTCAATGAGCCAATCAAATGAGGCCTCGGCTGTTTCTAAAGAATGGCATACATCTCCAATCATCATGGTATCTCTCAATGCACAGTCAATCTCATTGTCTAAGCATCATCCACAAGCAATCTACCTTCTGAAATCCCTCTTGTAATTACTTTCGCATAGAAAATTGTCCCACCAAAATTAAAGTTTCTTATGGCCAACATCGAAAGCATTATCAGCACTCATCTCTTTGTCGACTATCATCCCACATGGAGATATCAAATTCTTAAAAATTTCAAAGCTAATGGAACTGAAGGTTTTTTAGATGGCTCAGTCAAATTTCTAGCCAAATACCTTATTATTGTTGACAACACTCCCTTCCACACATTTCAACTTTGGATGCTTATTAACCAAAACTTATCTGTTGCACTAAACTATGTTATCTCACATCTCTCTTACATTCTCAACCTAGACACTTGCTCTTAAACATCATTAATAATTGATAAATATTAGCAATCTTCCAATAAATCATAATCATCCAACTCAAAAAATGGGCTGCATAATCTCACCTTGAAGGATAAAAAAATAATTCAATACTTATCAAATATCAACAAGTATGTTGATGCTATAACTATTATTTACACCATATTGGATCCCTAAGATATCATTTTATATACTCTCAATGACCTACCCTCTTCTTATTGTACTCATTGCAAATCGTTGAGCCATTCGATTGTGGAATGTCAGATCTTACATCCTCATCTTGATTAAAAACCTACTGTTAACGTTAATGCGGGTGAGACTATTACTAATGATGTGCTTGGCAAGGATTATGTTGATTTAACATTACAAGGAAATGTGGATAATTTGGAATATGAGCTTCTGGATCATTCATTAGTTCCTATTTGTGATTCGGGACATTCAGATGTGCATGTTTCGGCCACCCTGATGGCTCCGTCTGTTTTGCCTGTTGATGTTGTTTATGAGAATAATGTTGGGTTTACTGATGAGATGATTGGAAAAGATGAACAGGCTCCTGTGGTTAATATTTCTCATAATCAATGTGTTTCCATTTATTAAATCTGCCTTGTTCTGATCAAGGGGATTGTGAAGGTATTAATAGTGAGGTTGTTCGTGTCTTTGATTCCTGCTTGTGATCATCAGCTTGTTGTTTCCCCTTTTATTGTTGAGAAGGTTTTTATAAAAAAAATGATCTTTGTCATGGGAGCTTAGATGAAGTAAATGTGGGTTTTTGTTAGGGCTGCAAACGAACCGAGCCGAGCCGAATATGTGAGTGTTCATGTTTGAGTTCGTTTATCATTAGCCTGTTCAAGTTCAGTTCATGTTTGATTCGAGCTTTATTATTTGTGTTCATGTCTGGTTCGTTTAAGTTAAGGATGTTCATGTTTGGTTCATGTTCAATTCGTTTAGTGCTTATCAAGCTTTAAACAAACAAGACTTAACGAGTTATGTTCGTGAACATATTTAACAAACAATCTATTGAACAAACAAACATTAAATTTATTTATGAACATCTTAAATAAACAATCTAACAAACATGGACAAATGTGAAATATCTCTTGTTCATTAAATTAAATTTATAATAAAAGTAGTTGTCTATTTAAAATAAAAATATAATTAATCTATATGAATATTCCGTGAGATTGTCACTCGAAGATGTGAGGTGAAAAAAATCCTAACAGCAAAACTCTAATAATAATATGATTAATTAAAAATAATTATATCATTATGTTATACTAAATTTAACATATTTATATTAGGTATATTTATCAATTTTATAATTAAATATTAATAGAGCTTTTTATTGAGCTTAATATCAAGCTTGTTCACGAATTTAAAATGATGTTGTTCATGAACATAAATGAATCGAACACATTAGTGTTCAAGCTTATTTATTTAAGAATCGAGTATTTAAAATGTTGTTCAAGTTTGTTTGTTTAGTTAGTTAAACGATCACAAACGAGCTTTAATCGAACCGAGCACGAGTAACTCGTCGAACGTTTGGTTCGCTTGCAGCCCTAGTTTTTGTAATGTTAACAGGGTTGAGTTGAATGATTCTTCTAGCGGATTGGTGGTTAATCAGGTGGTTTTCCTTTGGCTAAAACAGTTATATTGCCTAACATTGTCAATGTGAATGGTAATGAGGCTTTTATTGATGTACCAATCTCTCTTATTTCTAATGAGGCCTTGATTGCCCATCTGGCATTAAACTCGAAGGATTCTTGTGTGAATCATTCTGATTGGCTGGAGGGGTGTTTCTCGGATAGCTAGGGTGAGGGGAATGATAAAGTTGAGCCCATAGATGATTTTCAAGCTTTCCTTGGCTCGAATGTGGTTCACATCAAAGATGAAGCTTTTTCCAATGGTCTTGCTAAACGAACTAGGCGGAAAAACAAAAAGAAACCCAAAAAGTAATGTTTTGGGTTTGTTTGTTTCTTTGGCTAGGGTATCGTTGCTTGGCTTGATCATTTGGTTGCCTGGTTGCTTTGTCTCCTACTGTGTTCATGCAGACTATTTTGTCTTTTCCAGATGTGATGTTGCTCGATGTTGGCTTTCTGCTGATCCTGTGTTGGGCTCTCCTTTGGCTTTTCTTTGGTTTTTTTTGTGTTTTCAATATGTTATTTGTCTTCTTGTTTTAGTAGGATCATAAGCTCATTAGGTTTTGTTTCAAATGATGTTCTTTTAGTTGAGCTCTTGATCCTTTAAGGACTTATATCCTTCTTTTATTATTAACGTGTAAGCCTCTCCGTGGATTTTATCCAAAAAAAACATTACCTACCCTCTTCTTACAATGCATTAAAACTATTTGTCCAAACTAATCTTCAACCAATTAGCCTTGACAATATACACTCACTCCTCTATAGTCTATAGTGAGGGATTGATTTAGCAAACGAAGCAATTTATAATTTTAATATATCTACCCTTCTTGATCCTCAACTTGCTGTTTATACCACTACGGATAGAGTTTTCTCCATATTTTCTAACTATGATAGAGGTTGCTCTTCTTCTCATGAAGGAATGTCCACTGCAAATTTTCAATTATGGGTTGTCGCTAATTGCAAACAAATATGTGGAAAGTAAGGTCACTAGGCTTTAAAATTCCGGCAAGGAGCGGGTGCCAATTTCTAGCCACATTCCCGCTAGTTTTTCATCCCCATAATAGTCACTGCATCTTGATTCTAGCAATATATTTCACTTAACTTTTGATCTCAATAATTTGCAATAATTGATGCTTTATATTGGCTTACAACACATAGCACTCAACCATGGATAGCGTCTTCTAATCAATTCCATTAGACAAAGTCTATTTATGAAGAAAACAAATTGGTTCTGCTTTCTCTTCCCAAATACCACCAATGACATTTTAAAACAAGCATTTTCTCCTGAATCAACTTAGTCGACTTCACTAATCATACAACAACCTTTACCAATTGTGGCCTCTCAATGTCTTCTATCTCAAACTATTATAATTTAAGTGACACACTTTCTTAGCAAGCTTTTCATCACATGAAAATAAGATAAAAAAAATAAGGAATATGAAACCATAAGTTAGATTCAACCTCTATCATAACCTAACAAAAAATCAAACCTAACTTGTTACTCATAAGTCGTTAAAATTAAATATTGGAGTAAGGTGATGTCATAAGAATTCCATGCTTTACAATCTCAAGGTACCTAGACCCTTATTCCACCTCATGCTTCTTAAAATAGTTTAGGAAACAAATAGATATTTAGAATAAAATTCAACTCGGATGGCTTAATCATTCACTAAAAGACTCGCCTTGTTGCACAAGATTGTCAAAATGCTAACAATTCATTTTTCTCTCATCGTCTCCCTTCGTCGTAGTTGGTCCGTCACCAAGTTTGATGTCTTCAATGCCTTTCTTTATGGAAATCTTCGCGAGACAATGAACATGTCTCAACCTTAAGAATTCAAAATTTTTCAATACATTCATAATATTTTTCATATCGATAAAGTCATGTACATTCAAAATAGGCTCCACACCAATGATTTGCCATTTTCTTTGATCATCTACATCACATAGGCTTTCATGTGAGTGCAACTGACTCATCACTTCTCTTACACTCTCTGCGGTACATTACAATCTGCATTCATATTTATATCAATGATATATAGCCTACTGGTAACATTACTTCAATCATTTCCTCTCAATTGCAAGAACTACACAAAGTTTTAAAATATAGAATCTTGGTTCCATCTCTCTATTCTTAATAATATAAGTGATGTCCGCTACTAATGACATCATCTCAACCAATCACAATATGCTAATATTGTAATAACATATCTTAAGGATCTATCCCTTATTTTAGCAAATCTAAGAAAGATGAAAGGCATCTTTGTTGATCTTCTGATAAGTAATAAATTATTTGATAAAAAAATCGACTAGATTGACAAAAATATGAATAATTCTAACAAAGAGAGTAGAACTAAGTGCTAACTTGTCCCTTAAGACTTATGGCGAATACTTGAATGAGAATTGCAACAAAAGTATAGTGAATGCGCATAACAATCCTATGGTGGTCAATATGCTCGTAGGGTTATAAGTTTGATCATATTTGTTAATTACACGCAGTTTAAATCCCAATAGAATAGAATACTGAGGAGTTGCATCAATCAAAAGTGAGGACTCTTAAAAAATATAGTGAGAGATAAATTAATTCTTTCATGAATGAGACATTGGAGCTCATTCCTTATAACATCATGAGAAGCATTAATAAGGCGATGTTGACTTAAATCCTCCACATTTGGTAAAGGATAATGGATTAGCCAAGCAACACATGAAGGATGAGTTAAATTGATAGTATCTGAGAGAACTTGTGAAGGCTGTGATCAACCCCAAATTATTATTAATTTTCTGGTGGGTGAATTCTATATTTTGATATTGTTCTTTATTGTCCAGCTTCTTTAATATTTATAAGATTTGAACTTGAAGTTCTTTCATCTTTCACATACAATTCTCCAAAGTGAGGCATTTGTGGCCTTTCCCACCTAGATTGTGTTATCCTTGAATGAGGGATTTATTATGGGTGATTAGAAAGAAATATTTGTAGGATTTTGGGAATGATTCCCACACATGATGTCAAAATATTAAATGCTAACAAAATTGTGATGGTAGAGTATTTGATTTCTTAGTTTTGTACAAAGATACATTACGCACTTAATAGAAATTATAAGATATACTATATATATATATATATATATATATATATATATATATATATATATATATATATATATATATATATATATATATATATATATATATAATGTGGAAAACTCCTAAAGAGAAAAAAATCTAGAAGCCTAACCCAACTATAATAGTTCATTATATAGTTATAGATTCAAGAATACACTTTTATCCACAATTGAAGAAGATGAGATTACACAATTAAAAATAGTTATAAGATTCCTATTGTATTGATTACAAAAGTCAAATATCTATAGGTGGATATATAGTTAAAGTCCAATAACAAAATTGGATGTGAGTAATCAGATGATAATAGTCCGATGATAGGAGTAAAACGATGGTGACATCAATTGTTTGATGATCTTCCTTAGTAATTGCTCAAAAATGCAAGTAGAAAATGAGATCGTATTTATAACTTTTAAGAGCTACATTTTCATAAATTTGGCTGAAATCCAAAACAATACATAAAATGACTAATATTGATCAAGTCAACCGTATACAATTTATTCAATATTTAAATATCTTGATGACCATATGATCAAATGATATGAGCTTGTTGTATTCTTCTCATTGATCCGCATGATTTGACCATAAGCACATAAAATTTAGAGACCACATAGTTCCTCATTTCATGTCTTGAAGATTCCAAATATAAATTAAGTGATACATTTAGGTCAATTAGGCTTCGTTTGGGGCGGATTTTTTATTGCTTCTTAAAACTAAAATTTTTGTACTAAAACTCTGTTTTAAGAAGCAATAAAAAAGCCGTCTCAAACGAAGCCTTAGATTCCAATTAAACTTATTGGTTATCTAGTGGAAACGTTCAGCTCTGCTATACGCTTGTTGAAGTCAAAGTTCATATGATTTCGAACTTAGATTAAAAAAAAAACTTTTAATTTAAATATCATATCTAGATTAATATCAATGAAATGCTTTTTTTTTTAAGACTATCAATTATATAAATATCTTTCAAGAAATATGGAAAGGATAGCCATTTATTTATGTCAAAATTTTGGTATGAGTATTATCCTACACTTTTGTATAATATCTTAATTTTGACACTTCTCAAAGAATTACCAAGAAACATTTTTTTTTCAGACAACTTACAGAGGAGAAATTGTTTTGCTTTATAATAATTTAAAAAATCAACATAGCGTTGTAATAAAGTTCTTCAAGAAATACAGTTACTAAAATGGCATATGAAACATGCCGGAGAGTGCGGCATGTTACAGGTTCTTGTCAACATAGCAGAATAACAGGGGCCAAATTTGATTTTGATAAGTAAATGAGTTGAGTCAGAGTCATTTTTCTGATAATTTTTTTGACATTTAGGTCAATTAAGATAAATTCCTTTTTTTTTTGTGACGAGAAACTAATCTATTTTGTAGATTATAAACCCCGATCGACCTAGCAAGCTACCCGCACCAATTAGCCCGGGCCAACACTTAAGGCTTTCGCTGCCGCCCATGGGGATCAAACAGGGAACTGGGATCAAACACTGAACTGGGCTTTGCCCAACCGATTCTTTCCCACACGCGCTAAGCAGCGGTGGGTATTAAGACAAATTCATACACATAACATATGCAAGACGTAAATTCATGACCTCTTGATTGATAGTCAAAACTCTCAACAACAGATCGAGATAAGCTGCGTTGCTTAATTATATAAATTTGAATCGGCTCATAAAAAAAATAATTCAGATTCAAATATTCATAATAATAAAATGATAAAAATAAAAAAATCGGATGAGAAATTATAAATAATTAAATAATATATGGATTTTCAAATAATTTTATACATAAATTATTGAAATTTAATATATTTTAATTTTTATACTAATATTTATTAAATCAGCTGACCCATGCCAATGAGTTGAGTTAAATTGAACTTAAACTTAGGTGTGTCAATAAATGAACATACTCACGAAACACATCCAAAAAATTCAGAATTAAGTTGACCCATTTAATAAATGGATTAGACTTGGATTGAATTTTCAGACCCATTTATTAAGTAGATCAGGTTCGGATTGACCTACAAACCTGCTTTTGATCAAAAAATGATCTGTTTAATTTTTTTTTCTTAAATTTTTTTACTTATGGTTATAATCTTCTTATTTTTTTATCAAATATTTTAAATTTTATAGTTAATAAGTCATAAAAGAATTTAATCAAAACGGATTAACATATCAAGTTCGGGTTCGGATTACTGATGAGTTATATTCGGTTTAATCTTTTTAGATCAATTAGTTTAATTAGAATGAGTCTAAATTTTATCTGTCAACCCATTTTGAAACTCTGCTCAAATTGCAGCCTTTTATTTTCCGCTCAAAAAAATAACGGAGAGTTGGGTTTGGATAGGGCTACAAACAAACCGAGCCGAGCAGAGTATGTGAGTGTTCATGTTTGCGTTCGTTTATTATTACATTGTTCAAATTTGGTTCATGTTTGATTCGAGCTTTATTATTTGTGTTCATTTTTGGTTCGTTTAATTTATCGGTGTTCATGTTTGGTTCATGTTCAGTTCATGTTTGATTCGTTTAGTGCTTATCGAGCTTTAAACAAACAAACCTCAACGAGTTATGTTCGTGAACATATTTAGCAAACAATCTATTAAACAAACAAATCTTAAATTTATTCATGAACATCTTAAACAAACAATCT
This sequence comes from Dendrobium chrysotoxum, assembly GCA_019925795.1. NCBI lineage: Eukaryota > Viridiplantae > Streptophyta > Magnoliopsida > Asparagales > Orchidaceae > Dendrobium > Dendrobium chrysotoxum. The sequence continues at coordinate 46,642,011 of CM034301.1, forward strand.
AGCAAACATGGATAAATGTGAAATGTCTTTTGTTCATGAACAAATTCATTCTATTGGTAATCATCAAGCTTGTTCACGAGCTTCAAATGATATTGCTCGTGAACATAAATGACCTGAACACATTAATGTTCAAGCTTGTTTATTTAAAAATCGAGTATTTAAAATATTGTTCAAGTTAATTTGTTTAGTTAGTTAAACGATCACAAACGAGCTTTAATCGAACCGAACAATGAGTAGCTCATCGAACATTTGGTTCGCTTGCAGCCCTAGATTTGGAAGATTTTATCGGGGGAATGGAAACAAATATCGAAGAAATAATAAATATTAGCCAAAAAAATATATAATAAATGATAAAATATTTAAAGGGATCCTTCCTTCAGCTTGCAATGCAAGCTGTCATGTGCCGTCACGTGACTCGTCCAGGCAAAGTCCCCATGCGACCGCGCAAACCCACAAAGTGACAAGAAAAAAATGATCCATCTGTCCCCATTCCCCGATAAATTCCCACATGAAACAGCCTCACTGACCACATTTCAAATAAGAAAAAAAGTCAGACTACAAATTTCTACCACCACGAACAAGTTTTTGAAAAGTGCTATTTCAGCGAATAGAGGCATCTCAGTGTGGCTCAGAGTTTGGCCTTTTTTTCCTTTTATTTGATCGTTTTTAAAAACATTAGTCTACACTTTTATTCATACACTTCATACAATTCACTATAAATTTCCACTTAATATTTAAATTAAAAAACTTTAAATTAATCTTAAAATCATTTAATTTTAATTTACAGAAATTATAATTAAGAGGTGATCATCTCTATGAAATGAATTCAATGAAAATATAAGTGGTCGGATACCCGACTCTATAATTTTAAAAAGTTCAACATTATTTGATTCTGACATCGTTAAAGCACTAAAATTTTTTATGTGGATCTTTCAATGAAATGTTTTGAATTTTGGTCAAATTTATTAAAATGCTCATATAAGAAAAATTATAAATAAAGCTCCACTTCTTACATTAGGGAGGTTCAAAAGCTAAGATGGTTAAAAAACTCAATTACATTTTTTCGATAATTACCATCGACAACAATCGTGAGCAATCACCTCTATCACCACTTGACTACTAACATCCTATCTCGTTACTAGATTTCAAATGTCTATATGTGAACATAAGACCAATTTTTATAATCCATAATATATATTTTTATAATCATGTCATCTTCAATTGGAGAGAGGAGTATATTTTTGCATCTACAATTATAAAGTGAATCATTTCAATTGAATAAGATGCTGTAATTTTGTTTCCTTTTTGGATATCTTGTATAAAATTATATAATCTCTTACACTATGTATTTACATGTGGTGAATCTTTATAAAAACTAGGATTTTTATAAAGCTTGGATTGAGTCGAATTTGGTGTCGTTGGGTTCGTATTTTTTAGATGAACAATTCGACTATAAGTTTGTTGAAATCGGAGTTCGGATGATCCCAATTTTAATTTTGGAAGTGTTGCGGGCTAGAATATACGCGGCGATAGAGATTGAATTTTACGTCTTAGTGTTGCACGAATATCCAGCTCACACATAGAGAACACAAGATTTTTACATGAAAAACCTTGGAAAAGGGAAAAACCATGGGGCCTGGCCTAGTTGAAATAATTCCACTAGAACTTGAGTAGATTACATGGGGCTGACTCACCTCCAAGGGCGATTATGTTACAAGTATCAACCGTAGGGTTAAAGTCGGGGGTATGTGAAAGTCTGATGTTGCACTGGCGGAACTTCGGGGTCACCTGGTGATCTGGCAGAATTCTGGGCCCTAGGTGGTGGTCTGGTAGAACTCGGGCTTTAGGCGGTGGTCCGACAGAGTTGAGGATGTCAAGTGGTGGTCCGGCGGAGCTCAGGGCATTAGGTGGTGGTTCGACGGAGCGCGGGGCGTCAGGTGGTGGTCAGGCAAAGTTGAGGACGTCATGTGGTGGTCCGACGGAGCTCAGAGCGTTAGGTGGTAGTCCGGCGGAACTGAGAACGTCAAGTGGTGGTCCGGCGGAGCTCAGGGCGTCAGGCGGTGGTCCGATGGAGCTTAGAATGTTAGGTGGTGGTCCGACGGAGCTCAGGGTGTCAAGCGGTTGTCCAGCGGAGCTCAGGGTGTCAGGCAGTGGTCCGGCTGAGTTGAGGACATCAGGTGGTGGTCCGGCGGAGCTCAGGATGTCAGGCGGTGGTCCGGCGGAGTTGAGGAGGTCAGGTGATAGTCTGGCGGAGCTCAGGGCATCAGGCGGTGGTCCGGCGGAGTTGAGGACGTCAGGTGATGGTCCAACGGAGCTCAGAGCATCAGGCGGTGGTCTGGCGAAACTCCGACGTCAGGCGGTGGTCCGACGAAACTCCGGCGGTGGTCAAGGAGGAGCAAGGAGGCAAGAGCGATCTCCGATCTCTCTCTTTTCTCCTTAGGATTAGGTGCCCCTTTCAAAGAGGAGAGGGGGCTCTATTTATAGATTTTTTGGAGTGGCATGGCCTATAAATAGGAGGAAGATCAAGGGTGATTAGAGAGTGGTTTGAATGGACGACCGATGTTGAATCCCTTGATCATGGACCATTTGCTAGACATTTGAATGTCTTAGAGATATTGGATTTTGGAGATCTTGGCCTCGTTGGATTTTTCTCGTCGAGACGCTCGATTCGGCTATAAGCATGTCATATTTGGAGATCGTTTGATAATCCAAATTATAGTTTGAACCTTCCAACAGCGCTTCAGTCCCTTGATTTGGACTCATTTGGGCTCGGATTGGGTTGAATTTGGTGTCGTTGGGTTCATATTTCCGAGATGTTCAGTTCGACTATAAGTTTGCTGAAATCGGAGTTCAGATGGCCCCAATTTTAATTTCGGAAGTTTCCTACTTGATTTTTCCTCGAGATTCGTGCCCGATCAGGATAATTTTTTGATGATATATCAGGAAGTTTCTTGATTTTGCCTCAAGATTCGTTCATGATCAGAATGATTTTTTGTGACGTATCAATGCCAATAACAATTTGGTGGATTAATTGCAAGGTCTCTTTGACCAAATTATTTTTGGGTGTTATTACCATGACAATTGATATAATTTTATTCAATAATAATACTTTATTATTTTTCAAAATTTTGGTATTAAAAAATAATTCTTTATAAATTTATAGATTGAGTGTGGTCATTATGAAAAAAAAAAGTATCTTTTTTTATGAGAAAAAAAGATTTAAATAATCACAATATTTTTAGGAAATTTAATTAATCAAATAAAACTCCTTAAGAAATTGACATAAGTGATTTCGTAGTATCTGTTCTGCAAATCTATTTTATAAGAGCATTTTAGACATGTTCAATTTCTTAGAGCGATGAATCATGAGCTATAAATGAATTTCTTTTACTTTTTTGTTCAAAACTAAAAAAATTAAATATTTATTATTTTACCCTTAATTTAATTAATAAAATGTTATAAATATCCAAACACACTAATATAAATCATTTTGTTTTTTTTAAATCTTAATTTCAAACCCATGAAATGCTAGAGAAAGATGTTGATAAAAAAAAAAAAATTTTAAAGAGAGAATTTATTTCGAGGGCCATTGGATTTTTTTCATCTATCGGATAATTGAGAAAATTATGCGCCTCAAGCTAGTCAAAGTTTATCCTACTTATATTTATGAAAATTTTGCTTTTTGTGCAAGTTATTGTATTTAAATTGAGCAAACTTCATAAAATTTAGGATTTCATGATATCTTAGTAATTTTTATCGTGTAACTTGTAATATGTTATTATTCTAGGTATTCTGCACACGCAGGTATGGTTAATTCAAATATTAGCTCAAGATTCGTGATTGATGAATGATTTTTCTATGGACATAAAATATATACCAGAAAAATTACAATTATTGAATATTTAGCTTATGAATAAATTTTAAAAATAATTATTTCATTCGAATTTAAAGCATTTAACATATATATTTATTTAAGATTGATATATCATCAAAAATTCATCTTGATCGGGCACGAATCTTGAAGCAAAAATGAGAGATAGAAGTTTTAAAAATTAAATTGAAGATCATCCGAACTCCGATTTCAGCAAGCTTATAATCAAACTGAACGTCTCAGAAAGACGAACCCAACGACACCAAAATCAATCTAATCTGAGCCCAAATCAAGGGTCCATAGTATATTGGTAGGTTCAAAGCATAATTTGAGTCGCCAAACGAATTCCAAACTAGGGATGAGGAAAGGAGGAGGAGAAGGGATGAGTTTGGGAGCTTGATTGCCGCTGACCACTGCCAGAGTTCTTCCCGACCAACGCCAGACTTCTTCTCGTCTGCCGACCACTGTCAGAGCTCTTCCCGACCACCGAAAAAATTTCCGCCAATCTGCCAGCCACCGCGGGAGTTCTTCCCGACCACCGATGAACTTCCGTTAGTCTGCCGACCACCACTGACTTTTGCTAGTCCGCCGACCACCGTCGGACTTCCGGTAGTCCACCCACCACCGTCGGACTTCTGCCAGCCAGCCGACCATTGTCGGACTTCCGCCCATCCGCCGACCACCGCCGGAGTTCTTCCCGACCATCGAAAAACTTCCGTCAGTCCACCGACCACTGTTAGACTTCCGCCAGTCCGCCGACACCACCGAACTTCCTCCAGTCTGCCGACCACTGTCGGACATCTGCCCGTTCATCGACCACCACCAGAGTTCTTCCCGACCGCCATCAGACTTCTGCCTGTTCATTGATCGCCACCGGACTTCCGCCTGTTCATCGACCATTACCGAACTTCCGCCTGTTCATCGACCACTTACAGTCCTCCAGACCTCCGTCGCCCGCCGCCTATGGTCCTCCCGACCTCCGTCACCCGCCGACTACAGTCCTTTTGACCCTCGTCGTCCAACTACGGCCCTTCCAACCACCGTCGTCTGTCGACTACAGTCCTTCTGACCACCGTCGCCTAACTATGATCCTTTTGACCTCCGTCGCCCTCCGACTACAGTCCTTCTAACCATCATCATCTGACTATGGTCCTTCTGACCTACATCACCAGCCAACTATGATTTTGCCACCCCAAATGAACATATCAACGCTAATTCTTCCAACTCCCAGCATATAATGTACTATGTATAATGTATATTTTTTACATCGAGTCAAGACCTTTCTTCTAAGGAAGGGCCTTATTTTTAATCAATTGCAAACATTAGTAGATTCATTCAAATTGGGCTAGGCCCCGTGGTTTTTCTTCTTTTTAGGAGTTTCCATGTAAAAGTTATGGTCTCCCTTATAAACTTTATAATCATACTCTTTTATTTGTTTGTGTGTTGGATCTTCATACAAAATTAAAACGTTAAACTATATCACTCTCTACAACCGCGAATATTCCAGGATAATTTCTTGTCTTATCATATGTATTTTACTTTAAAACAAATTTTTATCCGTGTACTTTACACATGAAAATCCAAGGAAAAAGGTGCAAAATTTGAGTATTTTTATTTTAAAATTAAATATTATATTTAATATTTTATAAATTTAAGCAAACATTTTTCAAAAAGTAGATTAAATAAACATTTATGCATTTGGATCCTCTCCCATTATTATTGATACGTCATCGAAAATTTATCTTGATCGGGCACGAATCTCGAGGAAAAACTCAAGTCGGAAACTTCAAAAATTAATTCGGAGACCATTTAAACTCCGATTTCAGCAAGCTTATAGTCGAACTGAACGTCTCGGAAATACGAATCCAACAACACCAAATTCGACTCAATCCGAGCTCAAACGAGTCCAAATCAAGTACCCGAAGCGCTATTGGAAGCATCAAACAGTTATTTGAGTTACCAAACGGTCTCCGATTTTGACGAGCTTATAGTCGAATCGAGCGGCTCGACGAGACGAATCCAACGAGCCCAAGATCGTAGAATTCTGATACCATTAAGACCTTCAAATGCTCAATAAACGGTTCATGATCAAGGGATTCAATATCGGCCGTTCATCCGGATCACTCCCTATTTGCCCCTGATCCCTCACATATTTACGGGCTATGCCACTCCAGAAAAACTATAAATAGCCCCTCATTTCTCTTAAGAGAGGACCCCAAGCCAAGAAGAGAAGAAGAGAAGGAAGAGAAGAGAAGCCTAGGAGGGAATAACTCCTCCTCGACCACCGCCGGAACACCGCCGGAACTCCGCCGGAATACCGCCGGAACCTTGCCGGAACACCACCGAAGCACCACCAGGCGCCCGAGGGACGCCGGAGCCCTGCCCGACACGGGAGCAACGTCGGAATTCTGCCCGACGCTAGAATTCTACCCGACGTCCGAGTGACGCCGGACTTCTTTCCAAGTGACGCCGGAATTCTGTCTGACGCCCGAGTGACGTTGGAACTCTGCTTGGCCTTGTAATTGATACTCATTGTAATCTGATCGTCCTGAAGTTAAAGGACGAGTCAGCCTCGTGTATTTCAAACAACACTAGTGGAACTTTTTCAACTGGGCGTGGCCCCGTGGTTTTTCCCTTTTTCAGGGCTTTCCACGTAAAAATCCTGGTGTTTCTTTCACTCTTCTGTTTGTGTGCTGGATATACGTACAACGCTGAGACGGAAATATTAAACTCTATCGCCGCGTATATTTGAGTCCGCAACAATTATGATGATTAAAACAAATATAATAAACATCTAATCAACTTTAAATGAAATAATAATTAAAAAATAGTAGAATTTAATACAATTATGCAATATGAATTAGATGGTTATAATTTGGGAATTTTATCCTTAATTATTATGATAACTTAGTGATGATTGAAATCTATGAAAGTGATGTGACTTGCTCTCATTGCACCAATAGTTAAAAATAAGACTTCATTTAAAACAGTTTTCTTAATGCTTTACTTTTTAGAGCACAATCATAATTTTTATTTAACCACTATTTTTTCATTACTCTCAATAAATTTTTATACTAAAAACATGGTTTAGAAAATAAGTTCGGACCGGCCGGTTCAACTGTAAACCGGTCATGTGGCCGTTTTGATCTGAAAAATCGGTCTAGCATCAAATCGGTTAGAATCAATTTGATCCATACCCACATGATTCCATCATCCGATGTGAACTCTTAACCCATGAATACAAAAAGATGCGTACAAACAACACAACATAAAACTCCTTAAGTGATGTGAGACTAAACAACTAATAATTATTTATTTTCTTACGTCATTCAATCGAACCATGAATCTCTCCTTCTGATTCGTTCTTCGACCTGATTTTCACAACCTTAACTAAAAAATTATTTTCTATAACAACTTTCAAATAAGTAATTTTCTTTACCACAATTACTTTTATTAAAAACTTCTGCCTTCCAAACGAATTCCAAATGATTGGCCCTATAAATTTTCCTCCTACATGAACCACGTGCAAAAGCATCTCTATGCAAGTTTGGCCATCAAATTTATTTGAACAAATAAAATATTATAAAATTTTAATCAATTAATCATATAACATATACTCTTTATATAAATTAAATATTTATAAGATTTAAACAAAATTAAATAAAAATAAATGATCCAAAACTTCTCAACAAACCAATCTTTTCTTTTATTTCATGACCGTGCAGGTCCCGCCGCACCCGCTTGACGTATCAGAGGTCACGATCATCTTTTTATCACGATGATCTTCAAAATTAAAAGCCGAAAAAATCAAAGAGCTTATTTGCAGATTGTGTTGATATAAATAATACAAATATAAAATTGCATGAAATGAGAAACGCAGTAATATAAAAATTACAAATTTACCACCGATAGTCCTTACAATGAATTGATAAATGCTACGCTGCCCAGTAGACAGCAGAAGCAGTGAAGAAAGGAGAAATGGAGTGTTCGTAAAAGTGTAGCTTGTAAGAAGAAAAAGTTAAAAACCGTAAAAATAAAAGCGAACGGAAGTGGAAGGTAAGGGCGGGGAAAATGCTGCTGCTACTGCTCTCGGAAAACTAACATCGATGGATTCGGTTGCCGCCGGGGGTGTCACCACCGGCGGCGATAATGGTGGTTTGACCGCCTCCGCCTCCAGGCCTAAACGCCCTCATCGGGCTTGCAAAAGCCCAGCCCCAGCTCTTGTTCCGGCCATGAGGTGCGCTGGCACGCCGCGCCGCCGGTAAGGGGACAGTGTCACCGCACGCATCCGCTGCCGCTGTGGCGGAAAGCCAGTAGGTGGTCATGCCGAGTCCAACGAAGATGCCACCGCACTTGATTCGCTCCTTGATACGCTGCTCGTCGTCGTCGTTTTCGTGGCGGTCGCCGCGGTGGATGGAGACCTTTTGCTTGGATTCTCGGTGAGATTCCACCCGCCGGAGAGTGCAGTCGCCGAATCCATTGGAGATCCGCTCGAGAAAATCACCGGAAAAGCTTCGGCTCCCGCACCCCACCGATCTGGATCTGGCCACCTTACGCCCGAACGAGGACGATGCCTGGCTTCCACTTGGGCTGGCATCATCGTTTCCGGCGGAGACTTCGTCATCCTTAGCGACCTTTGGAATTTCTGATACACAGTTGCCGGCGACAGCGGACGAGGAAGAGGCTGAAGAGGTGGATCTGCGCTTGGTGATGAAGGAGGTCGGGATTGGGGCGGAAGAAGTGGATGAAGAGTAGGTGAGGGTGAGGAATGACCAGAAGCTCTTCTTCCGAGGACTGTCTGATGCATCGGCAATCTCCCCACGGGGTCGCGGAGCGACCGACTTGCTTCGATTGAGTATAACCGATTCGGCGTTTCGATCCGCGGCCGCAGCGTTAGTGGAGGAGTGGGTTTTCATTTTACGACGGCGGTGTTTGGAGGAGAGGAAGGACATGCGGTTGGATGAGGGAAGAGCCGGAAGATCAGAGGAGGGGAAGGAAGGGGGAGAGGAGGAAGAGGAGGGAGGTGGAGGAATGGAGAAGAAGGGGTCGGAGAATTTGGAAGAGGAGACGAGCTTGCCGAGCTTCTCCTGAAGGCAGAAGGCGCAGATTCCGCCGGGGTTGTTGCGGTAAGGATGGTCACTGCACTGCATTCCTTCGCCCAGTTCGTCCGCCAATACCGCTCCTCCGCCTCTTCCCACTTTCTCTCCCATCGCGCCTCTACTCCTTTTCAGAGAGAAGGAAAGAGAGAAAAGGGACGGGGGACTGGGGGAGAAAGAGAAATGACAGTAATGGAAGTGAAAGAGTCAGGCACTGTTCAGGGCTTGGAGAGGAGAGAGGATGAGATCGTGGAGAGGGGTAGGGTGCTCAGAGAGAAAGGAGAAGTAGCTGTCTGATTATTTGAAATTATATTTGATTATTAAATTTTGAAAAACTTAAAAACACAGGCGTTGAGGTTTGCACCCGGAGCAGCGGAGCCACGTGAAGGGGTGTATTATTTATAGACGGAGACTACAGGGAACGATAGCCAAGAAGGTTGGTTTTTTTTAGGTTAAGATACTTACTTTATTTTATATTTTTTTGGAATTTTGATCGAGAACATTAAAAATATGAATTTATCGAATAATTTTTCAAACAATATTTTAAAACTGTGTAAATTTATGACTTAAAAATATTATTGCACGTAGTCAAATTTTATATAAATTTTTATTTTTCTTAATTATAAATGATATCTCACATATAATAAAAACTTATGTTAGAAGAAATATACTTAGTTTTTATATGAAAACTCTAGAAAAGAAATTAAGAGTTTTATCTTATTGAAATAACTTTCATTATTAATATTCATGTGTTAGAATGGTTTAAAGAAAATATAAGTGAAATTAAGATGTTAATTTTTAATTTTGGTGTGTTATAATGAAGGATTTATTTGAGAGAGTTTTTTTTATTACTTTTTAAAATAGCTCTCAAGTATAAAATTTTTTTTGAAAGTAAAAAAAAAAATAATGATAAAAAATAGTTCCAAAGGAGGCCCCCAAAGTTGATGAGCTAAGTGAATATGATTGCCTTAGTTCACTTTTAAAGGTGAATGCACAATGAATTGCAGGAGTTCGTTAAATTGGTCAGATGGAATGGTTATATATGAGGACATAAAACTTGGTTCCATGTAGAGATTTTGAGATAATAGAAAATGTGCTACAACAGACCTTATGTATAGAGAGACAAATGTAGATAATCAGAGAAAATTAGAATATATAATTTGATTCCAAGTCATATAGCCAATAAAGCTGCTACAACTTCTTCGAATTTTCATTAAGAAGAAACATGGATAGACCATGCCTTTGGCTGATGAGGAAAAAGAAAATTTTTACGCGAGCACCGGTTCGGGGGCTATTTGTCTGATCATACATGATCAAATCCAATTTATTCGGCCATAGCTTAATTTATATGACCCATTTTGGCTTCAATTTGATAAGTTCAACTTAATCTGTCTTGTCTCAATCTTTGCACGATAAGTGAGATTTTCGGTCATGTGTCAAAATTTAAATATAATTTGATAAATTTTCAGTAGAAACATACAATGTATTTTTTAATAAATGTTGAAGAGTCAATATTTTGTAAATGAGATCGCCGAGTGGTCGACGGCATGCGTTCCTCCCATCTTATCCGGGCTCGAATCCCCTAATTGTCTCAAAAAAAAAAAAAAAAAAAAAAAATATATATATATATATATTATATTATAAATAAATTATAGATTAGTTAACAAATGTTGAGAGTTCATACTTCACCAAAGCAGAAAACCGTCCAATGGGTTCCTCATAGTGTTGATTGTGCCACACGCTTTAGGTTTTGTTTGGAATGACTTTCTTACTGATTCCTAAAATAACTTTTAAAAATTATTTTAAAAAATAATAAAAAAACCGTCCCAAACGAATCCTTAATCACTCTATAACAGTAAAACAGGCTCCGCAAGGTTTTGCAGTTTCTATTCGCTTTGAAATTATGTTAAAATATTAATTAGTATTTAGTCATACAAAATTTATCAAATATTAATAAATTATAAAAAATGTATTCAATGGTCCAGCCTCAAAAGTACTTTAAGAAGCGACCGTTCAAGGTGCGAGCGAAAAGTTAGTAAGAGTTAAAGCTCTGTATTAAATGGCTATGGGTGTTCCCGATGTTTCCAGTGTGCCTTACAAACTAAATATAAAGTCCGGTAATTTTACGGCTTTTCAAGTAAAATTTAAAATATATCTTATATTGTTAATTAAATAATAGCACTTTTCCGAAAATAATAATAATAATAATAATAATAATAATAATAAGACATTATAACTTAATAGCTTCTAATTTCTTACCGAGGTATCATTGAAGATGCATTAATTAACTATATGTCTGAGTTATTTATTTTTTAATATCTTATAATGCTTAAATTCAGTAATGATTATTTTGTATTTTCATTTTAAAAGAAAATTTAAATATTAAGGATTTAAATAAATAATCGGATCAGACCCAACTCAAAAAATTTGGATACAAATTGAGTCGTTATTGAACGGGTAGGGTTCGTATTGACCTGCAACATGCTTTTAATTGAAAATATCATTTTTTTTTTATTTTTTTATTTGTGGATATAATCTTCTTATTTTTAATCAAATATGATAAATATTATAGTTAATAAATGGGTCGGATTTATGTTGATATGCTTGATCCGTTTATTATACTGATTGGATTCGGATTGTCTGGATTTAGATTGGGTGAATTTCAGATTAGATTTGAACTCAATCCGTCAATCCATTATAACAACCCGATTAAAATATTGCAAACACTTATTATTCTAGTTTAATTGCTTTATAAAAGCTTCAAATATAACATTATTCAAATTTTATATTAAATTTTGAAAATAAAAATTATTTAACAATACTGTACACATAAATATCTTTTCTTAAGGGGTCAAGAAATTGGACAGCTTGAGCTTGCGAGGATTGGAACATTAAGAGGCATGGAGCCCACAGGCTTAAAAAAATAAATTCTTATTTTACTAAAAAAATCTCTTCTAGTCGTGCCAAATAATGTATTTTTATTAATGTGCGTGAAAGGGTGATTTTCTTCTTACGTTTACGTATGAGTGGAGGCATGTTTAGGTCCCGCCTAACATCGCCCTTAAATATTGCTCTGAAAATTTAGATTAATCTTTCCTGTAGTAATTGATACTCATCAATATTTCACGAAGTTTCTACCACAATAAGGGTAAGCAAAGAGGCCCATAAGGCCATAACTTTGACATTTGACAAGTTAAAAAGCGTGAAAAAAATTGATTTACAGTTAACACATCCCAATAATGATGAACATCAAAATTATTAAATTATTTCAAAATTAATATGATATAAATTTTAATTACAAGTAGAAAAAAAAATAATAACAGCCATTCCAAATATATATATATATATATATATATATATATAATAGCTTTGATTAGGGGGATTGAGAGGCCCACGGGGGCACATGCCCCCTCGATAAATCGGAAATTTTAACGCCCCGTCAATATTCGGCTGGCTAAAAAAAAAATCCTAGTTTTCATCTGCGCTTGCGCGATTCCTCCTAGCCGCTGTTCGACGGACGAAAGGTCGAGACGCCACTGCACTGCACGACGACCGCTCGACATGAGCTCGATGCCTCGACTGCTCGACGCTTGACGGTCTCAACCCAGCCGGCAACCACCATGTTCCCGATTCGCCTCCTAGCCGTCCTATTCGCAAGTCGCCTCCCAGCCGCTTTGTCCGAAATCTGCTCGACGCTCGACACTTTCACAGCCTCGGTTGTTCCTCGCCTCCTTCGCCTGAGAAAGTCAGTGATTTTGGTCGGCCTCCTCTAGTCCTCTTCAGCTTTCAATGATTACGTTTAAAACTAATTGCATGTTGTGGAGAAGAAGGATTTTTAAAATTCTAAAGTTAATTAATTTTTAAAGCATTTTAGTGCTCTTGTTGAAATATAAATTAGAAAGTTTTTTAACAAAAAAAAGGTGTACCATAAAAATCTCATCAATTCGAATTCCACATAGTTAGATATACGAAGTCCTATCCTTGCATTTCAAAAGAGATTATTCCAATGATTCAAATTTGTAAATTCTAAATCAAAATCAAGAAATCTAACAACTACTGCATTCTTGATCGATCTTATGAGTTTTCATGTTGATTTTCTAATTGTATGATGTATGTTAAACTAGGTTTTTGTTATGCGGAAATATTTTAAGAAGCTTTCAAAGACTTCAAATGAGACAAACAAAGAAGACGATGAGCAAAATCAAAAAAGAATTTGCATGGAAATTGAATCATCAAGAAATCTTAAAGAAATTGAATTATCAAGAAATCTAGAAGTAGATTTAAAGAACCTTCCATCTGATCCTGGTTTGCGAATTCCTATATCTGAATTTACACCTAATATTCAAGACCAAGTTTGACGGTCATACTTGCAAAGAGGTCCATTCCAACCTCGTACTCATGAATTTCCCAAAACTAAATTTAGGGCAAAGGATAAACAATTCAATGCTGCGTGGTTTGATAAATATTCTAATTGGTTAGAATACAGTTTATGCAAAGATAAGGCATATTGTTTATATTGTTATCTATTCAAAGGAGTAGATAGAGAAAATGAGGATGATGATGCATTCAATAAGAAGGGATTCTCAAATTGGAAGAAAATCAAATAAATTTGAACTTCATGTTGGGGGTCATAGTAGTGCGCACAATAATGCACGACGGAACTGTGAAGATTTAATGAAGCAAAGTCAGCATATTAATTTTGTGTTTCAGAAGCAATCAGATTATGCCACAGCTGCATATCGTACTCGTCTAAATGCATCTATTGATTGTGTGCATTTTGTTTTAAGACGAGGACTAGCATTTAGAGGACATGATGAGTAACACATCCAGAAATCAAGAAAATTTTCTTCTACTATTGCAGTTCTTAGCCGAACATAATAATGAGAAAAATAATGTGGTTCTTAAAAATGCTCCGAAAAATTTAAAATTAAGTGCACCAGATATTCAAAAGGATATCACCAGAGCTACATCGATTGTCATCACAAATTTCATAAAAAAAGAAATTGGAGAGAACTACTACTCTATTTTAGTTGATGAAGCCCGTGATGGGAGAGGACTTTAATGGAATTACAGAATGGAGAAATTTTAACTGGACAAGGATTGAATCAAGAAATAACTCTGAGGGGGTCTGGTGATACACGATGGGGATCACAATATGAATCAATTATAAGATTGATTACTATGTTCTCATCGGTTATTGATATCCTAGATGTTGTTGTTGAAGATGGTATAAGTTCTGAATATAAAGGCGAGGCATTTGCTTTACTAGAGTCAATGCAATAGTTTGAATTTTCATTCTGCTTATTTTTTATGAAGGATATACTTGGTATAACTGCTGAGTTGTCACAAGCTTTGCAGAGAAAAGAATAGGATATTGTAAATGTCATGTTTCTGGTTTGAATATGTAAAAAAAAAAGTTTGCAAGACATGAGAGATAATAAATGAGAAGAGTTCATCACTAAACTAACTTCTTTTTGTGAGCAACAAAAAATAGAAATTCCCCACATGAATGATAGATGAGTTGCTCGAGGACGGCCCCGTCGTAAAGCTCATGACATGACAAATTTACATCACTTTCGAGTTGAAATTTTTAACACGGTTATTGATATGCAACTTCCAGAGTTAAATAATTATTTCACAGAGACAAATATTGAGTTACTTTTGTCTATTGCCTGTTTGAATCCAACTAATTCATTATGTGCATTTAGTAAAGACAAATTAATTTGAATGATAAATCATTATCCATGTGATTTTACTCCTATTGAATTTGCAATTCTAGACAATCAGTTGGAAACTTATATCATGGATATGCAATCTGATCCACAATTCTCATTGTTAAAAGATATTGGATGCCTTGCTGAGACGATGATACAGAATAAGGATATTTTATATCCTCTTATTTTCAGGCTATTTAAACTCACTTTAGTTTTACCGGTTGCAATAGCAGGAGTGGAAAGAGCATTTTGTGCAATGACTATCATTAAAACTCGACTGCGAAATAGGATTGGAGATCAGTGGATGAATGATACTTTACTCACATATATTGAGAAGGATATATTGGATTGTATTGGTAATGATATAATTATTAATATTTTATAAAATATGAAGAGCATACACTATAAATTGTAAGTGTTTTTCATCTTATATTTAGAATTCAATATTTTTTAAAAAAATTTAAAACTGGCAATGCCGGTCCCAAGCCCGAATGAAAAAAGTTGAGAAAATTTTTTTTCAAAAAAAGTTTGTGCCCCCTCTAAAAAATGTTTCTGGCTATGCCACTTGTTTTGATATATCTATAAAAAATTCACATGATTTGACATGAATCTCGAGGCAAGATTAAAATTGGAAACTTCTAGAATTAAATTTGAAATCATATAAACTTCAATTTCAGCAAGTTCATAATCGAACTGAAAGTCTCAATTAGACCAACTAAACGATACCAAAGGTGGTCCAATCCTAGCGCAAATGAGCCTAAATCAAACACAAGAAGTATGATAAAAAACATCAAACATTAATTGGATGACCAAATGATCTCTAAATTAGACATGTTTATAGTCGAATCGAGCAGCTTGACGAGACAAATCCAAAAAGCTGAAGATCACTCAATTTTGACATCATAGGGCGCTTAGATGTTGAATAGGTCATGCAATAAAGTGTTTTAGATTTTAGTTCAAATCACGATAATGCCCATACAATAAAGGCTATAAATAGAGCATCATTCTTCAGATCGGGGGTGGGGAGGAAGAATAGAAAGAACTAGAGAGAACTCACTTATATTTTCCAATCGTCGTTGCCAACGATCATCACCTCACCAGTTATTGTCGCCAACAATTACCATCATTGGACTTTGACCTCCCAATTGTCATCTCTAGACTTTCCTTCGCTGACTACATTCTCCCGGTTATTGTCACTCGACTACGATCCAATTAGGAGAGTAAATATATTAGATTTAGACTATGTTAAAAAATATAGTGGTAGACCTAAAAAGACTTAGTTATAAAATATTAGAAATGATCATTTTTTATTATATTTAAATGCAAATTTGACTATTAACATAACATAATAGAGAAAAAGGATTCATGTAGCCGACACATATAGTAAGATAAAGGTTTGAAGTTGTTGTTGAATATGATCTCTTGATCATGATCGATTGACTACGATCTCCAGATCATAATTGTCCTACTACGATCTCATGATCTTATTTCTAGATTATGATCTTTGACCATCATCACTTAATTATACCCGACCATAATCACCAAATCACCATAACTCAACTATAATCTCTCTGAATAATAGGCACATTTTTAATATGCACTACTAACAATAATATCTAATTTAATCTTAATTTAAATGGCATTAATGATATTTTTAATAGTCATTAATGACAAAAAAAGAAGATAAAATTACTCACAATAATAGGCAAACTTTTTTCAGTCAATTGTATGATAGTCCTATATAATCTAATCTTAATTTAAATCATCTTTATTTCATAATGAAACAAGTGATATGTGACAATGCGAAAAAAAGCGTTCAAAATTTTTGCAAACGATGGGCTTTGAACTGCCCCTGTTATAAATGTCAAAATGTCTCCTAATTGCCAAGATTTTACATCTAGTGAAGCTTGTAAACGTTTAATAGGAACAATTTAGCGTTACTTTTAAGCGTCGATAAATGTTAAGAAATAGTCGATGCTTAAAAGTAAGGGTGTAAGTTAGTCAAGCTGACTCTTGAGCCAGTTCAGTGAGCTAATGAGCCAAATGTGACGCCTCAATGCTTAAATTGAAAGAATTGTCTATTTTATCTCTTGATTAACACTAGAGCATCTAATTTCCATTGAATTAAAAGAAGGGTCAGCATACAAATTTATATATCAAAATCTTTCACTATTTCCATTTATCAAAATATGATTTACAATAATGTGGAACTCTTTTACAATATCAATATAACTCGTTGGGCTCCTCACTACAAAAAAATAACAAAATGCCAAAAAACAAGAAGGAAACATGAAGATTCCAATCAACCTTACTCCATAAGATCCGTTCTCTAACTTGAAATCAATAAAATCTATACAGTAAGCTCACAAGCCCAATAGGACCCCAATACTGTCAAAGTTTTCAATGCAATGTCTCAAAAATCAATATTAATATAAAATCAGTAGCCATCAATATGATGAGGCACTAGTGCTACAAATCAATAGAATCATAAAGGAGAAAAGCAAAAATCATTACACTAAAATCTATAAATCACTTGCATATACAAAAAGGGTAACCAAATTGATTCTATATCAAGAGAATGAGGACAATATATAATACGGTGCTATCAAAAAAAATTTTTAGAGGGGCCTAAATTTATTTTGAGCGAGATCATCATCATAATAAAATATGTAAAGTAGGAATAGGCCCAGCTGTATCAATAAAAGTAAATGACGATTTATAATGATGATCTCAAGTTCATAATTCTGATCAAACTAATGAGGATGATTGAAAATATTTTAATTATTTGTAGAATAACATAACAAAGCTTCAATTTTCTCTTTATTTTTATGCAATCAAAATAATAATCATTATTAGTTTCAATATTTTAAAAATCGGACCGGACCGGCCTGTTCGACCGTGAACCGGCCACAAGTTCGATCCGGTCCAGTCTGAGAACAGTCTCTGCATAGAATCTGTAAGAACCGCCGGTTCAACTGGCGATCTGGTCAGGGTTCGGTTGAACCGGCCGGTTCAATTGACATGCTTTTTAAATAATAATTAAAATTAAATAATGATGTTTAATATTAAATACTAAATAAATAAATAAATTATAATAAATGCATATTTTAACCAAATCATTATGAATCATCTTAACATGATCCACCACTCCATGTGATCTCTTCACACTAGAAAACTCAAAAAGCTATATAAATAATAGCAACAAAGAATTTCCAAGTGATGTGGGACTAAAGAGAAGAGTTAAGAGATGTATAAGGCTATAAGCTCATAACATATATAATATCTATGGAATTTATTTTTTAAACAAATTTTTTAATTAATTATTTATAATATGAATAATACTTATTTATTAGTTAATGATAAAAAATTATTTATTTAAACACTATAAAAAATAATTTTATCTATTTATTAATGATATATTATTTTTACATAACTAATTTTTAGATATAAAATTTTAAAATAAATTTCATATATAACATATACATGAAAATATATTTAATCATATAACATAAGTTAATAATAATTTATATTAAATTTATAAACTTATGTTAGAATTAAATTTATATTAAATATGTAATATAAATTAGTAACATAAAAATTAGCATATTTAATCATATAACACAAAAATTAACATGTTATTATAAGTATAAATTTTTATAATTATAAGATTTAAATTTTTTTACTTTTATATGAGATTTTAAAATATTTTTTTACTTAATTATGAAAGTTTTATGCTTTATAGTTTTTTATTTCGTTTAATTATTTTCTCATATTTGGAATGATAAGATTATTATTGATATAATTTTATTAAATTTTAATAAAATTATTATTTATTACGTCATCCGGTTCGACCGGTCGAACCGTGAACCTCTCCTTCCAATTCGTTGTCTCATCCGATTTTCACAACATTGATTAGTTTTTAAAATCCAACGGCAATTTATCTTTATGGCAGGCAAGAATATCCCCTCTTTTATAATAACAGATTGAAAAGTTCAGATAAAAGTACAATCTAATTCAAGCAAATATATAATATATTCAGTCAAACAAAAATTAGGAGTTTAGAGGCCATTATCTGAGTTGCGATTCCGTTTAGAAAAGTTTCTTGCTCTTTTTACTTTTTAGTTGCTCATGCGCTCATGCCGATGGAATTTGAGGGCTCTATTACGACTATGTCGAACTCTGCCTCCGGTGAGACTAGTGTCTCGTCCGGCCATCTTTCGGCAGCAGCTTCCCTTCTGCCACCGCCGAAGAAAAACAGGAATCTTCCCGAAAATTGTATTTATAAATATTTTTTTTTCAAGCACCATTCAATTATTCTTTCTCTCTCAAAATTTTAAATTTTAGAGCTATAAATATCTCTTCAAAAATATTAATGATATATTAAAAATAATTATTTTGTCTTACTGAAAATTTTTATTTAGATTGCCACTTTTTTATTTTTGATAAAACCTACGGAGAGGCTTACACGTTAAAAATAAAAATGAATAGAAGTCCTTAAAGAACCAAAAGCTCAACTAAAAGAACAGCATTAAAAATAAAATCTAATGAGCCTATGGTCCTACTAATACAAGAATATAAACAACAAAATTAAAATACAGAAAACCAAAGAGAAGTCAAAGGAAGCCCAACACAGGAATAACAGAAAGCCAAAAAAGAGCAGCAGCACATCTGGAAAAGACAAAACAGTCAACACGAACACCACATTAATTGACAAATGTAAAGTAAACTGGAAAGGATAAATAATCCAAAATACCTGACTCAGAATCGCCACCCGGTTGCCAAGCTTGGACCATCCATTGGAGGAGAGATAGCGAGAAGACCCAAATACGAAAAGCCACCCTTGAACACAAAAAAAACCACCAAGGTTGCCAAAAGAAGCCATGGCCATCTTGGGGGGCATGCAGGAACCCTATCTCATCATAGTCTGAAAAACCAGACCTGCCAATCCAACACCCAAATTCAAATAGCCAACACCCCATAGCCTTACCAACAATCCAATCGAATGCCAAGACACCCACCATTATCTTCTATTTTTATTTTTTATTTGTTTTTTATTTTTTACGGTTACGCTTGCCACCACTATGAGAGAAAACTTTGTCAACAATACAACCCAACTGCAAACTATATAATTCATGAAACTCGTGAACCGGGTCAACCAAATCAACTCCTGTCCCCTCATCATTAGAGGAAGCATCCATCTAGTCCAAATGGTCCAAAGAAGTGTCTGTCAACTTGCTAGCTACATGATATTTCATCGCTTCATTAGAAATTAGAAAAATCGGTACCTCAAAAAAGGGTGCATGCGCAAGCACACTTAAAGGCGTATCCAAAACTGCTAAAGGAGAATCATCATATGCATTACCCAACTCATCAAACAACTCATTATCTATCGCCTTGTTAACTTCACACTGATCGCCACATATTACAGTGATGGAACTTGCTCTTAATAGGCTGATAATTTCCCTCGATTGCTATCCCCATTGGCTTATCGAGGACAGGGTGTTTTAATCCAATAGGAGATTAATCAGTTTGTTAAAGTGTCATTTAACGTTTCAAAGTTAATTACAGTTTTAATTCGATAACTAATCATTCAAATTCTTGATAAAACCAATATCAACTCGGATTAATTTCACGCTCCACTCCGCAAAATATTAGAGTATGAGAATCGTACTTTCTTAAAATTCGCTCGTGAACCTTAGTTTTTCCTTGGAGGCTTGGAGCCCTACTGGCCCAATGTGCATCATCTGTTAGGGCAAATTTTATTCGTTTGAATGATAAATTCATCTATGGAATTAAAATCAGTTTATTTTCAAGAATTAAAATAAAAGTCATTACTAATTTCAAATTCCATTCTATTATGATTTTATTTGGGATAGTTTTTTTATTACTTTCTAAAATAATTTTTTAGTATACATTTTTTTAAAAACAATGAAAAAGTAATGGTTAAAAGTTATCCAAAACGAAGCCTATATGATAGAATTATTATATTTCATCATCATTATTATTATTTTTTTAATTTCAACCGTCTAATCAAGGGCGGAACTAACGTCTCTTTTGTGGGTGAGCAAAATGTGATGGTCAAATGCATAGGTTTATGTAAGAAATAGAAAAATAAAGAAAAAAATTTTTTTCTTAGAATTTGAACAACTGCATTTATTGGAGGCGAGCAAATTAGTTAAAAATTGTATTCTTCTAATAAATTAAAAAAAAATTTCAGGATGGGCCCTAAGCTCTTCCTGGTTCAATCCATGCATCTAACTTCTAATGACGAACAAGAGGGCGCCAGGGCGTAGGACATTAGCATGCCCTTTTTCTGATATCTTAGATTTTCTATTGGCCTATAGAGGTGATTTTGAAGTTATGTAAAAATTATTTTTTAAAAAGAATTACCGCAAGTATCATAAATATGCTCTTTTTTTTTTAAATCAGCTTACAACTTTCTTTCTTATAGCTCCACACATTAATAGATTGATTGTCAAAATTAATTCCTCATTACAAAAATTTCTAAAAACAAGTGAGAAAATAATAAAAAAATAGAAACATAATGAAAGTTTGATCACACTTTGAAAAAAAAAAGAAAACACAAAGCTGCCCCAAACAGGCCCCAAGAGAAGAGAAGAGCTATTCCAACTGACTTTCTGGATATTCTATTAATGAACATAAAGGTGATGTGATTACAATTATATCTTTGAATTATTTTAGGTCTACTAAATATGAAGGTTTTGTAATGTGAAGGAATTGACAGTTTTCTCTTCAAAACAGCCCCACAGGTTCGAAGCATATACTAATTCTTTTGCCTCATTTGAGACAATATTTTTGCTGCCTTCTAAAACGGTCATCTAGTATCAAAAAATTTTTATATTAAAAAGCTGTTTTAAAAAGTAGTAAGAAAGCTACTCCAAACGAAGCCTTCATGTACTAAGAATTATGCTTAAATTATTTACTTCAGTGATTGTATTTAGGAACAGCTTCCAGCAAAGGTGTTTGGCCAAAAAATAATGAGCATCACAAGCGCTCAAGTGATCAAACTTAGAAGATAGCCGAATTAAATGAGAGCTATACGGCTATACCAAATACATGCAAAACCCAACATCCTTTTGTATACCATTTCGACTGATGCCTGACCATAATCTAAATTTAAATTAGAGGAGAATTAGAGCTACTATCAAAAGGTCTGTTGCGGGCTAGAAGATTCGCGGCGGCAGAGTGAGTAAAGCTTTCGTCTTAGCGATGCACGAATATCCAGCACACAAACAGAAAGAAAAAAAGTAAAATGCACGATCTTTTTTATGTGGAAAGCCCGAAGAAGGAAAAACCACGGGGCCTTGCCCAGACGAAAAGATTCCACTAAACTTAAGTGAATTACGAGGGTTAACCCGTCCCTCGACTTAGAGGCGGTCAAATTACAGTGGCTTAGAGAGTTAGAGCAGAATCTGGTGATGTTCGGGAGGAAGTCCGACGGCGTCCGGATAGAAGTTCAGCTGACGAGGAGTGATCCGACAAAGGTCGGGCTGAAGTACGGTGGTGGTCGGCGGCCGGGTGGAAGTCCGGCGGCTGTCGGCGGCCGGGTGGAAGTCCGACGGCTTTCGGCGGAAGGTCGGCCCAAAGTATGGTGGTGGTCGGTGGCTGGGCGGTGGTCCGACGGAGGTCAGGCTGAAGTCCGGCGACGGTCGACGGCCGGGCGGTGGTCCGACGTAGGTCGGGCTAAAGTCCGGCGGCGGTCGGCGGCCGGGTGGAAGTCCGGCGATGGTTGGCGGCCAGGCGGCCAGGCGGTGGTTCGACGAAGGCCAGGTTGGAATCCGGCGATGGCGGTCGGCGACCGGGTGGAAGTCCGGCGGCGGTCGGCGACTGGGCGGTGGTCCGACGAAGGTCGGGCTGAAGTCCGGTGGTGGTCGGCGGCCGAGTGGAAGTCCGACGGCGGTCAGTGGCTGGGTGGAAGTCTGGCGGCGGTCGGCGGCCAAGCGATGGTCCGACGGCCGGGTGGAAGTCCGGCGGCGGTTGGCGGCCGGGCGGTGGTCCGACGAAGGTCGGGCTGAAGTCCGGAGGTGGTCGGCGGCCAGGCCGTGGTCCGACGAAGGTCGGGCTGAAGTCCGGTGGTGGTCGGCGGCCGAGTGGAAGTCCGACGGCGGTCAGTGGCTGGGTGGAAGTCTGGCGGCGGTCGGCGGCCAAGCGATGGTCCGACGGCCGAGTGGAAGTCCGGCGACGATCGGCGGCCAGGCGGTGGTTCGTCGAAGGTCGGGTTGGAATCCAGCGATGGCGGTCGGCGGCCGGGTAGAAATCTGGCGGCGGTCGGCGGCCGAGCGGTGGTCTTACAAAGGTCGGGCTGAAGTCCGGTGGGGGTCGGCGGCCTGGTGGAAGTCTGGTGGTCGTCAGCGGCCGGCGGTGGTCCGACGAAGGTCGGGCCGAAGTCCGGCGGCAGTCGGGGGCCGGGCGATGGTCCGACGAAGGTCGACTGGTGTTCGCCGGCGGTGGCGCTGACGAAGGTCGGGGGTTCACCGGCGGTGGTGCTGGAGCTC
The DNA here is from genome assembly GCA_019925795.1 of Dendrobium chrysotoxum. NCBI lineage: Eukaryota > Viridiplantae > Streptophyta > Magnoliopsida > Asparagales > Orchidaceae > Dendrobium > Dendrobium chrysotoxum. The sequence goes on from CM034301.1 coordinate 46,665,208, forward strand.
CGGAAGCCTTAGAGCTCTATCCAATCTCCAGTCAAAGGTCCCCCACATGTTGATAATAGGGGTCTATTTATAGATTTTCATGAGTGGCACACACCGTAAATATAGAGTAGATCCAGGGGAGGTTCGGAGTGCTCCATCGGATGGCTCATATTGATTCCCCCGATCATAGAGAGTTTTGCAATTGTTTTCTTGCCTTAATGATATCGGAATTCGACTATCTTGGGCTCGTTGGATTCGTCTCGCCTAGCCGCTCGATTTGACTATAAGCATGCTATATTTGGGTATCATTTCGTTATCTCAATAATGCTTTAACCCTTCCAAATGTGATTCTGGCCCCTGATTTGGACCCATTTGGGCTCGGGTTGGACCAATTTTTGAGTCGTTAGGTTCGTCTCTTTAAGATGTTCAGTTTGACCATAAGTTTGCTGAAATTGGAGTTCATATGATCCCGAATTTAATTTTAAAATTATCAAACTTGAATATGCCTCGAGATTCGTGCTCGATCAAAGTAATTTTTGATGTCGTATCAGTTGCCCCTCTATTTTTGGACATTGAATCTGGTAGAGTCCAAAAATATATCTGTGACCTTAGTATTCTGCAAAATCTGAACGTTAATCGGAGCAAAAAATATTAAAAAGTTTTCTACAAAACTTTTCAAATAGCTCAAAACTTATCATAGACGTTCTTTTGAGCCTCAAAAGCATAAAAATTGAATTGAGAATATTGAAAAATGATTTCGAGGAGCTTAAAAATGTACAAATCGAACCTTTCAGGACAAATTTGCATATATAAATATAATTACTTAGTTAACTAATTAAATAATTAATATTAATTAATTAAGAAAAAAACTGTTATAATTAATCTATAACATGAATAAATCTGTTATAACTAATCTATAGGAATAACGTGAATAAATATATATCCTTATTATAATATTCCATCTATAACGCCAATGGAAAGGCGGCTACAGTAGCCGGCCAAATAGGCGGAAGATTTTTCTTAATTAACATTAATCAAATACTTACTTGTAATGTACTATTTTTAGCTCCAAAAATTTCGATAAATTTTTAAAAAAACTTAGAAAAAATCTAGAATTTTTTCTTGAAAGAAAATATTTAATTTTTTGTACATTTATTTTATTTTTAAATAAAATTGCTCTTAATTTATTTCCTATTTCATTTTTACAATAATAAGAAATTAATTAATTTAGGGGCATTTAAAAATTCCGAAAATTAATTAAAAAATTTTAAAAATTGACCTACAAGCCTCCTTTTAAAAAACTATAAATACCCTCCTTAGGGGTTAGGGAAAAGGCACCACCCCTTAACCGGTCCAAAAATTTCTCCTACAAAATTAGGAGAAATCAGACTAGCAAAAATTTAAAAAATTTTCGGCGGCGGCGATCAAGACCGGGTACTCTTACGTAGGCTCCAGTTCACTCTCAGTGGGGGAAAAACTGTCCGGCAAGAGTTTCAATACCGGAAGCGGCGATCAAAGCCCGGTACTCTTACGCAGGCTCCAGTTCACTCCCATTGGAGGAGAAATTGTCCGGCAAGAGTTTAAGTACCGGCGGCGGAGGAGGCGATCAAGACCCAGTACTCTTACGCAGGCTCCAGTTCACTCTCGTTGGAGGAAAAACTGTCCGGCAAGATTCTAAATACTAGCGGCGAAGGAGGCGATCAAGACCTGATACTCTTACGCAGGCTCCAGTTCACTCTCGTTGGGGGAAAAACTGTCCGACAATAGTCTAAATATCGGGGGCGGAGGCGATCAAGACCCGGTACTCTTACGCAAGCTCCAGTTCACTCTCGTTGGGGGAAAAACTGTCCGACAAGAGTTTAAATACCGACGGTGGAGGAGGCGATCAAGACCCGATACTCTTACGCAGGCTCCAGTTCACTCCCGCTGGGGGAAAAACTGTCCGGCAATAGTCTAAATACCGGCGGCGGAGGCGATCAAGACCCAATACTCTTACGTAGGCTCCAGTTCACTCCCATTGGGGGAAAACTGTCCGGCAAGAGTCTAAATACCAACGATGGAGGAGGCGATCAAGACCCGGTACTCTTATGCAGACTCCAGTTCACTCCCATTGAAGGAAAACTGTCCAGTAAGAGTCTAAATTCCGCCGACGGAGGAGGCGATCAAGATCTAGTACTCTTACGCAGGCTCCCCTATTGGTAGGCCAATGTCGTCCGCTAGAGATAAGGGTGCCTCACAGAAAGATGGTTTTGACTCATCTGATAGGAGGCGAATTTCAAAGAACCAAGAGGATCTCCCAGGTATATTCTTTCTCCCTTCTTCTTTTAGAGATCCTACAGAGGTTCGATGTTAGCTAGTGGAAGTCTGACAATGGATGGAAGTTCGATGCTAGGAAGAAGTCCAGAGATGGGTGGAAATTCTGCATCGGGTAGAGCCTGGTGAAAGTCTTGCGATGGATAGAAGTCCATCGATAGTCCGGTGATGGGACGAGTAAAATTTCAATGTCAGGTAGAAGCCCGATGAAAGTCTGGCGACTGGCAGAAGTCCGTCATAGGTGGAAATTTGGCGTCGGGTAGAAGTTCGACGAGAGTCCTGCGACGGGCAAAAGTCCGACAAAGGGAGGAAGTTTAGCATTGGGTAGAAGTCTGACAGAAAGTCCTGCGACGGGTAGAAGTCCAGTAATGGGAGGAAGTTCGGCATTGGGCAGAAGTCCAGTGGTGGCTTGAAGTTCAACGTCGAAGGCTTCTTAATAACGTTAGCCTATATGGAAGAGGTTGAGAGAATCCACCAAGGATGTATGACCTATCCGAGGTTGTATGTCAGAGCACTGCTCGATAACGTTAACCTGAGTGGAAGAGGTCGGGAGAATCCACCAAGGATGTATGACCTATCCTAGATTGTATGTCAGAGCGCTGCTCGATGACATTAATCTGTGTGGAAGAGGTCAAGATCGAATCCCCTTGATATTGATCATCCAATGATTGAGATATAATAAAGATTGTGTATTTTTTGAATCAAGGATTAAAAGATTATATTCATCGGTAGTTTTTCATTGTCATTATTTTTTATTCTTTTTAAAGAAGTGGACAATATCAAGATGGAGTGCACAACACATTACTATATTATGTAGGATAATATAATAACTTCCTAGTACAACCTAGGGATAAAAGTGTTACACCATGCTAAACATATACGCAAGGGGATAACACAATGTTTGACTGGAAGGAAAAAATTAGGGATATCAAAACGACACCTTACTTGTAAAAGAGACACAATAAAATAAGATGACTACTATTACCAACATAAATATATACACTATGTGATCATTTGATCTTACCAACCATTTAAATATTAATCAATGGTTATCTTTATTGTTGATTTTGCCCCCCAGCATCATCTCGAGTAGGTGGGCTTTAGATGAATTGTCGGAGATATCCTTGTCGGATCAATCTCTCAATCTCATCCTTGAGTTGTTTGCAAGCTTCAGTAGTGTATCCACGACTATGATGAAAATGACAGTACTGATCTTGAATTCCTACGTTTGACTTCAAAGGATTATGCCACTTAATATTTTCTTGTTCTCGGATGGCCATCAACATATTTGCTCGAGGGGCATTGAGTGGTGTATACTCCTCCTCTTGTCAAAACTCACATCATGGTATCGGGGGTCTAGGAGAGAAGTTTTTCTTTTGTTGCAAGAATGAGTCCTCCATTATAGGGGCATTTTTATGCTTTCCAGGAGTTTGCTCAAATTGCTTCATGTGGGCATTAATAGCTTCATCCGCTGATATTTGTGTCTCCACACGATAGATCAGGTCAGTATAGGAGGGAACCGTGTCTCGCATAAGTGCTGAGTAGAAGGGGTCAGGACAAAGCCCTCCGAGAAAAACTCCTCTAAGTAACTCGGGATTTACTCCAGGAATTTATCGAGCCTTAGTGGAAAATCATTAGAAATACTCCTTAAGTGATTCTCCTTCATTTTGGTGGATCCTAGAAAGGTGAGAAGAATCCTTAGCAATTCTTCGATTGACGACGAATTGCTCGACAAACATCTTGGCCAGTCTAGTGAATGTAGAAATTGTTCTAGCTGGAAGTAAGTAGATCCACATTCGAGCTTGTCCTTTGAGGATAGCAGGAAAAGCTTGGCATATGAGCGCATCTGAGGCTCATTGTATATGCATGATTATCTTATAGTGATCGATATGCTCGTACGGGTCAGATGTCCCATCATAGGGATCGATATTTGGTAATTTGAATCCTACCAGAATAGGGTGTTGGAGGATGACTTCAGCCAAGGGTGAGGACTCCTGGAAGTCCCGTTGACGAAGAGATTGTATTGCACCTCCCGCGGGGTACTCTTCTTGAACGAATCTTCGTAGTTCATGTCTTAGGACATTACGAGGGAGTCCAGTAATGTGTGGTGGGGCTAAGTCCTCGGGGACGTCCAGAGGAATGCGAGGTTGTTGACCTACGCGCGAAGGATGGGTAGAGCTTGCTATGTCAGCAAGTTCATTATCTTGATGTGTCGGAGGATGCATCCTTGGTGGGGGGAAGGAATCTCGGCATGAAGATGTTCTGGTAGAACCTCTCTGACCCGGGGTAGATCTCGAGGGAGAAGGATCTCTTCTGGTGTAGCTAGTGTCAGCTGTCGGGTCTCTAGTAGGAGTTGAAGGATCTTATTCTTAGATTCCTCCATTCTTCGAATATGATCTTCTAGGGATGGTCTTGATGTCCCTTCTCTAGCGGCATTTTGCCCCCCAGGATGAAAAGAGGCGTGTACTTGGCGTCCATGATTCATAGACTGATTTTGGATTGGTGAGAGTTGGAGCAGGAGGCTCCTAAGATGCAATTGTTATGCTTGTTGGCCATCGAATTGGTGCTTAAGATAGTGGAATTGAGATTCCCACAGACGGTGCCAAACTATTGCAGACTAGAAGATTCGCGGCAGCAGAGTGAGTAAAGTTTTCATCTTAACGATGCACGAATATCTAACACACAAATAGAAAGAAAATGTAAAACACCTGATCTTTTTTATGTGGAAAGCCCGAAGAGGGAAAAACCATGGGGGCCTTGCCTAGACGAAAAGATTCCACTAAACTTGAGTGAATTACAAGGGTTGACCCATCCCTCGACTTAGAGGCGGTCAAATTACAGTGGCTTAGAGAGTTAGAGCAGAATCTGGCATCCGATGGCGTCCGGATAGAAGTTCAGCTGACGAGGAGTGATCCGACAAAGGTCGGGCTGAAGTACGGTGGCGATCGACGGTCGATGGCCGGGTGGAAGTCTAACGGCGGTCAACGGCAAGTCGGGCCAAAGTTTGGTGGTGGTCGGTGGCCGGGTAGTCATCCGACAGAGGTCAGGCTGAAGTCCGGCGGCGGTCAGCGGCCGGGCGGTGGTCCGACGAAGGTCGGGCTGAAGTCCGGCTCGCGGTCGACAGCCAGGCGGTGGTCCGACGAAGGTTGGGCTAAAGTCCGGCGGCGGTCGGCGGTCGGCGGTCGGCGGCTGGGTGGAAGTCCGACAATGGTCGGCGGCCAGGCGGTGGTTCGACGGCGGGGTGGAAGTCTGGCGGCGGTCGACAGCCGAGCGATGGTCCGACGAAGGTCAGGTTGAAGTCCGACGGTGGTCGGCAGCTGGAAGGAAGTCCGACGGTGGTCGGCGGCCGGGTGGAAGTCAGGCGGCGGTCGGCGACCGAGCGGTGGTCCGACGTAGGTCGGGCCGAAGTCCGGCAGTTGTCGGGGGCCGGGTGGTAGTCCGGCGGTGGTTTGCGGCCAGACGGTGGTCCGACGAAGGTTGACGGGGGTTCGCTGGCGGTTGCGCTGACGAAGGTCGGGGGTTCGCCGGTGGTGGCGCTGGAGCTCCAGAAGCCTTAGAGCTCTCTCCAATCTCCAGTCAAAGGTCCCCCACATGTTGAGAGTGGGGGTCTATTTATAGATTTTCATGAGTGGCACACCCTGTAAATATAGAGAAGATCCGGGGGAGGTTCGGAGTGCTCCATCGGATGGCTCATATTGATTCCCTCGATCATAGAGAGTTTTTCAACTGTTTAGTTGCCTTAATGATGTCGGAATTCGACGATCTTGGGCTCGTTGGATTCGTCTCGCCGAGCCGCTCGATTTGACTATAAGCATGCTATATTTGGGTATCATTTCGTTATCTAAATAATGCTTTGACTCTTCCAAATGTGGTTCTGGCCCCTGATTTGGACCCATTTGGGCTCGGGTTGGACTGATTTTGGTGTCGTTAGGTTCGTCTCTTTGAGATGTTCAGTTTGACCATAAGTTTGCTGAAATTGGAGTTCATATGATCTCGAATTTAATTTTAAAATTTTTCAACTTGAATATGCCTCGAGATTTGTGCTCGATCAAAGTAATTTTTGATGTCGTATCAAGGTCCCTAATGTTAAAATAAATATTATTTAATTTTTTTTCTCAAATCAAGTACTAATAATCTCTCTACAAAAAAAGCATCAAAATATACTAAATCTAACAAATAGAAAAAAAATTCTAATATCGAAGAAAAATATAACAATTATACAAAGAGAGGTAATGAATAGATATATATAATTCTCAAAAAAATTTGTCCGTAATGCTGCTCTAAAATGGCACCACAAAAGCTTCTCTCCCTAAGTTAACATCCTTCAAGAACAGCTCAACGTTTCATTATATTCTATTATAAGAATTTGAGTGGGTAAATTATAAATTTTGAATTAGTTTAAATTTTGGTTGAAATCTAATTCATATACAATGACAAATTTTCAAACTTATCATAAAAAAATGGTAAAATTATCTTTTATTATAAACTTGCGGCGACATGAAAATGCATTTATTATTGCGGCTTCGTTTGTGATAGCTTTCTTACTGCTTTCTAAATCAACTTTTTAGCACAAAAATTTTAACTAAAAAATTGCTTTAGAAAGCAATAAGAAAGCAGTCCCAAATGAAACCTAAATCTTCGTAAGTCTAAGGCTTCGTTTCGGACGGCTTTCTTAATGCTCTATAAAGCTATTTTTTAGTACAAAAATCTCTTAAAAGTAAAGAAAAAAAGTGATCTAAAGTTGTCCCAAACGAAACCTAAATTAATTCTCATTGCGGTAAGTATTGTGAAGCAACAATCTGATACTAAAACCATACAACATCATATTAATCCGCCTAATATTATTGTCAACATGCAACTCTATTATTTAGAACATTGAATTGCAACATGACTGTTTTTTTATGCTTCACCAAGTCAAAATGCTACAACATAGATGATGATCATAAAATTGAAACAACTTTGACCACTAGAAGTTACACCTATAACATATAGTTTATTAATTATCTTTGGATGAATTACAACTAAAGCACCCTCATAAATTTTAAGAGTTTTGATATGCCACAAAAAAAAATCGCCTTGATCTAACATGAATCTCAATGCAAATCTTATTTGGAAGCTTTTAAATTAAAAATTGAGATCATCCTAATTTCAATTTCAGCAAGCTTATAGTGAAATTGAACATCTCGAGAAGACGAACCCAATGATACCAAATTCAGTTCAACCTGAACCCAAATGAATCCAAATCAAAGGAGCAAAATACTCTTGGAAGCTTCAAAGTATTAATTGGATGACCAAAGGATATCCAAATATGACATGCTTAAAGTCAAATCACATGGCTCAATGAGATGAATCCAACGAGCCCAAGATCACCAAATTCTGTCATCATTAAGTTACTTAAATGCTCGATAAATGCTCCAAGATCAAGGAATCAATATGGGTCATCCGATAGATCAATCCAAATCTACCTTAGATCTTCTCCATATTAACTAAGCATGTCACTCCCAAAAAATTATAAATAGACCCTCATTCTTCACATGAGGGAGAAGGAGGAGGAAGAGAAGAACTTTAGGGTTTAAAGAATCTTAGAGCTTCACCCCAGCACCGCAACCGACAAATCCATACCACTAGGCTACTGCTGCAAAACCTTTGCCCAACCATTGTCATCGGACCTCCATCCAGCAACAAGTGAAGAGCCTTCCTCCACTATCTCCCATAAAAAATGGTTCATCTGACCATTATCATCTGTCGACTATAATCTCTCCAACCATCGTCGTCTGTTGACTTCGGTCCCTACGCCCGCCAACTACAATCCCTCTGACCTCCATCCATTGCCGACTATGATCCTTCCGACCACCATTATCCAACTACGATCCTTCCGACCTCCATCGATTGTCGACTATGGTCCTTTCGACCTCTATCACTTTTTGACTATGGTCCCTTCAATTTCTGTCGCCAAAATACAATCTTACCAACAAATAAAACTTGCCAACACTCTCTTGAGGATAATTCTTATGTCATTGGATTTTTCTAGCTATCTAAAGTATTATATATGATATATATTTGCTATATTGATAGGACTCCTTTCTCCGAGAAAGAGCATCATTTGTAATCAATTACGAATACTAGTTTGGATTCATTCAAACTAGGAAAGGCCTCATGGTTTTCCCTCTTTTTAGTGATTTTCACATAAAATTTCTAATGTCTCTTATGAACGATGCACCCCCACTCTTTTATATATATTCGTGTGATGGATCTTTATACAAAGCTAAGACACTAAACTTTATATTTCTCTACCGCCATAAATATTCCAGGATGCAACAAGATTCACCATGTTTATATCCTTCGAATCTCACTTTACTAAAAAAATTTAAGGATATAAGATGGTCGGGAGATCTGATGTTTACTAAGTTGATATCTTGGGAAACCAGATATGCATTTTTATACACTACATGGAGGAGATGTAGAAGTGGAACCAAGATATTTTTCTCCGAGGAAACAAATTTTGATTTTAAAAAATTGTTATATTCATCAGCTTATGATATATTTTTAGTACCTCTTCAATTTTAATTTAAATAAAAATTTAATTAAAAATATTATATAATGAGCAATTAAAAAAATAAAAAGACTTACTTTATCAATATAATAATAAATTCAATAAAATATGATAATTTTAATATTATTGTGAGGAAGTATATTCGCAGCAGTAGAGTGAGTAAAATTTTCATCCTAGTGTTGCACGAATATCCACACAAACAGATAAGACCAGAAATTTTTTACGTGGAAAACCTTAAAATGGAAAAACAACGAGGCCTCGCCTGGGTGAAAATATTCCACTAGATTTGAGTGAGTTATAAAGGTTGACCCATCCCTTGACTTGGAGGCGGTTAAAATACAATTATTGGTACTTGGGAGTTTATAATGACCTTAGTCGGATGATAGAGGTTGGATGTCTGGTGGCATCAGTAGGAGAAGGTTGAGTAGAGGTCGGCACCCAGGCGAAGGTCCGAGAGCGGTTAGCGGTCAAGCGAAGGTCCAACAGCAATTGATGGCTGGGCGATGGTCCGACGATGGTCGAACAGAAGTCCGACAAAGATCGGCATACGAGCGGTGGTTCGGCAACAATCGACTGCTAGGCGATGGTCTGACGATGGCCGGTGGAAGTCTGGCAGAAATTGGCGGCCGGATTGTGGTTCGATGATGGTCGGGCGAAAGTCCAGCAGAAATCAGCGGACGGGCGGTGGTTCGATGGTGGTAGGCGGCTGGGTGGTGGTCTGGCGATGGTTTCTAGAGAGAGAGAGAAAGAGAGAGAGAGGGAGGGAGATGACCGAGAGAAGAGAAAAGAGAGAAGAGAGTGCCAGAATGGGACTCACGACGGTCATCAAGGGGAGCATTGCCGGTGAAGGAGATCGACCCCAGGCAAGGATTCATAAAGGAAGATATTCGGCTTTTCCCTTTAGCTGCTATGCATTTTGGGGTTTTAATTTTTTTTTTTTTTTTTGAAAGCTAAAAATTGCAGATGTTCTTAAACAATTCCGTTTCCGAAAATGGGGGATCATGCCTCCAGGCCCCCATTATAACTTGGCCGATGAGCAGACGAATCAATCCTGCATAAAAAGGCCATGCTATAGTATCAACAAATATAACATAAAAAAATAAAATAAAATTCTTTTCATCAAACTCAAAAACACTAAGATTTTGTTTGTCAGAAAGACCGTAGTCGGGCGACGGTTATCGGAAGAACCGTAGTCAAACTGTAGTCGGCGGGTGATGGAGGTCAGATAGACCTTTGTCAGGCAATGGAGGTCAAAAGGACCATAATTGGCGATCGATGAAGATCAGAAAGACCATTATCATGCGAAGGAGGTCGGAAGGACCGTAGTCGACGGGCGACGAAGGTCGAAAAGATCATGGTCTGGCGATGGAGGTCGCAAGGACGGTAGTAGGCGGGCGACAAAGGTCGAAAAGACCGTTATCTGACGACAAAGGTCGAAAAGATCATAGTTGATGTGCGACAGAGGTCGAAAAGACCGTAGTCTAGCAATGGAGATCATAAGGACCGTAGTCGACAGGCGATAGTGGTCACAAAGATCGTTGTTTGGAGACGGAAGTCAGAATGTCCATAGTCGGCAGGTGACAGTGGTCAAAAAGACTTTAGTCTGGCGACGAAGATTGGAAGGACCGTAGTCGGTGGGTGACGGAGGTTGGAAGACCGTAGTCTGGTGACGGAGGTCAGAAGGACCGTATTCGATAGGCGACGAAGGTTGGAAAGACCGTAGTCAGGCTATGGAGATCAGAAGGATTGTAGTCGGTGGGTGACGGTGGTCGGAAGGACCTTAGTTGGGTGACGGTTATTAGGATGAGGTCCAACGATAATCTTTGGCCGAATGTAAGTCCAACAATAATTGGTGAATGGACGGAAGTCCGGCGATGGTCGGTGACCGGGCATAAATCTGATAATAGTTGTTGGCCAGACGAAAGTTCATTCTCTCATTACAACATAAAAAATATTTATTTGTCAGAGGAATAAATCATTTCTCCCAAAAAAATGTTTTTTTGTCAGAGGAAGAATCTAACAGCAACAAAAATTATGCAGTCAAAAGTAATTTTTTATTAAACAAAAGTTCTGAAGAGAAAAAGAAAAAAGGACTGCGCTGCCCTAGCCGCTTCCCCCACTGCGCTGCCCTAGACGCCGTTTTTTCTTCCTTCCTGCCACCGGCCTTCGCCGGTGGCACCGCCTGCTCCTCCCATGGATACCACATCCTCTCTTCACTTCCCCCCCCCTTGGCTCCTCCACCTCCCCATCCCACGCTGCTCCGCTTGGCTTGGATCGCCTCTGGTCCAACATTATTTCAGCCCCCGATAACTCTGCGCCCACCATCCCGATATCTCTCATGGTCATGCCGGAAGATATTGTTCCTTTCAACAAAGATTTTACTGATGCTGCAGCTGTAGAATGGAATCTCTCACTGGTCGGGTACTCGGTCGGTAAACGCCCCTATTACGAATCTCTTCTTTCTACGGTTAAGAGGGTTTGGAAGCTTAAAGGTACTTTTCAGCTTATAGCCCTAAGCGATGGTTTCTTTCTTTTCAAATTCTCTAATGGTGAGGATTTTGATATGGTATGGTCCAAAGGAGCTTGGTTTTTTCATGGCAAACCGTTCATCTTTCAAAAATGGACCAAAAACTTTCATCCTACGAGAGAAAACTTCACCTCTGTGCCTATTTGGGTCAGAATACATGACTTACCTTTGGTGTGTTGGAACTCTGAAGGAATTTCTAAGATTGCTTCCAAAATAGGGATACCCATAGTTGTAGATGCACTAACTGCTGCCAAAACCAGGCTAACCTATGCCAGGATATGTATTCAAGTATCCACAACTTCTACATTTCCGGACTCTGTTCCTATTGCCATTGAAGATGAAATCTTTAAGCTAAAAAATCCACTACGAATGGAAACCTTCTCGCTGCTCAACCTGTAGCTCCCTAGCACACCCCTCGTCGCTCTGCCCCTCTAAACCGCCTACCCAAACAAACCCACAGCCACCTCCCAGAGGGCGCAGTACCTCTAGACAACCTCGCAAGTCGCACACATCCCGACAATCACCAACTCTACTCACCCCCTCCATCAATCCTTCTACCTCCCTACAGCCTTTACAAACAATGACTCCCCCAACCTCCAATCCAGAAGCTCCTCCCAACTCTTCTCTGGTTTTTGTTCCCCCCCAACTCAATGTCCAATGCAGCCGGCCATCTATTGATAAGAATCTGTCGCTAGGTGAGCCATCTACTAGCAGGGATCATAATCCCACCAGCTGCATCATTTCTAAATTCCCTCCCCCAGTAATTGTGCCTCCTGGCCCTTTAAGTAGTACAATTCCTAATCTCAACTCTCCTACCGAGGACAGCACAGAAAATTTGGACACCGATGCGACCTCTGTAGGTCATTATTCTGCTATTCAAACACAAATCAAATATACATCCCTTCAAACCAGTGAAGATCAAGCACAAATTCTATCTGAATTTGTTGACAAGCCTATCTCTGAAACCTCTCGTAATATTAGTCCAAAAAATTCCAATGCCCCCATATCTAAAATCACCAGGGGTAAAGGATCCAAAAAACCGCCCACCCCCACCTCCAAATCTAAATGATCAACCCCTCCATAGTAGCTTGGAATATCAGAGGATTATGTTCCTTTGATAAAGTGACTCATTGCAAAAGTCTGGTTCAATCTCTTCGGTTGGATATAGTTTGCATTTTGGAAAATAGAATTCACAAAGCTTCCCTTGAAGATAATTTCTTTCATAATCAACACATGGTCTTTGATTTGGAGGAAAGCTGCAACAACTTTCACTGTTCAGATCCTGGCAGGATCTGGATAAAATGGTCGCCTGATAAGATCAACTTTCAACCCACATTCATCACTTCTCAAATGATATCTGGGACCATCTTCTATGGCTCCACTAAACCATTTCTGCTCTTTGTCATTTATGCTTCTAATAACCAAGAAGAAAGGAAAACTCTTTGGGAGGATATTAGGGCCTTACCCACTTCTGATTGCACTCCCTGGGTTATTATGGGAGACTTCAACTGTTGCCGTTTCCCTACTGACAAGCTGGGTGGTAATGCTATCAACCAAAATCAGCTTAGAGATCTTAATGATCTCATTTTTGACCAAAACCTCATTGACCTGGCATCTGTAGGTCCCTCCTATACCTGGTACAATCAGAGAACCTCTAACCCCATCCATATTAAGCTTGATAGGATGCTTGTTAACGGGGCGTGGATGGAAAACTTCCCCAACTCCCACTATGTGGTAAAACCTCCTACATGTTCAGATCACTGCCCCATTGTTTTATTACCTGGTCACAGTGAAGCCGCTCATCATAGGTTCCTCTATAAGAATTATTGGGCTAATTCTAGAGATTTCTGGTGCCTCTTGCTCACTTATTTTACTGGGAATGTGAATGGGCATCCTTTTGTTGCGCTTTGCACCTTGCTTAAACAGTTCAAACTTGCAATTAAAAGTAAACATTGGGCCAATTCTAATCTCATGACTGGTCAGCTGAATACCCTTTATGAAAAGCAAGAAATATGTATCAATCAACTGAGTTTGGGCTGCAACATTCTTGAGACCTTTTTGTCCCTCAAAAACATTAACAGTCAACTGGCTACTGTTACTTCTCAATGGCACTCTTGGATTTCTCAAAGAGCAAAAATCAAGTGGATAACCAATGGAGAGGATGATCTTAGATTTCTATATTCTAAGATACATATGAGAAGGAATTATAGAAGTACTGCCATCTCTCTTGCTATGGCAAATTCCTCCACTTCCTACTCTGAAGCTGTCCATGATGCTATCAGTCATTTTCAGGAGCTCTTTAATCCCCCTAACCGTCAATTCTTTGACATCAGTCACTTCCCTGTTGGTAATACTATTCCTCCTGATCATCTTTTTTCTCTAACCATTCCTTTTACAGATACGGAGATTAAAAATGATGTTTTCTCTGGAGCTTCCTACTCCACTCCGGGCCCTGATGGATTCAATTTTGAATTCTTCAAGACTACTTGGTTGGTGACGGGACCATTGATTTGCAAAGCTGTTAAGTCGTTTTACCAAAGTGCTTACATTCCCCGTGCTGCAAAAGTCACTGCCATCACTCTCATCCCCAAACACAGTCATGCTGAGGCTATTACGGATTTCAGACCCATTGCCTTGTGCAATACCACCTACAAAATCATAGCAAAAATTCTTGCTACTAGATTGAAACCCATAATGCCTCTTATTATACAAGGAAATCAAACTGGCTTTATTCACAAAAGGATATCTACTGACAATGTCATCCTTGCTCGTGAAATCCTTTTTCACTCCAGAAACTCTTCCAATTGTAATCTTATGTGCGCTAAATTGGATATCAAAAAAGCTTTTGATAGTGTCTCTAGAGAGTTTCTTATAGCTAGATTAAAACAAAAAGGGTTCCCCCCGTTATTTATTAAATGGATTGCTGCCTGCATTGAGGATGTCTGGTTCTCTTTATGCATTGATGGTGCTCTTAAAGGTTTTTTTCCTTCCACTGCTGGGCTTAGGCAAGGTTTCCCTTTAAGCCCCTATCTATTTTGCATTGTCATGGACGCATTATCTTGCCTCTTAGATAATCCTATCAACGGTGAACTCTTGGTGGCCCCGCAATTTGCTGGAAATAGGATTTCCCATCTTATGTATGCTGATGACCTTCTTCTTTTTGGAAGAGCTGATCCCCACAACTGTAGTATTTTACATCAACTGCTTGACAGGTTCTCTGCTGCCTCTGGCCTGCATGTTAATTTCCAGAAAAGTGCTATCCTCTTACCTCTCAATTGTCCTTATGTAGACGCCATCAGCAACACCCTTAATATACCCCACAACTCTTGCATTACCTACCTTGGGATCCCCTTATCCCCTTATAATCCGAAAATAGCTGATTTCTCAAAACTCATGGAAACTATTAGCTGCAAACTGGCAGGTTGGAAAGCTAAATCTTTATCCTTTGCGGGTAGATTGCAATTTCTGAGATTTACTATTTGGAATTCCATAGCTTATTGGATTCGTGGGTCCATTATTCCTAAAACTATTATGAAGCAAATTGAAAAACTTTGTGCCAGATTCCTCTATTTTGGTGACACTGAAGCTCGCAAACTGCATCTCATATAGTGGAAAAATACATGTAAGCCAAAAAAGAATGGGGGATTGGGGATTCCCTCATTATATGCTGTACAATATAGTTATGCTTGTGCTCTCATTGGGAGATTATACAATGGGACCAGTCTTTTGGCTTCTTAGATTTTGCATCACTATGTCTCCCCTTGGAAACCTCCTCCCACCAAAGCCACTTCCTTTTGGAAAAACTTTTGTAATTTAGCTGTTAAATCTAAGTTAGACTACACCTTCAAGGTCACTTCTAAAGCCCCCATTTCTCTTTATTGGGATCATTGGGTACACGGCAAAGTACTTAATGAAGTCCCTAATATGCATGCTCTATGTAACCGTTACCCGGCTAATGCGAGAATTTCTATTATCCTGTCTGACGAGGGCTGGAAACTTCCTTCTGATGTGCCTCCTGATATCTCTTGTGAGCTATCCTCTATTCCGGTTTTCACTAGCAACTCTGATAGCATAATTTGGGGACATGGTGAGGCTAATCACAGCTCTTATATTAGCTCTCTCTTTAGTAATGAGAATATGATATCTTGGTATCAATATGTTTGGCACAAACATTTCTCTCTTCGATATTCTACATTTACTTGGATGGCATTGCTGGGGGGACTTAAGACTGCTGATGTATTGAACATTAGGGGCATATCTGTGGTCAAAACCTGTTCTTTTTGCCACTTGGAAAACGAATCTATCTCCCATCTATTTTTCACTTGTGATTACACTTTCACTGTTCTCACCATCCTCATTCCTGAGATGAAAAAGTATCTGTTAAGATCCAACATCCTCCAAGTTTTTGAAAACACGTGTGGGATTTCTAAATTAACTACGGCCTTCCATCATCTGATTATATGTTCTGCCATTTACCATATATGGAGGGAAAGAAATGAAAGGAGGTTTGGTAATGCTTTCTCATCATCCACTACTATAAGTCTCAAAATCAAAAGTGCTGTTTTTGCAAAAATACTGAAATGGAAACGAGGGTCCCTGCTTATGGAATTGCTATAATGACAGCTTCTGGTCTTACTCTATTGCCATATCACCTGCT
Source organism: Dendrobium chrysotoxum (assembly GCA_019925795.1). Lineage (NCBI taxonomy): Eukaryota > Viridiplantae > Streptophyta > Magnoliopsida > Asparagales > Orchidaceae > Dendrobium > Dendrobium chrysotoxum. The sequence goes on from CM034301.1 coordinate 46,681,237, forward strand.
GCTTTGCTTATTCTCGGGGTGCCGGTGCTGCACCATAGGGGCATGGGGCAAGGGTGACTGGGTTGCCTTGTTTTCTCCCTTTGGATGGCAGTTCCCTAAGCTTCTGCAACCAGGTATGAAACCGGGGCAACTCCTGAGCCCACGTGGGTATGGCTGTGCTCCTCGTCCATTTCTGGGGATTTGGCTGTGCTCCTCGCGATCTGGTTTTGCTTTTTCTGGAGGTTTTTTCTGATCAATTTTTTGTGGAGACATTGTACTTTCATTCTCTTTACAGTTTTGTTTATGTTCTCTATAGGCTTTGTTGTTTTTTTGGGGGGTGATCATTTACTCCTGTAGGCTTTTATAGTCTTTCTGGATGGGTTTTATACCATCTTTTTTTGGCTATTTTTTATAAACTTGTAATTTTCTTCATTTTATGAAATTGGGCTAAGCCCTTAATTCTTCCAAAAAAAAAAAAAAAAGGTTATATCAGTACTACAAAAAAATCTAAAAGAGGTAATATTCTTGTTGTCTAGGGAAACCCCCTTGAGAAAGAGCTTATAACTAACTAAATAAATTAGGAAATACAAAACAACAAAGCGCTGCAGGTCCCTCGGTTAAAAGAAAAAACTTATTATAGATTAATTCAGAAAAGTTTAGAAATTACCTTCTTGTCTTCTCCATTTCCCAGCTCATAAAAACCATGTAATATTTGCTCGAGTAAGCTCCACATGAATTTTCAAATAAAATATTGGCTTCTATTGTTCATGACCGTCACGTTAAATCCATTGATATCCATGCGCACAAGTTGTCATAGTTCAAGAATCAAACAAAACAGGAGGTGGTCCAAAGCGTTCAGCTTTGCTGATCAACAGGAAATACCGTGAAAAGAACAAACAGCAGAAATTATCACAGGTTAATATAATCCAAGATAATGAAATCAGCAATTGTTGTACAATAAACATAGCGGAAAAAAAACACACGACACAAATACAATGAACACCGCAATTCGGCGAAGATGTCGACGTCTACGGGAGGGGATGATTTCAATATACTAGAAAAAACAAGGATTATAATAACTCTCTCTACTTGTGCAAAAGCTCTCAAACCCCTGAATTTATAGATTTAAGATAAAAAATAAATTAAAAAAACTTATTAATCTAATCCCCAATCAAATCAATTAATTAGAAAAATAATCTATTCCCTAATCAATTGTAATAATAAGCCATTAAAACTTTCCAAACAAAAGTTTATTTAAATTTGAAAATAATTCCAAATCAATGATCTTCACCTCATCTTTTTTACTTCATAAAGTGGAAGATGACAAACTAGGCTCCAATATTAGAACGACTGCACCCAGATGATTGCCTACATAATGATTAGGAAATTCAGCCTCCATGGCTGAAAGTGCAAATGCAATGTCATTGTGATCCCTCAACCAAGCTGGTTTTGGGACATTTTGGCGCCTGAGCCTGTTCTTTGCAATAGATTTCTAAGAAGGAATCTCATCCTCAACATCATCTTCTACCTCCTGATCTGTAATTTAATCAGGTACCTGGATAGAAATGATTGCATCAAATTTTAATTTCTGCAGTGCATCAAACTTCCTGATCTGTAGCTTAGAGTCTTGAGGCTTCAACATGCTTGCCCCATCGAAAGTAACTTTCATACTAATGACAATCTTCTTCTCTACCGGATCATAGAACGAAGCACTTAACTCGACGCCTGAAGCCAATATCGCGGTTCCAATTTATCATTCTTAACATGATAATAAGCTAGATATCCAAAAACTCTCAAGTGCTCATAATCTCTAGCATGCCTTGACCACATCTTCTTTGAGGTCTTCTTCCCAATAGCTGCAGAAGGCAGACGGTTCACCAAGTGACAGTCATAGTCTATCGCATCAGCCCAATAAACTCTATCCAACTCAGCATTGGATAACATATACCGAACTTTCTCCACCAAAGTCTGGTTCATCCTCTCTGCCACTCCGTTCTGTTGCAGTGTCTCTCTAACAGTGAAGTGGTGCTCCTAGATCTCAAGCACTCCTACAAAAATGCATCCGAAGTGTATTCATCCCCACTGTCTAATCAATTTTTTTGCCAGTTTGAGTCTCAATTCACTTTTTCAAAGTTCTAAAAATCTCCAATATCTCGCTCTTGCGACTCATGGTGTACACCTAAACATATATAGAGTAATCATCAATAAAAGTAACAAAGTATCACCCCCCACCGAATGATATTGTCTTCATCTGGCCCCAAACATCTGTGTGAACATACTCTAAGATATTCTTTGTACTATGAATGGAAGTACCAAAAGATACACATGTTTTTTGCCAAACACATAATATTCACAGAAATCAAGCTTGCAAGGATTGATCAAAGTCATAAGAGAAGCCTCTCCAGCATGAGCTAATCACATATGCCACAATGTAGTGGCATCAAAAGAATCATCAACAACAATAGCCATTCCAATCACTGTTCTTCCTTGAATGTAGTAAAAGTTGTGATGACGATCTCTTTTCAAAAAAAATAGTGCTCTATAATATATCTTCATAACTCCTGCCTCAATAACTTTCTTGTAGTTTTTGGTCTCTAAAGCCCCAACCTACAGTAAATTCTTCCTGATATCTAAAACGTGTCTCACATCAGTCAGCTCCCTCACAGTACCATCACACATTTTGATGAAGATGCTCCCTACACCAACTGTATGATAAGTTTAATCATTTTCTATTGTCACAACACCACAATCAAGCTTCCTGTAGATACGGAACAACTCTCCCTGGTGAGACAAATATGATAGGTAGCACTAATATCCAGAATCCAGTATGAACCATATGAATACAAACTCTGAGATAGTATAGATAGTGATAAATCTAAATCTTCGTTACGCTCTTCCACGCTAAAATTTGCCTCCGTTGAAACTATCTTTCCCTTCTCCTACAATTTTAGGCAATCTTTCTTCCAATGACCAGTCTCTAAGAAGAAAGCACACTGATTCTTCCCAAGATTACATCCACTAGACTTGCCCCGCTTGCCGCTGCCACCCCTTTTATTCTTTTGTTTCTTAGATCTTCTTAGTTGGAGTGTGAGAGCCTCAACTAAATTCATTTTTGCAGACTACTTGTCCCGATGCCGAAACTCGTGATTCAGCAATGCAATAGTCACCTCAACATAGTTCAAGACCTCATTCCCATGAATGAGCAGCACCGTGAAGTTTTCGTACTCATCTGGGAGCGAATTCAACAGAATGAGCGCCTTGTCTTCATCTCCAACCTCATCATCCAAATTCACCAGATCTACCAACAGCTTTGTGAAGTCATTCAAAGGCTCATCAATTACAACCCATGTCTTATCTAAAACCTGTAGAGTCGCTGCTTTATGTGAAGACGATTCTCACGCTCTTCGTTAGATACTTGTTCTCCAAAGTCTTTCACAGCTTCATAGCAGAAGTCTCCATCATCACCCATACATGATCTCCTGAGATAGACAATTTCTGATCAAACCACAAGCACTCCAGTTCATCTTAAGCTAATCCCTCTCTAAAATCTCTTCAGAATGTTCATCACTCTCAAGAACTTTCATCGAATTCAATGAGCACAACACATTCATCACCTCATATTGTCACATGCCCAAATTCTCTTTGCCGTCAAATTTCTTCACATCAATTTTGACTGAATGTATAACCACTTGATGGATCGCCGCCTTTTCCACCATCGAGGTGGATGTATCCATGGCTCCACCAGAACTCAGCCTCCACCAAATTGCAGTCGTCTCACAACGCCAGAATCACGCCAATCCGGCTCAGTTTCTTCGCCTGGATGAACCACACCAATGGATTAATCTTTTGTTCTTCACATCGTCGCCGGAAATCACAAAAATTCGGATTTCAGCTCTGATACCAATTGTTCTGCAATAAATATAGTGGAAACAAAATCACAAAATACAAACACAATGAACGCGGTGATTTACGTACTTAGGCAAATATGCTTACGTCTACAGGGAGAGGATGATTTCACTATATTAGAGAAAAATAAAGATTACAATAGCTCTCTCTATTTCACAAAAGCTCTCAACCCTCTCAATTTATAGATTTGAGGCAAAATAATAGAGGAAAATGCTTCCTAATCTAATCCTCAATCAAATCAACTAATTAGAAAAATAATCTATTCCCTAATTAAGTACACTAATGAACCATTAAAACTTTCCAAACAAAAGTTTATTTAGATTTGGAAATAATTCCAAATCAACAGCAATTTCTATATGCTCTGCTACATGGCAATTGCATCTGCACAAGGATTTCCCAAAACCTCATGAACATAAAAACATGAGAACTTATAGATCTGCTACTAGAAATACTTCAAAGTAGTGAACCAGAAAGTTATTAGTTCGCCAATAAAGTGAGTCATAAGCCATGCCAGCAGTGGCAGAACTGCAGATTGCGCTCTCGTCTGTTACATTTTATACTTTGTATCCAGACAAAAGGAAGTCTGGAGATGAGGTGACCTGCCATAAAAAAGACAAAACATAACAAATTGACTAAAAATGACACCAAGGTAGCATCCAAAAGCCACTTCTTTCATTATTATGACATAGCAACCATCACGGGACAGATTTGCGTTGCCTAATTATTCCAATCAAGAAGTTTTAATACGCCAAGAATCAATCAGTAGCATAGTGTTTCAATATCGCAAATATCCACAAATAAACATACAAAGGTTATTAACTCTGCCGCTCCAAACTGAAAGCTATAGCGGAGCATTATCCAAAGAGCATAAATAAGAACAATGACAGACGATCGTCGGGGTCATTTGATTGCTTGTAAATATAAAAAATATTTTAAACAAATAATAATTTTATTTTTTTTAATCATTTTAATTGTCAAAAAGAATTATCATTTCTGAAGGAATTTCGAGAAGATTTGGGAAGTGTTCGTAATCAGTGTTGATTTTGAACTTTAGCAACCAAATGATGAATTCAATAAAATTCATCGTTTTTCTAAAGATGATTTCTAATTCCAAGCAACCAAATGAACCCACAGGCTTTTCAAAGAGAATTATCGATTCTTATGAGATGTTTAGTACCGTATTTATTGTGAAACTGTAGATCAAAATATCCCGGAACATTGAAAAGCTAACTGTACATGCTTTGAAAGTCGACTTACAAATTATTGTGGAACTGTAGATCAGAATATCCCGGAACATTGAAAAGCTAACTAAACATGCTTTGAAAGTTGACTCTTATATCCAGGAAATATCATAAATTTAAACTGATCTAAATAATATATGAAAAATGAGCTACCCATGCCATGATATCACAAAAGCACTCTTACCATGTGAAGAGGACAACAGCCCAGATCAATCCAAGGAGCTAACCAAATTGTCCTCATATTTTGTGAATACAAATTGAAAGGCAACAAAAAGAAAAAAAATAATAATAATAAGAATCAACTCAGTACAGGAAATTTCACTTGATGGGTAGAAGTTTTACACAATTTTCTTAGATATAATCCGTGACATCCAGATCACAATGAAGACAATTTAACCATAATGAAGGCAATAAAATAGTCATGAAAAAAATAGCCACTCCTAGAAATTTGAAATATTAACCTCCTATGCTAGATGAATTGTTGGAATCATGTAGACTTATTCAATGGACTAGTAGGCAACATAATCATATTTTCTGTTGAGTGCTGATTGGTAAAAGAAATTAAGAAGAGAAAATGAGATGGAAATAATAGCAGTTTATTCAAAAAACTCTTCTTTAACAGCTAGAGTAACCGAAAATATAATTAGTCTTGACCCAATATTTGATTTGAGTTTGCGAATCCTCATGCAGCATAATAAAAGCTAACATTTAGTGTTCGTCCAAGTTTCATCTTTTTTAAGAACTTAACAGCCAAGTCCAGTGGTCCAGCTCTCTTTCAAGTTTCAACTATCCGTTAAAGCCGACGAATCACATTTTCAACTACATTGCTCTTTTTCATAAATGCAACTGGCATCTACCACTTTGCTCTTTTTCATCTAGACGTACACTTCCACACGCTGACATAACAAATTTGTACTTTCTCATTTAAAAAGATTAACACATTCATTTTCTAATTCTCATATTTCCAAGAAGCAACTTATTTGTAAACCCAATTCGTTGTTGTTAGACTTCACCCGAGTACAAAGTATAGGGCATTGTTTGTATTTTGTTAAGAGTTTCCATTAAGTCAAGACGACATTTATCATCTAACACAAGGTACACTAGGTGCAAATATAATACAATTAATTATGCACTCATATATCTTTAATCCATATTAGAACAAATTCATCAAAAGAAGAAGAGATTTAGTGAGCGCAGATCTAGGTGGGTTAAAAATAGTGGCAGAGTTGGGATGTTTTCAAACACTAGGAGATCGTCAGCATATAAGAGGTGAGTGATATAAGTTTCACCCAACTTAATTCCAAAAAATGAGCCATCCTACACAACCAACTCAAATGAAGCAAAGAGTGCATCCATGACAATGCAAAAGAGATAAGGAGAGAGAGAGAGCAGCCTTGTTTGAGGCCAGAAGATTAATAGAAAAAGCTCTCCAAGTTGCTATTGATGCAAATAGAAATGTGCACATTATCAATACACGCTTTGACCAACTCAATAAACAAGCTAGGGAAGCCTTTGGCATGCAATCTGTTGAGGATAACTACCTTAGAAACTATCAAAAGTTTTAAATATATCAAATTGGTCACAAAAATTTCTATCCTTTCAAATTTCAAATCTGATAAGATGTCAGAAACAAGAAGTATGTTACCAGAAGACACCCTATTCATAATGAAATCAGCCTGAGTAAGATCTATGATATAAGGCATAATAGATTTAAGCCAATTAGCAAGGAGCTTGACAATAATTTTATAAAAGATGTTGCAAAAGAAAATAAGCCTATAATCCTTTATATGACCTGCAGAAGAGGTTTTGGGATTAAGGGAGATCCCGGTGGCTTTAACCTTCTTAGGTAAATAGCTTTTCTTTAAAAAATGATGAACAAACTTGAGAGTAGAACTCAAATGAAAAATGGTTTGGTGCAGGAGAAGAAATCTTGGGTGAATTAAAAACCACATCCCTGATGTCCTCATCAGAAAATGAACCCATTAACAAAGGAATCAAAGAGTGGGTGATTTGTTTGCCAGTAGGGAGGGGAGAATGAGATGAGGGAGGTGTGGAGTTAAGGATGTTATGGTAATGATTTACAGTACCAGAGGCTATATCACTATGACTGGTAAAGTTCCCAAGATCTGTAGATAATTCTCTCATGAAGTTAAAGTTGTTTCTCCCTCTGATTTTCCCATAGAGAAATCTCATGTCCTCTTCCCCATGAGTAAGCCAGTTTGTTTTACCTCTTTGGATCTATAACAACCCAAAATATGAAAACATATTTTAAAATGAAAAATTTGAATTGCTGTTTGAACTGGAGCGCTACGACACTGAAATTGTGAGTGCTGAGGTGCTAGCCTTTGAGCACAGAGGCACGAGAAATCTTCGCCGCGACATTGAAGCCTATGTTATACAGTAATTCTAAATTCAATATGCGGCATTGGGTTGGAGCACTACGGCGCTAGGCCCCTAATAGCATTTTTATATATTTTTTATTCTAGTCCTAAGCACTAAAAGCTCCGGCTTCGCCACCTCTGTCGCGACCCGACCCGGGGGCTCGAATTAACGAGGCGGGAATAGACGATCGAACGGTGAAATCATAATTTCATTTTCTAATTTTATTTCACTTCATCTAAAACTATCTCAATATATAACGAAAGAGCCACTAAACTTCAAATTGTGAAACAAATTAAATAAAACAATCAATACATCTCGTTGGGTGCATTACGTCTACGGTATACATTTCCACTTCTTCTCATTTTTTTAAATAAACTTACCTGAAAGAAAAGTTAGAGCAACTAATAGTAAGCCAAAGCTTAGCGAGTAATACATGCTTCTAAACAACAGTAACTCAAGCCAGTAGAAGTAATATGCTTGTAACACATGCTTCTTTTCATTTTATACCATAAATATTATTTCATTTAATCATATCTTTTATTTCCTCAAGACTTTAAATGCATAGTATTATGCATAAATCATAAATGCATATCATATCATATTCAGTCTCCATTCATCATATACGTAGATATATCTTTCTCATTTTCATATATAGTACAACCGTCACAGGAGCCACCGTCTAGTACCAATGAAGGTACTCCTTTATCATTTTCATTTTCTTTTCCATAACATTTTCCTTTTAACGTGCACGGGTACAGCGTCCCCAACTAGTACCATCAGGGGGTGAACTCCATCTTTTAACATGCACATGCAATCATTCTATATCAATCATATCATCTCATTCTTATAACATATAAACTTTATATGATAATGTTATGAAATGTAACATGTAAATTTTTCCATTTAATTCAGTATGATCAATCATTAAGTATAAGAGACATGAATTATAATCTAAATAACAATTATTAGTGTGACGGGTTTTCTCGATTTTCACTGCATGCTGGTTGTAAAATTATTGGTGTGTTTGTTTATTTACTTATTCCTGCAATCTGAGAATTGATGTGATGGGCGATAGATTACACCTAGGTTAGGAACGATCTGGATGCTCACAGAACCTTATGCAGGTGGCCATGCTCGTGCAGGGCTAAATAAAAGGGGGAAAATTAAAGATTTAAATTAACAATATTTTTTGCAGGTGCTTCAGAAAATGCTAAGCCCCCTTAAAATTAAAAGAGCATGGCCAAGTGTGGCTGGTAAATTTAATTTTAAATGCGAATATATAACTGCGTAAGAATGATTTTATTATAAATGTTTAGGATAACCCTGCAGGTGGTTTAGATTTTCTTTTTCTTTCTGGGGTGTAATGTAATGTAAATGTAATTTGTTAAAGTCAAGTGTTGTGAAAGTGATTTAAAAGTGGGATATCACACCCAACTCGGAATCCAAAGAGAAGAGAATGTCCCTTAGGGGGAGTATTCTCTTCTATTTGGAAAGCCAAGTTAGCGTGGTTCTAATATTCATAGAGAAAAGAAAATACCCCTTCGGGGATGAGTTTCTTTTCATTTAGATATCCAGTCTCGGCGGACCCAAGGAGCTCGTAGCGAATCCAAGAAGCTCGTAAAGGAAAGAAGATAAAGAAATGAATACGAAGAAGATGAACAAATGAAGATAAGAAGAAAGTATATCCCATTTTGATATCACTTGCGTCAATTCTAGGAGTAGAATCTGGGTTTGTTGTCAGTGGTACCCGGCCACTTTACATTTTTAGCAGACCCTGAGTTGTAAATAAACTGGACATTGGTCATTATATTTTTGGATAATTTAATTTGATTGTTTATATTATTTGTGCAGTAGCATTTTTTAGGACTCTTGCATGCTGTATTTTGTTTTAGCCTGGATACGATCGGAGTATTTTTTTTGTAAGGACCACGATAAAATGTTTTATACTTGAAATTTAAATAAAATTTTTAGGCTCACATAGTAACTCTAACGATCTAAGAAGCTTGGGACTACCGAGAGTCAGCATAAGCATATTATTACTTTCTCTTCCTTGTTAGGCATCTCCCCGCCTGCGAGTTCTGGCAGACCACCTAACCTATTAAGGTGCAGTTCTGTCAAGGGGATGTTGTGCAATCTCTAGGGAAAAATCTATTTTCTAAGCCAAATTTTAAAACTGTTTCATAATCATTTTATGCATTCGAGTTAATCAGCATGCATTGCATTAGATACAAATTAAAATAGTTTAAAATTTTAATTGCATTACGCTCTCAGACATCATTTACCCTACATAAGTAAAGGGGCCAATTAGGATCTGTCTTAGATGTCGGTCCCGGTTCTTCAAAACTTAAACAACGTCCCTACCCATCTTTCATAAAGAGACTTGACACATGGTTTTAAAGCGCCTAGGTGATTAGCTGGCTCCCCAATCCAAGCCGGTGTAAGTCCAGATTTGCACTACATTAGTTAGGTTCGGGTCACTATTTTGTAGTACCCAAATTAGATTTAGGTTCTGAGGCAGATTTTTAAATCTTAAGTCCTCACCCTTCGGGAATATGATCCCAAATTTCTAATAAAATGTCAACTTAAACACAAAATTTCTCTTAAAATGTAAAGCCCAACATAGGGTAAACTGAGGTTGCCTCTGAGTTTCTCAGAATCCGGCACCTCCTACTTTTCTTCTTTTGACTCGTTAATAACTGTTCAATGTTGAGTTTTCTCCTTGAAAATTCCTACTTCTTTCTTTGTCATCCACTTTGTAATCGAAGGGTAAGAAATCACTGCTTTAATCGAGAGTTTTCTTAGGAGTACCCCTCCTAGGATGTAGTTAACTATAGGGGCAAGGGATTTGAGAACCCCAGATTAAAATAATTCTTGTTTTATTCTTATAAAACAAGAGAAAAATCTTTGGGAACACAGACATATTAAAAAATCTCATTTCTAATTTTAAATATATCTGTAGAATATTATTATTATCTTTTCAGATAATATAATATTCTATTTGTTATATTCAATTTTAGAAATGATGACTTTTGTAAAACTCATTCCTTCTTTTGGGCATTTTTTGAAGAATGTTATATTCGTCTTTTTAGATGATATAATATTCTTTTTATTACACCTAAATAAAGGAATGGATGAACTTTTCAAAACTATATTTCTGTTTTTAAACACATTCTACAGAATTCCATGTTCATCTCTCGAGGTGATATGTTATTCGTAGAATTGTATTTGACTATAGAAATATTATTTTCTAAAACCCTATTTTGATATTGAATCTATTGTAGAATATTGTGTCAGTCTTCTGAGACTGTACTTTATTCTTAATGCAGTATTCGATTACAAAATAGGAGAACAAAATCTGCGTGACGACATAATTTTTTCCCACCAACAGCTCAGTAGTTCATAAATACCAATCTCAATTTGCAAATATTTCTTTTATTAAATATATTCCAAAATTATTAAATGCAATATAGCAATTCACTATGCTAAGCAAATCATATTGGCATAGTAATTATCCAAAGATTTAAATAATAATACTTAGAAATTTAAAAAATTGAAATTTCACATGAACATTATTTCACAAAGCATAATGTTACAGGTTTCTTCGATCCTAAACAGAATCTAAAGATTCTAACCCCTTTTAACTCTCATAAACAAATTTCCCCCTTTTAGATAGAATCCAAGATTCTAGCACTTTTTGACTCCCAACAGACAAAATGTTACAGGTTTCTTCGATCCTAAACAGAATCTAAAGATTCTAACCCCTTTTAACTCTCATAAATAGATTTCCCCCTCTTTTCGATAGAATCCAAGATTCTAGCACTTTTTGACTCCCAACAGACAAAAGTTCAGAGAGTTCTAGATTTTTTGCATCAAACATAATCCAAAAGATTATGGCCCTTTATATCTCCTAGTATACATTTTTCACATCAAAACTTGTATAAATTAATCAATACAACACATAATTCATTGCAGTATAAAAATTAAAGCATAAAGAAACTTAGTGCAAAATCTCTCAATTTGCTATAACAGTAGGCAACAGAATACATTACTAAGTGAAAAATGTATTATTTTAGATTTTTACCAAATTATCAACGATCATGCATAACACTATTTCAAGACTTTAATTATACTACAACACTATTTTCTGGGTTCAGAATTATTTTCTATTATATTAAAAAGGTGCATATTTTTTAATGCCTAGTATAAAATTTTTAGAAAATATTCAAAGTAATCAGAACTCAATCTCTATACCATACCAATAATTTCACGATGAAAGTTTTATCAATGCAAAATTATCCTCATTTTTCAATAATGAAAATATAAATTTAATCAGAAAATTCGAGAAATCTCCATATTTTTTAAAAACTGGGATAAGCATAGTGTGACCTACCTCGATCTGAATAATTTTTCAGAACTAGGTCGACAGCTGAAAATGACCCAAAGCGGCTCAAATCAAACCCTCTCTCTAGGATATCTCCCTTTCCCTCTCTAATCTAGTTGCCTCAAATGAAATGAATCGAATGAATAGTGGTTTAGGATATTTTAAAATAATCAAATTTGCTCTGGAGTCGCGGTGCCACACGACGCTGGCTATGATGCTCTTCAAAAAATCCACAACGCCGTCAAACCCACCGCACGTTAGAGCACCGAATTAAATGCAGATTTTCCCAAGACTCTCACGCTAGGGCACTGCCAAAGCCAGTGATGCAGTGCTGTGAAAACCAGTGTTGCGGCGCCCTAGGGAGAAAATTCAAATTTCAAAAACATATAAATAGACTCCTGACACCACTCCAAAACATATGCAGACTTTCTCATGCATATCAAACATTCTCAAGCACATGCACAAGAGTTCAAAATATAAAAATTTAAGTAATTACCTCTTTCGAATCTAGTCAGAATAGATTGAACTAAATGTTGAATCTGGAGGTGTCACAACTCTTCTCTGCTCAGAAAAATGTCATCCTTGACATTTCAAATCTAAAATCTCATCTCACAAAAATAGATTGGGATACAACTATCACATCTCAGACTCCTCTCAAGTAGCTTCTCTTTTTGTTCTATACTTCCACTAAATCTTAACCATTGGAATATGATTATTCCTTAACCTTTTCACATTATAAGCCAAAATCCTCTCGTTCTTCACTGTAGCTCAAGTTCGCATGTACCTCGAGTTCTTCAGCAGACAAATGATTTTCAGAGTAAGATACCCATTTTCTCAGAAGCGATACGTGGAATAAAATATGAATTTCTGACATATGATCTGACAACTATAACTTGCATGTAAATTTCTCAATTCTTTCAATAGCTTCAAAAGTCCAACATATCTTAGACTCGATTTGCCTTCCTTGCCAAATCTGTTGATGCATTTCATTAGTCTAACTTTCACATATACAAAATCATACCTAGAATTCCACTGCCCAGTGCTAAACATCAAAATATTGCTTCTGTTTGTTCTATACAGCATTTAATCTGTCTCTGATCAAACGAATCATTTCAATAGCACCATCAACTAAAGTTGGTCCAATCAGAGTCCTTTCGCCCACCTCTGTCCAAGACAGAGGAGTTCTATACTTTCTATCATACAGAGCTTCATATGGAGTCATACCTATGATTGACTGAAAATTGTTACTGTAAGTAAATTCAATCAAAGGAATGTGGTCTTCCCAACTGCCACCAAAGTCCAAAACATAATCGCAAAAAATCTTCTAGTACCTGAGTAACCTGTTCAGATTTTCCATCAGTCTATGAATGAAAACATACGTTGAACCTTAAAGTTTGAACCATATTGTATTCTTCATCCCAAGGGCCAATTATATTTATTTTTTTTATACAAATGAAGCATATTATGGATCTTATAGGAAAAACTTCAAGTCTTTATTATAATTCAAGGTCTCTAGTATTCATCTCATACTCTTCCTTGATATTATAATCCAAGGTATGATGATAACCTTGAGAAAATAATTAAAGGTTAAAAAAGGACAAAACACATTCAAGGTGAAAATCATTCTAAATCCACTAAGTTTAAACCTATCTCAACTAGCACCTTGATTTATATTCAATCAAACCATACTCCATGTCAAATTAAGTCCACTCATTCCATTCTAATCCCTACAATTGATGAAGAATTAATGCATTCCACCTTAATATCTATTGATAATAATGAACCACAACTTAAGAACCAAGATTTAAAAAAGAAAAATTTTGAACAAGCTTTATGCCTTAGTGAGGTGAGGCGTATACCTCAAGGGAATTGAGGTGCAAGCATCGAATAGAAAAAGTAAAAAAAATCACAAATACGCTATAAATCATCAACATATTTACTTTATTTATCATCATAATCCACAAAAATATATAACAAATAAAAGTAAATATCCATCTTAAATGTTAATCTAAAGAGAAAATGTAAACAAATTAAAGGTAAAAAACACTTAAAATTTTAATATGTCATGAGGATCACAATTCATAGCGGCCTCTTTCTCACTTTCAGCCTCTTCAAAAAAGTAAACGCATAGCATCCTCTAATTTGGTCTCATCATCATCTTCAAAATATTATTTAGTTAACATTTTTAATCTAATGTAAAATAAAATAACAAATTAAAAACATGAATGTGATCACAACTCTCGTTCTTTCTCTTGCTCGAACAACACACAAATCTCGCATAGCTGGTGGCTCTCATTCTAAATAATATTTTGGGATGACTAAATTGAGGTAGTTCCATTTTGAGTCTGATGATGCTAAAGAATCACTAGTTGAACTTTACCAAACTAATAAAGATGATTTGGAGCAATTGCAAAAGCTTGCCCTCATCTACGCACTTATATACTTGGGCTTCATTCAACAATTTTGAATTCTTCAAAGTTGAGGAGGATGATATAAGATGCATTTTGAATCTAATTTAATATTTCAAGATTTTAGAATCATGTTACTATGACCTACTAAACTGTACCAATAAGAGTTTTTGTATGGGATTAAGTTATGATGTTATAATGTTATTTTAATGCACTTGTGATGCGGACATCCGATCGTGAAAGCTTATCAGAGGAGGAGATGAAGATCGACAACCATGATCACACCATTTTTATTTTAAGTTATTATTTGTATTGTTATTTATTTATGCATTTTTCGTTTTTACTCTCACTTGAGGGAGTAGGTGCTTGTGACCCCATGAGGTACTTTTGTCTTTTGTTATGTATTTTGGGCTATTTATAGCCTCCTCCTTTCTTGTAATGGTTAATGGATTATTAAGAAAAAAATTTCTGCATTTTATTCTTGAGAACTATGAGAGTTCTTAGGAAAGTGGAAGTCCCTAGGTGAGGGAAACTCAATACCCACCAGCCGCAGGAAGCGTCTGGGCTCGTGGTTCGAAGTCCCTAGGTGAGGGCAACGTATCACCCACCAATCGCAGAAAGCGTCCGGATTCGTGGTTTATCTTTCTTTCTCTAAACTCCTCTTCTCCTTCTCCATTGACCGCCGGCCAAACCCCCTCCATAGCCGCCGGCCAAGCCCCCCTCTTTCCCTCCTCCAACCATCAGCCATCCCACCTCCACCTCCAAGTCGCCGGCCATAAGGCCCATCCCCTCCCCTCCAAGCCGCCAACTCCAAGTCTCCTCCCCTCCACTTAGCCGCCGACCACCTCCTCCCTCATTGGGATTCCCAAACTTTCCAAGCTTGCATTCAATTACTTTCCGAAATTAGTTCCCCTAAATTTGGAAACTATTTCGAATTCAAATTCCAACATATTTGAATTTAAATTCTTTCCTAAATTATTTAGTTTAATTTTGGAAAGTCTTCCCTCAATCAAGGATTAATTATCTAATATAGAAAAGCCTCCACAAATCTCTCCAAATCTGAAATCAATTGGAATTAATTCCAATTCCAATTCCAATATTCATTGAACCTAGACACATTCATTGAATGTGGACAATCTACCTTTCTCCCCTCTCTCTTAATTAATTCCCCTAATTAATCACCCCAATTACAGCAGTCATTTAACCCACATCAATCCAAATTGATTCTTGCTTTAATTTCTCTAGGCACCTAAGCATCAATTAACTCTGAATTTCTTTCCTAAACTGCTGGAATGAATTCCAAAATTTATGAATTGCTATCCTTTTCTTAATATATCCCCAAATTAGGAATTAATTTTAAATTTCTAGCTTCGTTCTACATCAGTTTGATATTAGAGCATGGTTGCGCACCCGGGATGCATACTCGACGAATTCGAGCTCTTTTCCACCATGGGAGAATGATGCGGACATCCAACCGTAAAAGCTTATCAGAGGAGGAGACGAAGATCGACGGCCATGATCGCACCATTTTTATTTTAAGTTATTATTTGTATTGTTATTTATTTATGCATTTTTTTATTTTTACCCTTACTTGAGGGAGTAGGTGCTTGTGACCCCAGGGGGCACTTTTGTCTTTTGTTATGTATTTTGTGCTATTTATAGCCTCCTTTCTTGTAATGGTCAATGGATTATTAAGAAAAAAATTATGCACTTTGTTCTTGAGAGCTATGAGAGTTCTTAGGAAAGTGGAAGTCCCTAGGTGAGGGAAACGCAATACCCACCAGCCGCAGGAAGTGTCCGGGCTCGTGGTTTGAAGTCTCTAGGTGAGGGCAACACATCACCCACCAACAGCAGGAAGCGTCCGGGTTCGTGGTTTATCTTTCTTTCTCTAAACTCCTCTTCTCCTTCTCCATTGACCGCAGGCCAAACCCCCTCCATAGCCGCCAGCCAAGCCCCCCTCTTCCCCTCCTCCAACCGTCGGCCATCCCACCTCCACCTCCAAGTCGCCGGCATTAAGGCCCATCCCCTCCCCTCCAAGCCGCCAGCTCCAAGTCTCCTCCCCTCCACTTAGCCGCTGGCCACCTCATCCCTCATTGGGATTCCCAAACTTTCCAAGCTTGCATTCAATTACTTTCCGAAATTAGTTCCCCTAATTTTAAAAACTATTTCGAATTCAAATTCCAACATATTTGAATTTTAAATTCTTTCCTAAATCATTTAGTTTAATTTTGGAAAGTCTTCCCTCAATCAAGAATTGATTATCTAATAAAGGAAAGCCTCCACAAATCTCTCCAAATTTGAAATAAATTGGAATTAATTCCAATTCCAATATTCATTAAACCTAAACACATTCATTGAATGTGGATAATCCCCCTTTCTCTCCTCTCTCTTAATTAATTCCCCCCAATTAATCACCCCAATTACAGCAGCCATTTAACCCACATCAATCCAAATTGATTCTTACTTTAATTTCTCTAGCCACTTAAGCGTCAATTAACTCCGGATTTCTTTCCTAAACTGCTAGAATTAATTCCAGAATTTATGCATTGCTGTCCTTTCATCAATCTATCCCCAAATCAGAAATTAATTTGAAATTTCTAGCTTCGTTCTACATCAACTTGAGTCATTGTATGCTTTATGGGTCATTTTGGGTCAAGGATCATATTAAGTTTTGTTTATTATATAGTCATGTTGTATCATGGACCTAAATGTGTGGCCATTTTTTATGTCATGGATCAGTTTGGGCTTTTATGTTATTGTGCTTAGTGGCAAGTATGGAAATGGGGGTAGGTTTGATGGTATATACAAGGTTGGTTGTAGTTATGTAACTGGTGGTGTGTATGAATATGATGTTACGTTTGAGTAATTATGCTTATCATTTTCATTCTTATATTAAATCATCACAAATATTATCTTTGTTAAACGTATAAACTCCTTTGTTGATTAAAACTAGCATTTAGTGGTGATATTAATATAGTGAGTTCTGTCATGGACAAATGGTTAAAATCTTCTTTTTCAAAACTCCTAAAAACCATTCCAACTTGTCCTACATCAATTCCCAATCAACTGCAAATACCATTTGCTAATTGTAGTTGACATTGATCCTCCCAAGGCATTTTTTCTCCTTGTATTCTATTATTGATGCATTTAATTCACCAAACTACCATAAATTTGCTATTCGACCTTCTGAAAGTTGAGGATGCTAAAGCAGTAGAGCTATTTTTTTTAAGAAATTCATAGCTACTAGAATTAAGTATCGTTATGATCCTCCAACCAACACAGCAAATGATGTGTAACTCATTACTGAGTGGCATACAATAGAGGATGGTTAGGAACTTCCTTTTTTGCTATGTTAACAATAATTCAAGAAAAAAGAAATTTCATAATATGAAGTCAAGTAGAAAAGTCAAATGAAACAAGAAAATAATAACTTTTGAAAACATTAGAATTCCTAATAACCCTATTTTCTTCTTTAAAATGTAAGTTCTAAGAATTTGTATGACAAAGATATTTATTCTCTGGAGAAAGTAAACGGTGTAAAGAAGAAAGACTGATATACTCCTAATGCACTTTCTATTGTCCTACAACTACATGTAAGATCATGCACATAGAGATAAAAACTGAAGATAATCAGAGATTAAGGGAAATACACTTTAGAACAAATCTACTCAAATTGAAAACATTGGGACAAAGAGTAAGTACTCTAGAATGTTCCATTAAATGTAGAAGAAGTAATAGGAATAAAGGAATAAGGACAAAGTTTTATTAACATATCACTGCATCGAAAGAGAAGTTTAGCACACAAGAGAATAACTACAAAGGGAAACTTTCATGGTGAACAAAATGTCACCCCCCACCCCGCCCCCCCCCCGATTTACTTTTCACCAATTGAAACAAACCATCTCGCATGCAATATGTAAATTAATTGGGCTATTTTATGCATTTAAGTTTTATGAAAAATATCCCCACTCAAGATTATTTGTTGATTCACCAAAGGAGCAAGCATCCATCCTTCTGGATTGTAGGGTTGAGTTATGGTATTGTATACTCATGATCGTCTTCTCAAGTGTTTTGACAGGTAGCAATCGAATCGTAATGAGGATCTTCCCTTTTTGGAACAAATTTCTCAAAAGACTCGCCCGAGACTAAAGAGGAACTTGCCCAAGTATACCAACGAGCTTCAGTCGCCCAAATTCGGCAAGGAGCTCGCCCTATTCAATGCAACTAGGAAGTTCCTCACCAAGCAAACAGATTGCTACTCATCTCAATCATATCCTCTTCTTTTGAGCTCGCTAGACTCAGCTATAGGAAAGCACCTATCTCAGGGGTTTCCACTCCATTCGGCTACCACTACTAAGCTTAGGGACTCTTTATCCCCGCATACACCACTGCTCACCTTTTATGACAAGGCGTCCCCGAGCTCCCTAGGCCATCCACTGACCTAATTAGACAACTCGCTAGCTACAAGTCCATCTTCTCTCTAGGCTCACCCATAGACTCACCCTATGCCTACTCGCCCTCTTAAGCAAGCCCAATAACAAACAGCTTGCCCGATCGTTGACTTCGCCCTCCTATAGCCAATCAGGAGCTGAGTCCTAAATTAACGTGTAGCATTGTATGGGCATTCTGTGTAGACTATATTTTTATTTTTCTCTATATATCTTTTTTGTAGCCTACAAAACTCTATAAATAAAGGATGATGAGGAATAGTTTGGAACCCTTTTTTTTTTACCTTTGGGCTTTTCACCTAGAGACTTTGTTAACATTTTATATATATCTTCTTATTGAGATAGCAAATATTATGCTAGCTTACTCCCCTCCTCTTTACTCTCTCTACTCTCTCTATATATAGTCTCCATCGTCACTAACAGGTTATCAGTTCACCAGATGGATCTGCAAATAAAGTTGGGCATCATCCACCAGACAAATTTGAATTCAACAGGTACATTATGATAGGCAAAATCTCATTTAGTGCTAGCAGCCAATTAAATGTTCGAATATAAAGCAAGCAATAGATAAAGGAAAATAGGTGCTTCTTTTTGAGGATGAAGTCAACGACCGTAATGTTCATAAGATATGCCTAAAGAAGTTTGATTGTTAAAAATGAGAAAATCTTGATTAGAAGGTTATAATATATCAAGAACATTTAAAACATCTCAATATTATTTAAATATCTCTAACCACCCATCTTATCATAGGAAACCCACATCTGCTGATGGAGTGGTGCATTTGATCTTTCTTTCAACAACGGCGTTTAGAATGTTGACCCTGCAACTCATAATAGGGCAGAAATTATTGAGCACGCAACCATAATAGGTCCTACATCATTTATAAGCAAATGAAAGCAGTCTATTTCCAACAAGTTATAAGATATTTCGATTTGATAGATAAATCAAAACAAATTTATGGGATATTTCTGTTGCACATCTTCACATATTAATGGATAGATATGAGGGTTTGTAGAATGGTTGTGGTAAGCAAAATATCATTTTATGCTATATCCTCACAGAAGCTGATTATTATTAGACATTTTTGTTGCCCTTAAGGCCTTTTTAGATTCCTATATTATCTTTTCTATTGTACACCATAAGGTAAAATCCAAAATTCTTGTTCTTTTTACAACTCCCATGGAATCAAAGCATCTCTATTGTCTAGGTTCTAGAGTCCAGACTAAACAGCCCTAATTTCTAACACAAACCGTGGCTTCTGGCAGCTCTGGAAGACAAACAAGCTTCTAGCATCAGCTTCCAAAATCTCAAATATTTCCAAACTTATCTCAGAAGTATAGTCGTATTTGGATAGAGGCGAGTCTTGGAAATACGGAGCCAATAATGTTCCAGTAGTGCATAAGAATAATGATAACATGAAAATTCTCATAAACTTTCAAAACGCCATATCAAGGAGGGAAGCAAATTATAGATCAATAGGTCGATTACTGGTCTAAGGTTGGAACATGCAAAATGCCAACTTTGATTGGATCAAGCTAGATGCTGGATTGGTTTTATTTCCAATAAAGTTTACTTTACCCCAGTGGATTCTTTTCAATTTGCCTCAATCTTTCGGCTTGTTGCTTTACTCAATGGACTTCTTGATGGGACTTATTTTGCGGGCTCTACTTTCCTGAAGTATACTTCACCTTTTGCCTTGGGGATTTGGTCAGCTGGTGTTGCCTTACACGTCGTGGTGCTCTATACTTGGTGGTTGGATGATGATATATGCATTCAACGCAGTGGCTGCAAGTTCACTTTCTACAATGTTGGTAGAGATCCCTTTCTCTGGTTGGTGCCAAGCCCTCTGTACTTCCAACCTAACAGATACTCAAGGCAATCGGGCTTGTTGCTGAGTCCCCGCCATCCCCCCTCCATCCTTTTGGCATTGGTTTTAACTTGCTGCTATTTGACATTTCATAGTGTTTTTTTATTTAAAAAAAAATTGGTGTTTTTTTTATTTTTATTTTATTTATTTATTTTTTTTTCAGAGCTACAAGATCAATTGTTTTTACGTTTGGAATCCCCACAGAGTAACTGATGTTATTATTTAATTTTATGAGCTATGGCTCTCATTGCTCCCCACCCAAAAAAAGGTTTTGAACTCCATAGGGCAGTAGTTAGTAAAGGACTCTACGTTCGGTGATGTCCAGAAGGTTATTGGCATGGATGAGGACTCGGAAAAAATTGGCCGGTAATCATGAAATCCATGAATGACGCCACATCGAAATAATCCAATCACACGTACTGGAATAAATATTACACAGTTTAAAAGAATGGAAGAAGGAAAGGGGGAGCCGTCCCAGGAAAGCACCGGTTGCTCCCCCTGGATGTCAATATTCAAAATAGCAGACTTAACATCAGCGGGCAACATCTCAGGAAGAGCCCAATGAACATCAGTAATGAAATTAGAAACCCGGCAATGTGAAAGCCTATGCAGGTAGAACAAATCAGAGACAGAAGTCCTGTTACACCAAGGATCCCAAAGGAAGGAAAGTTTGCAATTTTTGTGAACCAACAGGGAAATGGATGGAAGCATGGAAGCAGCCGTAAGACAGAACAATTTCCAAAATTTGGAAGCAGAAATGAGAGGGGGCTTCCACGGAGACTCAAATTTCTCCCTAAACCAGGAACCAATTAAAGTGTCATTGTTATACATCCTAAAAATAAAGGAACAAGCCATGTTATGATAGAGAGAATCAAAAGATGGAAGGCCTAAACCACCCTTGCATTTAGGTAAAACCACAGACTTCCAAGATATGAGGTGGAGCCTCTTATCTTTGATGTTACCAAAGAAAAGAAATTTGGAGCAAATCTTAGAAATGAATTTCCTGCAGGCTTTAGGAATAATCGCACCACGAATCCAATAGGCAATAGTGTTGGCTATAGTGAATTTTAAGTATTGTAATCTACCTGCAAAAGAAAGAAATTTGACTTTCCAACCCTCAAGTAGAGTAGAAATTCTACTCAGAAGGGGTTGGAAGTGAGAAAAATTAAGCCTGCAGGTCGAAAGGGGAAGACCCAAGTAATTAATGGAAAGCTCCACCCGAGAGATCCCAAGAGACGTAGAGATCTCTTGATCAATAATAAAATTCTTGGAGGCAAGCATAGAACTTTTGACGGGATTGATATGAAGACCAGAAGCTTCAGAGGAAATTAACGGTTTCTTATTATGCTCAGTTGGAGGATGTGGCTTGGTCCAAGTTCATTTGGCATAAGGGTTATGCTTTAAGATATACATGTTATGCTTGGATGGCTATTAAAGGGAAGCTTAAAACTTCTGATAATCTCATTAGGAGGGGTATCCCTCTTTCCAGCAACTGCTCTTTTTGCTCTGGAAATGCTGAATCTCATTCTCATATTTTCTTTGAGTGTGATTTTTCTTTCTCTATCCTTACGGCCCTACTTCCTGTGACGGTTAAATTCTATCTTAGACCCAATTTGCTGCAAGTTTATGAGTTTCTGGAGATGGTTCGTATGTATGGTAGAGCTGAAAAAAACTTCTGTTTTCTTACTTTGGGTTGTATGATTTATCATATCTGGCGGGAACGTAATAATAGGAGATACGGCAATGTTTGGAAAAGGCATGATGTTTTAATTGGTGATATCATTTTTGCTATCTGGGCTAAATCTAAGAAATGGAAATCGTATGAGCATCTCAAAGGAATATTTCCGGAAATTCTGGGCTGATTCGGCTTTCCTGTTTGCTGCCGTGGCTTGTTCTAATTTTTGGAGGAAGACTCTTCTTCCTGAGGTTATTGGTTTGTGGCCTCCTTTGCTGTGACTTAAATTTTGGGGTAATTGCTGTTGTTCAGTGTTGAGCTATTCTTTTCTTTGTGAGGTTGAGTTGTTTGCCCCTTTTTGCTTCTCGCAGATGTGCTTCAATGTTGGCCATTTTTGGATTTTTGGGACGATGATGAGCCAAGGACTACATCTTTTATGCATCCTTGGACGGCCTTATGGCAACCAGGATTGCGTGGGGGTTTCTATTCTGAGACGCTGTGATGACTCCGGGAAGTCTGCGTCTTTTTCGTGGTTTGCTAATTTGCGATGGGCACCGTTGTCTATCTGATGTAGTCCTTACTTTCCTGAGTCCATTTGCAATTTTCCTTTTTGCTTTATTGCAATTTTGGGTTTTTCCCTTTTTCATTTTTGGGTGGGTATAGTTCTTTCTTTGTAATTGTCCATTGATTTTTGTAACCTTTGGTGATTAATATACGGGCTTTGTCCCCCAATTTACCCAAAAAAAAAAACAGTTTAAAAGAATGGAACCACAAGTTTCCCTAACTACAAATAAAAAAGAATAACAATCCGCACATTGATGAGAACACAGAACAAACCAAATGTCATTTCCATCTTGCAGGAAAACTACTTCAAATCTTAAGGAAATAGTTAACAATTTCCGCACCACATATACATATGATCACGAATATACCCAAATCTGGTAAGGATTCGCAGGACACCAGCACCTAATTTTAGAGAAACGCACCGGAGATTCCTTTCAGGAACGACCTTGACGAATATGGCGAAGAGGAGAGTCCAAGAACCACCTTCCACAGCATGGAGATGATTGACAAGAGCCCGATGAAGTAAAGCAGCATCACCATCCCCAAAACCCACGGCATCATCATAAAACCGATCATGAACGTGATCGACCCGCTTAACATCAACGACAGCGAGATACCCAGCATCAGCGCAGTCAGCCCCCCAGGCGAAAGCGGCGGCAATCTCTCCCGCGCTGCCAGCGCAGCGTGGCCTGCACAGGGGATTTCGGTCCTGGGAAAACGCAGGGCGGTGAAAAGAAATGCACAGAGCTCGTCCAGTAACCCTGATAACCTAGATTGCTGCTCTTCTTGTTTCATCCTCGGAAACATTAGTCCCAAACAATATAGGGTTCACTAGCTGGTAGATTCTGAACTTGAGAACAATATATATGGGAAGAAAGAGCCGCTGCGAATTTGAGATACTCTCGACTCTATACTGAAATTAAAATTAGGATTCATCCGCCTCTCCTCCCTCCTATCCTCACGTCATTCTCCGAGTGCCAGCAAGATGAAGAGCCTCAGATTTGATTTTTTTGGGAAATCTCAGATTTGATATTGGAGAATAGATGAAGAAGTCGAAGTCAAAAAGAGTTGGGGAGAGAGTAGTAAGGGAATGAGTAACGGCAAAGCAATCATAGTGATTCTGACGTGCGATGCTTCCACATTTTCCATTAAGATGCTTATTCTGTGGCCAGGAAAGAGATATGGGAGACGAAGGAATTGGGTGAAGGGGTAACCGGACACGGGAGAATGGGAGAGACCGAGAGGGATCATTAGTCGTTTTTAGCGAATTTAATCGAAGCTAGCGGATGCTTGACATCTGGGAGATTTTTTTTTGTTTTTTTGGAGGCGCGTGATGGGGGAACCAAGCGGAGCCAACTCATAGACGTCTGGTTCACACTTTGCTACAAAGTAGGGGTGTCAATTTTGGGTCACGGGTCGGGTTTAGGTCGAACCTGAAACTGACCCGGTACTATTCGGGTCAACCCGAACCCGACCCGTTTTTGCAAACGGGTCGGTTTTCATGACCCAAACCCGACTCGCTTTGGGTTCGGGTCAACCCGACCCGACCCGAATGACCCGGTTCCAACAAAAAAACTGCTATTTTCGGGTCAGAAACGGGTCAATCTCGGGTTGCCGTGTCAAAAATGGGTTTTCGGGTCAAAATGGGTCATTTTCGGGTCAACTCGAACCCCACCCGATTTTTGAAACGGGTCGAATTGTTGAACCCGAACCCAACCCGTTTCGGGTTCGGGACAACCCAAACCCGAAATTTTCGGGTCGGGTTCGGGTCGGGTTTTCGGGTCGGGTCCAATATTGACACCCTACTACAAAGGAGGCCAACTGTTTGAGAGAAGATTTGAACATGATTTAGAGATTCCCAATCATACCCGCCCATCAACCAAGATAATGTGAGAGATTTATCACACGGGGAAATTTTTGGTATAGGACATCCTAATTAAGAAGTTATTTAAATGATTTTTTTAATTTTAAATTTATTTAAAATAATATAATATTAATTCTTTAAGTATTATATTTATTCAAAAATAAATTTAGAAAATTTAAAGCTCTTTTTAATTAAAAGTTTCATTAGAATATTTTACTTAATTTTTTCTTTGAGAAAATTAACAAATTATATATATAATGAGTTCAAATAAGTTTCATATATCATTATTAATTAATTAATTAATTAATTAATTAATTAATTAAAAATTATAAAACATTTAATATGTGAATAATTTTAATAACCAACTTCGAAATACAAAATCATTATATAGTAAAGAAAGCATATGTGCCTTTCAATGCAAGTGGAGGAAAATATAAAATTATAACTGATAATTAAATAGTAAAAGGGTATTATTTTTCAGTCATAAATTAGTTATGTTGTTCATCATTAATGGTTATTACTTATAACAATTAACTTTTCATTCGTAGTATTATTAACAAATTTTAAGTTTAGTCCATTTTACTTCTTGAAAATTATAATTTTTTTTAAGATTGAAATATTGAATATCTACTCAAAAGATCAAAATTAAAGGCCACTCAACTAACAAATAAACAATTAAAATTAATATAAACCTCTATATTTAATAGAACTCAATTCAAATTATTATATCAAATAAAACTCAATAATATTAAATTATATCATTGGAAGTATTTCATAGATAAAGTTAGAATTTTTTTATTTATTTATGGGGGAATATGAATTTATTGTATTTTGTTGGAGATATACATTGAAGAGATTTGTTTGGCATTTGAAAATTGCAACTACTTGTAGAAAATTAAACTTGATTTAATTTATTGGGCCTTTTAATTGAGCTCATAATCTAGAAAAGTCTTTGGAAATTCTAGAGTCTCATTTTATGAAGAATGTTTTAGAGGATTCTAGAAATATATTTTAAAAGAGTGATTTAGAGAATTGTAGAATTATGTAATTAATGACTTTTGTAAATGATTATAGGAGAATATTTTAGAGAGTCAATAGTAGTCATTGGATTGAAATATGTTGGCACAATTCTAATGGGAGTGTCACTAATATAAATAGGCGTGGTGTCTTTGAATTTTGTATGAAGTATAATCAAGAAGTGCGAGAGTGAAATAAAAGTGAGTTTTATGATTGTTCATTTTCTTTTTAGAATTCCTCCTCTTACAATGGCCTCTTATTTTTCAACAAAGTAGTATCAGAGCCAAAGTTTCTTTCTAGAGAGATGACGAGCAACGATATGATCCCTTTTCATGCCCCAACGTTTAGCAATAGCAACTTTGACAATTGTAGCATCAAGATGAAGGACCTCCTTGAAGCGCAAGATGTATGGGAGATGGCAGAGAAAGGCTACAATGAGCCACAAGATGAGTCAAGTCTATCCCAAACTCAAAAGGATAGTTTAAGATATTTAAGGAAGAGAGATAAGAAAGCTCTCTATCTAATCTTTCAAGGATTAGATGATGATGCTTTTGAGAAGATTTCCAATGCGAAGTCTACCAAAGAAGCATGGGAGAAGCTTCAGACCTCTTATAAAGGACCGAAGAAAGTGCATCTCCAAACATTAAAAAGTGAATTTGAAGCCTTACATATGAAAGAAGTTGAAGTCATCTCCGACTACTTTACTAGAGTCTTAAAAAGAAATGGAGTGAATTTATAAGATGTAAGGATTATGAAGAAAATCCTTCGATCTTTAGATTAAAGTTTGATCATATTATTGCCATCATTGAAGAAACCAAAGACATAGATGCTATGACAATCGAGCAACTCCTGGGTTATTTACAAGCTATGAAGAAAAGAAAAAGAAGAATCAAGTGATCATGGAACAACTCTTGAAGACAAAAATTAATTCAACTAAAGAAGAGAGCCTCGAGTATGATAGAAGCCAACAAGGAAGAGGTCGTGGTCGAGGATAAGGCCTTGGTCATGGACGTGGGCAACGTAGGAGCTCTAACAATGACAAGAACAATAATATCAATTTTGGACAAGGAGGAAGTTAACAAGAGGGCATGGAAGAGGAAAATCAAGACCAATGTATGACAAATCTCAAGTAATATGCTACAATTATCTACAATTTGGTCACTATGCTGCAAAATTATCTACAATTTGGTCACTATGCTGCAAATTGTAAAACTCTCAATAACAATAAAGTTGAAGAGAAGGCTAATTAAGTGGAAGAGAGAAGACAACAAGATGGCACTTTGCTACTGACGTATAAGGAGAATGAAAAAGGTGAAGATAATATATGGTATCTGGACATCGGTGCAGGCAACCATATGTGTGGAAGAAAAAGCATGTTCGTGGAACGTGATGAGTCGGTGAGCAGCAATGTATCCTTTAGATATGAGTCTAAGGTAGCTGTGAAGGGCAAAGGTAATAGTTTTATCTAATTGAAGAATGGAAAACACCAATTCATTTCTAACGTATATTATATACCAAATATGAAGAGTAATATCTTGAGTCTAAGTCAACTCTTAGAGAAAGATTATGATATTTATTTAAAAGATAAAAACCTTTCAATAAGAGATAATATGAGCAATCTAATTTCAAAGATACCTATGTCAAGAAATAGAATATTCTTGCTCGATATTTAAAATGATGTTGCCAAGTGTCTTAAAGCCTACTACAAAGAGCCATCTTGGCTCTAGCATCTTCAATTTGAGCATCTTAATTTTGAAGGAATGGAGTTATTATCAAAGAAGAAAATGGTGAAAGGTTTTCCCTGCATCAATCACCCAGATCAGATATATGAAGGCTACTTGCTCGGGAAACCATTCAAGAAGAGCTTTACAAAGGAGTCAAATTCGAGAGAACAAAAGCCACTTGAACTCATATATATGAATATATGTGGTCCAATCAAGCTAAGCTCTCTCGGTAAGACTAACTATTTCATCCTCTTCATAGATGATTTTTCAAGAAAAACTTAGGTATATTTTTTGAAGTAAAATCAGAGGTCTTTTGAATTATTCAAAAAGTTCAAAGCCTTGATGGAGAAAGAAAGCAGCCTCAAGATCAAAGCTATGCGATCTGATCAAGGAGTGAAGCCAATGGAATACGTCGACCGTTAATCATCCCAAGATCTCCTCAACAAAATGGTGTAGCATAAAGAAAGAATCAAACTGTCCTTGACATAGCTTGAAGTATGCTCAAGAGTTATAGGCTGCCTAAGGAATTTTGGGTCGAAGCTGTTGCATGCACAATTTACTTTTCCAATCGATCTCCAACAAGAAGCGTGTGGGGAATGACACCGTAGGAAGTATGGAGTAGAAGAAAGCCCGGTGTCTCCTATCTAAGAGTGTTTAGAAGCACAACCCATGTGTATGTACCTGATGAGCAATGAAGTAAACTAGCTGACAAGAGTGAGAAGTATATTTTCATCGGTTATGACTCCAGCTCAAAAGTATACAAGTTATATAATCTAAATACTATGAACATAGTTATCAGTCATGACATCGTCTTCAATGAAGAAGGAGAATGGGTTTAAGAACCACATGAAAATCTCTACAACTTCTTTAAGGATGAAGAAGTTGAGTAGCCAAAGATGGATCAAGCAAGAGATGAGCCCATAACACCATCAACTACACCAAATGCAAGTACTCAAGAGGACCTATCATCTTCATCATCTTCAAGTGAAGGGTCAAGCAAAAAAGTATCATGTTTCCAAAGTTTATAAGAAATTTATGAGGTAATTGAGAATCAAGACAATCTCACTCTATTTTGCCTCTTTGTCGATTATGAACCCGTAAACTTTCAAGAAGCCGTGCAAAGTAAGAACTAGAAGGATGCAATGGATGAAGAAATCAAGGCAATTGAGAAGAACAATACATAGGAGCTAGCTGCACTCCTAATACGATATAAGGAAATTGGTGTAAAGTGGGTGTATAAAGCAAAGAAAAATTCCAAAGGAGAAGTTGAGAAATATCAAGCAAGATTAATGACGAAAGATTACCACTAAATAGCTGGCATCGACTATGATGAGGTATTTTCTCATGTAGCTTGACTTGAAACTATAAGGCTAATTATTTCTTTAGCAGCTCAAAAATAGGTGGAAAGTACATCAAATGAATGTAAAGTCCACCTTTCTAAATGGAGTCCTTGAAGAGAAAGTCTACATTCAACAATCACTAGGCTATAAAGTCAAAGGGCAAGAAGACAAGGCTTTGAAGCTGAAAAAGGTCCTCTATGGGTTAAAACAAGCACCTAGGGCATGAAACAACCACATTAACAAATATTTCTTCAAGAATAACTTCATTAAATGTCCTTACGAGCATGCTTCTACATCAAAGTCAAGGATGGGGATATTTTGATAGTGTGCTTGTATGTGGATGACTTGATCTTCACTAGAAGTAATCCAAATATGTTTAAAGAATTCAAGAAAGTGATGGCTAAAGAGTTCGAGATGACAGATATTGGACAAATGGCGTACTATCTCGGTATTGAAGTTAAGAAAAAGGGTGGGGGCATCTTCATTTCTCAAGAAAGCCATGGAAAAAAATACTTAAGAAATTCAATATGAATGATTGCAACCCAATAAACACTCTGATGGAATGTGGAGGCAAGTTATCAAAAAGGGAGAATGACGAAATAGTCAATCCAACATTTTTCAAGAGCTTGGTCGGTAGCTTGCGCTACCTAACTTGCACTAGGCCGGACATCCTTCATGCTGTTGGAATTGTTAGTCGTTATATGGAGGCACCAACTACTACTCACTTAAAGGCTGCCAAGAGGATTCTTCGTTATATCAAAGGTATGATCGACTTTGGCTTATTCTATTCATCATCAAATGATTTCAAGCTTGTCGGATATTGTGATAGCGACTGGGCTGGAGGCTTTGATGAGAGAAAAAGCACTATAGGGTTCGTGTTCTACATGGGATTGGAGACACTATTTTTACTTGGATTTCAAAGAAGCAACCAATCATTATTCTTTCTACTTGTGAAGCTGAGTATATTGTTACAACTTCATGTGTCTACCATGCAATTTGGCTTTGAAATTTATTGAAGGAGATATATAAGATTGCCGCAAAAAGAGCCAACAAAGATTTGTGTCGATAACAAGTTAGCTATTGCTTTGGCCAATAATTATATTTTTCATGATTGAAGTAAATATATAGACACATGCTATCACTTCATTAGAGACTACATCACAAGAAAGGATGTGCAAATAGAGTATGTGAAGACTCATGATCAAGTAGCTGATATATTCACTAGCCCCTTACGTATGAATATTTTATCAGGATAATAAATTGCTCTGGATGATAAATTAAGTTTAAGAGGGGGTGTTAAAAATTAAACTTGATTTAATTAATTGGGCCTTTTAATTGAGCCTATAATCTAGAAAAGTCTTTAGAAAATTCTAGAGTCTCATTTTATGAAGAATGTTTTAAAGGATTTTAGAAATATATTTTAAAATAGTAATTTAGAGAATTTTAGAATATATAATTAATGACTTTTATAAATGAAGATAGGAGAATATTCTAGAGAGTCAATAAGAACCATTGGATTGAAATATATTGGCACAATTCTAATGGGGGTGTCACTAATATAAATAGGTGTGGTGTCTTTGAGTTTTGTATGAAGTAGAATCAATAAATGTAAGAGTGAAACAAAAGTGAGTTTTATAAGTGTTCCTCTTGTCTTTTAGAATTCCTCCTCTTACAATAACCTCTTATTTTCCAACACTACTAGCTTTTGGACTTCTTGTTAGGCTTGGATTTAACTCTCTTAGCAAAGATAGGTGAGGGTTCATTTGTTAAAGAAATAGTTAGCTATTTGATTGACTGGTGGGTTGATATCAACAACAAGGGAGCCAATGTAATGGCTTACATCATAGATTGCACAAGTCTAAGGAAGGTCAAGAAAGACCTTAAGGCACTAGGATCATGGTGCACGGATTGAATGAGCAAAAGAGGGTCATGTTAAAGGCATGATGGCTATTGTGGTTGTGAGCTAACTAGCTTGTGCGTGCACTATCAACAGGGTGAAGATGCATATAGGTTGTTAGAGATTTGGGACAATATGAAATGTACAACATGATAAGAGGCATCCATTAAGGAGTGATGTGAGGCCACATGTATATAGCTCAACATCCTGTGCTAGTGATTGGCATGCCTAATATTGCATACATTTGTGGAAGTGAAAGTTGATGAACAATGTGATCAGCATCGCTCGTGATAAGATTCTGAATAAATGTGGCTTCATGGCTAAGAAAAGTATTATATAAAGATCATACAAGGAAGAATCATTTTTCTCTCTCTCTCTCTCTGTTATCATTTCTGTGAAGGATGCAGGGAATTAATAGAGGGATATGGAGTTGGCTGTATCTTTAAGGTTGTAAGTTCAAGCTATATACTTTATATATCATCAAAAAAATTATCCTGATCAGGCGCGAATCTCAAGGCAAAAAGCAAGTTGGAAACTTCAAAAATTAAATTAGAGACCATATGAACTTCAGATTTAGCAAACTTATAATTGAACTGAACGTCTCAAAAATACAAACCCAACAACACCAAATTCAACTCAATCTGAGCCCAAATGAGCCCAAATCAAAGACCCGAAGCGCATTTGGAGGGTTCAAATTATAATTTGGATTACCAAACTGTTTATGAACGTGACATGCTTATAGTCAAATCTAGAGGCTCGACGAGATGAATCCAACGAGCTCAAGATCGTTGAATTCAAATATCATTAGGGTCTTCAAATGCCCAATAAATGGTCCATGATCAAGGGATTCAACATCGGCCGTCCATTCAAACTACTCCGAATTTACCATTGATCTTCCTCTTATTTACTGGCAATGTCACTCTTAGAAAACTATAAATAGACCCCTCATTTCTCATGAGAGGGGATCCAAGCAAGAAGAGAAGAGAAGGAACAAGGAAGAAAAGAAGGAAGAAGAGAGCTCTCTTTCCACCCGACTCCACCTCGACCACCGCCGGACTTCTACCCGACAACTGACCAACGTTAAAGTTCTGCCAGACAGCCGACGAACGATGAAGATCTACCCCACAGCTGATCGACGTTGAAGTTCTGCTTGACCGCTGATTGACATCGGAGTTCTGTTCGATAGCTTACTGACGCCGGATTTCCGCCCAACCATCAAGTGTCACAAAATTTCCTTTCTTCTTCTGTTTGTGTATTGGATATCCGTACAAGGATAAGTCAAAATTTTCTAACTTTATCATCACGTATATTTTAGCCCACAATAGTTTGGTGCCGTTGGTGGGAACTCTAATCCCACTATCCTAAGTATTGCTTCAATGGCCTATAGGCTCAGCAATCGCATCTTGGGAGCCTCCCGCTCTAACACCCATCAATCCAGTAATCAATTTATAAATCATGGATGCCAAGTATCTGCCTCTTTTTATCCTGGGGGGAAAAATGTTGCTGGAGAAGAAACTTCAGGGCCTTCTCTAGAAGAGCGAATCCGAAATATGAAAGAATCTCAAAATGAAATCTTTTACTCCTGCGAGAAACTCGACAACCGCCGCTACCACCACAAGAAGAGATTATTCTCCCTCGAGATTCACCACTAGTTGAAGATGTTCGATCCAAACATCTTCATGTAGAAACTCCTCTTCCTCAGCCAAGGATGTATATACAATCACATCAAGACAATAAACTTGCTAACACTGTAAGTTCTACCCATCCTTTACATACAGGTCGGCAACCTCGCATTCCTCTCGACATCCCTGAAGACTTAGTCTAACTGTACGTTGCTAAGCTCCCTCGCAATGCCCTAGACATGAATTATGAAGATTGGTCTGAGAAGAGTTTCCTCTGGGAGGTGTAAGGTAATATCTTCATCAATGGTATTTTTAGGAGTCGTTACCCCTGACTGAAATCATTCTTCAACACCCCATTCCGACAGGATTCAAACTACCAAGCATCGATTCCTACGATGGGACATCTGACCCATATGAGCATATCAATCACTATGGAGCCATTATGCATATCCAGCGAGCCTTAGACGAGCTCCTCTATCAGGCCTTTCCTGCTACCCTCAAAGGATAAGCTCGAACGTGATTCTATTCACTTCCCGTCAGAATGATCTCTACTTTCATCAAATTGGCCAAAGTGTTCATCGATCAATTCGTTGCCAATCGAAGAATTGCTAAGGATTCTTCTCAACCTTCTAGGATCCGCCAAAATGAAGGAGAATCGTTGAAGGAATATTTTCAACGATTATCCACTGAAGCTTGACAAATTTCAGGAGTGGATCCTGAATTACTGAGAGGAGTTTTCCTTGGAAGCCTTCGCCATAGCCCCTTTTACTCGGCACTTATGCGAGACACGGTTCCCTCATATGATAACCTGATCCATCATGTGGAGATGCAAATATCAGCAGATGAAGCCATCAATGCTCACAGGAAATAATTTGAGCAACCTTCAAGAAAGTGCAAAAATGCTCCTAAATGGATAACTCATTCTCGTAGTAAAAGAAATAAAAAAAAATAACTTGCCTCCTAGACCCCCATTAACATAACACGAGCTTCGACAAGAAGAGGAGTATACACCAAGCAATGTATCTTGAGCTAATATACTGATGGCTATTCAAGATCAAGAAAATATTAAGTGGGCTAATACTTTGAAGCTGAATATGGAAAATCATGATCAATACTATCAAAAATGAAATTGAGAGACTTATGCGACAAGGCTACCTTTGATAGTTCATTTAAAATTTACCTGCTCGAGATGATGCTCATTTTACTGTGGGGAAAAATCAACAACAAGAAAGATGACCATTAAATAATATTTAAATGATTGGTGATATTAAATAACCACGTAGTTTGAGCCTTTATTTTAGTAATATTATTAGTCTTGTGTCATCGTGTATCTCTTCTAGGATACATGGAGTGTCACTTTAATGTCCCTAGTATTTTCTTCTAAGTTAAATGACGTATTGTCCCTATATATATATATATATATATATCTTATGTGTTGAGTGCAATGTAACTCTTATCCCTAAGTCATACTAGGGACTTATTATATTATCTTATATAATATAGTAATGTGTTATTCACTCCATTCTGATATTATTTCCTTTTTTAAAAAGGATAAAAAATGACAATAGAAAATTACCTATGAATATAATCTCTTTAGCCATGATTTGAGAAATACGCAATCTTTATTACGTCTCAATCACTAGATGATTAATCCTAGGGGGATTCGATCCGACCTTTTTTATATAAGTTAACATCATCGAGCAGGCTCTGACATATAACCTTGGATATGTTAAACATCCTAGGAGGATGTCAGTCAAATTATAAAATCTTTGATTCAAAAAATATGTAATTTTTATTGTATCTCAATCACTGGATGATAAATCTCAGGGGGATTCGATCCAACCTCTTCCATATAGGTTAATGTCATTGAGCAGGGCTCTGACATACTACCTCGAATAGGTCACACATCCTTGGTGGATTCTCTTGACCTCTTCCATATAGGATAACGTCATTAAGCGACGCTTTGACATACATCCTCGGATAGGTCATACATCCTAGGTGAATTCTCCCAACCTCTTCCATATAGGTTAATGTCATCTAGTAGGGCTTTAACATACAACCTTGGAAAGGTCATACATCCTTAGAGGATTCTCTCGACCTCTTCCACAGAGGTTAACATCATCAAACAATGCTCTGAGTGGACAACATTCTCTTTAGAAATATTTCATCAAAGTAAAGGGTTGATAAAATCATCACTTATATGAAGACCTTAGCAGGATAAAATCCTCAAAATGGCACATGGAGCAATATATTAAAACATATCTCAAAGATGCATAAACAACATAGTTTTCTATGGGAGACAAGTTTATTTTAAATAAAAAATAAGTATTAAGCTCATACAATAATCTTAACTTTATCATTTGAGTTACATAGATTTCACATCAGGTTCAAGCATACATCTATTTTCAAAAGAAGATAAAATTAATGATACATCATCATCATTCACATAGACATCTCCTACAACTTCTTACAAGAAAGATTATAACCTGATCATCATCAAGCCTCCTCTCAATTAACATTATTAATGTGTCGCCCGTCTACTAACACGGCACATTGCTTTGACCCCTTCTATTAGGGATATCTGATGTCTGCACATGTCAATATGGATACATATTGCCTTAGTAGAATACAAGTGGACCACCGTCATCATCGACCCTTTGCCTGATATTCGTCGTTGATCCTTTACTCCATATCAACCCTCATCAGCTCCTTGCTCAACTACTGATAGCAGCACAGCCTCCAACTACCTCCTTCAACTCTCCACCCAACCATTGATCAATATCAGACTTTCACTCAATTGTCGATCGCCGATGAAATTTTTCCTAATCACCGATTGTCATTATCAAAATTCTCCCCGTCTACTAATAACTTCTTGTTCTCCTCTAAATACTATTTTTGCTAGATCTTCTCAAATCCCTCACATACAAGTAGCAGTTGATATTCGTCTATCAAGGTTTGTCTATTAAGAGAATAATCTCACATCGTGACTTCTTCAACACAAAAGAGGGGCACTGAAGCTCAATAGGGGATACCACCTATCTCAAATAGTAAAATGCCTCCAATGTAAGAAGAAGAGCACAGGAGAAGAAAAAAGGAGAAAAAAATCTCCTTATACATAAAAGAGGGGCACTGAAGCTCGATAGGGGATGCCATTTATCTTAAACAGTAGAATGCCTCTAATGTAAGAAGAAGAACACAGCAGAAGAAAAAAAGGAGGAAAAAAATCTCCTTCTACACTAAAGAGGGGCATTGAATTTGAGTAGGGGATGCCACCTACACAAAATAGTTGAAGGCCTTTAGAGTAAGAAGAAAAATGGAGGAGAAAGAAAAAGAAAGGCTGCAAAAATTCTAACTTCTACATAAGAAGATGGGCATTGAATTTGAGTAGGGGATACTACCTACCAAAAATAGTGGAAGGCCTCAACTGTAAGAAAGTTAGAAGGATTGGGGAGGAAGAGAAGACTGAAAATTTCTAACTTCTACACAAGGAGAGGGGCACTGAATTTAAGTAGGGGATGCCGCTTACTAAAAACAGTGGAATGCCTCAATTGTAAGAAAGTTAGAAGGAGAATGGAGGAGAAGAAGAGAGACATTTTCCCCCTGCCCTAAGGGGGGTATTTATAAGAAGAAAAGGGGGGGGGGGGGGGGGGGGGCGAGAATTCAAAAAAGAGAGGGAAAATATTTTAAAATTGGAGGGAGGAGGTTCTAGAGATCTTTTCAAAATTTTTAGATTTTTTTGAATTTTTTGGGCCCAAAAATGTTATTTTTGAAATGTATAAAAAAACTTTTAAGAGGCGGGTGGCACTGTAGCCGCCGCCCGCCATATTAAAAAAAATAAAAATGGTGGGGCCCACCGAAAAATGTTAAAAAAGAGTAATAGGGGGCAACTAATATATCATCGAAAAATTATCCTAATCAGGCACGAATCTCAAGGCAAAAAGTAAGTTGGAATCTTAAAAAATTAAATTAGAGATCATCTGAACTTTGATTTTAGCAAAGTTATAGTCAAACTGAACGTCTCGGAAATACAAACCCAATAACACCAAATTCAACTCAATCCGAGCCCAAATGAGCCCAAATCAAAGACCCGAAGCGCATTTGGAGGGTTCAAATTATAATTCGGATTACCAAACAGTTTTTCAAATGTGACACGCTTATAGTTGAATCGAGCGGCTCGACGAGATGAATCCAACGATCCCAAGATCGTTGAATTCAGATATCGTTAGGGCCTTCAAATGCCCAATAAATGGTCCATAATCAAGGGATTCAATATCGGCCGTCCATTCAAATCACTCCCAATTTACCCTTGATCTTGCTCTTATTTACTGGCCATGCCACTCTCAGAAAACTATAAATAGACCCCTCATTTCTCATGAGGGGGGATCCAAACAAGAAGAGAAGAGAAGGAGCCAAGGAAAAGAAGAAGGAAGAAGAAAACTCTCTTGCCACCAGACTCCACCTCGACCACCACCGGACTCCCACCCGGCAACCGACCAACGCCGAAGTTCTGCCTAACAGCCGACGGATGACGAAGTTCTGCCCTACAGCCGACCGACGTCGATGTTATGCCCGACCGCCTACTGACGTCGTAGTTCTGTTCGGTAGCTTACTAACGCCGGATTTCTGCCCGACCACCAAGTGTCGTCAAATTTCTAATCTCTGTTTCTAATTGGTTTTCAACCCAACATCTGATCATTCTAATCTGATCGTCCTCAATTGTGGGGACGAGTCAGTCACTTGTAATCCAATCAAATACTAGTGGAACCATTTCAACTGGGCGTGGCCTCGTGGTTTTTCCCTTTTCCAGGGTTTTCCATATAAAATTCTGGTGTTCCTTTCTTCTTCATCATCCACTGGCCACTACTATCGCCGCCGCCTTCTGCCACTGCAGTTACTCACCACCGGCTACCATTTTTAAATTTTACACTACATTCATTTTACTTTAAATCAAACAAAAAAAAATCATTCACTTGATATTATTTACACTTATCCAAATAACTCTAAATTATTTTGTTTATAATATATTCTTTTTACACTGCATTTCTTTTTTAGCCAACTAAACAGCCCCTAACTTTTAAATGATCTCTCATATTTATATGTTAAAAACTTATTTCTATAATTAAATGATCATCTCTCATTCTGAGATAATTGATTTCCTTTTTTAGCCAACAAGCATTAAACATAGCTGGTAGCGTGCAAACTCTGATTTATTAGACAGGGACTTCTCCATAGCAAACGCCAAACTTATCGAAAGACTACTAATTTTTAATTATTTTAAAATATATATATATATTATAAAATTATTTTAAAAATCAATACGAAAGTCATTTCATCCAAAATCTTAGTTTAAAAAATCTCAAACACTAAATAAACTACAGAAACTAGTTCAAGGGCCCAACTTGTTATTTACCGCATTAATTATAAAGCAAATTTTATAATTTTTTTAGTTTATTAAGATATACATTATAATAGTAAATTTGACATAAATTTAAAAAAATTATAGCAAAATATTCTGATATAAATTATTAAATTATATTCAAATGAATTAAAAAATCAATAATTTTATTACAAAATTCATATAATATAAATTCATTATTTATAATTGATACATCACTAGAAATCATCATAATTAAGTACAAATCTCAAGGCATATTTGAATTAGAAATTTTCAAAATTAATTTCCTTACAATTTAAACTCAAAATTCAGCAAACTTATAGTTAAACTTACGTCTCAATGAGACGAGCTGAACGACGCCAGAAGTACTCCAATCTGAGTTCAAATCAATGACGTGAAATGTAATTGATGGATGAACCAATACAGGAAAACTAGAGATTACCGTCGGAATTTCCGGCGGAATAATATACGCCGAAACTTACGGAAGTTGTACCGACGGTTTATGCGACGAAAAATTTACGGCGGATTTACTGGAGCAATATACGCCGGTAAGTGTCCGACGTAAAATCCGACGATCAA
The DNA here is from genome assembly GCA_019925795.1 of Dendrobium chrysotoxum. Classification (NCBI taxonomy): domain Eukaryota; kingdom Viridiplantae; phylum Streptophyta; class Magnoliopsida; order Asparagales; family Orchidaceae; genus Dendrobium; species Dendrobium chrysotoxum. Next base: position 46,719,526 of record CM034301.1, read on the forward strand.
ATCATCGTAAATTGTGAAAATATTGTGTTTTGCGGCGTATTATCTGCTAGAAATTTCCGGCACTTTAACCGACGTATATTACACCGGTATATTAAAACACAATGATTAAGTGCCGTCGAAAAAAGAGTCGGAAACATCACCGGCACCGTTTCTGCCAGAAAATCTGTCGGTCGAAACCCTATTTCCCCTCCTTCTGCCTGATTATTTCATTACGCCATTTGCTCGTCTCCATCGCCCTAGCCGAAACTCGCCGCTGCCGAGACCGACCGACGAACCAACGGGCTTCAAATGACTTTGCCGACGCTCACCGCCTCTGTCGCCGGCGGAAATCCGGTGTTTTGTGCCGTAAGTTTTTAATTTTTTAGGGTTTAGGGTCTCGCTTTGCATTTGCTAGAGGATGTAGCTTAGTGTATGCTTTTTTCTGATGATATTACTATCTCTCACAGCTTGCCTCACCGTCGAACCTAGCCGGCGCCGCTGCTGCCGAGACCGAGGACCCTAGCTCACCTCCGGATGGAAACATTGCTATAAGTTGTTTTTAATTATTTTCACACTAGATATTTGCAAGAGGATGTACTTTGGTGTATGCTTTTTGCTTATGATATTATTCATGTTGATACGACTAGAGAGGGAGTTGAAGTCCTAGACCTAGTGAGGGGATTGTAAATTTGGGCGATCAAGTCGTTAGGAAGAGTACATGTTTTACACTTAGAGACATGATATCAAATGAGCATATACGTCAAAAGGTTGTAGTAGCTCCAATGGAATATAAGATTAGAGAGAGTCGCCTTAGATGATTTGGTCATACAAAATAGCAGCCTTCCAATGACTCGTAACATGACACAATGGAGAAAAAGGGGTTATTTGGTAGAATCTAGGATTTCATTTAAGTAGGATTTCGTAAATCCTCCAAACGAAGGCCAGAGGATTTCAGAAATCTGCCGAACAAGAGGATTTCGAAAATTCGGATTTATGACGAAAAGGCGGAATTTTTCGTCTACGGTGGCTTTTATTTTTCGTGAGATTTGGTTTTGCATTTTAGGCCGTTTGGCTGGACCCTTAGAGATAGGATCCGAAATGAGCATATACATGATAAGGTTGGAGTAGCTCCATTGGAAGATAAGATTAGAGAGAGTCACCTTAGATGGTTTGGGCACATAAAATGGTGATAATTTACAACGAGACTTTCATTGTCCGCATTAAAGAGACCTAAATTGATTTTGGAGAGATCACATAGGTCTAAATATCTCAAATTTCATATCTCCTTACTTACATTATCTAACATCTATTGCTCGACTTATAATATCTAATAGCTCCATATTATATGTAGGTTATATTATGGATCTTAGAAATCAAAGAAGTTGGATATATAACCGATTGGCGTAAAGAAGAAAGACATTAATAGATGAATTCATTAATGGGGTGAACATTTTCATTCAGATAGCGAAACAACTGCCCAGGCATACGAGGGGATGACCTCTACTGGATCGAGCTTTGCATCAAGTTCACAGGACTCCTATATTCAACAAATAACTGCCCTTCAAGCGGAGCTAAAACAAGTAAGGAAATCATAAGTTGATTGGCAAGTGCAGTTCCAGGCACACATACAGATGCAGATGCAGGCGCAACACAATCAATTGTTGGATGAAATGCACAAAATGAGAGAGAAGTTGAGTGAAAAGGAGGTAGCTACAGGGGATGATGAGTCGACGAATTTTGCGTAGTTGTTTGATATGAACTTTCAGTTTTGTATGAACTTTTTTTAAAATCATGAACATTTGGTGAAGTTAATGAACAATGTGGTGATGTTAATGAACAATTGATGTTTTTAAATATTTGATGTTGTTTTTGATTATTTTGTGATGTTTATGATTATGAGTAGTTATTTGATATGTAATTCTCTATGATTGTCTATGAATATTATTGAATTTTACTGCTACAGGTGCGGAAAACTGATTGCTGTGTGGAAAGATAATTTTTTTTTATTTTTGATATAGGTTTCCGGCGGATAATACGCCGGTAATCCGCCGAAAACCACGATACAACGAATTATGTATCATTTTCCAGCGTATTTAATGCTGGCGTGTCCGGCGAAAAATGCGCTGGTTACATTCGTCGGTTACTTTTGCGGCGCATACAGTGATGTAATTTCTGCCGGTGATACTGACGTATTAATACACCGGTATTTCCGACAGATTTAATGCCGGAATAGGCTAAGATGGATTGACGTAACCACATATACTTTTCCGGCGGTTATGCGCCGGAAATATTTCTGTCGTAATAATTATGCCGAAAATTTTTTTCCGATGCACATATTACCGTCGTAAGGAAATCCGACAGAAATGCTCTGAAAACATCATTGACATGCTTATTGTTTTCCGTCGAAATTTTCAACTTACCGGCGGATTCGGTCCGCCAGTAATAACGGGTTTTCCTGTAGTGAACAAATAATCTTCAAATTTGACATGCTTATTGTTGAATCGAGTGACTCGACAATACTAATCCAATGAGCCCAATATTATTTAAATCCAGCATTACTAAAGCACTTAATTGTTGAACGAACATTTTACGATCAAGAGAATTAGAACGGGGGCACAGAGGGGCCTACGCATTAATTTTAAAAAAGAGGATTACCAGTCCTTAAAGATCCATCAACTCACTAAAAATACAATATTTGAAGCAAAACCTATAAGCTAATGAATCAGACTATTACAAGCAGTTGAAAACCAAAAAAACACCCAAACAAACAAAGCAACAAAAAGAGAAAAACCAAGGTAACCCAATAGCAGAACCACAATGCAAGAGCGTCGGCAGACGCTGCAATCAGCAAGGAGAGCAAAAATCCAAAGCCACCTGCCAACACAACCTACAGAAGAGAAAGACAGGAAACAAACAGACAACAGAAATAACAGGGAACCACAAAAAACGCCGGCCGCTAACAAGCTAGGCAATCGAACCACAGGTCAATAGCCCCATCGATAAAACCAACCAACCACAACCAATCAAGAGACTAGGAGACCAACAGCACTACATAACCCCACCACAACACAAGACCCAGCCACCAACTAAGAGAACAACAAACCCAAAGCAAGAAACGACAGAGGAGGCCAACAACACAAGACAACAATAACACCACCTTACTTTCTTTTAGCTTTCCTCCTACCACGTTTGCCACCTCCACAACAAAATGCTTTACCACATCATGACTTTGTAGCTAGAATTTTTGTATTATTAAGGTTATTACGTTATTATATAAATATCATCATGCATCTTATATTTATGGCAGGAGTCTAAAGTATTTGTTATCATAATATATAATTGATATATCACCAAAAATTATCTTGATCGAGCATGAATCTTGAGGCACACCAAAGTTAGAAACTTTTAAATTAAAATTCAGGATTATCCAAATTTTGATTGCAAAAAGCTTATAATCAAATTGAACATATCAAGAAGACAAACCCAACAACTTCAAATTCAATCCAATTCGAGCCAATGGGTTCAAATCAAAGGACCAAAGCCTATTTGAAATCTTTAAATTATTAATCGGATGACCAAATGATATCCAAATATGACATGCTTATAATCAAATCGAGCAACTTGACGAGACGAATCCAACGAGTCTAAGTTCACTCAATTCTAACATCTCACTATAGGAAATTCGTTGAATACCGGTGGTAGTTCCGACGGTCAACTAACAGCCAAAATATCGCGGCATGACCGCCACTATTAACCGGTGGTGGAACCTTTAGTTTTAAACACTAAACCGCCAAATTGTTTGGAGGTCAGCTGACCGTCGGAAATACGACTGGTATTTTCTTTAGGTGGCAACTTTTACTGGTAGTTTAGCCACTGCTTTTAAGTGAAATTTTTTTAGCGGTTAAAATAGCCAAAATGACCCTAAATTTGGACGCCCCCACCTTTTTTCTTATTTTTTCATGCTGCTCATTTCTTTCGTACAAATACCCGCACCCTTGCCCTCGCCAAAGTGCATTCATTTCGTTAACAGAACTCAAGCCGCCGAACGCCGCCCGCGCCTTGCCCCTGACGCCCTCATTCTGGCTGCCGAACGCCCCCAAAGGTGATCTCCTCCATGCATCTCCTTAATTTTTGTTTTAGTCATGGATGTTCTCAGTAGACATTTATAAGAGGATGTACCTTTTTTTTTTGCTGTTGATATTCTTCTTGTTGATAAGGCTAGAGAAGGAGTTAAAGGTAAACTTGAATTATGGAGATCAACCTTTGAATCTAAAGATTGATTTTGAGAAAGCCTTAAGCCCATATCATTTTCATGGATGTTCTCAGTAGACATTTTCAAGAGGATGTACCTTAATTTATACTTTTGCTGATGATATTCTTCTTGTTGATAAGACTAGTGAGGGAGTTGAAGGTAAACTTGAATTATGGAGGTCAACCTTAGAGTCTAAAGGTTTTTTGCTTGAGTATATTTAAAACATGAATGTATGGAGTGTAATTTTAGTAGTAATATATTTAGTGAGGGGATTGTGACTTTGGGCGATCAAGTCATTAATAAAAGTACACATTTTAGATATATTGGATATCTTGTTCAGAGTGAAGGTGAAATAGATGGGGATATTATCAATAGAAATCAAGTTGGATGGTTGAAGTGGAGGAATGCATCGGGCTTGTTGTGTGATTAAAAGTCCCCCTCAAACTTAAGAGAAAATTTTATAAGATGGTGGTGAGCTCTACAATGCTTTATGGTGCCAAATGTTGGTTATTAAAAGAGAAGCATTATACTAAGTTAAGTTTTACATAGGTAAGTCACCTTAGATGGTTTGGTCGCTTAAAACAGCGGCCTTTCGATGACATGGTTAGGAAAGTAGAGGTATTAGATTTGACTTATATTAAGAAAGATAGAGGTAGACCTAAAAAGACTTGGCTAAAAAATATTAGAAATGATATTTCTTTATTAGATTTAAATGAGATTTAAGGCCGCATCTTTTCTAATAATTCATTTCACAACTATGTAGAAAATATTTTCTTTAACATCCAAATGACTATATAAGAAGAGAGATATTGGATGCATAACAGATTATTACCGGGTCGAAGAGGATTGACAGATGAATTTATGATAGGAGTTAAGATTTTTATTCAAGTCGCATCTCAACTAACTTCGTTTAAGTCAGCAGTCTACTGGTGAGGGATCATCTTTAGGATGGATCCTGTATTCTGAGTATCACACGTAGTCAGACGTTGTTGGAGGAAGGCAGAGGGGGAGGGTTTATGACTTAGATTCACAGGGATATGCTTATAAGGGCAGTACATCTACTTCAATATTTTATGATGTAAGTGGAGCTGAAGAAACTGTTAAGCAGAGAGTTGCTGCCCTGAAAAGAGAGATAAAGGAGATGAGAAAGATTCAAAATGAGATACAGGCAAAGCTGTGATCTTATCGAGCTGAAAATTAGAAGAAAAAAGAACAAGAGCGTATAGCTGAATCATAGGCAACGAGGACACCGAGGATGATTAGTGTTGTTGTTATTTATTTGATGAATTGTTTGGTATATTTGGAACATCTAACTGTGAATTTTATATATTTTGTTGATTGTGGAATATATGTATTGTTATTTGTTTAAAAAACTATTTCTAATTATTATGGATTATGTAAATATATATGTTGATTGTTTATTGTTATTTCATATTAATTGTTATGTTGATTTTTGAACATCAAAAGTGGTTTATATATGATATAACTATGTGCAGGCAATTATGAAAATTTGTGTAAATAGAGGGGGGCTGTCAAATTTCTTTTTTGCAAATGCTATAAGTTTTTGGCGGCTAATCAACAGTTTAGCCGCCAGGAACTTTGATACTAGACGACGTGAAATAACCACCGGTAATAACCGGCGGTTCGACTGCCTATCGTACCGGCGATTATTATCACCGGTAATAAACCTCACAATCGCCGGCAGTTTTGGCACTAAAATTTTCTGGCGGTATACCTGTGGTTTTGGGATCATTAATTTCCGGCTGTTTGAGCCCTCGGAAAACTGTCAAAAAATTTTAATGCCAAAAATTGGCCGTTAGTTTTCATTTCCTATGCGATTTATTTTGGCGGTTTATAAACCACCAAAAAATTGCCTGAAATTTTCCAAACCGCTGGAACATATATACAAATCGCCGGTAATGATCGATTTTCCTGTAGTGTCTCTAAGGCACTTAAATATTTGATAAATGCTCTATGATCAAGTAAATCAGTACGAGCCATCCAATGGAACACTTTCAATATGCCATTGATTTTCTCCACATTTACTAAGCATGCCATTCTAAAAAAACTATAAATAGACCCCTCATTCTTCACATGAGAAGAGGAGGAAACAAGAAGAAGAGGTGGGAGTTCTCTTGCCGTCAACAGTCATCGGATTTCTTCTCGACCATCGATTGTCACCGGACTTCTGATCATGGGCAACCACCGGATCTCATTCTAACCACCAGTCATCGCTAGACTTCCGCCTATTCGTGGCTGCCGTCGAATTTCTTTTCGACAACAGACTATTGCTAGATTTTCACCTGTTCGTTGGACTCCGGCGGATCTCTTCCCGGCCATCGACCGTAGTCAGTCTTTCACCCATTCATTGGTCACCGCCTAATTTCTTCCCAACCATCAAGCGTCGCTGGATTTTTGCTTGTTCGTTAGCCGCCGCCTGATTTCTTCCTGACCACCGACCGTTGCCAAATTTCTGCCCGTTTGTTGGCCGTTGCCGGATGTATTCCCGACCACCAATTGTAGCCAGATTTTTGCCCATTAGTTGGCCGCTGCCGGATCTCTTCTCGACCACCAACCATCGTGAGTTTTTTGCTTGTTGGTAGCCTCATGATCTCATTCTGACCACCGACTGCCATCGTACTTTCGCTCGTTGATAGCTGTCGAATCTCTTTCCAACAATCGACCATCGTCATATTACCGCCCGCTGTTAAATGTCAAATCTCTTTCTGATTGACCGTCATCAGACTTTCACTCGTTGGAGTACCCGTCTAAAGTTTGATCGATTCTCCAATACATTTTATTCTCATTATCCTTGAGTTAAGTGTTATGTGTGAAATCTGATTTTGTTGATCAATAATTGGATTGTTCTGTTTCCTTGAACCCCAAGTTTCTAGTGCTTGCGGTAGGGGGGGGGGGGGGGGGGGGGGGGGGGGGGGGAGGGAATTGTTAACCTTCTTTATAAATCAATTATGGATTATGCAAAGAACATCCATTAAGGATGGTTTCTTTCTCATTTTTCTGAATGGTTGCGTCTCTTAGGGTTATTTACTTGGTTTTCTCTTTGTATTTTTTATTAGGGGCAAGTGTGAGAGCTATTCATGTGAGAAGAGAAGCAAGGAGAGTGAGAAAGAAAAGAGATCTGTATTTATTTCTCCCTATTTCCATAATGGATTTCTTGGTGTGACGTGGCTCTGTGATTTTTTCCCTATTTTGAGTTTTTCCACGTTAAATCCTGGTTTCTTTACTTTCTGTTGTTTTACTTGCTTGTTTCGTCATTGTGGTGTTTACTCCTTATCATCCGCAACATTAAGGGATGATTTAACCTTTGTAATCTGCTTAGTAAAATCATTTCAATTGGAGAAGGCCCCATGATTTTTCCCTTTTTGGATTTTTCACGTAAAAAGTTCTGGTGTTTTCTCACTCTCTTAACTATCTGTTTGTGTGCTGGCTCTTCGTGCGTCGTTAAGATGAAAAATTCTCTCACTCTAATACCACAAATATATTAGTCTGTAACAATTACTCTCCTCTCTCATGCCTCTATGCAACCACTATTGTATTAACATGTTATCCAAATAAATAATAATCATTGCAGTTCAAACTTTTTGAAAAACAACAAGATATTTGTGACAATTCAATTTTAGTTCAAACTTTTTTTTATTAAAAATTTTTATTTTTTTTTATTTTTTTATTTTTTATTTTTCAAACTTTTTGAAAGTTTAATCATAAAATCATAAAGTGCAACATACATGCGTTATATTTTTTTGTCGATCAATTCAAATTTCTTTTATGAATTACACTAAAATCAAATAACTAAACTGGAACTATGGAGAGATTTTTAGTAAGTTTAGCTTAATAAAAATTCTTACAGCAATAATTAATATTTTGGCTAGTATTAGTAGCACAAATTTATTCTTAAGCTAAATTCATACAAAAATCTCTCATTTCTTTGGAGCAATTACATACATCTTAAAATTGATTATTTAATAAACTAAAATCTTTTTACATCTACTTTTTAAATTCTCACATAAATATTAAAATTCATAACAAAACACCAACCTATATTTTTGTTGCTTTTCTTTAATTCTCAACGATTTGATCACAACATGCAAGAGTTAATACACGAATTCTATAGTTTAAAAAAAATGATAATTCCACCTTATAAATCAGGTACCTTTTTTAGTCCAGTATCTATTTGAAGGAAATAACAACCCTTTTATGAAAAATGGACAACCATTAATCTAACAACTAGAAACGACTGATAAAGAAGGAAGCAAAATGAAAACAAAACCTATCCAACAAAGGATATGATTGCTAAATATTTGTCTTCTATTACAAAGTACAAGCACAGTTGTTTTATAGATAAGAATTCCAAATAATTATGACCGGGATGACTTCCAATAGAATAGACATCTTGTACAGACATGGCCACAATTGACAGAAAAAAAAAAGTTTTTAGGATACAGAACATAATAAGGTAGCAAACAAGAAATTTTAGCGACTCATACGAGCCAACCAGGAGGCATGTAATTACTGACGTTTGGAGCAGTCGTTGGTGCCATTGTTATATCTGAATGATACCTGTTTAAAATAAAAATAAAAAAGGAAAAAATAATGGGCATGGTAAAGTAGTCATGTTTTAGAAAAATTAGAATCTCTGTTCTTTACGTTTAAGAAATGATGATAGAGTTGTGCAAGCAACCTGCAATACTAAGCGTACATAAAAATCCACAGTATTCATGTAAAAATATTTTAGCTTGATGGCCACGATATACTAAATTTGGCGCAGGCGAATTGAAGTATACTAGTAAATTTGTAAACAAGTTTGCTGCTTTATACCCAACACGGTCAAATGACCATGATAGCACATCTCATATATTGACAGAGTTGGTGTTAAGAGTATTTCTATATTTTATATGAGCTACCATTCGTTAATAACTACCGATAATGTCCAAGAAAGAGCCGACAGACTAGAATGCTCTCCAGTTTTTGTGAGAACTAGTGGTCTGAAAGGGAAGAAAAACTCCCAAAATATACTTTGGTATAACGCCGAAATAACATACCCAATCTGCAATGTCGGTTCGCATTCCAAGGGGTGATAGAATGCATCGCCATGGTGCTGAGCCGGCTGCCTTCCGTATCCAACAGCATGCGTAGTGCTAGGATCCCAGACTTGCTGATGGGCTGTCTGATTACTTTCCTCAAACTGCTCACATGACCATAGAATCCACATCATGAACATACAGAGTTAGAAGGAAATTTTGGAGAAAATATAGTTCTTCATTCTGATTACCCTTCTCTTCAGAGCTTTATTGGCCTCGCATAGCATTTGCTCCTGTCAAAAAAAAAATAATAATAACAGTTATAAGTTTCCATTGGCATGATACATATACACTGAAACCGGTCATAGTAATTTAACATTTACCCTTCGCTGAAGGTCAGCTAGCTGGTCGAGCATGAACTGGGTCTGTTTCAATACAGAAGTTTTTTAATTACTTATCAGCATGTAAGAGGTTTTCTTCATAGATTTTGATATCGTAAGTAAAAAATGCACATAGTTGATACCCTTGTTGATCTAATCTGTTTAAGAGAGGCGTCCAACTGCCTCTCCAAGTGTTCGAGCTCTTTGCTACTCAGTGGACCTAGGTCCTCGCCAAGCAAATTCCTAGAGTCGCGGATGAAATAATGAGATAAAGAGTATTATTTCTCTCTTGTATCTAGCAATATCGAATACCTGCCTAGAGAATTTAAAAATGTAGGTAAAGTGATCAGAGTGGCAAATGTTTCACCTCTGCGATCTTTGTAAGGCCTCTACTCGGGCTTTAAGTTTCAAGTACTCCTGCTGACTACTCTGCGTCCAACAAGAACCATAACAGTTAGTAATCATTTTGAGGATCTTAATTTTGGTTTGAGCAGTGAAGAAAAGAAATTTAGATGCAAATATCCCAAGCTCTCAAGATTTAGTTTATAATTTTGATAAACCGTTCAAGTTTAAAAAGTTGCAACAATTGAGTGTGAATTTTCCATAGTCAATTTCAGAATTGGATTGTCCCATAGTCAATTTCCTAGTAAGGTTAAACAAATGGATTGTCACATAATCAATTTCAGGTTTTTGAATAAAATATTTGATAAATCATCTTGATAAGCTATCTAAAAGTGCACTTATAAAGTGCTCTGCTCCACAACCACTGCTGCCATATTCTCCACTATTATTGACAGTCATATTGCTCACCGTTGATGCTCTGTAAGAATAATCTGGACTGTTGACTTGTAACCAACTCTCTAGTCATCATCTGCTTTATATATCATTTGTAATACCTTCAACAGATGGGTTAGATAATATAATTAACAAAAGCTTTTTTCACTTTTTCCTATGTATTCACTGTAGTCTGTATGAGTTAATTTGCTACAGATTAGGTTCTTCAATATGGTATTAAAGATTCCTTTGCATTACTGCTTATGGTGATTTCTCTTCTATTTTTTTTTTCTCATGGAGCTCTCTCAACTGCAGCTTTTCATGGCAGCATCAGCAGATACTTCGTCCTCTCTTACACCCATCTCAGACTTCAAATTAAAATCCCATTCCCCCCCAACTTAAATTTTTTAAGGCCAATGTAAAATCTATGCTTAATATTCAATTAATCACAGATAACTATCATATTTGGCGTGTGCAGCTAAAATTATTCAGTGCTAATGGCTATATTGGTTACCTTGACGGTACTCTTCCTAAACCTCCTAAACAACAACTTCTTGCTGATGGTTCCATTGTTGCAAATACCGAATTCCAAACGTGGGTGATAGTAGGCCAAAACCTTGCGGCAGCCTTATTTTCCACTATTTCACCTTCGTTACTTCCTTATGTTCTCACTCTTGGCACCTTCCATGATATTTGGCTTACTCTTGAACGCTGCCTGCAATCGTCCAATCACTCCCGCATTCTTCAGTTGAGCATCACATACAAATGAGAGACAAATCTATGGTTCAATATCTCTTTGATATCAAAGAGAAGGTTGATGCTATCAAAGCTGTCGGATCTACTAATGATGCTGAGGGCATTATTCTTTATACCTTCAATGGGCTGCCCTCCTCTTACAATGCATTTAAAACTACAATTCGGACAAAACTTCATCCTATTAGCTTAGATGACCTGTATGCCTTACTTTGTAGTGAAGAGTTGAATATTACAGCTGATCTTACAGCTGATCATACAACCGACATCCCATCTGTCAACGCTACTAATTCTACCTTTGCTCTTGCTGCATTTTGTGGCTGCTTTCGTGGACATAGTCCTGCTGCATCAGGTCGTCACGGTCGTTCTTCTTCTTTCAATCGGGGTGGTTGCTCATCTCCACACCCTGCTCATGGCAATCAGCACACCTTCCCTTTCAATGAATGTCAAATTTGCAACAAACCTAGACATTTAGCAACCACTTGTTGGTATCATTATGTTCTTTCGTATCAACCGGTCCCACAAGCTAATGTAGCACATGAAGCATCCCCACAAGTTGACTAGTTTTTGGACTCTGGCGCATCATCTCACCTCACCTCCGATGCTTCACAACTTCATTCGCTGCAGCCATACTCTCGCTCAACTCATGTACAAGTTGGCAATGGTCATATGCTCCCAATTACCAATTCTAGTCAGGGTATTCTACTGTCTTCCTCTAGTATGCTTCACTTATATCCCATTTTTCATGTCCCAAATATCACTCATTAATTGCTCTATGTTCATCATCTTGTTGCTGACAATCTTTGCTCTATTTATTTTGATGCTCATGGCTTTTACAATCAAGGATTTCAAGACCCACAAGATTCTGCTTCAGGGACCTAGTCTACAAGGTCTCTATCCCATTAAACTATCTTCAACACCAATTCAGCAATGTCTACACTCTCCTCCAGCAGCCTTCATCAGCTCATTATCTACCTCCATTCTTTGGCATCAACGCCTTGTCCATCCATCTGCAGCTATTCAATGTCAACTCTCCCATTTACTACCACCTAGCAACTTCAGCTCTCATCCATTTCCCTACCATTCATGTGCTCGTGCAAAGTCTCATAGACTATTTTTATATAGCATCACCTAGATCTACACATTATCTTGAAATTTTACATACTGATGTATGGGTTCCCTCCCACTTGTTATCTTCACAAAACTATAAATATTATCTTTTGTTTGTGGATGACGTTACTCGTTTTTACTGGGTGTTTTCGATGAAATTAAAATCAGATGTGTTACCCACATTTCTATACTTTAAACGCCTTGTTGAAAATCAATTTCAACAATCCATTAAAATTATCCAATCTGATAATGATAGTGAATTTATTAATGCTAAATTTCAACATTGCATACAACAATTTGACATTATCCATCGCAAAAGTTGTCCATATACTCAACAAAATGGCATGACTGAACTCAAACATCACCATCTCTTAGAAATCATGCGAGCCTTCCAATTTGAAGCCAATTTACCTCCTCAATTTTGGGTTGACACATTACTTACTGCGGCATATCTCATTAATCATATACCCTAAAAAACCATAAAGAATTGTTCTCCATTCTATTCTCTTTATCAATGGCCCCTTCTTATACTCATCTCAAAGTTTTTGGATGTCTATGCTACCCATGGTTTCCACCACAACTTTGCACCAAGCTTGAACCACATTCGGCTCTATATATCTTTCTTGGTCATGCTAAGCAGGCTAAAGGTTATAAATGATATAACAAGCAAATAGGACATATCTACATATCACTTCATGTCCAATTTCATGAATCTATTTTTTCCTACAGTCAACTCATTCCTCCACGTCAGACTACTAAAAAATACTTCATAAGTACCTCCTCTTACACTACTACATGCATCCACTCTTTCTCCTACATCTCATTCAATACAACCGTATATACCAGATCATCATCTCCACCTAACCACATGCCTCCTCCTCCTACCTTACAACCTACATATTCCAGTTGTTCCTCAACTCCTATGGCACCAACCTCTCCACCTTTACCAACACATCATCTTGTGGTTACCTGACTTCAAACAGGTAAGCTTAAGCCAAAAGAGATTTTTAACCTTCAACATCAGCTTATACCAACTTCGCTACCTCATTCTCAGAGGAAAATAAATATCCAGCTTGGCGTGAGGCTATGTCCACTAAATTTCAAACCTTATAACAATAAGGCACATGGCCACTTATTCCTCTGATCCTCATCCAACTCAAAATATCCTTGGAAGCAAATGGTTGTTTCACACTAAGTATAATGTTGATGGTTCTATTGCTAGATATAAGGCTCATTTAGTTGCACAGGGTTACAATCAAGAGTATGGACTGGACTATACAACAACTTTCAGTCTTGTTGCAAAATTTCCCACTATTCGCATCCTCTTTACTGTTACAGTTACTTATCATTGGCCGATCCTTCAGTTGGACGTCTCTAATGCCTTTCTACATGCGAAACTTAATAATATGGTCTTCATGAAGCAGCCAACCGGGTTTCAAGATCCTCAACAACCGAATTATGTTTTTCGCTTATATAAAGCTATATATGGTCTTAACAAGCACCCGGTAATGATTTTCTACCTTCACATCTTAGCTACTTCAATATAGAGTTATAGTGACAAAGCTGACCCATCTTTCCTATACTATCACAATAGAACGATCTCTCTCTATCCTCTAATTTATGTGGATGATATTTTAATAACCAAAAATGATGCTGTTGAAATTGATAAACTGCTATAGAATTTGCATTCCAAAATTCACATGCGTAATCTTGGCTCTGTCAATACTTTCTTAGGCATACAATTTACTAAAATTCCAAGTGGACTGCACCTATGTCAATCTCAATATATCCAAAATCTACTTGTCAAAGCAAGCATGAGTGAGTGTAAACCTGTACAAACTCCCTTGCCCTCCAAACTTCATGGTCTTACTGCAACATCTAAGCTGTTTACTCAACTTGAACTGTACAAACAAATCGTGGGCTCGCTGCAGCACCCAACTATCACAAGATTGGATATTACCTTTGCAGTCAATCACTTATGTCAGCACATGCACAAACCTTTTCTTCTCCATTATCAGCTGCTAAAATGCATCCTACGTTATTTACATGGCACGTTACTCTATGGTATGCCCATTTCCCCTACTCTGCCTATGCTTCGTGCTTATGCTGATTCAGATTGGGCATCATATATTGTTGATCATCGCTCAGTTATTGGCTATTGTGTATTTCTTGGCTCCACTCTATTTCTTGGTCCGTCAAGAAGTAGATAATAGTTGCTAGATCCTTAATTGGGGCAGAATATCGTGCCTTAGCAGATATTTCAAGTGAAGTAATGTGGCTCAATCATCTGCTCACAAAATTTAGTATTTTGATATCCACTCCTACCTCTATTTTCTGTGATAACATCTTAGCTATTGCTTTGGCCAACAATCCTGTATTTTATGCTAGCACCAAACATAATGAGATTAACTATCACTTTACCAGGGATTGTATCAAAGCAAATAATGTTACTATTCACCATATTATATCTCAGGATCAGCCTGCTGACATCTTCACCAAGTCTCTTAGCTCCACTCAATTTCATTCTCTTTGCAGCAAATTAACAATTCAAGAGCACATTGTTAACTTGAGGGGCAGTGATAAATCATCTTGATAAGCTATCTAAAAGTGCACTTATAAAGTACTGCTCTGCTCCACAACCACTGCTTCCATATTCTCTACTATTAATGACAATCATATTGATCATCATTGATGCTTTGTAAGAATAATCTGGATTGTTGACTTGTAACCAACTCTCTAGTCATCTGCTTTATATATCATTTGTAATACCTTGAACATATGGGTTAGATAATATAACAAAAGTTTTCTTCACTTTTTCCTCTGTATTCACTGTAGTCTGTATGAGTTAATTTGCTATAGATTAGGTTGTTCAACAATATTTTGATATTTTGAGTTCTATAAATTGTGTCAAGATTCTTGTTGATCATATGAATTATTATGATACATTTTGTTTCCCCTTATTTTTGAAGAAAAAAATCTTCAAGCCTTGAAAGAATGGCATGTAAAATTATAATTAAAAAAAGTTTAAAGGCATGATCACTTCTTATATGTCAACATAAACCTCCTTTCAAAGTTATAAATTAAGTAGCCCTCCTTGGATAAGAATTATTCTTTTAACTTTTAATAAATAATGCCAAACCTATCTAACTTTATTTATCAGAAATAAACAACAAAAAATATTTAGAATTCAAAACATCTATATGTACATCTGTATTCATTTCTCAAAGAAAATTATATACACTACTCATGATCTATACACTCATATTATAACTACTCTGTTCTGAGTATAAAAGAATAGCTGAAATAAAAAGAAACTGAGCTTGAAGGAATCCTAATCAATCTCACACTCCTACTATAATGTCCTGACCTGAAACAATTAAACCATGTATAATCAGCTGAAGAGCCCAGCAAGTAACCATATCCTATAACTAAACTCAACACAAGGCAAATGAGTAATATTCCTGTTAGCAGTCAAATCATAATAGTAACATTTATATAATCATAAATTTATACAAAAATAATAAAACTCATATGCAGTAGCAGTAGAGCCTACAACAATGTATATATCATGCTTTGTGTATCAATAAATCAATAATAATGTTAATAATAAATCAGTACAGTAATAGAAATAATGCCTCAATAATATACATTTTAGTAGTCACACTAAACAAGTAAGAAGTCCTAGCTTAATCAGTATTTTTTAATATCGTATTAATGTCAGTAAACTGTTGGCTCAATAAATAGAGTCGTCATTATTTGCTCGTCGGCATAATAATCATCTCCTAATAACTCTTAATCAATGTACGTATCACGTGAATCAGTCGAGGATAACACCAAATCACATATTTCAAGGAAAGCCCGTCGGCCACCATCCCGTATAAGTCAATTAGTTTCTAGCCAATGTTAGTGAATAATTAATTTTTACTTTCTTTTTTCTACACACATATTATTATCCAATTACTATAATAGTAATATAATGATCAGCTATTGTTTAACCACATATCTACACTCATTTTTAATACATTATAATAAATAAATCATAATTCAAAAAGTGTCAAAATATCCTAACGTCAGAAAATAAAAAATCATACTAAGTAAAGATTTATATTTTTAGAATTTAATCAAATTATTAGAGATCGTATAGAATAATATTCTGAAATTTTAATTGAACTAAAACTCTATTTTTAGGTGTTAAAATAAATTTTTGAATTGACAAAAATCACTATATTTTTGAAACCACATAGCAAAAAATCTCAAATAAATATTCTAAATATTCATAATCTAAATCTCTATAACATATAAAAAATTACGAGGTGAAAATTTTACCAATATAAAATTATCCTCAATTTTTGATAACAAAAATATAAATTTGATCCAAAAAATATCAAAAACATAACATTATTAAAATAAAAAATATGATATAGATACCTTACAACGAGACCAACAAATCTTTTGATAGGCTTGACGGACAAAAATTACTCTACGGCCTCCAAATTTATAATTTCTTTTTGTCTCCTCACTTTCTCTCTAAATTTCCCTCACCCAAGCTCTGTTAGCCGAAATGAAGAAAAGGGAAATGATATTTAATAAAGTTTTGTAATGCTTTAAGATATTTGTTAATAAAATAATATTAATATAATTATATAATTTAATTAATTTTTAATATAAAATTCATATAAGTCATTTTAGGATTTCAAAAATTATAAAAAAATATCCATAAGATAGAAAATTTGGTCCCAAAATTTCCACTTGTATTGACAAGTATCAATTTCTTAAGGATTTACATCAGTACCAAAAAATTATGAAAATTTTTGTATAACTAAAATACTATAATTTCAATAATATGAAAAAAATAATTTATGATTTAGACTTATAATGAATCTTAAAAAAAATATTTGACAGAGTCAAAATACGAGCTATTGCAATTTAATAGCCATTTTGCTTTAGAGTACTGCTGAATAGTCCAAGATGACCAATTAGAAGTACATACAATTAGATTCTCATTACATATATAGAGAGTGATTCAGGGAATTGTTTAACGGATCCATTTCCAACTACAGAAGGAGAGAAGCCTATATGCTTTGGAGATCAGCCATATGAGAAAATAAGAAAGAGGAATTCTCCCAGTTCTTATGTTTAATGCAGAGTTTCATAACCTGCAGCTTATGGTAAAGAACAGTGAGAAACATGAAATAAGGACATCCAAATATTAGGTAATTGAAGCTAATAGTTCTTGAATTGAAATATGTGTTTTACACGTTGAGAATGGTGGGAGTTTAGGATTAAGGGGAAATGATCAGAGCATTTAGGAGCCTCAATTTTATAAAAAGAATTAGGGAAGGAGTCAAGCCACAACTCATTTACTAAACATCTATCTAATTTTATATGTATAGAATCAAGAGGCCTTTGATTATACCATGTATAAGAATTTTCTAAGAATTTTCCATAGAAGCCAACTCTTTCAGACTAGTTTAAAAAAATCAAATTATTAAAGTGCCAAAGCTTGTTGATAGGAATAGGGTTTCTAGCAGCCTTCTCATATAAAAATCTATAATAATTGAAGCCACCTATAATATAATAATCCATATTTTGATCTGGGTAAATAATTTTTTTCTGGAGTCAATATAACTCCAAATCGTAAACCGTCTTCGCTATAGTGTTATTATAGTATTTTGCTTGCATGAATTTTTTTTTAATTTTTGGGCATTGGTGAAAATCCTTAAGAATTTGGTACCTATCGATACAAGTGAGGATTTCAGACCGTCAAGTGTTCGTTTTGCAAATCGATTTCACCGATATTTTTTAAATAAAATAATTTATTTTATGAATATTTTTTTATAATTTTTGAAGTCCTAAAATGATTTATTTAAATTTTATACTAAAGAAGTAATTAAATTAAATAGTTATATTAATATTTTATTATTATATTATTATAATATCTAAAAGCATTAACATATCTTATTAAATCATATGCCTTTTAATTGAGTTCGGCAAATAGTGAGATGCTTAAGGAAATGAGGGTTTTTTAAGGAGAGAGAAAATGGAACGTAAGATTTGGAGGTCACAGAGCGATTTTCATCAGTCGAGCCTATTGGAAAAATTTCTTATCTCACTGTAAGGAATATTTACCCTATTTTTTATTTTAAAAATTTATAGTTTGGCATTTTTTTTATTAAATTTACGTTTTTGTTACCGAAAAATATGAATAACTTTGTATTGACAAAACTTTCACTGCGTGACTTTTTGTATGCTATAAAGATTGAGATTGTGAATATTTTGAGTATTTATTTAAGATTTTTTACTGGATAATTTTGAAAATACAGTGATTTTTGTCTACCCAAAAATTTATTTTGACTTCTAAAAATAATAGTGTAGTATAATAAAAGTCTTAAAATATTATTTTATACAATTTTTAATATTTTGATAATTTTCTAAAACTATACATTTTTGCTTAATAGGATTCTTTGTTGTCTACCATTATGATATTTCTACATCTTCTTAATTAAGCTCAATTATGTATTATTTATAGTAATGCATTAAAAATGGATGTGGATATGTGTTTGAGTAATAGCTGGTTGTTATTGCTGTTATAGTATTATGATAATAATAATATTTGTGAAACAAACAAGTAAAGATTGGTTGACCCATTGGTTGGAGATTGATTGACCTGTATAAGATGGTGAGCCGATGGGCTTTCCTTTAAATATTATGATTTGGAGTTATCCTCTATTAATTCACATGATATACTAGTTGAGAATTATAAGGAGATCATTACTGTGCTGACGGATAAAAAGTGATAACTCTATTTACTGAGTCAACGATTTACTAATATTGATACTAACATTGAAAAATACCGTGATAGTCAGGACTTCTTACTTATTTAGTGTGACTACTGAAATGTATATTCTTAAGGTATTTTTCTTATTATTGATAGATGATATTAAATAGCTCTGGTTGTTATTTATTAAAAGATTAAAAGAATAATTCCTCCGATTTAGATTCTGAGGCATCACATATAATCATCCAAGGGGAGATGATGGAATCCCTAATGACCTTTAGATCATTCCAAAGAGTGAGCCTCTCATCATGAGAATTTGATGCATAAACAACATAGATTTGCATGGAGGAGTATAAACCATTTTCAATGGTGCCATGAATTAATTAGTAGGAGGTAAAGGAAGGATTTAAAGAAATTTTTTGCTGGATTCCACTTAACCCAAATCCTACCCAGTTTAGAGAACTCAAAATTATGGTAGCTCTGTTCATTGTCAAAGAGTTTGTGTGAGGCAAAGAACCATGGATCAGCAAAGGAATTGTATTTAATGTTTTCCTCAAGAATGCATAATATGTCTATGGCAAAGTCACAGACTAAATGCTTACAACTGAGAACCTTATTAGGGCTTTTGAAGCCCCTAATATTCCAGGATGCAATAGAGGGACAAATTATTGAAATTTGGAAGGTTGGGGGGACCTTCTTGCCTGATTTTACTCTAGTTCCTTTGAAAACCTGAGAACTATTGGAGACATTTACTTTAAGTACAAATTGTCATGGAATGTTCTGATCAAGAACATCAAATTTGTTATGGGATAAAATATCCATAGGTTTACTTTACAGGTTATTTGTGGATTGGGGGTTTTTTGTGGGTAAGGAGATCTGTGAGGGTGGATGAATGACCTCAATTTCATTTGAAGGGGAATTAAGGTTTGGGATTATTAATTTAGAGGGGCTTAATACTGCCATATTAATAGCTATTTGCTAGTCTGTCTAGACTAAGATGGTTTATGTTTGGGGAGCAATCTGGCAAGCATGAGAGGTAACAAAAGGGTGAGTAGGATTCTAGTTTGATGGGGTTGTATTAAGAGTATGATTTTTTGGGTTAAGGGGAGGGTGGGGGAGGTTTGATCTTGATTTTTTACTCTTTCTTTGACCTCTGAGCAGGGAGGTGCTTGAGAGGATGGTTGAGAAGAGGGGCACTGATTAAAAGGATGAGAGAATGATCCATAACCCTCACAAATAGTTGGTTTCCAGTCATATTGGACCTTAAGAGTATTTCTCCTCCAAGCATAGAAATAGGAATTTCATCAGGAAGAATATACTTATTTATGAGTTGGGCACAAACCCTTACAAAAGCGAGTCTATAGCATTGTGCCTTTAAGGAGTTTGATCCAGAGGGGGATGGAGAATCAATTATACTAGCTATTTTAGATATACCGTCCGAGTTATGGAGTTTGATCCAGAGGGGGATGGCAGAAAATTCACTAAGCTTGGGTTTGAACTTCGGAGATCATTTTTGTAAGATAAACAGCTTACCCATAAAAAACCAAGGTCCTCCCAACCATGCCATTCCCAAATCCTTAGACACAGTAAACTTGAGCAAAAGAAACCCTCGCTAAGAGATACAGATTCAATGAACCTTTAAGAGACCATGCTTTGTTCATAGTGGCCACGAGAGCTTCGTAGAAGGGTCGACAACCAAGGGAATTACCCACTAGTGTGAGGTCCCAATCCGAGACGTTTTGAATGTCATCATAACAACACTTCTTCTATAACTTTTAGTATTAGAAAAGCTATAAAAGCTAATACTGCCAGTTGGAAAAATCAAGAAGACACCTTTCATTGGATTTTATAAGTTGTTGCCTCTTCATTTTTGACTCGTAGAAGACTTATCGTGCAATTTTTTATTATGGGGCCCTGCTACTTGGCTACCTACCTTTCTACGTTGTTATTGTTGCCTAATATTTCAGTCAGGTGCTATTTCTCGGTTGCTTGGGAGTTTTCATGCAGATTTTCTGGACCATGATGAATTTGTATATCTGTCTTGGAGAATTTTTGTCAGTCGATTATCCTGGAAGGTCGTTATGGCAACTAGGGTTTCTTCCTGGATGGTAATTTCGACAACCAGAGTGTGAGTGAATTTTGTGCTTTTTCAAAGTTCTTTTGCTCACTCTGAGTCCAGTGTCTTCTGTTTTTATTAAGTTTCCTTTTATGTCCTCTTTTTCCTGTGTGGCTTTTTGGTGCAGTCCTTTTTTTAGTATTTTAGATCACATTGGACTATATTTCCTTACCCAGGTTGTAATTTCTCTTTATTGTTAATGAAAATTGGGATAAGCCCTACAAAAAAAGCGAAAAAACGTGTCACTTTGAATTGTGGCTTCTGAGGCTTGCATGCACGTCTTTGTGAAGAAAGATTTGCGTGCAGTTGGTGGGTGCAGTAATTACGTGTGCTTCTTATTATGGGTGAATGGGTATCCTTGTCCTATTGCATGCGTCTGTAGCTTCTACGAGGCTTGAGCAACTTGCTAGCACTGTGGTATTGTGATATGCGCATGTGAGGGAATAATGTGATACGATGGCTGAGTTCGAGTAATCTTGAAATTTATATTAAAATTAGAATTAATCTAATACTAAATTAACATTGTATGATAGGATGGCTGAGTTTGCTCGCGGTGATGTGCCAATTTATTTAATAATCTAGGTTCTTAGGAGTCTACAAATTGTCATGTAATGCATGTAAATCAGAAACTTTGGATCGGAATATTTTTAATTTTAATTTTATAAGTGTAAGTTGAATATCTTTTTTTTAAATGTGGTGCAAGTGCAAGTTGAATACCTGATTAAGGGGAAAATCATCTTGTTGTACTGGCATGAAGCTTGATGTATTTTACTTTAATTATTATTTACTTGTTTAATTTATTATTTACTTGTTTAGTGCTCTTAATTTTGTTAAAACAATGACTGAAAAATCTTATTTGTGAATTAATTTGATTTGCTTGTTGATTTCATTTGTTTTTTTTATTTCTTCCTGAAAATTTTAGATAATTTTAATTATTTAATTATTTTTTCTTAAATTACAGTATTATTTGTTATTATTTAAAAAAATGAATTTTTGAATTGATTAGATATGATTTATAAACTATCAAATTTTCCTTCATATTAATTGCTTTGCAATATCCTAATTTGGAGTCGTTTTGTATCAATACGTATAATAACACTTTTATTTTGATAAGTTTTTTAAATTTTATCTTGTCTTATTTGTTAATCTATTTCCTTCATAAAACATTTTAGGTAATTTTCTTGGCTGTAGGGAATTGGTTTCTATCTTTGCAGAATTCATTGCAACTCAAATTTGTTTATCATTGTCATTGATCTGGAGAAAGAAAAAACTTATCAATTTTAAGAATAAACTAAGGCTCTCTTTTGTAGACAGGTACTCAAGATATAAAAAAAGAAGGCATAAAACATTTGGATTAAATAGCTGTAGATTCATAACTAAGATATGCATTGTCCAAACTTCATTGCTTCCTTGACTTTAATTTGGTCTAAACATGGCAAAAAATAAACAAAATAAAACATTTGTATTAAATTTCAGGGATTAAGGAAAATAAAATCATTTGTGAGACTGATAATAGTTGGTTTATTTTTACGAAAAAATCTCAATCAATTCTATCAGGAGATATAATTGAATATGTTTACCTGGGTCTCTCTTGATATTATATTTGTTTCTGGGCCTTCATAATTGCATTTTTGGTACCGCTCCAAAGTCTTCAACATACTGAAATTCATTAAAGACAAAATAAATAGTTAAAACACTAAAAGTGAAATATATCAAAGTATAACGTGTTTTTGATGGCATACAAAAGAAGTTGATGCGGGATTATAGGTGAAAGACCCAAGCAAGTAGAGAAGAGAAGAGATACAGACAGCAAGACGTAATGAGAAAGAATGTTATTGAATCACCAAAGTAACAGGATACAGGTATAAATAGATAACCTATCCTAAAGGGTTTCACTAATAGGCCCCCGCAAAGTGAGCATTCATTAGTTGAATGTTCAGTTTGCCACGTAGAGCAGTGAAACGAAGCAGAATCGAGAGGTTTAGTGAAAATGTCAGCGATCTGATCGATGGAACTGAGATGAACAATGGAAATATTGCCGGAATTGAGATGCTCTCGAATAAAATGATGGTCGATCTTGATATACTTTGTGGGAGCGTGGAAGACCGGATTGTGGGCTAGAGCAATAGCGGAGGTGTTGTCGCAATGAATGGTGGTCGGAGAGGTTTGCTGAATTTAAAGTTCTTCAGCTAGTCGGCGGAGCCATAAAACGTCAGATATAGCGGAGGAGAGTGCCCGATATTCGGCTTCAGTAGATGATTTTGAAATGGTTGATTGTTTCTTGGATGACCAAGAAATGAGGTTTTGCCCGAGGAAGGTGCAAAATCCGGATATGGACTTACGATCTGATGAATCAGAGGCCCAGTCGGCATCGACGAATGTGCGAAGTTGAAGATCCCCGCGGGTTATGGACAGATCGAAGTGTGAGGTACCTTTGATATAACGAAGAAGACGTTTTAGAGCTTGAAAATCTGTGATGGTGGGATTGTGCATATGTTGACAAATGGAGTTGATGGAGAAAGCAATATCTGGGCGTGTAATGGACAAGTATTGTAAAGAGCCTGCTAGCTGACGATAAAGCTGAGGGTCCGTATATAGTTGATCGGAGTTGTGTAGGTCCTGGGATTTTGGGGTGATGGGCGTGGGTGCAGGGTTGCTGTCAGCAAAGCCTGCTTTGTCCAGAAGTTTGTGGGTGTAGTGCTGTTGCTGGAGAAGAATCTGCTGGAGGTCTTGGTTACTTGGATTCCCAGAAAAAGGGAGACATCACCCATTTGTTTAAGTTGGAAATTGGAGTGCAGATGGTTGAGAAGGCGTTGGAGAGTTGCATGGTCATTACCTGTAAGAAGAATATCATCGACATAGATTAGAAAATATAATTGAATATTTTTGCAGTGATATATAAGAAGTGAGGGATCGGAGCGACTAAACCGGAAACCGAATTGAAGTAGAAAATTTGTAATTTTCTGGAACCCTTGTCGTGGAGCTTGTTTGAGTCCATAGAGAGACTTGTGAAGCTTACAAACGTGATTAGGAAATTGGGTGTCAGTGAAGCCGAGCGGTTGTCGCATGTAGACATCTTCTTGAAGGTCGCCGTGAAGAAATGCGTTGGAGACGTCTAATTGAAGAATAGACCAGGTGTAATGAAGAGCTAGATTAAGAAGAATGCAAATGGTTGGGAGTTTCGCAACAGGACTAAAGGTTTCGTTGTAATTGATGCCAAGTTGTTGTGTGAAGCCTTGAGCGACAAGGCGAGCCTTGTATTTGTCTACTTGACCTGATGGAAGCATTTTGGTTTTGAAAATCCATTTGCAGCCGAGCACAGGTTTGTTTGAGGGATAAGGCACAAGGGACCAGGTTCCTTGTTGTTGTGATGCGAGAAATTCGACAGACATGGCCGAACGCCAGTGGGGATGTTTGACTGCCTGGGAATAGGAGGTGGGAGTTGACAGAGAAGAGGATGTGGCCAACAAATTGAATACTTGTTTCTGTTTAGTTATTCCTGATTTCAGTCTAGTTGTCATATGATGAATAGAGACGGGTTGGAGAGGTTGCAGGGATATAATCTGGATGGGAAGCGGGGAGTGGTTGAATGAAGATTGGATGTAGAAATAGGACTGAGTTGTGGGGAAGGTGCTTAAGGAATTGAAGCAGCAAAATGTATAGGATTGGAAGAAGACGTTGATGGAGAAAATTGGTTTTGTGATGGGGCTGGAGCAGAATTGGGAATGAGGAGAGATGGGTTGAAAGATGTAGTATCATAATTGAAAGAGGTGGGGGAAGCTAGTTCAGAAGATTGGAAAGGAAAATTGTGTTCGTGAAAGACAACGTGTCTGGAAATGTGAATTTTACCCGAGAGGATGTTAAAGCACTTGTATCCTTTGTGAAGAGGGGAGTAGCCGATGAAGATACATTCTTGAGATCTGGGAGAAAGTTTGTTAGAGACATAGGGTTGTAGCCAGGGAAAGCAGAGACAACCAAACGTTCTAAGGTGAGCGTAAGTAGGAGGTTGACCATAAAGCTGTTGATAAGGAGTTTGAAGGGATATGGATTTGGATGGGAGACAATTGATGAGATAATTCGCAGCTGATAGAGCTTCGGCCCAGAAGCATTGGGGAAGGGAGGAGGCATGTAAGAGAGTGCGAGTGAGGTCAAGTAAGTGGCGATGCTTGCACTCAACAAGACCATTTTGTTCTGGAGTATGAGGGCAGGTAATCTGATGTAGTATTCCTTTTTCTTGAAGAAATAATTTGAATTCATTGCTAGTAAATTCACCACCACCGTTGGAGCGAAAAAATTGAGGGGTGGAATGAAACTGATTTTTAATAAGATTACAGAACTGCTTAAATTTTGTAAAGGTTTCATGTTTGAAGTGCATTAGATATATCCATGAAAACTTGGTGAAGTCGTCAATAAAAAGAACATAGTATTTGAAACCATCTAAAGAATTTTGAGGAGCAGGGCCCCAAACGTCATAGTGAATAAGATTAAAGGGTGAAGAAGAAACAGTAATGCTTTTATTAAAAGGAATTTTATGAGTTTTTGCCATATTACAAGATTTGCAGATATAAGATGAAGAAACAAAAGTAATTTCGGGAACTTGCTGAGCTAAAGCAGATAGAATTTTTTGATTTGGATGTCCAAGATGAGTGTGCCATAGTTGAGAGGATGTGGTCATGACATGAAGAGTAGTAGAAGGTGTAGTGGGAGAGAGTCGAAGCTGGTATAAACCGTTACGAAGAAGCTCATGAAGAAGTGGCCGATGATCCTGCATATCCTTAATAACAAAGCCGTTAGCATCAAAGCAAATGGAAACAGAGTTATCCGATGTTAGTTTGGAAACAGATAAAAGGTTGTGAGTTAGGGAGGGAACACGTAAGAGATTACACAGGCAGAGCTTACACGCTGTGTCAGGAAGCAGAAGTATTCCTTGGCCGGAATTATGAACAGGAAGCGTCATTCCATTTGCGATAGAAACAGTATCTGCACCGCGATAAGGAGCTAAAGAGTGAATGTTCGTGGTGTCCGGAGTGAGGTGAGTAGACGCACCAGAATCAAGAACCCAATCTTGCGTCGTGGTAGGCAGAGGTTGAGCAAGCAGAGCGCGGGGTTGCGATGGCATGGTGGGAGCATACTTGAAGTTGCACCGATGCCAACAGTTGAGGGCGACGTATCTAGTTTTACCGCAGATTTGGCAAATGGGACGGGTGGAAGAGTTGATGTTGGATGGAGTGGACAAAGATCCGGATGAAAGAACCTGAGGAAAAGAATTCTTGTTTTTAAAGAACCGTTTCTAAGCACGTCCGCGACCCGAATTAGAGGAGGAGTACAGAGCAAGAGATTTGGATGAAGAAATGGTTTCTTCATGGTGTTCTTGTTGGACATGGATTTCCTCACTACAAAGAAGGGAATAGAACGTGTCAAGATCTATGGGAGGGAGAGAGGTTCAGATAGCAGTCTTGAAGGAGTTGTAAGTGGACAGGAGACTGTTCAGTATGTAGAGCACTATATCTTCCAGATCAACATGGGAGCCGGAGGACGCAATGGTGTCCACAATGGTTTTGATTTGAGCTAAGTATTGTTGCATTGAGGAGTTCTTCATTTGAATATTATGCAACTCGTTCTTGAGTTGAATAACACAAGAACGAGTGGAAGATTGGAGACTTTTTTCAATAATGGTCCATGCTTCATGAGCGATGGACGAGGAAAGCACGTAAGGGAGGATCGAGGAAGAAATTGTAGAGAAAAGAGCGGAGATGAGGTTCTTGTCAACAAGTTACCAAAGGTGGAAATCATAGTGGGAAGAATCAGTTGGGCAGGTTGAATCACCGGTAAGATGGCCGGCAAACCCGTTGGCAGTGAAGTGTTGGAGTAGTTGGAGGCGCCAGATGGCGTAATTATCGGCGGTAAGCTGTGTTGGAACCAAATTCTTGAGATTGGAGATCAAGAATTTCAATGGGGCCAGAACAATGAACTCGGCAAAGGAGGCGGAGAGAGAAGAGGTGGGAAGGTGGGAGTCTGCCGAGGTTTGATCTGCCATGGACGCTCTAATACCATGAAAGACCCAAGCAAGCAAAGGAGAAGAGATATAGACAGCAAGACGTGATGAGAAAGAATGTTATTGAATCACCAACAAGTATAAATAGATAACCGTGGTATGTGCTATTACAGTGGAACAGAATAAGTAAACCTATCCTAAAGGGTTTCACTAACAATAGGCGCATGCTTCCCTCCTTTCTAATATCCATTTATTTTATTTGTTTTTGTTCCTTAAATTAAGACATCACAAGAAAGATTTATTGACATAAAAAATCACAAATAATAATCTTAAGCGGTTATAAAGTGTTGGGATCATACAAATCTCTGTTTGAACAAGTGCAAATTTGACTCAATGCATATGTTTCAAGGCGCTTCAAAGAGCAAGATCAATTTTCAAATTCACTTCAGAAATATAATCTGACACCAAATAAAATCAAAAACTCAAAAAAGTTGCCACATTAATAGTAAATCAACTGAATAGGCCAATCAAGGCGCTTCAAAGAGCAAGATCAATTTTCAAATTCACTTCAGAAATATAATCAGACACCAAATAAAATCAAAAGCTCAAAAAAGCTGCCACATTAATAGTATAGGCCAATTCATAGTAAATCAACTTGGCGGTACCAATCTTCCTTACATGGAGTAGGGTGATGCATATAAGGAATGACAAAGAACCATTGCTTAACTTCATGAGACCATTACTTGATCCTCAAAAATATCTTAATGAGAGTAATTTACTGATGTTACGTTGTCTGATCATGCATGTTGGTATTAGCTTGTTATTATGGGGTTTGTTAATGAATATTTTGAGTACTCACAGCTGCGATGACCTCTACAGACCTCCATTTTCCAAGCCATTTATGGAAAATGACTACTCATACTTAGAGATAAATATTTTCAATTAAAAATGGTCAGACAATGCCGTTTTTTGGTAACCCAAGATCTTTGTAATGAATCTATTTTGGAATTACTCCCATTACCATCATCATTAAATTTTTGATTTATCATCACCAATGAGTTGTGCATTAAAGATCTACAACTATGCGTATTAAATTTGTTGAAAAAACAACATTGTCGGAGACTATCACTAAATCATCACCATGGGACCACTACCAATCACCAGAGCCATCCTTTGTACCATCAGATTGGTTGGATGATGTTAAGAGTGGTATTGTCAAATTATATTTTGATCATGAATGTGCATAATTTATATTGCCTGTTGTTGATAATTATGAGTAATAATGTGGATTGTTCCAAGAAAAAGACATGGATGTCTTTCATTCAATCTACTAGGAATCTAGGATATAAGATTTACCTAGGTCCGAATGAGCCTTAATGTTTTGGGAGATCCTAAGAGAAGCTCCGATCAATTGTGTGGGACAATCTTAGAACTAGTTGAACTTTGATCATTCAGGATTTCTGACTAAGAGCTTCCATTGATAGAGAGAATTTTCCAATAATGCAAGAGTAAAAATCTTTTAGGAACTATAACTATGGCATGAATTTTTTGAAGTACAAAGGATCCTAAATCCTTAACAAAACCCTATGAGGATTCACGGTTCACATAATAGAAATTTTCAAATTTGGTTAAGAATGTTATAAGGAGGCTCCATCAATGTAGTAGGATTTTTCCAAGTTTGAAAAATCTTGGATCATTCATGAAATCATATAATATATGTAGCCATATTGATGTAATAGAATTTTTATAAGATTGAAAGAACCTAGATCTTTTGGGATCTCCTACATCAAATGCTATTGAAGCATAAGAATTTTGAAGTTTGAACAACACCAAGATCCACATAAAGTTCTTATGAGTTATTGTCAACGCATTCAAATTTGCATAGCAATCTTCAATTGAAGTGTAACATCACACGTAAAATCTGTTCGACAACCTCGTGGTGCGTGCCACACATGTCCCCTTCAAGATTTGCCCCACAACTTCAATTATGCCTCAACCATTATAACATCAAGACTTGTCTTGCCATCTCACTTGTGCTATTGTTGTCTTCCTTAAGACTTGCATGATAACCTCGCTTATATCATAAAATCTCCAATAATACATATTATAAGCTTTTTTTTGTTGCAACCTCCTCCAACAAGACAAGCCCCATAACCTCACTTGTAGTGCAACCTTACTTGAGTCAAAATTATTTCTCTTAGGGAATGTCTCATAGTTATCTCTTGTAAGACATACACCATAGCCATTATCACTAAGAATTACATCACAACTAACTCGGGGTATATACATCACATCCACTTCAAGCTAGAAAAAACCTAACTCCAAGCAGGACATAATCTTATAATATTTATAAAAAAAATAATGCATGTGGGAACTTATAATAGTGCATTTGCATCACCTTTTTAGATTACCCTAAGTAGCATTTTGTAGTAAAGTCCCTCTGATTGCAAGGAGGCAAATCATCATTGCATCAATTTTAATAAATAGTGAAGTTTGTTCAACTAAGGTTCTATGATTTTTGCCCTCTAGGAGCTTTCATCTAAAAAGTCTTATG
The DNA here is from genome assembly GCA_019925795.1 of Dendrobium chrysotoxum. Classification (NCBI taxonomy): domain Eukaryota; kingdom Viridiplantae; phylum Streptophyta; class Magnoliopsida; order Asparagales; family Orchidaceae; genus Dendrobium; species Dendrobium chrysotoxum. The sequence goes on from CM034301.1 coordinate 46,749,256, forward strand.
TCTCGCTCTTTATTTTCCATACATGTTTGTGCTTGTGATAGAAAATATTAAGAATGTTGAAATCAATCCTCACTTTATTAGCACAATTTTCCACATGCAATGTATAGTTGGTTGTTCAAGGAAACAACTAAGAAAATAAAAGATATCTAAGAGTAAATAATAGAAGCTACCAAAGTTGTATTTATGCTTTTTATTAAGGCAAAAGTAAATAATATTTTCTAAACAAAGATGACAATATAAAAAATGGGAACTTTAGTCCCAAATCACACCAAAAAATAAAGGATCAAAAAGGAGAGAAATGACAAAATCACCAATTAAAGGGATAAGGAAATCAACCATGTTTACTCTCACTGAGACAACCCATTACTATCCAAATAATTCATAAGCTCTAATGAAGGCATTTCTCATAGTATTTCTTTTTCTCTCTACCATGATTTTTCAAGGAAGGTTCTTTGAAATAATTTTCACAAACCAAGAGAATATCTTCTTTTGATTTGAAGTTTGCATGAATAAATAACAGATCAATTTGAGTTGTAAAATTATAAAAAGGTTGGCTAAAGACTAGAAAAAATTGGTTTGTATTGCGTTACTAAAATAAGAATGTGTTGAGCATAGGATGAGGCTAGAGATGTGGGAGAGAGAACAACCTCTCGATAAAAAGTTTCCATCATAAGTAGTAGTAACTAGAGATTGGAACTTTGGTAGCCTCAATTGTAGAAGATGGAAGTTGCTTGGAGATTTCTTGAATAATTAAGGCTATAAAATAACTAATGGTTAAGGAACAAATTGAAGCAGTTGATGGAGATGCATTTCCTCCCAAGGTAGTGGGAGAGTAAGACACTTTTATTTGTAGTTAGTTGTCTTGTGTTTGTAACTTTAAGAATGAATCCTTGGCAGAGAAGATTGATGCGGTGACAAGGAAGGCATAGAAGCAATAGTATTTGTTGGAACCACAAGAGGAAGGCAATCAAATTGGTATTAATTTCAATACTAATGTATTGATTATTAGTCCTACCCTTAACTCATTTGCAAAAGAAAATTTATGTTCAAATTAATAAGTTACAATGAGAATAGAATTTTGAAATATATTATGTAACAACCCTATTTTGGATCATAAGATTTTCCAAAATTTTACTGGTAGTAGCGCTGCGATGCTATGCTTTCAGGTGCAGCGGTGTTGAGAAGCGCTAGAGAGTGGCACCTCAGGGCCACTTCTTTCTATTCTATAGTAGTTTTGAAATCCATGTGGTGCAGTGCCACACACTAAAATGAGTTCTTATATATATATATCCCCCCGCTTCGGTGGCTTGCCGTGGAAGTAAGAAGAGAAGGAAAGAGAAAGGGAGAGGAGAGAGGAAGAGGGAGAAAGCAGCTTTTGATCATTTTTGTCTATTTCTCCATTTAGGAAAAGACTTCCAATTATTATAAGAAACTCAAATTGCATTTTAGTTTTCAATGATTTTGTGTTTACTGATTTAAATCCTCCTAAAAAATAATAAAAATGCATTTTCTCCCAATTTATCGAGCACTTATTATGTAACTTTTTTTCCATGATAGGCATGAATTTTATCGATATTTTGACTATAAATTTATGAAGTTTCATCATATAAATTGAAAGTTATGATTTTTTTAATGCATTATATAGGAAAATAATACCTTTTTATTTATTTTTATTTTTTTAATACTATTGATATAAGATGAATGTGGTATTTGCATGTAAGGAAAGAAGGTTAGCTGTTAATATTATAATTAATGTGGGTTGACTATTAAAATGATAGTATCCTGTACATAAGGGTAGGATGACGAGCTTTTCTTTAAAAATAATTTGTGATGTTATCCCGATTACACCGACGAGCAAATAGTGATGACTGTTTATAAATTATTAAAAGCCATCTATAATGATAGTTGATATAATGAATAAATGATAAGATTAATGAATGATAGATAGAAAGATAAAAATATTACATTAAAGCTAGATGTCCTATCTTGTTGAACTATATGATATTGATGCATACATTGATAGCATACAAAATAATAAATAAGAATTGATGATTAAGGATAGATGAGATAGATAACTGATTCATGAAATTCTTATTTATGTTCATGCATATGCAGTTTAATTAATACATTACATATTGATGTGAAACTTGTTCGTTCATGATTCATCTCGTTGAAAGAAGGATAATATTAAATGATTGTAGTATTGATTTCCTGTTGTATTGATTAATTGAGTATTGATGCATTTACTTTCTTGCACGTGTTATTGGCTTATAGATTTCAATGTAATGATTCTTTTGTTTGTTATTGATCATATTGATTCGTTGTATTGATAACTGTTCATTAATAGATTATAGAGAGTTATGGATGTTATTTATTAAAATGAGCATGCATATTGATTTTTAAAACCTTATATTGAAAGCTCTAGTGAGTTTGGATTTCTGATAGTCTTTGTAAGCTTATTATGTGTTTTCCTTGATTTTAGGTCAGGGAAGGGGTTTAATACTTTGTGGGGTGAGGCTAATTGATTTTTTTTTTTTTTGATATTTTTATATTTTATTTATTTATTTATAGTCAGAAGTTTGTACTATATTATTGATTGTAAATGGTCTTCTGACAATTATAAATGATATTTTGATGACAGAATATTGTGAAAGATTTTGATATATACGATACTTAGTTATTTTTGTTGAATACATTGACTTATATGGATGATTTTATAGAAGTTCTAGTAGATGAGTCAAATATAATTAGATAATTCTTTAAAGTTAGGTCTTGGGATGTTATAAACTTGGTATTAGAGCAATGGTTATTGGAAGAATTGAATTATAACCAGAGTTATAAGATTGGGTAGTATAAAATTTCATCTTTGCATATTTGATTGATTGATCTACATTTGTGTGTATGTTGAGTTGTGTGTTAAATTGATTAGGAATAAGAGTTCTATCAGTGGATAAAATGGATCCTATTAATCAAGATGTGCAGAATGGGCAAAAGTGTGGTAGTAGGATCCCTAATATTTTATAATAGTATGTTACAGCTTGTTAGTATGGTTACTCAGATTATAAGTAAAACTCATAGTAGACAATCAGGGACTAAAGATAGAGATGAAGATAAGCACCTATAGATGATTCATAAACCAAAACTACCATAATTTAAAGGAGCTATAAAATCACAGGGAATAAATGACTAGCTATTGAGGATAGATAAAATATTTGATAGTATGCAGTGTCAAGAGAATAGGAAAGTACCACTAGCGGTGTTTCTATTTGAAGAAGCTAAGAGATGGTGGATAAGATAGTAGCGAGAGAGATTTTAGAAAAAGATGAATGTAGATAATTTTGGGTAGAACTTGTAGATAATTTTAGAGATTAATTTATACCACCATCACCCTAACTACAAATGCATGACACTTTTATGAGTTAGAGTAGGTGAATAGAATAGTGATGCAGTATAAAGTTAAATTTATTGTGTTAGCCAGGTATACCTCACAGTTGATCAGAAGAAAAGTGTTGTAAATTTTTTAGAGGATTCAAGGATGAATTGAGGCAATCGTTAGTGCCAATGAGAATTCAGGAGTTTTTAAAACTAGTTAAGAGAGCAAGGATGGTGAAAAATGATTTGGCAATTCTAACATTTAGACAAAATATGAGTAAGAAAAGATTTGGAGATGATGATATGACTAGAAGAGACAATAGTGAAAAGAGTAAATCAAATAATAATAAAGGATCTGAAGTAAGTGTAGGAAGTGTACCAAAGTGTGTTTGATGCGATAGGAGGAACACTGGACAGTGTTATTTTATAACTAGATAGTGTGTCAGAACAAAAAGAGAGGACACTGGATGACTGATTGTCCACAACAGCGATATGAAGTAGGATATGGATTTAGAGGGAATAATCCATACAAGGCTATGGACAAAGGACTATTGGATCAAAATGGAACAGTAAAGGGTTCATGAGCAGGACAAATGTACGAGTGGGCAATGAAGGTTAAAGAGAACTAGTATAGTTTGCTATGCTAGTACTAACACTAGTACGATCTATAGTTTACAGTTTGATTCAACAGAGTGATAGAAATATGCCCAGAGGATTCATTGGTAGCATTTTTAATCCTATGCATTTAAATTTGTTTGATAATCATCACATATCATATTGAATGACATGTAATTGAATGATATAAATGAGTGTGATGTGATAGATTAATTACACTTATAATTGCTTGAAATGAAACAAAAAGTTAGTGATCAGTGTTGTTTTGAATTTTATTAAATGAATTTAAACTAATTTTATTTATTTTGAATCGTATTGATTTGTCTTGAAATGAACTGATTTACTTTGTATTGGTTTTGTTGTCTAATTCCTTAGTGGAAATGTCGGGATGATATTTTTCTAAGGTGGATAGATTGTAACAGCCCTATTTTGGATCTTATGATTTTTCAAAATTTTACCTGTAATAGCATTATGACACTAAGTGCCAGACTGTGTGGCACCTCAGCGCCACTTCTTTTTGTTCTACAGTAACTTTGAAATTGCATGTACGCTATATCACTTAGGCGCTACAGTGCCATGCACCAAAATGAGTTTTTATATATATTTTCCTCCCCTTAGTGTCATGGCTTGCCAGGGAAGAAAGAAGAGAGGGAAAGGGAGAAGAGAAAGTAAGAGAGAGAAAACCTCTTTGATCATTCTCATCCATTTCTCCAGTTAGGAAAGTCTTTCGATCGTTGTAGCCCACATCTATTATAGTTTTCAATGATTTTATATTTATTGATTTAAATCCTCCTAAAAATAAAATAAAAATATTTTTCTCCCAATTTATCAAGGTTTTATTGTGTAACTTTTTGCATATGATATGTATGAAATTTATAGACATTTTGACTATAATTTTATAAAATTTTATTGGGTAAATTAGAAGTTATGATTTTTTGAAGATTGATGAACAATAAATATTTTATAAAGTTTCTTGCTTTATATATTACTGTACACTTATTATTGCATTATATAGGAAAATGATACTATTGATATAAGATGAATATGACATTTGGATGTAAGTAAGAAAGACTGACTGTTAATATTATAATTAATACGAGTTAAGTTGACTATTAAAATGATGGTGCCCTATATAGGAGGGTGGGCCGATAGGCTTTTTTATAAAGATGATTTATGATGTTATCCTTATTGTAGCCTATAATTGATGACTGATTGCACCAACAAGTAGAGGATGATCACTTTTTATATATTAGTGAAAATCACATGTAATGATATTCAACATAATGAATAATTAATAAGATTAATGGATGATATTGATGCACACATTGGTAGCATACAAAATATCATATAAAAATATCATATTAAAGTTGGTTGCCTTGCCTTGCTGAATTACGTGATATTGATGCACACATTGGTAGCATACAAAATAACAGATAAAAAATTGATGATTAAGAATAGATGAGATGGATAATTGATTTATAATATTCATGTAGATTTTATTGATTTAGATGAGCATACATATTGATTTCTAAAATTTTGCATTAAAAGCTCTAGTGAGTTTTGGGTTTCTGCTGGATTTTATAAGCTCATTATGAGATTTTCTTAATTTTAACTCATGGAAGAGGTCAGAACCCTGTTGAGTGAGGTTGATTCACTATAGAAAAGTCAATAATTTGTGGCGGACTCTACGATGGAATTTTTTCCCTGAAATTGTGACAAAATTTGTCATCGTATTTTTTGTGACAAAATTATGGCAAAAAATCCACCGCATAGCTGTGAATTTTTCGTCGCAAATCTGTCACAAATTCACTGCAAATCCATCACAAATAACCCTATCTAAACAGGCTAATTGTCCATTTCTCTCATTGGTTCGTTCTATTTTGGACCGCGCCCCTGACATTCCTCAACTCCTTCGATGACGTTCCCTTGGCATCACCTCCTTTGACGATGTTCCTTCTTGTCGCATCCAAAGTCACACTTCCTCGTTGTTCTTCATCTTCGTAGATATTGTCTCCCCTCTCACCGCGAGTTGCTCGTCTCCTTCGACGACGTTACTTCCTGTCGCCTCCTTCGTTCAAAGGAATGTCGTTGAAGGAGGTGACATGAAGTAACGACGTCGTCGAAGGAGATGAGCAACTTGCGGTGAGAGGGGAGATGGTAGATGCGAGGAAGTGTGATTTTGGATGCGTTAGGAAGGAACATCGTTCAAGGAGGTGATGCCAAGAGAACGTCATTGAAGGAGCCAAGAAATGTTGCAGGTGCGTTCCAAAACAGAACGAGCGAATGAAAGAAACAACTAGTTAGTTGGTTTAGATGGGGTTGCTTACATCAGATTTGTGGTGGATTTTTCGCTGCAAATCAGTAAAAAAAATGACAACAATTTCCATCGTAAAAGCGCGCAATTTTAGAGAAAAAAATTCTATCGCAGAGTCTGCTGCAAATTGCTGATTTTCTTGTAGTGTAAGAAATTCCCACAACACATTAACTTCAACAAGAATTAAAATAATGGATGGTCTTGAAAGGTTAGTAATAGTTACAATAGTGCACAAAAACTTTGTTAAAAATTTAAGTAATATAAAAGAGAATAGCTTTAGTTAAATAGGTGAAACCTTAGGTGCATGAATGAGATCCAAACATGAGCACTTAGGCATTCTTTGAGGAGACAAAAATTCGAATACCACTTACTAACTCTCATGAATAGATCCTCAATACTCAATCTCTTATGCACAAATAAGGAAGAAAAGTCTTCTATCACTTGCTCGCTTTCATGAATATATGCTCAATGGATATGCACTTTTTTCCCTTTTGAGGAGACCATACATATTATTTTAATACATTGAACAAGCTATTCAATAATATAATTAATATGGCATGAATTGATAATTCCTGAGGAGATTTAAGCTTAGAATATAATTGTGTAATCGTTGAAAACATAAGAGACTAAATAAGCTAGCCATAGGTTTAAAAACACTATCATGCATTTTACAAGCACAACTCCTACTAAAAATATCCAAGAAATGAACATGATATGGGTAAGACAAAGCAATTTTATATATAAACAATGCTACTACCTTACCCAACCATGCTAGCAGCTTTTATGAGATTCATGTTCATGGAATATACTTGTTCCAAGTGAAATGTGAAGCTATGTATTATGCACATAATTGCACATTTTTCCCTCCCATAGCGTAGGAACAAGCATGTAATTGAACTATGGATGTAAGAGAAAACAAAATAGTCATAAATGTCGAAAATAAAAGGCTAAAATTTTGATAAACACAAAATAATTTATTACTTATAAAATTGCTCATCATAAAAGAGAGAAAGGGCTTCTAAAGTAAATAATTATAATTGACATTCTTTAAGGTATTTGATACCTCTTCTTTCTTTTATAAGTTAAAATATTAATGACTTCTGAGCAATATTCATATGATAATTGTCATCATGGGCATCAAAAAGCTGGCATTTAGCAATAGGTAAAATCTATTTGTTGAAAGGCTCTTTTCAAACAAGAAATATAAGATATTTAAAATAATCCTTATTATTAAACTAACATAAAAGAACTAAGGACTTGTAATCATATTATATTGTAGAAATATTGAAATACTGAATATGATTGTGATCAAGCAAATCCTTCCAATATTTTACTTGTCCAAAAGTAATCTTGCCAGCAACCACCTATCATAAAGTTTCTCACAAATACAGAAAGATTTCATGTGAATCTTAAACTCTATACAGTACCCAACTAGACTTCTACTCCTTGGGCAAGGTCATAAGTCTTGACCTCAAAAAGGCAGTAACGTAAAGATAGACCATTCTTTACATTCGATTCGGGATACATGCGACATTCGCCCCCTCCCAATCAAGGCATAATCGATCCCAAGGGGATTCAATTCGACCTCTTCCATACATGTTAACATTCTCGAGCAATGCTGTGACAAATAGCCTCGAATAGGTCAAATATCATTGGTTAAACATATAGCCTCGAATAGGTCGTAAAGGTTAATGTCATCAAATAATATTTTAGCAAACAACCTTAGATAGGTTAAACATTCTTTATTAGTTTATCTTAACCTCTTTCATATAGGTTAATGTCCTCGAGCAACATTCTGAAAACTAATCTCAGATAGGTCAAACATTCTTGGCGGATTCTCTCAACCTCTGCCATACAGGTTAACGTTATCAGGTAATACTTTAGCGAACAACCTCGAATAGGTCAAACATCCTAATAGATTTATCTAGATCTCTATCATATAGGTTAACTCCATCAAGTAATGCTCTGGAAAGTAATCTCTGATAGGTAAAGAATCCTCTGAGCAGCTAATTATTGGCCTTTCGCCTGATTGCCATCAGCAGCACACCCTCCAATTGCCACTGTCAACACATCCCTATGGTTTCCTGTGCAAGAAGATTGGGTCTTAATTGCCGCCATCACTAATATTTAGACTCTTGCCCGATAATTTTTCTCCAACGGGAGTAATCTTGAGACTACGTAAAAGCATCAAATTTTGATCATTGCCATTGCAGGTATTTAGACTCTTGTCAGGTAGCTTATCCCTCAACGGGAGTGAACTGGAGCTTGCATAAAAGTATCGGGTTTTAATCACCACCGCCAGTATTTAGAATCTTGCTGGATAATTTTTCACCCAACAGGAGTGAACTGAAGCCAGCGTAACTATACCGGGTCTTGATCACAGCCTCCATCAGTATTAAACTTTTGCTGGATAGTGTTTTCTCCAATGAGAGTGAACTGGAGCCTTCATAAGAGTACTGGGTCTTGATCGCCGTCGTCGCAGGTATTTAGACTCTTGCCAGATTATTTTTCCCCTAACGGGAGTGAACTGGAGCTTGTGTAAAAGTATCGAGTCTTGATTGCTGCCACCGTCGATATTTAGACTCTTGACAGATAATTTTTCCTCCAATGGTAGTAAACTAGAGCCTGCATAAAAGTATCGAGTCTTAATCATTGATGCCGCTAATATTTAAACACTCACTGGACTATTTTTCCCCGCAAGGGGGAGAAGTGGAGGAAGCTTAAGAGTGTCAGTTCTTAATCGCTGTCGAATGCCTCCAATTTTTGCCAATCTGATTTTACCTCAATTTATGGGAGAATCTTTGAACAGACTGAGGAGAAGTATGCCCTCTCCCTAACCCCCAATTAAGGGAAGTATTTATAGATCCAAGCAAGGGTAAGCTTGGAAATATTTTTACTGAAGTTTTTAGATTTTTTTCAAATTTTTCAAAGCAAAAAATCCAAAATTTTCTTTTTATAAATAAATAAAAAGGAGAAATATTATATTAAAACTAATTAAATATGTATATAATTAATTATTTCCTTTCTAAAATTTATTTTGAAATTAAAAAGAATTCAAATTTTTTCTTTAGATTTTTTATATTTTTAGATTAATTTTAAAAGAAAATAGTTAATTAATTTATTATAAAAAAAGTACTTTTGTTATGCCGCCTCAAATGAAGGGGCATTGTAGCCTCTTCTCTCATGAAGAGGCTCACGGCTAAATAAAAAATAAAGTAATAATAATAATAACAAATATTAATTTTTGGCCAGGTTAGCCTATTTTGGAAGTTTTTTGTGTCCCTGGAGCCATTTTTGGATGTTCCAGATTCAATTTTGATATTTTTGGAGCTCAAAAGAACCTCAGATTCGCCATTGTCCATCAACAACAGTCCTCTGACCTCCGTCTCCTGCCAACTATAATCCCTCCGACTTTCGTTGTTCGTCAACTACAATCCCTCCGACCTCCGTCATCCTCCAACTATGGTCTCTCTTACCTCCATCGTACTACCAACCAAATGAACATGCCAACATTCACTTGAGAATGGCTCCCTTATCATTAAATTCTTCCAATCCCAGTTATGTAATGTGCTCTATATGATACATTGAGCCAAGGCCTTCCCCCCGAGGAAGGGCACCATTTGTAATCAACTATAAGCACTAGTATACTCATTTTAACTGGGCCATTCCCCATGGTTTTTTTTTCTTTTCAAGATTTTTCACATAAAAAATTTGGTGTCTCTTATGACTCTCACACCTCATTCTTTTATCTGTCTGTGCACTGGATCTTTATACAAAGGTTAGATGCTATACTCTATATCTCTCTACCAACATGAATGTTCCAGTCTGCTATAAGGTTATAATGTCTATTGTACTATTATTAGAGTAATGCATCATGTATTGATTCATTTGTTCTGCATAGAGACTAATGCTATCTTATTAAACTAGAAATTCAAATGCTAGTTTATTTGGCACTGATGTATCCATTTTCACTTTGACTACTTTCCTGTTATTAGCATCAAAAAAGTTTTTCTCAATAAACTACAAGCTCATTTTCTTGCTATAATAGGCTTGGTGGTTGCCTCTTGTCATCAACTCTTTTATGCTCATAATTACCCAATCAATCATATACTCCTAGACAGTTAAAATGATTCTAAATTCTTTTGATGTTTCAAGAGGATCAATCTCACGTTAATTTGTGGATAATTAGAATTGGTGGCATGGTGCTATAATTATTAATCTTATGGTAATTTTCTCAAATTCTATTATGTTAAGAAAAGAATGTTCCTCACTTAATGCAATAAATGCACAAACTAGGATAAATCATGATAAACCATAAAAAAGGATAACAAACTTTATTTAAGTTAGCTAAGACAACATCCACAGAAGAGTATAGATGATTACACCATAAATAACACTCATTAGCTCTTCTCAAATTTTGAGTATGATCTCTCTTAAAAGAAAAGATAAGCATACAAAAAATTACATTCTCCAAATTTGGCTTTCTCAATAATCTAATCAATTTTGTTTAGTTGTATTAACATCATAAAAAATAAAGGGAGGGGGTTAAAATGCTTGAGGCATGGCCAAGTTCATTATCATGACCTTACTTTCTCCTACCTATCTTAAGAGACAGAGAGAGAGAGAGAGAGAGAGAGAGAGAGAGTATGAGGTAGGAAGTGAGGAAGAGGAGGCAAGGGAGAAATAATGGAGGGGATTTAAGGGATTCATATTTATCACAAAAGTAAAGGTTCATGCTAACATAGTCACTAAAATCATAAATCCATCATCAAGACTTCCATCTTATCCCTTATCTATTCCTTCCTCCCATCATTCTACTCCAAGTTTTTACTTATTAGAGTGATAATCATTATCAGTAAGAGCACTATATAAAGGTTTAAATATTTTCTTAAAAACAAGATGAAAATATTTTCACAATAATAATTAACACACGAAAAATGGAACATTAGTCCAAAAATAGTAAAAAATAAATTAAAAAAAGAAAAATATGGCAAAAATAATTACAAAAAATAAACATCACAACCAAAAAAATATAAAAAACTAATCATAATTTATCTCTCTTAGAAGGTTAACTATTATACATGAGGACTCTTCTCATTTTATTTAACATGTGCCACATCACTTTTGATCTAGTTTTCACATGGACAAAATGCTAGTCTTTTTGTGCCCTTGAGACATTGAATGTTAGAAGATTTCTTAGAGGAGATAAATAATAAGGAATAGTAATATATTACGAATTGGATGAAGGCAGTGAAAGAGAGGGGAGAACAGCCTCCAAAGAGAACTACAATCACAAAAGTTGATTCAATTGGGTTTGGTATATTCAACAACTCAAAACTATAATAAGAGGTTTATTAAGGTTTAATAAAACTTTTGAATCACCTTGAATCTCCTGAACTAAAGTTTAAATCTTTATAAGAGCAGATTGACTTGGAGTCAAGAAGGGAGAAGGCATGCAAGTAACGAAGTTAGTTGGAACCACTTGAGAGGGACGATGTGATTGTGTTGATGAGGAAATATAAGTAGCAATGTGATTTTTATCAAGCTGACCTTTTATTTGTCCCGGTAAGAAAACCTCATGCCTTAATAATTGACAATAAGGGCAAAACTATGGAATTATTTCAAGTACTATTTTATTGTAATTATTTTACTATCCAAATTAAATTATAAATTATCAAATAACATCTAGTTGAATAAGTACTATAATAATTGATGGTTTAGTTATAGTAGTATCTATGCTAGTGCATAAATGTATGTCAAATAATGAAGCTAGAACAAAAGATATAGCTTGCAAAAAAAGATGAATCTAAAGGTGTGGATATGTATACAAACTAGGGCAATTGGGGATTGGTTTACAAGATAAAAATCTTAAGATCATTTGCTTAAATAATGTCCTTCCTCTACTTCTTTTGGTTATACAAATTTTTAATTTCTCCATAAAAATTTATATTAACTATATAAAATTATTGTAAGAATTATTACGATTGATTATTATTTTGATGGTTGTTAAGCTTCGGGGCCTATTTAATTATGGATTAATTTGCGCCACATTGGATTTTATGTTCATGATAAAGAAATCTAAATTTCATAAATTATAATATTCTCTATAATTAGACTTAATTTGGAATTAAAGCACTTCTTACTAAATGTCTTAAATGTGAAAAGTAGTATAGGCTTAATTGATGGATTTATTATTGCCAACCAATATGAAATATAAAGCTTTGTTTTCTTTGTTATTTTTTTCCCTTCTATTATGTAAAATGAAAATAAAAAATATAATTTTTGACAAGAAAATAATTATCATTAATATAAATAAAATCCCATCTTATTCTAATCACACTCATAAAGTACAAGTAGATATGTTATTCGTGCTCCAATCATTAATAAAGAGTAGAGTAATATAAATGTTTATTTTGATAAGACTAAGTAACAAAGCCATATAAAGCATCATTTATGAAATAAACCTAGAAGAAAACCCAATTGGTTAAAAAGACCTATCCATCTAAGATGATGGAGAAAGGGAAATATTAGCATGACACTATTTCGTAGCTAAACATTAAATGATTTTAGGAGAGAAATTGGATGATTTACACCCAAGAAATTGAGAAGCAAGCTCCTCTAAAGATGCCCCTTTAAGCATGATTAACAAATGAAGTTTATTAATTTTTTTTAATGGAAAATCATCTTTGATAAGCAGTATGTCAAAAATAAAAGCATATTAGGAAAAAAGGGTGAAGGCGTGGGAGTTGGAAGAATAACCTAAATAAAAAAAATTCACTTGAAAGTTCCATAAAATCACTTGTCCATTATAGTTTATTAATATGAAAAATCCTACCATCATCAGAAGAAGTGACAATTTTTAAATCAATTAAAACTATTAAATCTAAATTATTTGCACCCATCAAAGTTTGTGAGCCCCTCCAACCACATCCTATAAATTTGTGAAATCTTTATCAAAATAGTTTATATTATTTTCATCTTCTCATGTTGAATAACAATAATTTGGCCATTAGTCACTCCAAGGCACTGATTTTTGTCTTTTTTATAATTCTTCATTTAAGCTAATATTTGATTATCATCTAGGTATATATTCATGTTTCCAATTTTAACATTATCTAATTTTTATGTCACTTTTCATCAAGTCTAAATGAACTCTAAAACACTCAAAATTATTGTCACTATGCATTTTATAATGTGAACAAACCACATTAATGTTCTCATGCTCCACTTTTTTGGTAGCAACCAAAGTGTTTTGACCTCAACTACATTTCTTTCTTGAATTGTTCAGACATAATCACTCCTAATAAAAGTTTTGCTATGAAAGGACTAGATAGATTAGTGGTAGATGCATATAATTTCAAAGAGAAACTAAATGTTAAAGCAAGAGCAAATAAGGAGTTATGATTCGTAAAATAAACACAGATTCTAAGAAAAGATACCCAAATATAGATTAATGGTGATTTATCATTTATATTTAAAAAGTGACCCTCTTGTGTTTAGTCATCATCATTACATAGCATAATGAGAACATATTTAGAATCCAATAAATAAATATCACAAGAACACTTAAGAACTAATCGTACAAGGAAATGTGTGATGATATCAATCTTTTGGCCAAGGAAAACTTTTTAATGAGAGAAAATTCAAATGATCAAGTACGGGATTCAATCTCCTCAATCTTGTATAGCAACTCACGGCTGCTAAGGTTTCTCGAGTGTGCACTCTAGCGGGCCTCCTCCAGGATCTCCGCTTCTCCGGTTCGTCCATTCTTCTGCAATAGACCAGATCAAGTGACAACGTCCTTCAGGGAAGTTTTCTTTCTCTATTTCTTCTATATTTTTTATCCAGCGATTTGTTTGATTTTTTTTCATGGCTTCTCCTCTATCAGGGGTTCCCTTCGGTGGTGTAGCAGCTAACCGCATTTCTCTTACTGATCCCAGATTTTTTAACTCAGTTAAAAAAACTCGGTCATTTAAAGATGTTATCTCTGGATCTGCTTCATTCTTTTCGAATCTTAAGCCTACCACTCACTGTGGAATGACTTTTTTGTAGATCTCTAAAGAGGAGGTTCTCATGTTGGCTGCTCCATTTCAGTTTGCCCTAGTAGGAAAATTTGTTTTAAGAAGGCCTAAACTTGATATTCTCCATTAGTTTTTCTTCAACCTTAAACTGTCTGGTGGTTTTTCGATGACTTTGCTCGACCCGTGACATGTCCTTATTAAACTTGAAAATGATCTCGACTATAGTCGAGTTTTTGGACATAGTTCGTACTACGTCTCTAACTGCTTCATGAAGTTAATTAAATGGTCCCCGTTTCTTGACATTTCCGTGGAATCCCCAATCCTTTCGATCTAGATTTCGTTTCCTGAACTTTGGCTGCATTTTTTCTTGCCTCAAATTTTGCATGGTTTGGGAAGTTTATTTGAGCATCCCTTAAAAATTCAAAACGCAACTGCTGGCATTAGACCTTCTATAGCTAGAGTTTTAGTCGAACTCGACATTACCAAACAGTACCCTAACTCTATCTGACTTGGTCCAGAAAAGCTTGGCTATGTGCAAAAGGTCGTTATGAATGAATTTTCTACCTTTTGTGAGCATTATAAAATGTCAGGTCACAACAAACAGGAATGTTACCATTTCAATCCTAACCTCAAGAGGAACCAAGTTGTTAAACCTATACGGGATGGCCCTGCTACTGTGTGCCGACCAAAGATCTTCCTAACTCCTCTAACAACAATCCCACACCTAAAATTATTAATGTCCGTCTTAACTCCTCTAATCCTATCAACCATCAGCAAATTAGTACACTTGAACTCACACCAAATCCCATAATTGAGCCTCCAACTACTCAAAATGATGGTAATAAAGAAAAGGATGTTGATCGTAATGCTTCGATTTCTTTAAATAGTTTAAATTTAGTTCCTTGCATTAATATTCTTGTTTCTAACTTTATGGAGAATGTTTTATCTGACCCTGTCGATAATCATGCTATTGATCTACCTAGTAAGAACCCTTATTCTGATGTTGAATGCGAGGATTCTAAAAGTGTGTGTCCTTCTGATCAGTATTTTGAAGAAGGGGGGATTAATTCAAATTTTGAGGGCTATTCTCCGAATTATATTGATAGATTAGGATACATTAACCCTGTTCATGTTGTTAAAGATGATGGTGTGTGGGTCCGACTAAGCAAAAAAGGAAAAAAAAAAAAAGAAAAAAATTGTGGTAAATCAGCCCTGTAGTGAGGTGTGAATCACTAGATCTCTTGCTTTTGCTAACTATATTCTTAATGTTTAGTACTCTTATTTGGAATGTTAGGAGTTGAGAATCTTCAAACTCGGTCTCGTATCTGTAATATTTGTCGTACTCACAAAATTAGTTTTTTTTTTTGGCTCTTTTAGAGCCCATGGTGGATCCCTCTAAAATCTTTATTTGTCAACGTCAACCTGGGTTTGATTTTACGTATGCTAATGAAACTAGTAAATTTTGAATTTTTTTAAATAGTGATTTGAATCTCTCTATTTTGGGGGATTTTGGTCAAGTTATTCATTGCTCGTTTACTATTTTTAATGCTTTTATTGTTGGTTCTATTATTTATGCTAGCTGTTCTAAATATGGTAGAGTCCCTTTGTGGAATAATTTATTTAATTTGGCTAATTCTCATAGTAGTCCTTGGTTCGTGGGTGGGGATTTCAATATTATCTCTTGATGTAGTGAAGAAGTGGGGGGGGGGGGGGGGGGGGGGGGGGGGGGGGGGGGGGGTGGGGGACTGGGTGGCGGGTGGTCTTAGGGAGGATTTCAACAACATGACTTATGACTGTGCTTTAGCTAATATTGGTTTTACTGGCTCTTCCTTTACTTGGTCCAACAGCAGAGTTTGGGAAAGGCTTGATAGGTTGCTTTTCAATGGGTAGTGGCTCTCTTTATTTCCTAAAACTATGATAGAACACCTTAGTAGGATTGTCTCTGACTATTCTCCTCTTCTTCTCAAGATTGAAAAAGGGACCACTTCTGGTGTTAGTCCCTTCCACTTTTAGAATATGTAGCTCTTACATAAGGATTTCTTATATATTGTGAAGAATAGTTTGAGTTGCTCTCTTGCCTTATTTTAAGGGGAATAACGAAATAGCCTTACTTTCCCTTAAGCTTAAGAGGCTTAAATAATCTCTAAGATGGTGGAATAAAAACAAATTTGGTAATATCCTTAATCATATTATTTCTGCTGAGAAAGAGGTGGTTTCCCTTGGAAGCCAATTTTCTTCTTCTACGAGCATAATTAATTAGAATCAGGTGTGTCTTGCTAAGGCAAACTTGATTCATCTCTAATCCATAGAAGAAGAGTATTGGAGCAAAAAGCCGCTGCCAAATACATTTCTGATTGTGACATAAACACTAAGTATTTCCACACCTTATTTAATTCTAAGAAAGTTAAAGCTCAAATCAATAGAATTAAATTGGAATCTGGTGAATGGTGTAATGATCAATCTTTAATCATTGATTTTGCCTTAACTTTCTGTAAATATTCTTTTGGTGTTTCTAAGAATGTTATCCCTTTATCCAACCCTTTTATTATTAATTCCTGTTATTATTAATAATGAGGATAATTTTATTATGTCTAAGCACCCTGATGAGAGTGAGATTTTCAATGTTTTAATGTCTATGAACAAGGACTCTGTAGCTGGGCCTGATGGCTTCACTACTGCTTTCTTTCAAAAATGTTGGAAGATTATGAAGGAGGATCTCTGTAAGGCTATTTTGTCCTTTTTCAATGGTTTCTCTATTCCTAAGTGTTTTACTTATAGTGCTGTGATTTTAATTGCTAAAAATCAAAATCCTGAATCCTGGAAAGATTTTAGACCTATTAGCTTGTGCACCACCTTTAATAAACTTATTTCCAAGATTATGGCTAATAGATTATCTATTTTACTTCCCAATATTATTTCTTCCAACCTGGTTTTGTTAAAGGAAGAAACATTACTGATAATGTCATGCTTGCTCAAGAATTACTTCACGAGATAAATAAAAAGGTCCATGGCCATAATTTAATTATGAAACTTGATATCTCTAAAGCTTATGATAACATCAATTGGAACTTCATGTTAAATGTTTTGAAGCATTTTGGCTTTGATGATAACACGTTGGGATTATTTAGCTACTATGTTCACAGAAGCAATAACAGTAAATGCACCAGAACGATTGGAAAGTGTTCAAGTGCCTAAAAGGGCCAGTTATATCAGAGTTATTATGCTGGAGCTGAGCCGTATAGCCTCCCATTTGTTATGGCTTGGCCCTAAGTTATCTACCTTCTCAAAAGCATAATTGAAAATTGTTTGTTTTTTGTGATCATCAATGGAAATTCTTATGATTTTTTAAAGGTTCCTAAGGTATTAGACAGGGCGACCCTTTGTCCCCTGCTCTTTATATTATTGCTGTTGATTATTTATCTAGAGGGTTATCTCATTTTTTTTCATAAACAAAGATTGCTCTTACAATAACTTTGGTGATTTTGATATATTTCATTTGTGCTTTGCTGATGATATCATTATTTTTAGTAACGAATCTATTAAGTGTGTTAAGAAAGTTAGGAATTTTCTTTCTTATTTTGAGAAGGAAACTGGCCTTCACTTGAATAACAAAAAATGTTCCTTTATTGGTGGCAAGAAAATGTCTACTATTCAACACAACAATATTGTTTTGCACATTGGTTTCTCTAACAAAATTTTGCCTATTTTTTATTTTGGTACTCCTTTGTTCAAGGGTCATAATAATTTTTTTTTATTTGAGAAGATTTTTATTTTCATTTCTGTTAGAATCTCATCTTAGGAAGTCAAAATACTTTCCATGGGTACTAGGCTTATTCTTATTAAGAGTGTCTCATGTTCCATTCTTATTAATTTGCTTCAAACCATTAACCCTACTATGAGTTTTAGTGATCAGTTGGAGAAAATTTCAATAAATTATTATGGGGCTCTAATGCTTCCCAAAATAATACACTGGTCTCACTGGGGTGCTTGCACGGGCCCTCTTATGGAGGGTGGTTTGGGTTGCAATCGATTTATGATCTTGTCAAAGGGTTCTCTTTTAAGCTTTGGTAGAAATTTAGGAAAAAAGACTCATTGTGGGCAAACTTCATGCTTTAGAAATATTGCCATAACTTACATCCTTCTCTTGCCATTTTCAAGAAAGGTCAATCTTCGGGGTGGAAAAGGCTTTGTGATATCAAATGGGAGGCAGAACTGACTATTCAATAGGGAATACATAATGGTTCTTCTTATTTTTGGCAGGATGACTGGACTGGTCGAGGGTCCATTAACTCCCTCCTCAACACTCATTCTACCTCCTCATTGAAAGTTTTCAGGTTCATTTTTTATGGTTCTTGGTCCATTAATAGTCTTTTGGATGTGATACCCCAAAGTTTAGTTGATTGCATTAGTGAAATTCCCATCAATGGGGTTAACAATGATCAGATTATGTTTAAGTTCTCTAACGATGGTGATTTTAGTTTTCTAAAGTCTTGGCATTATTTCAGAAATAAGAAGGATTCTTCTGAGATCTTTGGGAAAATTTGGCGCTCTGTTATCCCTCTTAAGATCTCTCTGTTTACTTGGAGATTGCTCAAAGGGTATGTTCCTGTTGGCACTAGGCTTCAAAATAAAGGTATTAACTTGGCATCTAAATGTCAATGTTGTTATTGTAGTGAAACTATTACTCATATTTTCTTGCACGAAACTGTGGCTACCAAAGTTTGGATGGCTATGGATTATGGTTTGAATATTAGCACTAATCTTAAGTCAGTAATATTTTTTCCTTTCTTAATGGATGGTTTCAAATCAAGACTAACAGCCTGATTCTAAGAATCATTCCTCTTACTATTTTTTGGATCCTTTGGGAGGAAAGAAATAATAGCAAGCACAACAGTATCAACATGTGCCATAAAAGGATTATTGCTACTTTATCTATCAAAATTTAGCAGCTTTTTAAGGTTAATGTTTTAAAGGTTAAGCATTTTGGTGGTAGGCTAGATTGGATTTTAATTCTTTTTTTAATATCAACTGCTACAACTCTTTTTTCACTTCCCCTCCTAGGATCATGAAGTGGTTAAGCCTAACTGGGGGGAATTTAAGTTGAAGATCAACGACACTTTGTTTCAATCTAGCTGTGGTTTTGGCAATCTCATTTGTGACCATAATGGTAATCTGATCTATGTTGTTGGATCTTCCGATCATACTCCTGATGTATTAAATGCTTATTTGTCTGTTTTATTAATGGGTTAAAATATTAGTTACTCTTTGAATATACTTTCTTTATGGATTGAAGCTGATTCCATGCCTTTAATTTCTATCATGGAGAGTAATAAATGCTTGAACCCTAAATTTTTTTTATGTTTTTAAAAAAATTAAGGTGTTATTAAGCAAGTTTGTTTACAGATTTATGCATATTCAAAAATCTAGTAATGGTTGAGCTGTGTGGCTTGGTGAAGAAGGCTACCACCATCATAATTTTATTATTTACAGTCAATTTAATGTTCCTCAGTTCTTAGGAGGTAGCATTCTCTTAGATGTTGTCAGTTGTTCCTATGTCTATTAATTGCCTCTTCCCCTTGTGTTATTTTCTACTCTTTTAGTTTTTTGTTTGTTTTCGACACCATGAGGATTCTGGCTTAATCGACATATTTACTTCAATTAGCATATTTTCATTTTTCATTAGATAAGAGTAGACGTTGTTGCTAATTTGATACTATGTGATCAAGTACATTACTGGTTTTATGTATTTTATGGTTTGGTTTGCTGAAACATGCTTTCGTTAATGATTTTTCATGTCGAATAGCGTTGGATGAGATTCACTTGCTGCGGTGGTTGATGGTTATCGTAGTGTTTTCTTTTTCATTTTTATTTGTATTCATTTTGATTTTCATTTGGTGTTGTTGGTTCTCACTCTTCTTCCCTTCGGTTTTCACTTGTTTGTTCTCTGGAAGATTTTCTTCTTTTTGGTGTTCTCCTTCATTATTTGTTTCCATGGTTCCTAGGTCTTTTTGTTCTGATCCTTTCCAGGCCTTTTCTTATCTTTCTGATTCTTGCTTTTAATTCTTTGTTTGTTTATTCTTTTTGTCTTTTTGTCTCTAGTGTTCTTTGGCTTCTTTCTCACAGTTGCTTTATTTTTGCTCTTGAGTGTCTGTCTTTGTTAGATTGGCTTGCGTTTCTCTTCTCTCCTTGCAGGTTCTTTGGGTTCAATTGGCTGCTCGGGTGTTGCCTCTGCTGATGTGCTTTGGGTGCTGATATTTTTTTATGGTTGATCGTGCTTTCAATCTCCTTCTTTTGGGGTTGGCTCCTGGTCACCCATAGCATTTTTCTAGGTTGTTTCATCTTATGTAACTAATGGGGATCTTTAGCTTCTAAGATTTTTTTTTTCATTTTATTGTACTCTTCGAAGCATAGCTAACTATCGATCCCCTTTAAGGACTTGTAATTTCGCTTTCAATCAACGCGTAGGCCCTTCTAAGGATTTTCTCCAAAAAAAATCTCCTCAATCTTGTAAATAATTGAAGGATTGCCTCTGAAATTAGCTGGTTTTCGGTGAAAGACATAAATAATTATTTGTCAAATTCAACTAAGACGCTACAAAAGGAGATCAGGGAAGTAGCATGTGTTCCATGTTCTCTGTTGAAGGCATTTGATGGGGATGATGCATAGAAAATTGAAACTTGGTAGTCAGGATGACTGAAACTATAGTTGGAATGGCGATGACTATTGTTGATGTTAGTAGTGAAGTCAATTTGGAAAAGCAAACCAACATCCAAAAGTACTGGTGTCACAAGATTGCCTTGGAGTTTTCAAACTGAAGTGAGCTAACCAAAAAAATAATTTGGTAGGAAGACATAACAACCAAGAAGTCGTCAAGAGTTTACCAAACTTCTCACTAACTTTATTTTTTTGCTTGTAATTGTTATTAGTATTATTATTAAGTTATGTGTAATTTCTATCAATATATGAAATTTAATTGTATTTTGTACATAAAATTAATAGATTTTAATTTTGAACCAATAAAGTTTAGGAAGGTTTATCATTAAGGTTAAGCTTAACACAAAGAAAAAAAATAGAATGCTTCCATACGATTATGTTTTCAAGTTGATAATCATGACTTGATAATTTGTGGATTAATTAATGCATTAGTAAGGATAGTTAAGCTCCTTAGTTTGTATTAAGTGTCTCTACACGATTACTTTATGATAACATTTTTTTGATACTCTAGTATGTTATGACAGTACATTACACTTTTGTATAACTTTGTCTTGTGTTTGAACAAAACCATTTTGTTTAGGATTTATAGATATTAAGGTATTACAAGTTGCAGTTGAGAATAAAAGTTTTTTTGTTATTGAGGCATTTGGCATTGTTATTTTATGGTAATAACGTATTCTATTGCCCTAATATATAATTCTTAATATTATGCACTCATTTTATTTGGATTTAAGCTATGAGTTATGCTTCTAGTGATATTATAGGCAATTGATTTAAAATTTTGAAATATTATGACTTAAATTTATTTTGAATGATATATATAAAAACTTATTTTAGCACACATACCCTTAATGTATGTATGTATGTATGTATATATATATATATGATTTGCTTGAAATTTAATTTTAAACTTTGAACTTGGTAGTTTGTAAAACTTTAATTATGAAACATATTGACAATATCAAAATCTAACTTTAGTAAATTACTTGTCTTATTACCTTGTAATCATCAATGTGTATATTTATGACATAAAGACTTCAAATTTTCGCATGGTTTCTCACCATTTTTTTATTATAGCCGGATTAATGGGTCTTTTTTTAGGGATAGCCATTGGGCTGGCATTTCATCTCTCAGTTATTTGGATATATGAATATAATTAATATGGAAATATGATTTTGATTTAATAAGACCATTACACTTATATTCTATTATTGATTCATGATACGGTCATATTGAGTTTTTGCATCCTATTATTATGCCATTCATATATGTAATGTCAATTATAGTAAATTTAAGTCATAGGTTCGTTACAATAATTTTTTGTATGCCTATAATTGTCAATAGTTAATAATACACCATAGCATAACGAAGCTATGGAGCAACAATGCATAGCAAATAGTGTGGGGTATATTTATTTAAAATAACGTGATACATTAACAAGCATGAATAGCTTATTAAAAAATATAATAACATAAGAGAAAAAATATTATCAATATCGTGTGAATTGAATGTAATATTAATTTAGCATATTAAAGACTTGCATCAAAAAGGCTATGCAAATATATTTCCATGATAGTTAAACTTAGCAATGATAATCTTCTTCTATGTTATGTCTATCCTTCAACAAAGTTTTCTTTTTCATACAAATAATTTAAATAAATTAATCAACCAAAGATTAAAAAAGGAAAAACTAGAAAAAAAATTAGAGCATATCATATGTGATATAGCGTACACAATGGACACAAAGCACACTATCTTTTGCTTAATTAGGCCTTGCATTACAAATAATGCAAATTTTGTACTTATGGTGAGCATTGTTTAGATTCCTCTTGAGTTGAAATAAGTTATAATTAGATTTATTCTTATCATTGGAAGATAAATTGTTTGAATGTGAGATTAATTTTAACTATTCTGAATTATTTTGATGAAATTATATATGTAATTGTAAAAGTTAATGAGCTAATTATATGTAAACTGAAAAACTCATGCCGTCCAGCTATTATTTGTTGAACTTTATGCGGTGACTTCGTTGATGATGCCTTGCTTATACGATCCCAGTTTTACTGATTCAACAATGTTTGTTGATATTATGATTGTTTTTAGCTGAAAAATCTTAAGATTTTCTTCCATATTTTTTTTCTATCATCTCGCAATGTAAGATAATTCAACAAAAGCCTTCCGGAATTGCTGTATTATCTATAAGGGCAGTAAGTTACAAAAAAAAAGTTATATTTAGAAAACTATAGGTTAAAGTATACAACTAAATACCTAGAGGTAATGCTGCTACTTCGATTAACATTCCTATGTACCTCACTAGTCCTATTTAGCAATAGTATGTTAAACAATATTTAAAGGGAAGAAGTATGAGATTATTTCGGAACAAAAAAGATTATTGCTCAACAAGTGTCAGCGTAAAAACCAAAGAGATGTTCTAACGACGCATGATCGACAGGAAGCGTAAATCGTTTTGTTTTCAATATCATTAATTACAAGGCAATCAATTAACCCTTTAGCGTAACTGGACCTATATTAACTCCTATAAGCAAGGCACTCTACCGACCGAGGGGTTAATGCTTTGGTCGATTTTCCCCAAACACGCAACCCGTTGACATATATGATAGAAGGTTATCGCCGTTGCAAGGTCAGATCTGTTCTTGCATGGACGAACAAAAAGAGGAGATTTCGATTTCCCTGGTGTATTTCGATATAGTGAAGTTATCGATGATACATGGGGAGAAAAGCGAGAAAAAATAGAAATGATAATAGGAAGCATATTTAAGAGATGTAACTACAAATACTGCGGAGCCTAAAAGCAACCATGCAAAGATTTCAATTTGGCATAGGATTTCCGAAGCATAACTATCACTTTCCTTTCTTAATGCCGCGCGCGAAATTTTTACAATCCCAAGGTCCCTCTTAAACATAGAACTATCCCGGAGAATCTTATAGGGGAAAGAGATTAATCTTGGCCTGCCTGCCTTCACTTCATAAAACAGCATAACCGAAAGCTTCTTGATTAAATTATTTGTTCAAAGCAAACCCCATAAGCTCAAGAGATAAATTTTAGTCTGAAATTAAGAAAATGGAGATGGAAGCAAGGATAATTTTAAAGCTCAAGAGTATGTGAAGCAGATCATTATGCTTCCGTCTCGGTAAGTATTCATCTGTTCACTGCCGTAAATGGAACTTAGATGAAAATCAAGGAGGAAAGAGACAAGGAAAGAAACAAGACAGGCTTAATTTTCGGCTATAAAAAGTAGATCAATTTTTTTGTAGAAAAATACGAAAGCAAGCACAGGGATCTAAAAGTTAGCAGACCTAACTCCTAAATCAGTAGAGAACATAACGTGTCTTTAATCTATAATTTCCAAGCTCCTTAGTAGTTGCTCTCCCAAAGCAAAACAGACTTTTACCTTTCTTCCACAATTCTAACCCCCAAAGTGCAAAACACGACCAAAGCTAAGATTACCCGCTTCACCAACCCTAAAAATAAGCAACGAATCAGGCTAGCACAAAGGACAAACCAGTCCCGAATACTATCAGTTTCTTTTCTCAGCTGATCTGCTCCCTTCTTTTCACCTTTCACCAAAACGGCAACGAAGCAATTTAATCCGAAAGGCATAATAAAAGCAAAATGCTTCTTAATCGTATACCTTGAGCTGCTGCAGAACTCGTAAAGCTTTCCACGGTTGGAGAAGATGATGAGAGCGACCTCCGCATCGCAGAGAATGGAGAGCTCATAGGCCTTTTTGAGGAGGCCGTTACGGCGCTTGGCAAAGGTTACTTGCCGGTTAATCTTGTTCTCAATCCGCTTCAGCTCCACTCTCCCTCTACCCATCTCTTACTCTCGTCCGGTCCCTCACTTTTCAAAGCCGCCGACGATCGATGGAGAGGAAGGAGTAGAGATGAGAGGCAAAAACGGGGCTTGCTTCCGGCGAGGGTAGGGATGAGGCCTTCCCTTTTGCTATTTATAGGACGAGAAAGCGAAATATGAAGAGGGAGAGGGCCCTCTCCCTTCGTTACCCCAAGTCTCCCCATTTCCCTTTGCTTTTTCACCTTTTGATCTGTCGTCGTCTTGTGGGCGGTGAAAGAACTTAGAAATCTAAATAGTGGAGATCGGAGAGTGGAAAACTTACGAACCGAGCGGGCTCTTAAAGAAGCTGAGGACACGTGTCGATCAGTGGATGGGGCATGGCCGATCAAATCGCCCGCTACGTACAATCATGTGACCTAATCATGGTTCTCCTCGTGATTAAAAAATAAGAAAGCCGGATACGCTTCTTCGGATGGTATATTACACAATTGGCCCTCCGTGTCTCATGTTTGAACCTTTGAACCCAATTCCGTGGTTTGCTCGAAATGGTTTGGAATGGGTCCCACAATTTAGGGGGCAGATTTCATTGAGTGGGTCGGAGCATTGATGAGGATTGGGATACAAAATTTAGGTCATAAATTTAAGATTTGGAGTCAAAGCTTTCAATTATTTGACTAAATTGAGAATTTAACCTCAAATTTAAGTCATAAATTCAATAAATTCATTGTAATTTAAATTTATTTGTGGGTGATATCCGGACCTTTTAAGGCTGACTACAAAAAGTAGAAATTTGGGGGCGATAGATTAAGCTTTTTTCGCTCCGTTAGGGTTTTTTTCCCTATCTTCCCCGCCGCTTTGCTCCCGCCACTTCTTGCCTCCTCCGGCTTTGCCGGAGGACCACCTTCTCCGCCTCTTCCCTATGGCAGCCTCGCTCCTTCCTTCTGATTTCCCCCCCGGTTCTTCTTCTGCTGTTGCGTTTAGAAATTAAAAAAAAATGGAGAAAGAGAGAGAGAATATGAGAGAAGTTTTATGATTTTATTAATCAAAATTAGAGATGCAGAGACATATAAGTTGTGATGGTCTTTAGCCTTGCCCTCTTACCCTTATTTATAGGTAGGAGATGAGATACTGCTATATAAAAATATTATATTAAAATATAAATAAACGAATGACATAATATACCCAAATAAAAAATTGTCTTAAAAAAAGGAATATGCTAATTATATATCTTTAATTACATGTAATACGCATTAAAAATTTTCAAATATAAGGACGCATATAGCTATTGATTAGTCTTGTCCAATCTAATTGACTTCTTGGATTGATCTGTTTTAACAAGCTTCTTTGTCTCGAGCTCACCATGAGCGATTTAAGAGATACATTTAGTTCCACGTTTTTCATTTCTTTTGTGAAACTTAAAAGAACACTAAAAGTAATGTATAAAAGTTAATTTGTCCGAATTAGTATCTAAAACATGTTGAATATAATATGTATAAGAACAAATTGAATAAGAAATATCTAAAGATCTTCCAATTTAAGAAAATTTTCAAGTTTTACTAAACATTTTATCTTTTATTTATTTTAATTAAGTCGGCGCATATGATAAGCCTCAACATTCATGAGAGTTTGTCTTCATAAGGGTAGCCATCTAGACTCGTCACTTATAATAAAAAACTCTCTCTTCTTAATACAGGTTTTGTTGCAAAAAGGGGAGAGTCTGTTTTCTAGAGCTTGACTTTTTTTTTTCTAAAAGATAATAAGATATTCAGTCTAAAGTGTGACAATTGTATGATATTATTTATTGAATCTCATTCAACATATTTTTTCCTTGGTGTGAAATTCATGCGTTCGATTAAGTAGACAAGGTGACTTCGTTGAGTGTAGATTGCCCATCCACTATAGGAAAGTCAACATTTTATGGAGGATTTGCGATGAACTTTATGGTGGATTCTTTTTTTTTAATAAAAATGGTGGTATATTTGTGATGAAAAGTTTCAATATTTTTTTGCAACGGACAATCCACCGCAAATCTGACACAACTCTGTAGCAATTCTGGCACAAACTGCCATATCTAACCAATCGAGTGTGCATCTGTTTCATTTATTCTGTTGTTCGACTGCTCTCCTCTGCATTCTTTGACTTCGCCTCTGCACAATCTCAACTTTTTCGCCTCCTTCGACGACGTTCATTCCTGTCGCTTTCCCTCTTTCAATAATGTTCGCATTCCTGTCGCATCGCCACCTTCGATGATGTTCGTTCCTGTCACATCTGAAGTCACACCTTATATCTCCGTTCATCTCTCGCATCCGAAGCCACACCTCCTTCATGATGGGAGCTTGGTCATTGTGAAGGTATCCATCTTTCTTTTTTTTGCATGCTTCTTCGTCCTAATCCCTAAATCCGTTGAACTCCCTCCATGCTGCCATGCAATAGCTAGCGAATGTATGTTTTCACTAATGATATTCTCTTATTGATAAGAGTAGAAGATAAACTTGAATTTTAGAGGTCAACCTTAGAGTCTACTTGACGGGATTGTGACTTTAGGTGATCAAGTCATTAATAAGAGTAGATATTTTAGATATCTTGGGTCTATTGTTCATGGTGAAATAGATGGAGATATTATTAGGTTTTTGATGGTTGAATGGTTAAAATGGAGGAATATATTAGAATTATTGTATGATAGAAAATTTCCCCTCAAACTTTATGAAAAATTTTATAAGATGTGGTGAGACTTGCAATGCTTTATGGTGCAGAATGTTGGCCATTAAAAGAGATACATAATATAAAGTTAAGTGTTATAGAGATAAGGATGCTTAGGTGGATGAGTGGCTTTACCTTTTGAGACATGATATAAAATGAGCATATATGTGAAAAGGTTGGAGTAGCTCTAATGGAAGATAAGATTAGAGAGAGTCACCTTAGTAGTTTGGTCACATATCATTATTGTATGGTTTAAGAGGAGAATGCACCAGGCTCGTTATGTGATAAAAAAGTCCCCCTCAAACTTAAGGAAAAAATTTATAAGATGGTGGTGAGACCAGCAATGCTTTATAGTGCAAAATGTTGGCCATTAAAAGAGAAGCATAATATTAAGTTAAGTGTTGCAGAGATGAAGATATTCTGACATGTGAACTTCAATACCCATATTTTGATGGAGGACCAGCAGTGGGTGGAAGAATGCATTAGACTTGTTATGTGATAGAAAAGTCCCCCTTAAACATAAGAGAAAATTCTATAATATGGTGGTGAGACTTGCAATACTTTATAGTGCAGAATGTTGGCCATTAAAAGAGAAACATAATATTAGGTTAAGTATTACAGAGATGAGGATGCTTAGGTGAATGAGTATCTTTACTCTTACAAGCATGGCATGAAACAATCATATACGTGAAAAAAAAATTGGAGTAGCTCCAATGAAAGATAATATTAGAGAGATTCACATTATCACATATCATTATTGTATATCTTAGTTATATAAAATGTTATCTTAAAATATTTTTATGATGATAATTATACATAAATAACATTAAATTGATACAAATCTCATTATTTGATTGTAAGAATTTATAGCCCAAGTGTGTTATGGATATTCAAAATTATAGAAATTGGATGTATAACCAACTGTTGCCTGTACGCAAGATGTTAATAGATGAATTTTTGAACAAAGTGAATTTTTTCATCTTGGTAGGCTGTTAATTACCTTTCTTTATATCAGATAAAGTATTTTGTTGTTCATATTCCAAACATAAAATTCAAGCCTACCTCACATTAGATGAGATTACTGTTGATCTATATCACAAAGGATTCTTGCCAAAATATTAGTATTATACTTCACATAATGAGTACAAGCCTTATTTTGACTCTAAATGTAGCCCATCTATAAATTCTAATATAATTAATAAAGACAAAATTAGGACATTTGAGGGCAGAGTTAAAATATTTGAGGACTTAGTTTATAATATCATAATTTTAACAACATACAGAAGAGTGTCTGAATAAGAAGGCATAAAATTTTTATAATTTATTGCACACTGTGCAACAACCAATTTGAAATAGGTGCACTACTCACTCAGAGTTATTTATTACTATAAAAATATTGAGTATAAAGATATAATATAATATGCCTAGAGAATATTTTAATCAATTCATTGACCTACTAAAAGGAGACCAAATTGATAGATAATATAATTTCAATATAATTATATCAGACTAAAAATTGGTTTCTAAGCTTGGTTTGATAGCTATAAAAATAGGCTACTATGCTAACGTATGCATGTTGTATCATGAGAATAATTTATCAGATATTATATATATATCATCATTGTAACGAGCCAATATTTAAATCAAATTTTAAAAAAAATAGAAGGATATGCCAGTCAAATGATTATTCTACTTACTCATCATTCCCAGATTATAATGTTTATATGCATCTATGAGCTCTACTGCATATATGAGATGGTATAAGGAACACATCTTGCAAGTAGGTGTTCTAACACATCAGTCAGAAGTAGAGACCTAAAAATAATTTAATCGTACACATCCTACCTTCACTACAGAATAAAAAAAATACAAGATTAGATTTATATACAGATGATTTTACTCTATTTAGCCAAATTGCCTTACCTCACTCATGTTAGGCCATGACACTCACCCCTATAACATTCCTCTAGAGTTGTGTATGACTACACCCTAGATACATATTTTTGACACTTGTCATTTCAGGCCCACACAATTCAAAGGCAAAGATAAATGTGTTCTTATAACATTTAATCAATGACTTAAAATTATTATGAAATGAAGGAGTTACTACATATGATATCTCTACCAAATAAAATTTTATATTGAGGGCAACATTACTTTGGATAATTAGTGACTTCACAACATATGGTATGCTTTTTGGTTGGAGCATTGCAGGCAAATTAGCTTATTTATATTACATGAAAAATATTAAATCTTTCACTTTGAACCAAGGGGGAAAAAATATTTAGTTTGACTATTGCCATATGTTCTTACTTGCAAACAATCAATTTAGGTGAAATAAGAATGCTTTCACTAAAAATAAAATATAGATGACACAGCCTCCAATAAGGTTAACCAGTGAGAAAATATTTGAAAGAGTAAATTTCATACTCACGATAATTGATTCTCCAATAGTAACTATTTATAAAGTGGTCCGGTATGGAGTTACTCACAACTGGACAAAGAACAACATATTTTGATTTTTGCCATATTGGAAAGTAAGCTTGATCAGACATAATTTAGATGTGATGCATATAGAGAAAAATATTTTTGATAATGTATTCAATACAATGATAGATATCAAGGATAAATCTAAATATAATATAAAAGCTCAGATGAACTTGAATGATATTTGTAGGAGAAAAATATTTGGGTTGAAGGAAGATGAAAATGGTAAACTTCTAAAGCCAAAATCTTCATTCCATTATTAACTATGTACTTCATTTGTCATTATTAACTACTACTTTTAAACTGTTTAGATTGTTATTATTGAAAAGCTGAATAATTGATTGTGTGTGCTATTTTTTTTTTAAATTTATACTATAGATCTCTAGCAAATTTGTGACAGAATTTTTGCTACAAACATCAAAATGAAGAAGGTGTATAGCATATTATGAAAGAAAATTTCATCACAATTTGCGACGGATTTGTGGTGGCAATTCCACTGAGTTCACAGTTTCGACTATCGAGCTCCATGAGTATATTAGTCATAAATATCGAAGCTCTCAATTATTAGACAAAATTGAGGAGCAATGCAAAATAAGAGGCTTAAATTAGTCTAATCAAGATCCAACAACTTTTGAGATTTAATTTAATTAATTTAATTTGAGTCAAGTCCACATATATGAGGTAGTTTATGACTTTTTTTCTTAAGATTGAATATAATAACATTATTATGAATATTTCTTAAGTAATTGAAATTAAATTCGAACATAAAAGCTTCATAAGGAGGCCTCATTTAATGCTGTTATATTATTAACCTCAACAAGATTTGTTATTTATATGAATTCAAAGCGGTAAGAGAGTGAACAAGAGAGTTCCAAAATCCAACAACATAAATCTCTTCAAAGACACCTAAAGCTTTTTCCTTAAGAAAATGAGGAACAAAAGGAAAACTCTTTCGCGAAAGTTTTTAGGAGAAATTTGACTTTATATGCCCTCATAAAATTTGAAATTTTAGAAATGTGATAGATGCTTATTTTCTTAGAGAAATATATCAAAAAATTTATTTTAGACTAAGTTATCCCTAATGAGAAATAAACTCTTTTATTTGTAAGCTGCTCAATAAATTAAGTCATTCCAATAATTCTTACAAGTTTATTTTTTAGCCTAATTTGAATATCAATTAGAACCTTATTTAAAATTGATTTTATTACATGCTAGAAAATTTAAGTCAATAGAGTTTAAGTTTTACTTCTCAACATTGTATAAAAATTCAGCACATACAAATAAAAGTAATAAGATCAGAGAAATTTTTTTATGTGATTTTGGAAAGCGAAAAATCACAGGGCCCAGTCAGTTACAAAATTTACTAGATAATAGTGATACAAAAACTATCCTTTCTTCGTTGTTGAAGAAGGAGAGTATAGAAAATCAAATATGATAGTTCATACCCAACAACAGGGTCTGATTTCCCCAATAGAGATTATAAATGTTCACAAATAGGCTTTTATAGTCAACAACAAGATTTAATTTTCCCAATAGGGATTACAGATGTCCATAGATAGACTTTTATACCCAACAATAGGGTTAAATCTTATTAATACTCTAGATATGATAAAGATTTTAGATGTTGATCCTCAGTGGCTGTAATAACTCAAATATGTGAAATAAATTTATTTAAAAATTTAAAGTAGAGCGCTTTGGCGCTGATCTGATGAGCGTTGCGGCCCTAATCCATGAGCAATATATATATATATATATATATATATATATATATATATATATATATATATATATATATCTATCATAAACGTAAGCTTTGAATTTAAGACCTCTTAGTTGAAAGTCAAAGCTTCAAACCAACATATTAAGGTGAGTTGCATCATATGGTTATCTCACAACTTCAAATTAGTAGCACTTTTCCTATTTGTATTTTCCTAAGTGTATTAAATGTGACAAAATTCTCATTTTTAGCAACATATGCTCATAGATGTGGCCTTAAACTATATATTATCAATGATTGCTTTTAACTACATGTTGTAATAAAAAGCTTTTAACAAAGCAGCAATAGGTTGGCAACACCTCATTGCAAATGTTAGTAATTATTTTATTAATGGCAATGCTTAATTTTTTTGGATGGTTTTGAACTGTTGGTAAGGGGTGTCAATTTCGGGTTACGGGTCGGGTTCGGGTCGAATCCGGAATGACCCGCCTTCAAACGGGTCGACCCTAACCCGACCCGGATCGGTAAATGGGTTGGAAATCCGAACCCGGACCCGACCCGGCGGGTTGCCGGGTTGACCCGACCCGACACGGGAAGCCGGGCGCGCGCGGGTGCGCAGGCGGGCGCGCTGGGTGGGCGCGCGCTGGGTGCGCTGGCGGGCGCGGACGGGCGCGCGGCGTGCACGCGAGCTGGTGCGCGGCGGGCGCGTGAGCGGGTGCGCGGGCGGGCGCGCAAGCAGGTGCGCGGACGCGCGCGGGCAGCTGGGCAGGCGCGGGCAGCAGCGCGGGCAGCTTCGGCGGGCGCGCGCGGGCGGCTGGGCAGGCGGGGGCAGCCTCGGCGGGCGCGCGGGCAGCTTCGGCGGGCGCACGCGGGCGGCTGGGCAGGCGGGCAGGCAATCGGGCAGCCGGGCAGGGTCGCGGGCAGCCGGGCAGGGTCGCGGGCAGCCGTTTAAACAGGTTTTCGGGTTGACCCGGCAACCCGTCGGGTCAACCCGAACCCGACCCGTTTAGGACTCGGGTCGGGTTCGAGTCGGGTTTTCCGGGTCGGATTCGAGTCGGGTTTTCGTGTCGTGTCAAATATTGACACCCCTAGAGTAATGATATATAACTTCTTGCAAAGATTGCACTTTCTTTATAAATTAATATGATACATATTTGTTGATCAATGCAAAGCGTAAAATCAAATGAGTTAATGGCAACTATCAATTCGCATTCGAGTGAGCCATTCTAAACTCAAAGTTAAAAATTTTTAATTTAAGCAAATTGGTAGCTATCTTTAACCTTTCTCTTATTGTTAAATTCTTAGGTGAAGGGTCTCCACCACAAGAATTCAGTAACTCTATGAAGACCAATTGTTCTAGGGGTGAGATCTCGATTTCTTTTCTTTGCTCTATCTTGCTGAAATTTGAAATGGTGGAAGCTATTATGCTGTGTTTGTTAATGGGGTTTGAATATTGAGGGATTCTTTAGAAAGATTAGCAAATGGTCACTATTTTTTAAACTTTTAAAAGAATTATGACCACCCATATTTAGATATCATTTTCACACCTTATAGTTTATCTTTATGATCAAATAATTTTTTTAGAGTCTAAAGGTTTTCATTTGAGTAGATCTAAAATCGAATACATGTAGTATAATTTTAGTAGTAATAGATCTAGTGGGGGTTTGTAACTTTGAGCGATCAAGTCATTAATAAGAGTACATCGGGTTTATTGTTCAGAATGATGTTGAAATAGATGGGGATATTATTAGAATAATTCAAATTGGATGGCTGAAGTGGAGGAATGCATCGGACTTGTTGTGTGATAAAAAAGTATCACTCAATTTTAAGAGAAAATTCTATAAGATGGTGGTGAGACCTACAATGTTTTATGTCGCAGAATGTTGGCCATTAAAAGAGAAGAATAATATTAAGTTAAGTGTTGCATATATGAGGATGCTCAGGTGGATGAGTGGATTTACTCTTAAAGATATGATATATGAAGCAAGCATATACATAAAAAGGTTGGAGTACTAGTGGAAGATAAGATTAGAGAGAGTCACCTTAGATGGTTTGGTCACATAAAACGTCGGCCTTCCGATAACCCGATTAGGAGAGTAGATGTATTAGATTTGACCTATGCTAAAAAAGGTAGAAGTAGACCTAAAAAGACTTGGTTTAAAACATTAGAAATGATCTTTCTTTATTAGATTTAAATGAGAATTTGACTCTTAATAGGACACAATAGAGAAAAGGATTCATGTAGCTAACCCCACATAGTAGGATAAAGGCTTGATTTTGTTGTTATTGTGATTGATGTTCCTGCTGTTACTCTATCCGTAACATTTATTTTTTGAATACATGCTAAGAAATAATTTATTAAATAATTTTCTCATTGTATCTGAATTGGATCTAAGGATTATGTATGCTTACAGATTAAAAAGTAGTGCCTAAAAAGATTTTAAAATAAGAATTGTGCTTGAAAAAAATTCTAAACTTGCGTACTCACTGGCATTTATTTGAACATGTGAAACTCTTATGTAGAAATGTTAAAAATCTTTGTGATGGCAATATCATTAAAATATATACCTTCTCTTCTCTGTATCATAATTAAATTCTTTCCCTCAAATGATGATAACAAAAATGAAAGCATAAGTACCGTCTCCTACGTTATCTCCAAGTTAACCACATCTTTTCAGGACTCAAACTCCAATTCAATATAATCAATGAGATCATAATGTTATTTTTGATCAAGAGGTATTTCTTAAAACTTCCCACTCTAGCTCATGAGATTCTTAATGTTCCAAATTCATTAGTCCAATTTTTTGTGATGACAACATTTCATTGAAGGTTTTCCTTCCTTCTTCCTCATCACTTCCATCTAGATAATAGCATATTCCTTTTACTAACTATCTATCTTCTTCAAGTAATCTTCTTACAGTCAATGTCATTAGAGCTCAATAAGATTAGCATTTCATCCGTATAACTTGAGGAGGCATTAATATAATGTGGAAGACATAAGCTATAGCGAATGCATCCAATGATGAGAGTTGGAAGAGTTTATGACATGAGAGCGATCTTAAAGAGATTGTTTGTTATATACTTTAGCATTATCTTTTGAGAAGATGAGACCAGAGATCAAGATGTTTATAATAACTCTTAGTATTGAAATTGGAAATCATAGTTACCATTGACAAAATGAATATGCCTTATAGGTAGGGGTGTCAAAATGAATTTTTGGATCGGGCACAGGTCCAACCAGAAATTGACCTCGCACCTTCAACTGATCCAACATGATTAAACAAACAAGTCAAAAATTTAAACTCGGACCCTACCTGTTTCGTTACCGAGTTGACCCGATCTGATTTGCTAACCCGTAGGTGCAAGTAGTAAGATATCGAGCGTCTAGCGTGGGTGGCGATGTAGGAGGGATTGTGCGAATGCAGGCAAAGAAAGGACTGCATAGTGTGAGACTACGCTAGCAAGCGAGGGTATAGTCGTGAGCAAGCCAGGGGTGACTGGCACGACTACACTAGCATGGGTGCAAGGCTGTGAGAGCATGTGGGTTGTAGTGCAGGACTACAAGTTACGCGAGGCAGGGTAGACAAGCATGATGCGGTGTGGGATGCAAGTCAAATTCAGGTTAGCAGGTTGACCCAGAACATCTCAATTTTTCAAATGGGCCCAGAATTAGGATCAAAATTTGAACCGTTTATTAAACGGGTTAACCCAAACCTGAACTTTTGCATGGGTTGGGTTTTCATGTCGTGTCATTAATTAACACCCCTACTTATTGGCGATGGTATGCATCATAATAACCTGAAATTTTTTAAAATAAATTGAAAATAAAATTTTGAAAATTTTTGAACTTGAGTGTTGTGGTGCTATGCTTAGAGGTGCTTTTACATTGGAGGGTGTAGCACTGGGGCACCAAAATTTTGCACGACTGCGCTGATGCCCTCTATTCTATAGTAACTATGGAATGATCATGTGATGATGTAGCAACAGGTTAAATTACCTATATATATATATATATATATATATATATATATATATATATATATATATATATATATATATATATATATATTCTCCTCTACTTAACCACTATCCCACCCAGCCTTTAAGATTTCCAAAGAAGAAAAGGTAGAGGGGGAGGAGGAGAAGAGATAAGGAGGAGAGAGAAAGAGTTTAAAGCATTTTTATCATTGGTTCTATTCAAAGATTTTTTTTATTCGTGGTAGGTAATCTGAATCCCACTCTGCTTTGCAATGATTTTGAGTTTGATGAATTTAATTTTTTTAAATTGATAAAAATATATTTTTTTTTATTTATCATACTTTCATTGTGTAACTTTTTATATATGATAGATATAAATTTTATGAGTATTTTGACTGTAATATTATTAAATTTTACCAGGTGAATTAATAGTGATGATTTTTTGAAATAAATGAATAATGTTTAGATTCCCTACTTTTTATAGATTAGTATATTTCATATATGATATTGGCTTACATTGCATAGAAAAAAGAAATAGCTGATATGAAATAAATGTGATATTTTTTATAAGCAATAAAGGCTAGCTATTAACACTATAATTAATATATGTTGACTCTTAAAATATAATCACTATAGGAAAAATACTAATTTCAAGCGAAAATATATCCTTCGGAAATTCGATTGGATTTTTCAGCTGATTTCGGGCAAAATATTTTTTATCCTTACCGAAGGATTTTTTTATGGGATCTTCAAGCACATTTTTGACATTTTTTTTTGACAATTTTTTTTAAAATAATTATTATAAATATTTAAAATTATTTATTTTGTTAAATTAAATTAAATAATCTAATAACTTATTATCAAATTAAATTAATTTATTATTATGTTAAACTTACTAATTTAAATAAATTAATTAGCTAATCTAATAGATATTGTTAAATAGATAAAATAACCTTAACATGTAATTTAAATAAAAAAGGCAGCTCATAAGACAAGTTATGCGCTGCAGTTTACTGGATAGGCGCTAGGGTCGCAGAAGGCAAGGTTCCAATCCCACACAGCGTAGGCGGGGGCGTGAGGGTTCGAGGGTTCATGGGCGAGCCTGGTTCAATGGCCCACGGAGGGCCTTATTCACGTGTGGCATGCGGGTCCTGCTTGTTTGGTTCACTGTAAGGCAAGGTAGGGGGTTGGTTCATAGAAGGGCAGCATATCTGTTTAGTTGGAACAATTTTTTTTATTTTTTCTGTAAGTTATTTTTTGTTAAAAAATAGGCCAAAAAACATTTACGACAAATTATTTTTGTGGGAGGAATTTTTTCGATGGTGTATTTTGTTTCAGCCCAAACTCTTAATTATCGACAAGATAATATCCACTTTGGACTAAGAGCCTCACAGTTTTATCATGTTGGTGTAACTTCTTAGTATACCACCCATCCTAGAATTGCTCTAGGATGAGCATGCTTAACTGTAGAGTTTTCTAATAAAATTCTAACTATTACACGAAAAGGCACCTCGATATTTAAGAGCTTAGCTTCTTTTACTTATGTTGTTTCACAATCTCCTCCAATTAAGTAACTGACATTCTCGTCAGCATCATTATCCCAGAATCATCTACCAAGCAGATAGGATTCCAGAGGTGACCCTATAAGTAAAAGAAGTTAAACTCTTAAACATCGAGTCACCTTTTGGTGTAATGGTTGAAATTTTATTAGAAAACTCTGTAGTTAAGCTTGTTCATCTCGGAGCAACTCTGGAATGGGTGACCTACTAGGAAGTTACACTAATAAGACAAAACTGTGAGGCTCTTAGGCCAAAGATGACAATATCTCGATAGTTAAGAGTTTATAAGGCTATTACATATTTTTTCTAACGCGTGTTTTACTAGGGGTGTCAATATTGGACCCAACCTAAAAATTTCGGGTTAGGGTTGACCCGAACCCGAAACGAGTCGGGTTCGGGTTAACCCGTTGACCCGAAATTAACCCGTTTTGACCCGAAAACCTGTTTTTGACCCGACAAGATTGACCCGTTTCTGACCCAATTTTTGACCCGAAAAGCAGAGATGACCCATTTTTTGGACCCTAAAACTAGCAATTTTTTGTTGGCACCGGGTCATTCAGGTCAAGTCGGGTTCGGGTCTAGAAAGCCGACCCGTTTGCAAAAAATGGGTCGGGTTCGGGTTGACCCGAATAGGGCCGGGTCAGTTTCGGGTTCGATACGAATCTGACCCGTGACCCGAAATTTATACCCCCTATGTTTTACCATGAAAAAATGGCTGCCAAAAAATGACATTTTTCCTGTAATGAATACAATGCGTAAGATTATAGGCTGACGAGCATTCCTTAAAATAAAAAAGGCTTTTAGTATAATCATGGATGTTAATCAATAATTGATTGACTAAATTTTGCTAACGAGCAAATAATGATGACTCTTTATAGATTATTTAAAGCCACCTATAATGATGATATAATGATGATGATATAACAATATAATGAATAATTGATAAGACTTATTGATGACATATAAAGAATGAAAATAATATATTAAAGCTAAATGTCTTATCTTGTTGCTTCCAATCGCATTCATGATTTCATTTATATGATAGTACATGAACTAACTGATAGATAAAATTAATAAAACTAGCATTGAAATTGATATAATATGGCATGGCATATGATAAATGCACTTATAAACATTGATATATAGATATATTGATATAGTACAGTGTTATGACATACTAATAGACATGTACACATGACATGATCATTGATATAAAATATAGGATATAATCTTTGATATAAATATAATTGATAAACAATCGACATATAATTTACTGTATGACACCTAACACTTCTTTGTAGACTTTTATTGAATTCCTGATGGATTCCTGTGCTTCTTGAGATGTTTATATTTTATTGATCATATTGATTTCTTGATATATTAATATTGATCGTAGATTTCATATTAATGACCAATGCTTTTATATTAATTGAATTGAGCATGCATATTGATTCATGAGACCTTACAATGAATATAGTGGTGGGTTTATTTGTTTGCTGGGCAGTGTGCTCATTTTGTGGATTTGATTGATTTTAGGCTCAGGAAGGGGACCAGCTGAGTGAGATTGATCAGAGTCAAATTTAAGGTTTAGTTTATTATCATGTACTTTTTTATTATTCTTTTTGAAACCATGAGTATTTAGTGATAGATTAATGTTATAGATTGAACTTCTGGTTATTGTATCTGGATTTTGAATTGTGTTGTGTGTATTAATAAATAATTTGATATATTGATGCTTTCGATGGTCTAATTGATCTAAAGTGAAATTAGTTGCTCTGATAGATTAATTAGAAGATAAAAAGATAAAATTCTTTCAATTTAGGTCTTGGGGCGTTATTGTGTCAACACTATTGGCAATGGGTGACAACAATGGCAAGCATCAATGTAGTAGGTGTGACAATGATTGGAGGTCCCTATTATGTCAATGATTGTTGGAAATCTAGTAGAGAGAAGGTGTTCTAGCGGTCACAGTTAAGTAACTGTAGTCGGAGGATTATAATTGAGATATGACAGTTGGAGGATCATAATTGGACAATAGTGAGTAGAGGGATTGTATTGAATCTTGCTAGCACAACATCCATTTAACACAAAGCTCATTCCACTAGATTGAGCAAAAGCACCGCCCAAGGTGACAGGAGTCGAGTCAGTTCTCTTCGATGGCGTACCCGAGCCCCACGCCATACGAAGTCACCACAGGCAACTTTGATTCCTCAAGTTTCTTAAACGCAACATACATAATAAATGACGCAGAGATGCCTATTAGCAGTCTACTTTCTGGCTACATGGAGAGAGAAACAGTGGTGATTTGACTTGATTTGATTTCATAAGCAGCCATTAGAAGGAGAGACATCCATCCATCCATCCATCCATCCATCAATGGCGTGAGAAAGATAACCGATGTGACATCCTTAAAGGCAAGTACTATAATACCCACGTGACCTAGTTTCCTACTCCGTTTTCAAGTAATTACATAATTAATCTAACTCACAACTAATTAAAAAGAGATTAACTTAATATCTTTGTAATACAAGGTTGAAAAATTACTTAGCCTTTCCTCTATTTCTATCACAATGCCACTTCCCACCTATCAAAAATATTAAAAAAAAAATTCAACAGTTATCATGAGGCATATAATTTTTAACTCCATTCCTCTCTTTAGCTGAGTTGAGCTCGAATCATCCCAAATTTGAGCTTGAGATTGATTAATTAATTGAGTTCGGCCTCACGAGTCATTTATCAAGTCGGCTCATGAGCTAATGAGTCGAGTAAGGGCTGACTCAAACTTGACTCATTAGTTCATCAAACTCAACTCACGAGCCATTTATCAAGTCGAGCCCGAACTAGCTCAAGAGTAGGCTTGAGTTACT
Source organism: Dendrobium chrysotoxum (assembly GCA_019925795.1). Taxonomy (NCBI): domain Eukaryota; kingdom Viridiplantae; phylum Streptophyta; class Magnoliopsida; order Asparagales; family Orchidaceae; genus Dendrobium; species Dendrobium chrysotoxum. Next base: position 46,789,414 of record CM034301.1, read on the forward strand.
TACAGCCCTACCTCTTTTCCCTCACCCAAAGAGCAAATAATATCAAAGCAAAGCAAACAATATTTTCTTTCTTAATTTACAGATGTGAAAGTAATGGCCGGTGGTCCATGAACTATGACTGCCTGTAGCTGGCCTTATAAATGCGACGTCGACTGCTTCATGATGGATCTATGTTTTTTTCTTCCCCACTACTAGCTTCTGGTTGTACGCCATTATACAAGTTAATTACAAAGAAGAAGAATGAAAGATTGGGTACAAACTAATTTAATTAATGAATATTTGGAAATTTATTATCAAGGTTGGAAAGTTTAATTAATTGAATTATTTTATATTAAATTTGATACAATAATTTTATTATGAAATTTATCTAAAGCATGTTTTAAAACTTTACATTATTGAAGATTTTGTTCATATTTGTAATGTCGATTTAATTCATGATAATAGGTAGATTCATTATAAGAATATTGAGCTAATATAATCTTTTTTTTTTAAATGTGTGATTAAAAGTTATAGCATAAGTCATATATCTTATGAAATATATGAGTAAAAGGGCATAGTTATCACAAAATTAATAGTCACACTTCTTAATATATATATATATATATATATATATATATATATATATATATATATAACTACAAGAACAAATGTATTGCAAAAGCTGTTACTTCTATTTATTTATTTATTTTACAATTTATCCTTAAATCATACTCGACATAGTTATAGATTTGAATTGGAGCTTGAGCATTACGGAATTGGTTATACATATATCCGGCTATTTAGAAAATAAGAGAAAATATAATAATTGTATAGAATAATTGGAATGTCCGACTCGATTTTATCGACTACCAAGCTCCTAAGAAGTCATCAGCTTGGGGTGCATTAATAATCAAGTAGTTGAGTTGTCGATCAATAATTTGTCTTAAGAAGTTATCCATCCTTAAAGTTAAGTCTCCAAGGTCAAATTCATAAATAGTAGTCACTAGAGCAAACCGATAATTAAGCTATACTCATCGAATGAAATGGGTTCCTAGATCCTATGGTCGCTTGCTCGATGCGAGTTCTCTTATAGACTAGTAAGCCTTAGGTCAAATCGACCAAGTTATCTTGGCTTCAATAGCTTGATTTAGCATGAACCAAATTTTTTTAGTCATCTCCTCATAATTTCAAAATGTTTGCTTTAATTTGTTCTATGCCTAGATATATTGTACCACCAGCTCCATATCTAAGATTCTCTCTTTCTCACTCTCTCAGATTTGTCTTTGTATCTTTGTGTTAATTGAGGAAGGATAGCCCTGGCAAGGATGATGTAACAACAGGCTGTGATGTTCATAATGCTAACCAGCTCAGTGCAGAATCTTTTTGTTTTCTTGAATAAGTTGCATCAAATCTGTGAAGGATTCTCTTAAGAGGCACCAAATCTCTGTAGGATTCGTTAAAAAGGAAGGAGGCCTAATTTTCATTTATTCTTTTTTTTTTTTCTTATTGATACATTGAGCTAAGGCTCTCAAATTTCCCAAAAAAAAAAAAAAGCCCAAATTTAATAATGAGTCAAGCTTAGTTTCACAAACGCATAAAAATAAAGGAGATAAATAAATTTAAAACCATATTTTTACGATAAAATCATATATTTTTAGAAACTATTAGAGCACTCCCACTCATTTTAGTGGATCATTTAGGAAAAATATACCTATTTTATTTTTATGTAAATTTATTCCAGAGTGTAACAAATTCTTTAATAATAGACCAAATTGAATTGATGCACAAAAATAAGTGCTACCATCTCCCTCCCTAGAAATGTTCAATAATGAGTAATTTGGTTGCTCAAAAAGAGTAGTTGTGATGCCTATATTGAAATTGACAATGACATGAATTCTTTGGACCATTGGATAGCTATTTATAGTTGGAGTCCTACATGTGCATCTTAGAGGAGCTTATTTGATACTTTCACATCATATAATTTTATGTTAGAAAGACATTCAATTTCAGATTGAGCTTTAGTTTTAGTAGTCTAAATAATAAAAACAAGTATTCAAGAATTTTTACTAAATGGTCAAAAATGTGATTCAGGACATTATTTAAATAACTTTTTCTAAATATAATTAAAAATATTATTTACACCTTTTTTTTTTAGGGTTTAGATGTGTTAAAGTACTAGACTGTAACTTCAAAAATAATAAGCATTAAAAAAGGGATTCTCAAAAGTTTAGAGGATCAATGCAGCAGAAAGATTATACAGAAGTTTTTGTCTGTTGGTTTGACAAGTTAGAATTTGTCTGATGCTGGGCAAGAGCTAGCTAGCTAAGTGGCTTGCGTTCCCGTACGAGCTCATCTTGATCTGATATATGACTAGGAAATAAAAGAAAAAAAGCTACAAAAAAATCGCAGGATGTTTGCCGGTTGCCTGAAAGCTTGTGCAGAAATGAACTCGCCAAAAACACTATTTTATCTAATAATTAATCAAACTCTAAATCAGATTAGTTATAAATTTCCTTCTTTACTATATAATAAAATTTGGCTCCTTCAGAAAAATGAAAACTATAGAGTTCTAGCTCATAATACAAGCGTACCATACAAAATTATTGAGTTTGGTGCGATGTATCTTTTGTTTTTCCCTTTGAAGTAAGAAGTAGAAAGTAGAACTAAAGCTTGTCCTATCTTCCTGGAAATTATGCAAAGAAATTAAATGTCACCGAGTTGGGGTCTGCTTCATCACTTATGGTTAATGCATACCATGCACGCAGAATATCTAATATGCTAGAAACTGGGCATTGTCTTAAACTGGTCTATAACTGGAGCAGCAAGCAGGCGGCAAGTAAAGTCTCCAAATTAGATAATTCTTCTTGTGAACTGTGAAATGATACATTATAAATCAAGCACACAGTTCTAGAGCTTTGAACATTTACATTACGAGATTATATATGCTGATTATTTGTTGAATCATACACATTTGATTTATCCTGGCATGCCATATCTTGTGTATTATATGTTTGTGCGAGAAAGATATCTTCAAGTGGATTGTCTTAGATTTTAGACTTTGGAGCGAAACAATTGGAGGAGAGAAGAAATGTAGGTTTTTTGGAAGAGCAAACTTATGATGACTAATTTCTCCCATACTGCTTATCTCCTCAATTATGTCAGAGAGAAATGTCAACCGTATTTCTCAGTACACTGGTTTTTAAAGCAGACTCTTCCCATATTTTATTTGGGCACACCGATTTTCAAAGGCCGTAGGAAAAGTTTTCTTTTTGATAAGATTTTTCAATTTATTAATGCTAAATTGGCTTCTTGGGCATTTAAACTTCTTTCCATTGGTGGCCGTCTGGTTTTGATTAAGAGTGTTTTGTTTTCTTTACCTTTATACCTTTTTCAAACTATTAATCCCTCTTTGAAGGTTTGTGACAAGATTGAGAGAATTTTTAATAATTTTTTTTGGGGTTCCTCTGTTGATTATAAGATGATTCACTAGAGAGCATGGAATTCCTATACTGGGCCTATTGGGGAAGGTAGACTTGATTGCAAGTCTATCAAAGACATGGTTAATTGCTTTCTATCAAACTTTGGTGAAAATTTAGAGAAAACAATACCCTTTGGGTCAACTTTATGAACCTCAAATATTGCAAGTTGAGCCATCCATCTTGTTATTTTTTTAAAAAAGGGCTAGTCCTCTGTTTGACATAAAATGTGTAACATCAAATGGATGGGATAGTTATTCATTCAATGGGGTATTGGTAATGGTTCGTCTTTCTTTTGGCAAGATAATTGGACGGGGTTTGGTTCCTTGGAATCATATTTTCATACCCATTCTACTTCCACTATGCATGATTGTCTCTGAATTTTTTACTAATGGCAATTGGAATTATAACTATTTGTTAGATTTTGTTCCTAAGGATGTGGTTGATAATATCATTGACATTCCCTTTGACATCACTTTGTCTAATAAGATGATTTTTAATATTTCTAAAGATGGTGACTTTTGTTCTAAAGATGTTTGGAATTATATCAGAGATAGGTCTCCTAAAACTGAAGCTTTTAATAGAATTTGGGCTTCTAATATTCCTACATCCACTTCTATATTTAGTTGGCAGCTTATTCAAGGCTTCATTACGGTGGATGAGAGATTAATGACCAAATGTTTCAACATGGTTTCTTATAAATATCAATGTTCTTCACAAGTTGAGACTATCAATCATGTTTTTTTTGGAAGGGCATATTGCTGGTAAGGTTTGGAGCTTTTTGGAGAATGCTTTGGCAGTTAATTTGGTTTCTAAAGCCACTAATTGTTACTCTTTATTAGTTCAATGATTTTCTAATAAACCTGCTGGTCACATTGATATTATTGTTCCTCTTATTATTTTTTGGATGTTATTGTTTGAGAGGAACAATAACAAACATCTTGGTATTAAAGTGAATTTTGACAGAAACATTTTTGGCCTTAAATAAAAAAGTCATCTGTTGGTTAATGCTAATTTACTTACGGCTAAGCATTTTAAAGGTGTTCCTTCTTGGACTATCTTTTTCCAGATTCTTTTTTAGAAGGATAGCGTGAGACATATGTTTAGTATTGTTTACTAGATTTAACCGACTTTTGACCAATTTAAATTAAATATTTACGGGTCTCTTTCTATAGCTGGAGCTGGTTGTGGGGGTATTGTTAGGAATTTTCAGGGTGATATGATCGTTGCTTTTACTGCTAATGTCTCTAATGAGAATGTGCTTATGGCTGAGTCCACTGCTCCTTTACTCGGTCTCAAATTTTGTTCTCAATTTAATATTCAAAAAATCTAGATTGAGTCTGATTCTTTAATTCTGGTAAAGCTTATCAAAAGCAATTGCTGTAATAATGCTTCTTTTTTCTATATATTTAGGAACATTATGAACTGTTTGAAGAAGGTTAATTATACAATTTCTCATATTTCTAAAATTTGTAATTCGTGTGCAAATTGGTTGCAAGGAAAGAAATTCATCATGATTAGGGTGGATAAGCTTGGGTTCCTTACTTCAAGTATTTTGTTGTCTTTCGATTTTTGTTTTCCTTTGGTCTTGTGTATTTGGGTTGGTTTTGGCCCTATCGTGATTCCTTTCGCTCTGGTTCTCTTCGAGTGTTTGGGTGGTGTTAGTTTTTATCATTTACTGTGGTTGTGTCGTTTTGTTTTATTGGTTGTGTCTCCTGTCTTGCTTTTTTGTTCTATGGGAGTGATGGTGTTAGTTTACTGTCTCTCTTGACTAAGTTTGAGGTTTTTTCTCTGTCTTCTGGGTTGACTGGGTGGTCGGGCTCGCGGCCTTTGTGTGTTCTGCTCCATGGATTGTTTGGTTTTTGCGGGTTGGCTGTCTTGGTGCCTGCTGGGTGTGGTTTCTTGTTCCATTCTTTGGTGTTTTGCTTCTAATGCCTGATGGGTGCTCTCTGTTCTTTTTTTTTTTAGGTTGAACAGTGCTGATTTCATTGAAGATTTCTCTTGGGCATTTTTTTGAGGGTTGGCTTCTTGCGTCCCTTTTGCTTTTTGTATTTTCTTTCTTCTAATTGGGATAGGATCATTGACTCGTTTGGTTTATTTTATTATGATTGTATTTTTTGTGCTTTAGAGAGCATGTGATCCTTTAAAGACCAATAACTTTTCCCCTAATCAACGTGTAGACCCTTTTGTGAGTTTTAACCAAAAAAAATGTAGGAGAGGAGCTGAAAGAAATGATTAGACAGCAATGGCTACAAATTTTCAATCACATATGAATATATGCTAAATTATAATTAATGATCGATAGTCTTCTCAATTCCTTCTCATCCCCTTGTGAGAAAGAAATTATAATTAAGGATTTTTGGCAGGTTTTCAAAGATTTATTGTGAATGTTTTCAATAAAAAATCGTTTATTTGCTACCGTGCCACTAATTTATCGAGATGATATTTTAAATTTCCAAATAACAAAAATCTTCTAGTGATTTTTTTTTTCCAATCCCCTTTCACGGCTTATATGTCTTCTCAATTCCTTCTCATCCCCTTCATGAAAACTTAAGCTTACCTCACAACTCCATGCCAAATAAACTTCCTTGCATCTCAATTACATATCTACTAATCGAATGCGATGCTACCAAATATATGAAAAAGTCCATTTCAAACTTTCCCCAAAAAAGCTTGATATTCATCTCTAAGGTTTCGTTTGGGACAGCTTTCTTATTGCTTTCTAAACCAACTTTTTAAAATTTCTGATTCAAGAAATTTTTATACTAAAAAATTGTTTTAGAGGACAATAAAAAAGCTATCACAAACTAGACATAAATTTGATTCATGTATACTTAATAAATCATCTTACGCATTTCAAACTTTCACCCCCCAAAAAAAAAACCCTTAAAATCTACCCCTACAATATGATTCATTTACAATATTGAATCAAAACATAATCTAATAAAGAACAATCCATCATTATAGATTCAAGTCCTTTGCAATAAATTTTCAGATCCATAGTCTATACCAATCAACAGCACTTCACATTCCATTGGCTATAAATGGACCAAGCATGGTTATAAGCTAAGCCATACTGAAATAGAAAAATATGGGCTTAGGGCAAAGAAAAAGCTAGTCAAGTTAACACTCCCACTCCACCTACGATCAGGAATAAATCACCTTCATCCTTAGCCAAGCAGAGATTTTTGACTTTTAAAAGAATTCCATGATCCCAAGTTTCAAGGCAGACTTCTCCATGAGTAGGCTACCAAAAGACTTTGGGGATGCTCCACGCTAGCGCCTAACAAAAAGTAAATAAAATAAAAAACCGACAAAGATGGCATTCAGAATCAAAGATCAAGAAAAATCATTTGCAAACTCAAGGTATTTGGGGTGAAATTATTAAGTACAGTCACCGACGCAGTTTTGTTTAAGCCTTTAAATATTAGCAGTAGAGTTGCAGCAAATTAAGCTTTAGCCCATTGAGGAATACATTATATTTGTCACGGGAATTTTCTTGAGTAGATTTTGTTTCAACGCACAAACTAATCCATTTAATTCAAATATAACATTCACAAGAAAAAAAATGAAACAAAGTTTTTATTTGGGATAGTTTTTTATCGCCACTTTCAAAAAAATTTGTGCTAGAAAATTATTTTAAAAAGCAGCAAGAAAACTTTTCCAAACGAAGTCAATTGAAAGAGCAAATAAGTAACCTAATCTAATGTGATTATTTTTCCAAGAATTTCATATTCATTTGGTCATTCTAAACATCTAACTTCGAAAAAAAAGGGTAATTATTTTTATATTTAATTTATATTTTAATTTTGTTTATTATTTATTATATTTTATTTTTTTAAAAAAAAGTAGGTGAGAATCTTTTTTGCGTATCCGATACTTTCAATGTGAAATCCCTTTGTCTCTTTTTTTTTAGTGGAAAGCCCGACGGTGGGGCCCTACGTGTTAATATCAAAAATCGGTTACAAGATCCTTAGAAGGATCCTCCAGCTCGAAACTAATGCTCAAAAGAGCTACAATAACAAAAGAAAAAAAAAACCTAAGAGCCGGAGGTTCCTTATACTAATCAATACAAAACAACCTAAATACATTCTAGGGCTGCAAGAAGTCAGCACCCAAAAAAGGAAGAAAAATAAGATAGCAATAAACTCATTCTTCCTGCAAAAAAGGTCATCCCAAAATTCGAGTCTCCAGCTCTGCATAAAAAATACACTAGAGAAACAACAGCTACTAACATAATAATAGTTAACCGTTATACAAAATTGGGTGTAAATCAAGCCATTAAAACCAAGATGATAAAGGCAAGTATAAACAGAAAGAAAATAACAAAGACCAAACCCATATCCAGTCGGGCCACCTCTGAGTCGAATCAAGTACTGGAGAGTATGCAAGCATAAATTACGTTTCGCCCCAACATAACTCAGACAAATAACAGGGGATAGCCTAATAAGAGTCATATTCTCCACAGTAGCCATAAACGCCTCCTTAAACAACGTCAGCCAAACCGCATAAACAAGCTCATCCCATAACGCACTCTCTAGAATAGCATCACCCAACGTAATGAAAAGGTCCACCCAAGAAAAAACAAAACACAACTGAAACCTCACAAGAACCAAGATATCATAACCAGATCTCGAGATAGTATCAATAGAGTGCAAGTTCAGGTAGGTACCCAGAACGACAGAAAACAAACCAACACCCAGCTTCCCAACATAAATCAGACAAAAAACAGGGGGAAACTTAACAGGAGCCAAAATATCCATTGTAGCCATAAGCCCCCCCATACTCCAAATCACATCCTCCATTAAAACACCCCCCACCGTAATGATCATGACTACCCCAGTAAAGGCACTCCACACCCGAGCCCTCAAAATAACCAAGCTGGACAAAGTATTAACAGCAGGCAAATGCAGGAAATAACCCAGAACGCCTGAAGCCAACACAACACCCAAACAACCACCCCAATAGCCACCCAGAACAACCATAAACATAGACCAATAACAACAGCAATCCAAACACAGGCACTCAGCTCTTACGGAAATAAGGCAGCCCAGCTTTGTCTAAATTAACCAAACCTTTCAGCATATAAGGTAAATCCTTATTATCAAAATCCTTCCACATCTCAAGAAGACAACCAAGCTTGGCAAGGTAATCAGCACAGGAGTTGCCTTCCCTTAAAATGTGTGACATATTATAGTTGATATTAGCAAGAGCAAGCTTAATTTTTCTAATAGTATAGAAGTTCTGCGGATGACCCTCCACCACATTGTCCACTATATGAATTAAAAGCAAAGCATCCACCTCAATCCAAACGTGTTGAAGACCCAACATCAAGCATTTATCAAGCCCATAAGCTAGACCAGTCAGCTCAGCAGTAATGACATTAGTGCGGTGAACAGGCCCAGCATAAGCAGCTAACACCCTTCCCATAGAATCACGGATAATACCCCCCGCCCCAGCATAGTTAGGATTCAAAGCTCCGTCAGAATTAAGTTTCACAAATGGAAAAGAAGGCTTAATCCATTTAACAATCCTCCCCATAATATCCAGCCTACCAGATGCTAAATTAATACCAATGTCAAAAGCCAGAGTATGACACCCATGAAAGTTTTTCCCAGTAATAACATTAACAGCAGAAAGTTGGATAAGTTTATTCTTCACATTAGAAATCACTTGGTTGGCATCCATTTTGATGTTATTATGTTTAGAGTCATTCCGGGCTTTCCACAAATACCACATAATAAGGATAGGCAGTAAATTGTATATGTGGCCTTTCCTAGTATTCATCCAACAATTCAACAATGTCATGATATTAAAATTAGAATGGAAAACCCCTTTGCCGGCCACCCCATAAAAATACTTCCAAACACTGAAAGCAATGTCACCATTTATAAGAACGTGATTTAAATTCTCAAGACCCTCACAGCATTGGCATTTTGACGTAATATAAAAACCTTTTTTGCAAAGTAAATCATCAACAGGAATAAAACCTTTCATACTTCTCCAAACAAAAATAGAATAAGACAAAGGGATATTTTTGTGCCATAAACTTTTAAAAATGTGAGAACTATCAAGTTTAACTCTAAAAGTATTCCAAGCATCCTTTAAATTAAACTTACCAGAAGAAGAAGCATTAAACATGATGGTATCCTGATGGCTCAGTTGAATAGGGATAGACCTAATAAAATCAACAATAAAATGAGGCAAAATGCCCATAAGGGAAGGGATATCCCAAGAACCATTAATAATAAAATTCTTAACCTTAGTATTATCAATAGTATGCGTGTGTAACCAGTTATCAATGGACTTAGGACCCAACCAATTGTCTTTCCAAAAAAAAATATTTCCCATACCCAAGCCCCATTGGACACAAAGCTCCGCTTCCCATTTAATGTTGCAAAACCGTTTCCAAACAGAAGAATCAGTAACTTTAAAATGGCTTATCAAAGGATGGATGTTGTTACAGTACTTAGCATTCATAAATTTAGCCCATAAACTTTTATTAGATCTAAAGGAGAACCAAAGTTTGTAAGAAAAAGCCTGAACAGTATCAGAAATGTTCTTGCAACCTAACCCACCTTCATCTAAACTCCCACAGATATTCTTCCAGGAAGCCCAGTAGATACAACCATTATTCCTAGCCCCCCAGAAAAATTTGTTAAACAATCTTTCAAGTCTAAGGCAAATAGTCATAGTAGGATTTATAGTATGCAGCAAAAAAATAGGGATAGAGTTTAACACACTTTTGATAAGGACAAGTCTACCACCAAAAGATAGAAAGTTAGAAGACCAGTTAAAAAGTTTCTTTTGGATAATAGTGAAAATATCCTCAAAAAGATGACTTTTTTTCCTACCTTTAAATATGGGAGTACCTAAGTACTTAATGGGTAAATGCATAAGGTTGAAACCACAAGTTCTTTGAATAGCATTAATTCTAGTACGATTCATATTTTTAGTAACAATAAAGCTACTTTTGTCATTATTAATGGCTAACCCACTCATATTTTGAAACAAAGATAAAAAATGGAATAAGGTTTTGATGTTATTGATAGCACCATTAGAAAAAATGATAAAGTCGTCAGCAAAACTAAGATGAGTAATAGGACTACCACGAATAGTGTGAAAAAACAGTTTAGGGTATCTTAAATATAATTCTTCTAAACCCCTAGAAAGGTATTCCATAGCAATAATAAATAAAGCAGGAGACAAGGGATCACCTTGCCTAAGGCCTTGAGAAGATTTAAAAAAACCCTGGTTCCTCCCATTAATGATAATAGAGAAATGACAGTTCTCAATACTATTCTTGATAAGTAAAATAAAAGAGTCATTGAAGCCAAACAGAGATAAGACATTGTAAAGAAAATTCCAGTTAAGATTGTCATAAGCTTTAGTGATGTCTAATTTAAAAATAATGTTGCCCCCTTTAACTTTAGCATTAATATCATGGGTAATTTCTTGAGCAAGAAGGACATTGTCAAAAATACTTCTACCTTTAACAAAGCCAGTTTGATTCTGAGAAATGATTCTAGGTAAAATATTAACCAATCTATTAGAAATGATTTTAGAGTTAAGTTTGTTAAAGAAAGAGCAAAGGCTAATTGGTCTGAAATCATTCCAATTATTGATGACATCTTTTTTAGGAATGAGAACAATGTTAGTAGAAGAAAAGAACTTCGGGTAGGTTTTACCATTAAAAAATTCTTTTACCGCTTCCACAACATCCAATTTGACAATATTCCAAGTATTTTGGAAGAATTTCGTCGTGAAACCATCAGGACCAGCTACAGAATCTCCATTCATATCCTTAATGATGTTCCAAATTTCAGATTCAGAAGGAGACTCAGTGAGCCTTTGGTTGTCAATATCATCAATAATGCGAGGGATAATAAAGGGATTAATAATGGGAATACAATTAAACTTATTATTGAAGATTCTATTGAAATGATCAATCCCAGAGTTAATGATACCATCTTCAGACTCATGAACAATGCCATCAACATCAGAGATTTTGTGGATATGATTTTTAATGTTCTTTTTATTAGCCATATTATGAAAAAATTTAGTATTTTTATCCCCCTCTAAAATAATTTTGGCATTAGACTTTTGCCTCCAAAAAACTTCTTGTTTTTGTAACTGAAAAAGAGCTTTTTTAGAATCATTGAGGAAAGCAAGATTTTCAGAACTAGAATTACCCATATAGACTTGATCCAAATCAAGAACCTTAGTTTCAGCCTCTTTAATATTGGTAAAAAGATTTTTGAATTTGTTTTTATTCCACCACCTCAAGGTTTGCTTAATTCTACTAAGTTTGGACCACAATCTATTCATGCCAGAAATATTATTATCAGGATAAACATCAGCATGCCAATTAGTCTGGACCACATTCATAAAGTCATCATGTAACATCCACATGTTCTGAAATCTAAAAGCATGGGAACCAAAAGATTTATTAGTATTAATGGTTAAAAGAAGAGGAGCATGATCAGAGTAGGTTTTACTTAAGTGTTGAACATTGGTTCTATTAAACTCAGCAATCCAATCATTATTAAAGAGAAATCTATCAAGCCTTTGCCACAAATTAGCTCTATTCCAAGTGAAAGCACCACCAGAAAAGCCAATATCATGCAGATTGCAGTCATGAATCATGGAATTAAAATCATCCATAGCTTTAACATTAGGACTATTACCCCCAATTCTCTCAGAAGCGTTAGAGATAATATTAAAGTCACCACCAACACACCAAGGACCAGTGGCATTGTTAGCAAAATCAATAAGCATCTCCCACAGGGGAAGACGGCTAATTCTAGTGCAGGAAGCATAAACAAAAGAAAAATTGCAATGAATATGAAAGCCACTGATAAAGGAATTAACAATTTGAGGGGAGTCAGAGATAATGTTCACAGAAATAGCATTTTTCCACATTATCCAAATTTTATTTGAACAGTTAGCAAAATAATTGGGAAAACCCAAACGAAAAGCAATATGAGCAATTTTATCATTCGACACAAAAGGTTCAATTAACACCAACAGGTAAATATCATGAATCCTACAAAGATTTTTAACTCTAATCTTAGAATCTTCCCCCCCAATACCTCTAACATTCCAAAGAAGAGCTTTAACCATTAGAAGGTTTAGAAATAGTTTGAGTTCTAGTGGAGCGAGGTGTAGATGTTAGAGCAATTTTAACATTTTTACCTTTCTTTTTCCCCACCTTAGTGAACCCTTCATCCTCAATGGAAATAATTTCCTCATTGGTTCCAAAAGCAACCTCCTTGTCCCTTCTATTTTGTTGTTCCAACTCCTCACTAATCCGAGAATAGTTAGGAATAAATTCACCCTCTTCACCCCCCTCTTCACAGTTCTCTTTATTCAAAGTCTCAAAATGTGAAACCATCCCTTCCTTTCCCTTAACAAGGTTTTGTAATGAAGTATGCTCCAGGTTATTCATGTTATGTAACATAGAGTCAATAGACACAAAGAGGTTTGGCTCCTCTAAGATATTATTGCATACCTTGGCAGGGGAGGTAGGAATAAGTTTAGTAAGAGCATCAACGTTGTTCCTAGTTGATTCCACAAGCAAATTCACCTCCTTTTCCGGCGGATCAGCAATGGATAGAGGTTCGACATGATTAACCAAGACTAATTCAGGTTCATTCTCAGTTCCCGTTTGGTCCATTGCATTCACACTAGGATTTCCCCCATTACTCTCATGTTCATTCTCAATACGCACTCTATCAGAGGCATTTACATTAGGATTCCCCAAGTTAGCTTTGGAAGGCTTTCTTAATTCAGGATGCAGTTTGAAACAATCAGTTAAAGCATGGCCATGCATTTTACAATTGGAGCAAAAATCAGGTATTTTGTCAAATTCAACCTTTTGGAGGTAGCCAAATGCTTTAGAACCCACCCAAATCTCCTTAGGATGTTTCTTGGTTATATCAATTTCAACTAGAACCCGAGCCACAGAGGGTCTAGTCCTAGAAGCTGTTGCCTGATCCGACTGAAGAGGCCTTCCGAAAACAGAACCGAGCGCATGCAGAACCTTAGGGTTGAAAAAATGCAAACGCAAATTAAGGAAAGAGATCCAGACAGGCACAATAGGGGATTCTTCCTTAATATCAAAAAAAGGAGTCCATTTTAAAATCCTCATTTGACAGTTAGCAATGAAATAAGATCGCCTAGCAAAAACACGACTGTAATCTAAATCATTCGAAAGTTGAATAGCAACGTGACGGGAATCTAGCAAACCCACCGAATAAAATCCAGACAGTTTAAGGCTATTAAAAAAATTCCTAATCGTATCCAGATTCGGTCGATGCAAACCAAAATTTTCAACCAACGTAAATTGAAAAGGCGACGCAAGTTTAAGAACTTCATCATCAGATAAAAAAACCGCAGGTATGCCGTTATGAATACCCTGAGTTAAAGAGGAGAGATCATCACCAGACGCAAGGGAACCTGCTAGAGCTTCTTTGAAAGATCTCGACTTAGGCGGAGATTTGATACCTTCTTCATCTAAGTTAAAGAAGCCCTTATTTTTTCGCAACTCCGGCTCTTCCCTCTTCCCCCAGACGGTGGACGAAGAAGCACAAGCCATACTTTCCGCCCAAAAAAGGGCTACGATGCATAAGGCAAACCAAACCAGCCACACAAACTTGTCTCGAGGAATAAAAAAGGTGGAAGCAACGATCAGCAGCAAGGAAAATGGCAAGAAAAGGAGAGGAAACCCTAAATCGCCAGAGCGGCGCAGAAGGGCGAGGATATGAAAAAAAAATCCCTTTGTCTCTTGATACTATTTAATATTGATATTTAGAAAATCAACTTCTGTGATTAAAATAGCATCCACTGATAATAATATAATAATACAATATTTTCCTTTTTTTTATATAATTTATTCAAAGTATAAGTATTTTATAATTATAATGCTCAAATTTAGATAAACAATCATTGTTTTAACTATAGGATTATATCTCTATGAAGTTTTTTTTGGCTTCTTTCTATTACAATCCCTTTACAATAATCCTATTTTTGTACCTTTCAGTTTTTGAATGTTCATCACTTACTTTGTATATTATTTATTTTGTAACATTTTTTTTTTCTTTAGGCATCTTGGTTAGTATCTGACCATTATTTTTATAAAGATGTTTCATCCACTTTTTATGAAAAACTCACTCGACAGAATCTTTTACATATATAGCTTTGTTATAGCACTAAGAATCTCATGCATCTATAATAGATAATAAATAGAAAAATACGAAATTCATCCATCACAATTTTGTATATTGTGGGCTCTGCTAGGGTTTTGCCCTAGTCCCCTCCTCGGAGGGTCTCGTTTTCTGGCCATCGTCAGCATCTCCCGGTCTAGGAAGTTTCCTCTAACCTTAATGGTTGATCTATTTTACCTTGCCGGTGCTTTGTGGCTTTCTTGGCTTGCCTTGGTTTCGTTTACTTGATCGTTTCATGTTCACTTTTTTTCAAATGGCAGTTAATCAAGTTAGATTAAACGATCTTGAATTTTTGAATGGTAAATCTTCTAGATCCTTTCTTGATGCCCTTTCAGAGGCTTCTTCTTCGATTTCATTTCCATACCTTAAAACTTCTACCTTTTGTGGCTTATAATTGCTTTGGATCTCGGAAGATGAGATATTGTCTCTTGCTGCACCATTTGAGTTCTCCTAAGTTGGAAAGTTTCCTAATTGTAGGCCGTCGTTGGAATCGATTAGAAAAATTTTTTTAACCTAAAACTATTCGGTGAGTTTTCAGTCACACTTTTGGATCCAAAGCATGTTTTGATAAAAATGAATAATGATATGGATTACTGCAGAGTATTTGCTCATCATTTATACTTTGTTAGTAATTGTTTTATGAAATTGATCAAATGGTCGCCATTTTTTGATATCACTAAGGAATCACCTATTGTTCTAATTTGGGTCGACGTCTCCTTCCCGAATCTTCGTTCGCATTTGTTTGCTCCCCGTATCCTACACGAGCTTGGTTCGCTTTTTGGTCGTCCCCTTCATACTGATTCCGCTACCTCGAATGGCTCCCGTTCGTCGGTTGCTCAAGTTTTGGTGGAACTGGATATCACGAAAACATATCTTGGTTGTGTTTGGATTGGCCCTGAAAAATTTGGCTATATACAAAATGTTGTGATGGATAAATTTCTTTCCTTTTGTGAGCATTGCAAAAGTTGGGCCATTTTAAAAAAAGATTGTGTTAGCCTACATCCTCATTTAGCTAAGGTACCTTCCATTATCCTTAATCCGGTGAATGTTGTTGCTAATGATTCCTTCAGCTCATGTTATCCTATTGTTGAAAATCTATGGATATTGGTAACGGTATGGCTACTTCACCTAATTTAGTTCCTCTTGCTGTTGTTCCTAAATTATCATTAAATATGATAGATAGTGTGGATGATATTGCGGATGAGGCTGAGGATCATAATAATGATCAGAAAGATCAATTTCTTCTTTTGGATGATTCTAGTTACTCTAATTTTTCTAATAAAGAGCCGATTATTAATATTGAATGCTCTCCTTTATCTGATGATGCATTGGTCTCCTCTGGATTGGAGAAGCATCACTCTAATGGTTTACCTATTGACAATTCTGTTGATCACACAGACTGGTTGCATCATTATAGAAAAATCACCTATTATCGACGGCATTTTCCGGCGACAATTGGTCATTTTCCGGCAGTTTTGGGATTTATCGGCAGCTTTCCGACGACAAATTTTTCGCCGGTAAAATCCGTGTAGGAAAAATATTTCCTACGGCAAATACTTCCGGCGGAAAAAGGCCGCCAGAAAATAAAAAAAATTACATATTACATGTTCTTTGTTGACTGTAAAGAGCTTTTCATGCATATTAGACTATTAGAGGTGCCTTCAAAACATCTACGTACGTAGTGGCCTTATATAGGATGTTGAAGACGACATTCATGCTAAGTGATTGACAAATGATCTCTATAGCTTATTTGACTATTAATTCTAACTCTTCTTAATTGATTGAGTACGATCTTACTCCATTTAATAATTAAATCGCTACTACATATAACCTTTTATCTGCATCTTCTAAATCTAAAATTTCAGCCATTGAATATATTAATTTTGATCTTTCCATCCTCAATGCTATTGTGAGGATAATGAAAAAACATAGAGATAAAGTATTGATGATTTTGCTATTACTCTCATTCATACTTGTTGTAGGAGTTACTAAAAAAAAATCAGTCATTATTGGTGGAACTGGGCGAATTTCAAACGGTAATGAGGTTTTCTGCTGGTTTTCCGGCGGATTTTTTTTCCACTAGTATAAATCGCGTAGGAAACTAAAACTGGAAGTTTATTTCCAGCGGCAATTATTTTTGGCGGTTTTCCAGTGGCCATAGCCGCTAGAAATTAAAATATATATATTTAGAAAAAGAAGCCGCCCGGCTGGCTGCTGCCCTGGCTACCTCCTGCATTGTCCGCTGCCCTCCCACGCTGCTCGCCCGGTTGCCCGCTAGCCCAGCAGCCCTCCCGCGCTGTCTGCTCGGCCGCCTGCTGCCTCCCGCGCCGCCCGCTAGCCCGGCTGCCAGCGGTCGCTGCTCGCCCGCCCGCACTACCTACAAGCTGTGAAATTCAAAGTGAGTATGAAAAAAACTTCAAAGCCCCAACCAGTTTGCTGGAGAGCAAAAGTGTCAAAAGAGTCACATTTTTTTATTTAAAATATAATAAGGAAAAGCTGCCGGATAGCCGCCGGACAGTCACCGAAAAATCTGTCAAAAAAAATAGTCAGGCATATTTTGCCGTAAACCGCCAGACAACAGTCGGAAAAATCTGCCGGTAATATGCGATTTTTATGTAATGAGTTAACAAGAGCTTCTCTCTATTACAAATGAATACTTTTTCTTTTGATGGAATTGAAACTACAAGCACATTCTTCCTTATTTAAGAAGCAAAATGCCTCCATCTTGCAAGCACTTGAAAATCTCCTCTCGTATTTCGCCTCTCCCTCATCTCTCTATTTACTTGCGGTTACGGAAAGCCAAGCCCTTCCTTTTTAAGACAATATTTATGATGATAACAATGCATGATTTAGAGACATCAAATTTATTGCAAAATCTTAAGAAGATATTACAAAGTCTTTAAAGTCAATGAAAGATCCATAAATCCTCTCTAAGTTGATAAATAATCTCTTCAAGGTATTTACAACACCCTTAAAATATTCCTGTTGCTCACAAAAATGGATTAATCAAATATTTCTATTTTAAAATAAGATTCAATCATATCCTCTGATAATTTTAACGAAGAATAAATTTCAGTTCCATATAATTAATAGTTGGTTCCTTTACGTATGGAGCAAGCATGCTTGAAATGGCTAAACAAGGACTTTGACATTTTTTTTAGGGATATTTAGGTCAATTAAGGCAAATTCAGACATATTTTTACACACGCAAGACTCAAATCCGAGACCTTTTGATTAATAGTCAAAGCTCTCAAACAACAAGATCAAATTGATCAGTTGCGTACTTGGGCACCTTTCTATCTTGTATGGCCAACGTCTATTTACATCCCTATTAAGGCTAAAAACAAGCATCGCTTACTTTTCAGATCTATACGATTTGCTTGTCGATGGACCACAAAAAATGAAAAATTCTCCGTTAGAATTAGGCGCTTTGATTGTGAATCTTTAAAGAGACGTTTCAAACTGGAGCTACATTTATCTTTTTAATGAAATGGTATTACTGCTTATCCAAACTGGCATTATAAATAGTAAATACATTAAAAATATATTGTATTCGAATATTTAACTAAACTTTTTAAAATCATAGGTTATCTACATAAATTGAAATATTAAGGGAAGAGAAAAAAGAAGCAAAGATTAATTAAGCTCCAAAACTGCACCCAAAAAAAAATTTTTTGGTAACCAAAAAAATATTTTTTATAAGATGGTGATATGACCTACTGACCAGTATGCTTTATGGCGCACAATGTTGGCCATCAAAAGAGGAGCATAAAATTAAGTTAAGTGATACAGAGATGAGGATGATGAAGTTGATGAGTGACTTTTACACTCAGAGAGATAGAATGCAAAACAAGCATATATTTGAAAAAGTTTGAGTAGCTTTTTATTGAGGACATTTAGGCCAATTAAGACAAACTCACACACACATCGCATACACAAAGACTCGAACCCAAGACCTCTTAGTTGGAAGCCTAAGCTCTCAACCAACAAGCTAAGATGAGCTGTGTAGTTGGAGTAGCTTCAATGACAGATAAGATTAGAGAGATCAAGTAGCCTTGGATTTTTTGGTTGCATAAAATACAAACCCTCTAATGATCCTATTAGCCATTAGGAGAGCTGATGTGTTAAATCTGGTCCATATTAAAAAAGTTGGGATAGTCCTAAAAAGTTTTGATTACAAAATATCAAAAAATAATCTTTTTAATTAAATTTAAATAAAAAATTGACTCGAAATAAGACAGAACAGAGAAAATGATTCATGCAATCAACCTCATAGAGTATGATAAAGACTTCTTATTATTATTATCACTGTTGTTTGATTACTCCAATAATTTGACATATTTATTTTTTTAGATTGTAATATTATCATTATTTTTTCATCGCTTTCAATAAATTTTTATGTTATGAAGCTATTTCTATTATAATTTTCAAAAAAGTTATTTTCTTCACAAAAATTTTTCGGCCACCTCTATGAAGAAGTTCCTGCAATCCCAAACAAACTTTAAGTGTCTATTTAAGACTATTGTAACTTTTTATTGAAATTATTATAAGAAAATAATTTTCTTGAAAATTATATATACATTTGAAATAATTAGACAATAAATTTTTTAGAGCTACTACATTCTATCAATTCTAGCTATGCAAGCAACTAAGGAGCACCAAAATAATAATCAAATGAAAGTGTGACAATAATGTGAAAAACAAAGCAGTAAAAAAATCATCACAAATAAGCCTATATCACAAGGTTACCTAACCCTCATAATATGAGGTCACTTCATATACAATCTCTAAATTATTTTTATTGCATTATTTGAGAACTTTAGGCTGATACACCAAAAGTAATAGTAATTATCCCTTTTGAGTAAAAAAAGCTTCGGGATGTATTTGAGAAAAAAATTTCACAATTGTAGCAACCGCTGTGATACTTTTATTTGTCTATAATTTTTGTTGATAATTTTTTTAATTAAATTCCTACTGTGAGATTTTGATCATCATATATGCTACAAAAATAAATAAATAAACAAAATTTATTATATGATTTTTTTTCATAAAAAAAATCTATATTTTCATATTATTATATGGTATCAACGTTATCATTATTATCATTACCTAATTAACTTCATAAATTCTCATACTAGACTTTTGTTAAGTGCCGTAGGAGGTGTTAATTTCATTTTATATAAACACTTTTTTGCTTAAATCTTAAATATATTATTTTGGGTATTAGAACACATAGATAATAAGGATTAGTATTATGGCAATCTTGTAATAAGTATTCTTGTACACATCATTATAGCTTCTACTCATGTCTATATATAGCTTGTACTCCACAATTGTAATACATGATTTAATCTTTGTTTCCTAGCTTGGCTTTTCTTCTACCCGTCTTATCTTCTCGCCTCATTCAAGGTCCTACGTTTCTATATGGTATCAGAGCGGGATTGAAGGCGCAATGGCTAGCTCGGAAATGTCTCAACTCGGAGAACACGCAGATGCAGCTGTTCCCGAAACCTCATCCATATCGTCATCTTTGAAGTTCGTTGTGGCAAATCTCAAGAACATTGTACCCACTCAACTCCGAAAATTACTCCATTTGGCACTCTCAGATCACCAAACTTCTCCGCGCAAATGGATTTGAAAGCTTTCTTGAATCCAAGATCCCTCCTCCCTCACGTCTGCTCCCGCAACAGGATGGCTCCACCATCCCAAATCAATCCTAAACCCAATGGCTCCTAACTGATTAGAACTTGGCGGTCGCTATCTGCTCGACAATCTCTCCGTCTATCTTACCTTATATCATAAATCTTGATTCCATCTCTGCCATTTGGGACGCTCTTGAGCTTCGGTTTCAATCTACCAACCGATCAAAGGTCATTCAACTCAAGAACACACTTCATTATATCTCCATGAAGAACTCGACGATGATTCAATACCTAACCGAAATCAAAACTCTCGTGGATCAAATCGCAGTTGTTGGATCGACCGTCGACACAGAGGACATCATTCTTTATATCCTCAATGGTCTTCCACCGTCGTATCAAGCTTTCAAGATGGCGATCAGAACCATGATTACGCCTATAAATCTTGACCATCTTTATCCTCTTCTTCTCAGTGAAGAAGTTAATATTGCAAATGATGCCGCTCGCAGCACACCAGCTAGTGACCCCAACATGGCTCTTTATTCTCAACGGGGTCGTGGCCAACGTAACAGAGGAAGGCAATCGCAAAATGCATCACTCAACAAGATCTCAATCTAATTCGGTGACCACATGCCAAATATATAACAAAAAGGGCCATTCGGCCTCCATCTACGGGCATCGATTGAATATGCAATATGTTCCTAATTTCGCAAATGCACCTAACAAGGCACTCGTTGCTACCTCTGATCAACCCTCTACAAACTGGTACCTGGATTCCAGTGTGTCATCTCATCTCACCAACTCTCTTGATAATCTTTTCATTGACAGTCCATATTAAGGTTCCGATACCATTACCATAGGTGATGGCAGATCTATCCCTATCGCTCACTCAAGTGCAGGTCTGCTATCGACCCTATCTGGTAAGCTGAATCTTGCTCTGCTTTTTCATATTCCTGATCTTCAATACAATCTATTATCTATATTTAAACTCACAAAAGATAATAATATCACCATTACTTCTGATCCATCTAGTTTTGTCTTTAAGGATATCAAGATTCAGCAAGTTCTTCTTCAAGGACCATGCCATGAGGGTCTGTATCCAATTCAGAACATCTCCAATTCTTCCAAGAATGCGCTGACTACTACCACTAAAGCCTCAATTCCTTGGCATGATCGGTTGGGTCACCCTCATGAGAGGGTCCTCGATCTCATTTATAAATGTAATCCACATCTTAATATAGATTTGCATTCTTTTTCTTGCCATTCATGTAAAACTTCAAAAGGCCATAAATTAGCCTTTGAAAATTCTGTAAACAGACAAACTAAGCTTTTGGCTCTTGTCCATTATGATGTCTGGGGTCCCTCCCTGGTTGCTTCGATCCAAGGTTACAAGTATTATGTCATTTTTGTGAATGATTTTCCAGATTCACGTGACTCTTTCCTATGCAACACAAATCTGACGTTACTAATATATTCATTAATTTCAAAACTTACATTGAAAAATTCACCTCTCATACGATCAAATGTCTTTGTACCGATGGAGGCATCGAATACTTAAATCATCGGCTCATCAAGTTTCTCATGCACCATGACATCTCGCATCAAATCTCATGTCCCTGCACGCCAGAACAAAACGGCCTTGTCGAGCGCAAACATAGACATATTATAGAAATAACAATAACTCTACTTTTCACGGCCTCCGTTCCTCCTACCTACTGGTCGGATGCGGTTCTAACATTAGTTTACCTCATCAACAGGATGCCATCCATCACCACTAACAAACTCTCCCCCTTTAAAATCCTCTACAATCGAAAACCCACTTACATGCACCTAAGTACATTCGGCTGCGAGTGTTTTCCTCTCACCCCTCCTCATATCCGTCACAAACTTTAACCTAAAGCACAATCCTGTGTCTTTCTTGGCTACTCCGATACCTACAAAAGATATAAATGTCTCAACACTGATACTAACCAAATCTTCATGTGTAGGCATACCACATTTGACAGACAATCATTTCCATTCAAACATTCTACATCCTCAGCTGGCACTACAAATCAAACCATCTATCTGTTATTCCTAACACCTACTTCCACTCATTCTCAATCCATACCAAAACCCACATGGCAACTCGTGTCTTCTCCTAGCGTCCAGCATCAGACCGAGACTACCTCTCAGCATCTCTCTTCCCCATCTCAAACGCTCCTTGACACTAAATTTCTGTCTCATCCATCTCCACCGCCTCAACCAATCAGCTCTCACCATCCAATGGTGACTCAACGACAAACTGGTTCTCTCAAAACTAGGGCCAGACTAAATCTGATTCACAAACAATCTGCTCCTCAAGATTCCCTTGATCCTGCATCCTATACTGATGGAGTTAAGCACTTTGAGTGGCGATAGACTATGGAAAATGAATTCTTTGCTTTACAAAAGCAAGGCACATGGACTCTTGTCCAGCCACCGCCTGCAGCCTCAATTCTTGGATGTAAGTGGACATACAAAACTAAATATCATGCAGACGGATCCATAGCGAGATACAAGGCACGGTTGGTTACTCTGGGAAATCATCAGGAATTTGGCATTGATTCCACAGAGACATTCAACCCTGTAGCAAAGCTCCCTACCATTCATTTTTTACTGATGGTCGCTCTACACCATGACTGACCCGTTCAACAGCTTGATGTGGCCAATGCATTCCTTCATGGTACCCTTTCGAAAACCGTCTATATGGCCCAACCAAAAGGCTTTGAAGATTCATCTAATCCTCATCATGTATGCTTGCTCAATAAAGCTATTTAGGGGCTCAAATAAGCCCCGCGTCAATGGTACAACAATTTCACCTCTTACCTGATGTCACTCTGGTTTTAGCATAGCAAATCAGACCCATCTCTCTTAGTTCTCACTCAGCCGCAGACAACCGTCTTCATTCTTATATACATAGATGACATTTTATTAACTGGGAACAATCCAAAAGCTATAAAACAGCTCCTTGCTCAGCTTAACAACAAGTTTACAATGAAGTACTTAGGCCAAGCACACTCATTTCTTGGCATACAAATCACCTCTCAGACAAATCAATACTTCCTCTCACAACAACCATACGCCTACTCTATTCTTCAGCAAGCTGTGCTTATCAACTGCAACTCATTATAAAATCCCACGTGCACGAAGCTACCCACAAACACTTACAAACCTTCCACGCTATCCGAGCCTTCGCTCTATAGAAAACTCATAGGCTCTCTACAATATTTGACACTCACTCGCCTAGACATAGCATATAGTGTCAACTTGCTCTCTCAGCACATGCATAACCCTCTTCCACAACACACATCTTCTCAAACGGCTGTTACGCTACATCAAAGGTACTCTAGACTATGGTCTACCTATTACCAAAGGTAATCTCACTCTTCAATCTTTTTCGGACGTGGACTGGGCAAGGGATTCGATTTCTAGGAAGTCTCCTTCAGGATTTTGCTCCTTCTTGGGCAACACTCTCATCTCATGGACAATAAAGAAACAACAAACGGTAGCCCGATCCTCCATAGAATCGGAATATCGTGCCCTTGCCGTGCTCACTACTGATATTATCTGGCTTAGGAGAATTCTAACGGATTTCGGCATCATTCATCAACCAACGAATCTCTTTTGTGACAATACATCCGCGGTCACTCTAGCAAATAATCATATCTTTCATGCCAGAACGAAGCATATTAAAATCGATCAGCGCTTCGTCCGTGATCATATCCAAAATCATAACATTCGACTTCTTCCAATAAGTACTATCGATCAAATCGCAGATATTTTTACCAAACCTCTATCAACACCATGGTTTCATCAGCTCAGACTCAAACTGACAATCATGCAAGATCCATCAATTTGTCGGGGGATATTAGAACATACAGAAAATAAGGATTAGTATTATGGCAATCTTGTAATAAGTATTCTTGTACACGTCATTATAGCCTCTACTCATGTCTATATATAGCTTGTACTCCACAATTGTAATACATGATTTAATCTCTGTTTCCTAACTTGGCTTTTCTCTTCACCGTCTTATCTTCTCGTCTCATTCAAGATCCTATGTTTCTACATTGGGTCAATCATTTTTTCCTAACCTTTTCATGCAAATTGTGTTAATCTATCTCAGTAATGCATCTTTAAACTTTCTAAATTCTCAAATTATCTGAATTTTTTGTTGCTCAATTCAATATTGATAATTTATGCCACATTTATATTGGCATCTCATTTATGCCAAATTTTTCCATTAGTACAGTAACTTTTTTCCCCGCCATCATTGAGTCATCATATGAAGATATCAGCTTAATCACCAAAACTTCCATCCATTCTAAAGCTAATACGGAATCACACACTACTCAGGTAGACAACATGGAATCTATGCTGAGAAGAAAAGGAATTTTCACATTACAAATACCTGATCTAATACCATGAGAAGGGGAGACAGTGAGAAGCCCTGTCCGAAGTCCCTTCACCCTCAACATGAAATATCCTCTGGCAATGCAGGTCAGCTTCAATGGCATCTGAAACTAGAACAGTGCTCACATGCTCATTCTCAATTCCAGAACACAGAAACCCCGTCGTCATCGAGACATTGTTTGCTGTTGCTTGCAAGTGGGAGTATAAGCCAAGTCCAATTCCATAATCCAGGCTAGAAAGCATAGGCTGATCGCCCGCTTGGATCCTCTCGACCGGTATATCTTGGCCTAGACTGATAGTAGGTGTATGTGTGGAGGATGACAGAAGAGAGAGAGCACAATCAGAGTCGAGGGTCCGAGGTAATCCATTGGTCAAAATTATCTTTCTGCTACTGCTCTCTGCTGCAGATGAGATGGTCTTAAGTAGTGGCTGGATGGTGACAGCGGGCTCCAGGGTTGTCCTGCTGCTGAGCACCATTTCATCGTCGTGGAGGAAGGGGAGTTGCTTGCCTTCTTTGAAGCTCCAAGTGAAGGAGCTGCAGAAATGCTGTGGTGGCGGCGGTACTGCTGCTCTGTTGATGAAATGAAGAGGGGAAGGCTGGTGCCTGCTGAGTGTATATTCCTCACTTTTGATTATAGTGCTCCAGTTTGAGTCTGCTGCAGCAGTTGGAAATATTTGAGGGTAGGTTGGAAATCTGATTCCTGTGGTGCATGAGAAATGTTTTCTTACAAAGCACGCTACACTAACAGCACCGTTAAATAGAGAATATATACATATATATATATATACACACTGCTAATATGATAAGTTCGTCATACAAAAAATGTGACTTTGTACTATTTTTTAACTACTTTTTCTTTAAAATTGGCTAAGTCTAATCATTTTAGCCCCACTTTTCACCTTTATGGTCACACTCCTTAAAAAAAAGGTGATTGCTAAAGATTTTAGTAATGGTATTCTATTGGAAGTGTGCCTAATCATTAGCTTTATTCTCCAAATTTGGGGTTGCTTTATGAATCTTTATACCGCCTTGTTTGCATTGACTAATGCTACAGTTAATATTTATTTAGCATAAAAACTTTTGCACAAAGCTCTATCCATTTTAAGTTTGATCTATGCCTTTCTTTTAAATAAATTTTTGATCCATCTTATTTGTGTGTTTTCTACTCCTCTTTCTACATTGCCTAAATCATCAAAGTCTATTTTTCAATATTTCATTAGCAATAAGTGCTATGCTTATAATTCCTCTCATATAATTATTTTCCAATCTATCTTTTCTAATTTGGTTACAGCCAAAAATATTTAAAAAAGCTTGACTATAGTTTAAAGTTCTTTTAGTGACAATTCCTATACATCTAGCATAATTTTATAAGAAGATATATCATTTCCAGCCATTGTGCAAATTATTGAGTAGCTTTATTTTTAATGTACTTCTCTATGATATGGAGACCGCTGAGTTTATTGCTGGCCTTTCCTCCATGCATTACTTGGTAGTATTAAGTAAGGGATACTGAATTCTTCCAAAGCAAACGAATTCTATTGGAAGTTAGCATGAATGAAATAGACGGAAAAGGATGAATAGGCTTAAGAAGAGCATACCGTGGAGGTTTGGAAACAAGTTACCAGAAACTGAGTCTGGGTGTGGCTTCCTTCGACGCCGATTATGCCCATCGAGACGTTTTCTACAACTTCGCTTCACGTCATCAAACTCCACAAGCAAGTGAAACCTACATCATAAAAAAAAATGAGCAACGACGCATCAGTTTCTCCTTAAATAACAACAAATGGTTAGATATGAATCACATTTGTAGAAAGCAATCCCATAACCCACAAAATCTTCTCTCCAGCAGAAGAAATATAGCCATACATCTTGGTAAGTAAGCCCTTCACATGCATGGAATCCACTGACCAATTAGAGTATATGAAGAATTAAGAAGCAAGATTCTTAATCTAGATGTGGCGGTTTTCTTTAAGCTCTATGAAGATGAGATTTGACAAAGTACTCTTAAGAGGCTGTGGTGATTTTCTTAGGGCAGTTCAATCCAGAGTGTTGATAGAAAATGAAGAGCAGAAGGTAACGCAGGAAACAGAGGACAGAGGAAAAGAAATATTATTATTGTGTATATTTAGGTACATGGCAGAGGTCTATATATAGCCAGCAGAGGGCTAACGTACAAAAGAAACAAGAAGTGAAAATAAGAAATAATCTTGACCAGAGAAGTGACCAAGCCTAAGTGACACGTGTAATAACAGGCCCCCTCAAATTAATCATCCGGGGAGCGGATGGTTAGTTTGGATCGGAGGCTTGTGAACCTGTCTTTGGATAGAGATTTGGTGAGGATGTCGGCGATCTGATCAGTTGAGCTGATATGAGAAATGTTGATAGCGCCGGCCTTGATATGCCCACTGATGAAATGATAGTCTATTTCGATGTGTTTAGTCCGAGCATGGAACACCGGGTTGTTTGCGAGAGCTATGGCGGAGGTGTTGTCGCAGTAGATGATGGTTGGGGCATGTTGATGGATTTGAAGTTCGTTGAGGAGTCGACGAAGCCATAAAACTTCGGAGGTTGCGGATGAGAGGGAGCGGTATTCGGCTTCGGTGGATGATTTTGCGACAGTGTCTTTGCAGACCAGGAAATGATGGTGCTGCCCAAAAAATTGCAGAATCCTGAAACAGATTTCCTGTCAGTCGGATCGGCAGCCCAGTCAGCGTCGGCGTAAGTGCGAAGTTGAAGATCCCCCAAGCTGATAGGGATACCGAGATGAGGTGTGCCTTTGATGTAGCGTAGCAATCGTTTCAGATTTTGGAAGTCCTCGATGGTGGGTTGATGCATATGTTGACATATGTAGTTAGTTGGAAAAGCAATATCAGGTCTAGTTATAGAAAGATATTGTAACGAACCTGCTAGTTTCCGGTAGAGTTGCGGATCCGAGAAGGGGTTTGCTGTGGATATCCGTTGCTGCCGTTTGAGGGACATGGGGGTGAGTGCAGATTTGCAGTTGGCGAAGCCTGCTGTTTGCAATAGTTGTTGGGCGTAGTGAGTTTGATGTAGGAAGTAGCCCGTTGGGGTTTTTGAAACCTGGATTCCTAGGAACAAGGAGATATCGCCAAGCTGTTTAAGGCTGAAATTGGATTTCAGTTGTTGAAGAAGAGTTGTAATTGTGGAGTTGCTATTGCCTGTAACTAATATATCATCCACGTAAATTAGTACGAATAAGCAGACGTTATTTTGATTGTATATGAGCAATGAGGGATCGACTTTGCTGAAGTTGAAACCAAATTTTTGTAGAAATGTGGTGAGCTTGTTGAACCATTGACGGGGGGATTGTTTGAGACCGTAGATGGACTTGTGAAGCTTACACACATGTCCCGGTTTCTCTGAATCAGTGAAGCCGGGCGGTTGTCTCATGTAAACATCCTCATGGAGGTCGCCGTGGAGGAACGCATTGGAAACGTCTAGTTGGAGTACGGACCAGTGTTTATGTAGAGCTAAGGTAAGCAAGACCCGAATCGTGGGCATCTTAGCGACTGGGCTAAAGGTGTCGGTGTAGTTAACACCGAATTCTTGGGAGAATCCGAGAGCAACGAGACGGGCTTTGTATTGAGCAATGTGACCGTTGGGAAGCTTTTTGATTTTGAAAGTCCATTTGCACCCGAGAACGGGTTGGTTAGGCGGAGGTGGAACAAGCGACCAAGTGGCTTGTTTTTGGAGAGCCATATATTCGACGGACATGGCAGTTCTCCAATGTTGATGTTGATTTGCTTGGGCGAAAGAAGTTGGAGGGGTATCGGTTGTGCAAGTAGCAGAAAGATCAAGAATCTGTCTCGGTTTGGAGATGCCAGACTTTAGGCGAGTCTGCATGGGATGCAAGGTCCTGGTTGGCTGTTGAGACGAATTGGATGGTGACGGGTGTGATGTGGAGGTAATGGATGGGGAGGTAGGGTATGCAGGAGTGGAGATATGAGTGCCAGTGCTTGGGCGTTGTGTGGGTTGTGAAGTGTGACTAGCAGACGAGATGGTGGAAGCAGGGACAAGGAGGAGAGGCGAGTAGGCAGAGTCGGTATGAGAGGAGTCAGAGTGTTCAGATCGATTTTGAAAGGGAAATATGGTTTCATGGAAAGTAACGTGGCGAGAGATGTAAATGCGGTTGGTGTGTATGTTAAGACATCTATAGCCTTTGTGGAGAGTGGAATATCCTAAGAACACGCATTCTAGCGAGCGTGGAGAAAGTTTGTTCGCTGCGTAAGGTTGAAGCCAAGGAAAGCAAAGACATCCGAATGTGCGGAGATGATTGTAAGAAGGATGATGGCCGTGTAGTTTGTAGTGTGGGCTGTGAGGGAGCATGGCTTTAGTGGGTAAACGGTTGATGAGGTAGTGTGCAGTGGATAAGGATTCGGCCATGAGAAGAAAAAGAAAAGGAGCTGCTAAGCGACGATCTCTGATACCATGATAGAAAATGAAGAGCAGAAGGTAACGCAGGAAACAAAGGACAGAGGAAAAGAAATATTATTATTGTGTATATTTAGGTACATGGCAGAGGTCTATATATAGCCAGCAGAGGGCTAACGTACAAAAGAAACAAGAAGTGAAAATAAGAAATAATCTTGACCAGAGAAGTGACCAAGCCTAAGTGACACGTGTAATAACAAGTGTATGTATCCTTTGCTGCAAACTTTGTTTCCTTCTTGATTGGAGAGATAGGAGTCGCAAATCCAATACTTTTCAAACAGAAAGTTTGTTTTTTTATGATAACATATTGAAATAAATTATGAGAATAAAGAGCATTAGGATTAGAGAAATAATGATGCATGAAAATTTTAAGCATGCACAAATGTTGGCGCAAAAGCTTAAATTATAATATTGAGATTGAAGAGGATTACAAGGAAAATAATAGCAGAAGATTGACTGTTATAAATCAGGTGCAGAAGAAGAAGAAAGCAACGACGATGATTAAATTAATATGGATAGACAAAAAATGAGATTGAACAAATTAATTAGTTCAACTTTGCAAGTAATTTAAACATATCTATGGGGTGCTAGTTTGATATAGTTTGTTTTACAAGATGAACTTAAAAGCCAATGAAACGTGAAAGTTTATTGATATGTATAGATAGTTCAATATGATGGCTAACATTTCAAACCCTTCAAAGTATTCTTCATATCTGAAATAAGTTCATTCAAGTGAAATAACTCTCTTTTGAGTCTCTCATTTTACTTGAGCAAACACCTACGGCTGAGCCTAACGCCTCCAATCTTATATTGCCTTAAGGGTGTCCTTTTAATAATTTTGCAGTTCAAGTATGACAACAAAGTTTTCCTTGCACAGGATTCTAGTATGACAAGTTTTTTTTTTTTTAAACGGGTTTTCTGCAAAGAGTAAACCAAGAGAGCTACTATGGTCCATCCTTTAAAAGACTTACCTATGGGTAGGGGTGTAAGTGAGTCAAGCCGACTTGTAAACTGGCTCGGATTCAGCTTGATAAATGGCTCGTGAGTCAAGCTCGATGAGCTAACGAGCCAAGCTTGGGCTAGCCCCGACTTGACACATAAGCTCATGAACCGGCCCGTTTAAAAAATATTAATATAAAACATACTTAAAATATATTAGAATTCATAATTTTAAATACAAAGTTGTTAAAAATATTTAAAAAGTATACCACAATTTCTTATATTAAGTAATTCTTTATTATTTTTCTGATAATTTCTCATTAGTTTTACCATTTTATTATAATAATTGCTTAAATCATAATTATTTTATCTCTTTCATAATAAACGAGCTGGCTCGTGAGCCGGCTTGAACTCGTAGAATAAAGTTCGAGCTCGAGCTTGAATTCTAATAATTAATCAAGCTCAAGCTCAAGCTCAAGCCAAGGGTGACTCGAGCTCGACTCGACTCGCTTACACCCCTACCGATGGGCACAAAGAAGTTAGCTAAGGTTACAAATAGAGAGAAGTAGGCAAAAATAAAAGATCTACATTCAAGAAAACTATCAAATAACCCTCGATTGAATCCAAACCCTAAGAATGAGAAAGAAATTACAAAACAAACCCAAGGCAAAGGATGAGAGAGAAAATGATGTTCCAAAAGCAATTCAATGGAAAGCTTGGAACGTTCATTCTACCAGTAGAAAAGGTTCATACAGGGATTATGTGTATCTGCTAAAATAAGTTCTAATTTTGTGCTGCATAATAAACAAGAATTAGTTTGATAGGTTTGTCGTATATACCTAGCATCCATTTTTTATACGTTTCCCAAAAAATTCACTTGATCGGCACAAATCATGATATATTATCTATGTTGGAGACCTTCAAAAATAAATCCATGACCATCCTAGCTTTGATTTCAATTAAATATATCGACAAGTCAAACCCAAAAACAACAAACAAGATCTGATCAAAGTCCACATTAAACACTTAAATTATATTTATAAACTTCAGGACATTAATTGAAGGACCAAATAGTCTCCAAATATTATATACTTATAGTCAAATCAAGTACTTGGACAGGACAAATCCAACAGGCTCAAGATCGCTCAATTCTAAGGTCTTTAAGGTATTCAAATGTTAAATGATGATCAAAAGATTCAACATAGATCGTCCAATGAAGTGTTATAGAACATTGGCTAGATTTATCAAAATGACACTCCCAAAATACTACATTCTCCATATGAGAGAGATTTGAAACTTGAATTATGAGAGATCATGGAGATTTAAAGAATTCTAGAGCTCTACCTAACATTCGACACCAACGACAACCGCATAGCACCACTGAGTGCCACATCCAACTACCATTATCCGACTATCAACGTTTGACAATCATCGGTCGACCATTGTAGTCCATTCATCACCATTCAATAGTCTTTGCCTATCGCCCGACCATCATCATACGACCAACATCGCCCAATCATCGAAACCCAATCTTTGTCATCCAACCAACGTCTACCAGCCATCATCACACAATCTTAATTGTCTAATTGACGTTACCCAACTATTGTCACTTGACCATCATCACTCGAATGTCGCCACCCTATTGTTATCCCTGTGTTGGGGGGTGGAAGTAAACTTCACAATGAAAAAATATAAATGCAATGAAAAGTAAAGAACACCAGGATTTATGGAGGAAAAAATCCGAAATCGTGAAAAATCACCGAGCCACACCACACACACCAAGAAATACACTATGAAAATTGGGAGAAATTTGTACAAACCTCTCTTCTCTCTCGCTCTCTCCTTGCTTCTCCTCTTTCTTACACCATTCTTACACAAGAACAAACAAATAGATATAATACATACTACCAAGTGACGCCACCCTTAAGAAAAACGATAAAGAAAAAATAATCCAGCCGCCTCACAACACTGCGGTGCCAATTTGGAGCACCGCGATGCTAATCGCTATGTCTCCGATCTACCTAACAGCGCCGCAGCGCCAGATCTTGAGCACTACAACCTTTACTCTGTCTTTTCTCCAAGCGAACAATGCAATGCCAGGGCGCTCGGGTACACAACGCCAGGAGCTCGAGTCCACAGCACCTAGCGTTGTATGAAAAAAAAAATTTAAGCAGGAGGGCCCCACACCTCCCCAGCAAACACAACAAACTGAGTTGAGGTCCGTGGCAACAATACAACCTGATGGATCGACACAATCAGATTTCACACAGACTAACACTCTGACCATCATGATCACTTTCTACAATTTCTTCCACAAACTATATTATAGCTACAAGAGACCAAACAAGTGCTTCCAACTTTGTAATGTCTTTTTTAATTATGAGTAGACTTCTATAATTTTATACACATATTGATATATTTCAACTAGGTGAAGCAACGTGTTTTCTCTTTTCAAAATTTTCACAAAAAATATTTATTATCTAATGTGTTCTTCTCTTTTATCTATACATGTGCAAAATCTTCATATAAAACTATAATGTAAACCTCTCATTTTACTGCCACAAATTTTCTATCACACAAAACATCCTAAACAAAGAACTGTTGTATAGTGGTCCGGTTTTAGATTAGGTTGTTCTTGAAAGACATCACACCATATATATATCCCTATAAATAAGTTATAGGTTGATGTATTGATAGCCCCCGGTAATAGCCCACATTAAATAAAGGAAAAGATTTTTCTTTTGCAAGCTCTCCCTCTCTTCCCTCTCCCCCTCTCTCTCTCTCTCATCCCAGAACAAGAAGATCCTTCTTTTTCCTCATGCAAGAAACATAACAAGTGGTATCAGAGATTCCTGTGATTGTACAAGCCCAAGAATAGGCATTGTAGGCTAATGTAAATCAGCCTCTCCTGTACAAGCCCATTTGAATAAAGGAATAAGAAATTAACGTGCTTGCTCTCTCGCTCTCCTCACTTCCCTCTCTCTCTCTATTTTCCAAGAAGCTAAAGAAAGGCTTCTTCTTCCTCACTCAAGAAGCTTAACAATTGGTATCAGAGCCTGGTGGAGATGATCTCGAGGAAGGAGGAAGGTTCTAGTCGTAGAAAGAGAGGAGGTAATCGATGCCGGTGCCACCGATGGGCGTACTCACGCAAAATTTTTTCAAGTGCGGGAAGTGATCGTACAACAGTTCGGACGTTGAATATGGTTTTGTTCGCCTGAGGCAGAGCGGACGGGAAGCCACGAAGCGTAGCATGTGGAGATGGGTTAAGCAGGCAGGTCACACTGGTATCGTTGTTGGGAGGCCAGACCCACACACGCATGTCACACTAGGCGCAAGAGCGCGAAGGCACAGAGGTAGGAGGTTCACGGGCTAGCTTCTCCACACGTAGGCTAGTGGAGGCGCATGGGCTTGGATCAGTTGCGTGGAGCTGATTGCGTCAGATACATGCGGAGGCGTTGTCGTATCTTGGTCCAGAGAGAGAGGGGGGGGGGGTCATGCGGGCTTGAAGCAGGTTGACATGCGGGAGATCGAACCGAAGGTGTCACACACGTGCCTGGGTTTTTCAAGATATTTAGAGTCTGTGTGGGAGGCCTGGTGTAGGCGCGAAAGGCAGTCCGAACGTGTGCGGTGAAGCTTATGGTCACCTAGGTTAGAGCGAGATCTTGTGCACGTAAAGGCTTCGTTCGGAAGAGAGAAACGGACGGAGGTCATTCATGATTTGCACGGAAGCAGGGATTTGGACTGTTCTTAGAGAGCAAATTCGGAAGTGGAAGCCGGGCCGCATTTCACGTGGGATCAGACTGCGTGCATGGAAGTTAAACACGTGGTTTTGTACGTGGGCTATCCTTCAAGTGGAGTATGGGAGACAAAGGGGTTGTCGAGTGTCGGAGCAGTGAATCAAAACCGACAAGATCAAGAACCTCAATGCCACAGGTTGGTCACAGACTCGGGATCAGACGGGTGTCTCGTGCGAAGTCGCAGGTTGGAGCGCACGAGTGCCCGAGGAAGAATGGCAAGTCAGAGTGTACTCGATGTTGGAGCGCAGCGTGTCGCAAAAGAGCCAATGCGTGAGCCAGAAGCACGCAGGAGTAGGTGATGCACAAGGCACAAGCGTGTGGATCACAGAAGTAACAATGAGATACGCAGATGCACGTGATTTAGAATGTGCAGAAGGATGAGCTAGAGCCGTTGATCGTAACGCACAGTAAAGGCCGTTTACAAGTGAGATTGGGCTCGGTTCGGCGGGTTTGCTCATGGAGTTAGTGCAGGTAGCCAGTCAGATCGCAGCAGCAGGCGCACAAATGGTTCTTTGATCATAAAATCGGACCAAGATAGAGATTGTTGTGTAGTGGTCCGGTTTTAGATTAGGCTATTCTTGCAAGACACCACACCATGTATATATACCTATAAATAGGTTACAGGTTGATGTATTGATAGCCCCCTTATAATAGTCCACATCAAATAAAGGAAAAGGTTTTTTCTATGCAAACTCTCCCTCCATTCCCTCTCCCTCTCTCTCTCTCATCCAAGAACAAGAAGATCCTTCTTCTTCCTCATGGAAGAAACATAAGAACTATTGCCAAAAATCAAAACTTACCATTCAGAATTAGTTTTGCCAATTGAGAGACTAATGCCCATGCAAAACTATAATGGTAACACGTAATAAAGTGATTGTCGGTTAACAAAGTTTGTTGTCAAATTTGTCGCATTGATGCAAATGAAAACAAAAGCATTGGTATGCATGAAGACAGCATACATGCAAAATATCATTAAAGACGAATGGTGATCAAGGGTGCATCATCAACAGGTCAGTAATTGCTTCATTAGGAAATATAATGGAACGAGACATAAGAATATGGAAATACAAAACAAACAGAATTTTATAGCACGAGATTCAATTCAGTCATTACAAGAACAACCATAGGTTTTACCAGGACAATCTAAATTTTAGCAAGAATGTGCTGATTCTTCATTAAACCATATGGACACCTTTTAGGCCTTTTTTTTTCTTTCAAGTGTCTGAATCTTGGACCTTTACTTTATTGATGAAAAACAATACCACTTAACCAAATTTACAGCAAAACTGAAACTATAGAGTGCGTGTACATATGGAATCATTGCAAAAGAAAAAGAAAAATGATTAGGTTCTAAACTGCTGATCTCCCTTCATATACCATTATTTATGAAGCTTGAATAATGTAGTTTGTAATATCATGAGAAAATAGAAATGGCATGGGGTTCTGATACATGTCCAAATAACTTACCTTCAAAATATTAAAGGATAAGTAGCTTAGCTTATTTTTATTATTTGTCCTCCTAAGATAATTGGTTGCACCTAAGAAAATTCTGCAGGGATGGACGAAAAGCTAGTAAGGTTATCACAGTAGTGTCAAATACATACCCGAAGGACATGGAATCAGGGGAAGAAGTATCAATGAAGGAATGTAGAAGGTTTGTGTAGTATGTTCCTTTGGAAATTTAATGCCATACTAGCGAATCGTAACTTGCTTACATGGATACAAGAAAATTGTAGGCAGTGTATTCTGTTTCAAAACATCTTGAGGGCTAAGCATAAAATCTTATATATTTTTTGGTTTCCAGAGCCTGCTAGTACTTAAAATGTGTCAGCTCCAATAATTATAACATGAAATCCATGAGATTATGAATGTAAAATAATCAATCTCCAAAATCACCTAAAATCTAGATTTTTTAGGTGACCACGTAATTCTCTTGTATTTCCATTCATAAGATGGTTAATATACGAAGTTACTTCTCATTATGATTTAAAATTGCACAGACAGAGACGTGCCTTAGTGTAATTTTAAATAAAAGGCAACTAGAAGTACATTTCATATTTGTCAGAAGAGGCATACACCTCATGTTTGTCAAATGAAGCGTAGACATCAATAGAGATAAGGTGCGCCTCAAGGCCACCTTATTTTAATTTCAACACAATTTTGAAAAGTCATAAGCATAAAAAATTAGGGTTTAGGCACTTTAAAAATTTTAATTTATAAAGTTATACATATGGAGTTTATCCATAAACTTGAATTATGGAGGTCAACCTTAGAGTCTAAAGGTTTTTGGTTGAGTAGATCTAAAACGG
Source organism: Dendrobium chrysotoxum (assembly GCA_019925795.1). Taxonomy (NCBI): domain Eukaryota; kingdom Viridiplantae; phylum Streptophyta; class Magnoliopsida; order Asparagales; family Orchidaceae; genus Dendrobium; species Dendrobium chrysotoxum. The sequence goes on from CM034301.1 coordinate 46,825,665, forward strand.
AATATATGGAGTGTAGTTTTAGTAGTAATAAACCTAGTAAGGGGATTGTGACTTTGGGCAATCAAGTCATTAATAAGAGTACACATTTTAGATATCTTGGATCTACTGTTCAGAGTGATGGTGAAATAGATGGGGATATTATCAACAGAATTGAAGTTGGATGGTTGAAGTGGAGGAATGCAACGGGCTTGTTGTGTGATAGAAAAGTCCCCCTCAAACTTAAGGGAAATTCTATAAGATGGTGGTGAGACCTGCAATGCTTTATGGTGCCGAATGTTGGCCATTAAAAGAGAAGCATAGTACTAAGTTAAGTGTTACAGAGATGAGGATGCTCAGGTGGATGAGTGGCTTTACCCTTAGAGATAGGATACGAAATGAGCATATACGTGAAAAGGTTGGAGTAGCTCCAGTGGAAGATAAGATTAGAGAGAGTCGCCTTAGAAGGTTTGGTCACATAAAACGGCGGCCTTCCGATGACCAGGTTAGGAAAATAGAGGTATTAGATTTGACTTATGTTAAGAAAAGTAGAGGTAGACCTAAAAAAACTTGGTTAGAAAATATTAGAATTGATCTTTCTTTATTAGATTTAATTGAGAATTTGACTTTTAATAGGGCACAATGGAGAAAAAGGATTCATGTAGTCGATCCCACGTAGTGGGACAAAGGCTTGATGTTGTTGTTGTTGTAGTACAAAGTTTATACATAAAATTAAACCTATGTACTATAATTAAATCAACCAAATTTGAGAAGAACCACACAACCTCATCTCATAGTCATATGCTACAAAACTGGCATGCCTGCACTCGATGTTGCTACCCTGCCGATGATCCCTTGCTGCTTCTCATCCAATGTGTCTCTTCTTGTTATCAGTAACCCATCTTCTTATTATTAGTATGTAAAAGAAATAATTAACTACAATGATAATTCTAATAAAACCCCTCTAAGTAATAAGAATGTGGAGGTGCTTTTGAATTTATAAATTATGGCCTTAGACTACATAATTATATTAAATTGGGAGTGAAAGACGCTTTTTATTTTGTGTTAACTGTAGCCTTGTATGATCTTTAATGGTCTTATTTAGACTTTTATGATCTTACTTTGACATTTTAATTTGATGTTAGTATTTTACTTATTCTTATATATTTTTGTCTCGCCTTACAGGTAAATAAAAACACCTCAATATACAATTATGCAATACTTTTCTTCATGTGGTAATTAGAGACTGTAAAGAGTTTTAATTACATGAATTAAGGAATTACACTTTTCTGCAAAACATTGTCTAAGAACAAGATTGCATATTGCAAGGATAAAGAGAAAAATGGTATCAAGAGAACGCTCTTCAAGCTCACAAATGTGATAACCAGAGGCAGAAATCCTAGTCATCAGATGCCTGTAACACACGCACAAGGAATGAACACAAAAGGAAAAGCATACTTCTATCGTACAACAAAATTAAAAGAGAGACAACTCCCAAAGCAAATAAAACCATTTGAGTAAAAGCAAAGAAAAATGGAATTGTAGGAGATTTGGAAGAGAGATATTGTCGTTTAAAGTGCAAAATAGAATGCCAGAAGGGAGTAAAGAAAACTACCAGCAACTAGCAAAAGCAAAAGGAAGACTGAAAGTTAGGCACCTGAAGATGCCAGCTAACTTAATAAAGATATTGGAACTTGTTACCAAAGTTCAAGATTGAATTCTTCTTACCTTAAATTTTTTTTTCAGCACTTTAACTTTTCAAAACTCAGACACCCAAAAAAAAAACATGAACACCTGAAAGAACAGCCAATTGTTTAGCCCACCAAGGAGTCCAGCTATCACTATTTCTTCTTGGAAGAAAAGAAAAAAGTGATATTTACCACATTAATAAATTTCGAGGGCAAATTTAAATAGAAAATTCTTGGTCACTTTGCTCAGTCTCACAAGGAAAAAAAAATAATTGGATCTTGTCTTCAAAAATAAGCCCAATTACCACAACAAGATAAACGCCAGAAAGCCTAGTGATTTAAGTACGTAAAATAATCCAACCCAATTCAAAGAAAAGAGACGCTATACATCACAAAACAACAAAGATCACCTAGTGAAAGAAATGACCAATTATTTTAGATTTTACCCAATATTAACTTCCTCAAAAGAACATGTTAATTACTGCTAACAAATACTAAATCAGAACTTGCAACAAAAATAACATTTGCAGCAGTTGAAGTGCCTTCTGTAAAGATAAAGAAAATATTGGGAAAATAAAAACACAGTTTACAACTAGTAAGCTAATCATTTATCAGAGTTTTGAACAAAAAGCAAACAAAAGCTCCTCTTTTCCGACTGATTCTTTATTTTTATTTTTTTAATGATGAGCGGTAAATGGCTGTTTTCCGGCTGATCAGGCAAAACAAGTCACTTGTAAGGGCTGGAGGTTTTCAGATTTAACATATCTAACTACATACATATATATCCTGTTCTAAATGAATCAAAATAAACTAAGAAATTTACCAAACTAAGCAAACTATCCTTGTACATTACCTGCTGCATTGCTGGCAAAATCTCTGCTCCTGGCCACCAACCAACACAATAGGAGTCTTAGAGTGTTCTTCACAAACCTTGTGCCTCCTGTGATACTCCCTGCAGTGGCTGAGATCATTTCTGCATCCATCAACGAGGCATGAAACGTTCTGACTGCCACCGCTTAGCACACGAGGCCTCTTCAACTGCCCGCCGGCCGGCACTGTCGCAGACATCTTCATCGGCATTGCGAAATGCCTCCTCTGCTCCTTCCAGTTATCAGCCACTCTAAAACCCCCCAAACCCCCAAGCTTGAGATCAACGGAGCAGTCAAGGCCTCCTGTTCTGCTCCCACTTGAACTCACCACTGAGCTTAAGTTATCCTCGCCAGTATTTTGCTCCAGTTCTGTTAAATCCCATGGAGGCATCTTGAATTCCCACTCCATAAAAGCAACCCTTTTTAAATTTTATTCCTGCCTTTCCTTCTCCCCTTTTATTTCACTTTCCTGTTTGCTTATTCTTCTTCAACCCTTTCGTTTGTTTTATTTATGTTTGGCAATAACATGCCTTTTTCATTTTGTCTTCGTCCCCTCTTTCAACTAAACCTATTTTACTGGCTACTCTGCCTTCTTCAAAGTATCCAAGCACACTGAACAGCCTAACAACCAGCGTTTTCAAGATATTTGTAACAATAGAGGACGAACTAGACTGTTATGGAAGCCAAAAAGTTGGGAGAAAGACGCAGTTTTTTCGGAAAAATAGAACCAGACTCGTTGGAACTGCAAGTTTAGAACTGTACTCACAAGTCACAAGCTGAGGAGACAGGAATGTAAGAAAGGAAGAAGACGCCAAACCAACAAACTAATTCTGAGAAAATAAAATAATGGCGGCAAAACCAAACATAAGTGACATAACTAATCGAGCTCATTTGAAGATTAAAAAGAATGCATAGGCATTGTAGGATTTGCCAAGTTTCAGGTTTTGAAACTGCCAGGAAAAGGAAAGTTGGAAAAACGAGAGAGAGAGAGAGAGAGAGAGAGAGAGGCCAGCAACAGTCCCCGAAGAAGAAATGGGAAAGCATAGAATACAAAGAAATGGAAGGGGAGCCGACCTAAAAGGCAGGACCTGGGGAGAACAGTCAGTACTTGCAAAGACAACAGGAGCAGCAGGGAGAAAAAGAGACCGATTTTGGGCTATCCAACAATTCAAATCCTGACGAGCATTCCATTTGAGAGCAGATCAATGTGGATTGTATAGTGGAGGATTGTAAGATTGATTGCCCTGTTCGTATGATTAGCCTTCTGTTAATCTGTATTTCATGATTTTAATATAAAATTATTACATATGAAACATTTATTATCACAATTGTGCACATATATTTATATATGAAATTGACATGTAAATTATGGATATTCACCAAAAGAATTTCAACTCATACTATTTTGCTTTTTTTGAATTCCTAACCATTTGATTAGAATACACATAAATACATGAATTCAGTAATTCAAAAAAAAAATATAAAAAATAATTAAATAAATAATTAAATTTGCATGTTATGTATAGAATAAAAGTTATAATATATTGTAATTTAAAGATAAAATCACTAAATTTATATGACTCTTGATTTAGGGTGAGACCCTAACAAATTTTCAAGTTAAGTTGCTCTCTTAAAAAAAAAAATGTTATGGATTTATGAGTGAGCGCATTTCTTTTGTTTAACTGAGTAGGCCACATAATATGTTTAAGAATGGAGAATGTATCTAAATGATTTTATAAATCCTAGCACATGTTTATAAAAATCATAAATTTTTCATTATATATATATATATATATATATATATATATATATATATATATATATATATATATATATATATATATATTACATTTTTAAAATTATTCGAATACCCCATCGGGTTTAGCTGGGTTGGTGAGCGAGCGTGGTTTGGAACCCTTCAACTCACATTCGATTTCCTCTCTCAAGAAACGTGACTCCTTAAATGAGAAGAAAATAAGTATGTGATCTGACACCTGTGAGGCTGGTTGATGCTAGGCCCGCCAATAGATTAATTACTACGTCAAACACCTCCTTTAAAAAATAGCAACCGTTAGATACTCTCATTCCAAATATATATAGGACTGAATATCTATTTTTTTTTTTTAAATCAAGATGACCAAACATTATATTTTTTCAAAAACATTGGGAGTATCTTAGTACTCTTTTGGGAGGGTAGAAGAATGCCTACCCAAAAAATGTACTAAAATTTATGTCATTTTCTTCAAGGTAGAGATATAATCCACACAACTCAAAAATCATAATAATTATTATATATAGCGTGTATGGCAATATAATTAAAGAGTGAGGCCTAGTCTATACTACCGCAAGTAATTGCTCTTCTAGGACTGAATGCAGTATTAGTAGAAAAAGGAAAAGTAAAGCCGGAAAGAAACGATATCAGGATCATAGAAAAAGCAACGGATATAGAGAAAGAATGCATATAGAAGAAAGAGAGAGAAGAGGCTTAGCAGTGCTGCAGTAGCAAAGAAAGAGACAGGGCATTGTTGGCTTTGTTGCGTTCAGACTTTACAATCGAGGAAAAGTACGACAGAGTGGAGGGCCAAGACGCGATCTGGAGTTTGTGAGATCGACGTGGGAAGTTTTAGGAGTCGTAAGCTTTTTGATAGGAGCTGTAGTAGCAATTATTGGAGTTAGGAGCCTTTTTAGTGGATATATTTATAAAATAAATTCTTTAGATATGCAATTAAAGATAAGTTTGCATTAGTGGTATATAAGAGTGTCAATATTAAATTTTTTTAGCTTAGAACAAAATATTATGGTTAGGACTTAACTTGCGTAAGATTAGGGTTGAGTTTAGATTCTTCTAAAATTTTATTTGGGATGATTTTTTCGCTGCTTCTTAAATCAATTTTTTAATAACTTTTTAAATTCTTATATGCATTAAAATTTTTTTAATATTTAAATTGTAATTTTTCTTAATTATTTTGAGTTATCTTTTTCAAATAGGATAATTATGACAATTATGAGTATCAGTCACAAGTAAAATATTTTTTTATGTTGTGTTGCGTCAGTTTGAATTTGATTTTAGTGATATTTGAGTGCATGATTTTGAACAATTTAATAAATGTATTTAAATTTGGGACCATCTGAACTTCAATTTCAGCCAACTTATAGACAAGCTGAACTTCTTGAAGAGACAAACTCAATGACACCAAAATCGGTCCAATCCGAACTCAAATAGGTCCAAATCGAGGGCCCGAAACCTATTCGAAAGCTTCAGAATATTAATTAGATGGTCAAATGATTTCCAAATATGACACACTTAAAGTTGAATCGAGCGGCTTGACGAGACAAATCCAACGAGCACGAGATCGTTGAATTCTAACATCATTAATACACTCAAATGCTAGATAAATAATCCATGATCGAGAGAGTTGATATCGGTCGTTCATTGAAACACTCCCAACATATCATTGATCTTCTTCCTATTTACTAGTCATGTCACTCCCAAAAAACTATAAATAAACCCCTAATTCTTCACAAAGAGAGAAGACGAAGAAAATAAAATGAAGGATCTCTTTTGCTTTCTCAAGCTTGCACCACCAGCCAGATCTCTTCCCCGACCACTGATCTTTGTCGGACTCGAACCACCGACAATCGTCGGACTTCTAGCTATTCATCGGTTGCTGTTGGATATTTTCCCAACAACCAAATATTTCTAGACAGCTACCCAATGGCTAATTAATATGGAATATCCATTCATCGCTAAACATTAATAGAACATTCTATGTTATTGAATATACATCAAGGGGACCAATCTTTTGGAGTTTGGAAATCTTCTTAGCATATTATATTTTTCTTGACCTTGAGTTAAGGGATGAGTTGACGTCATCTGACTATGATTCTTCCGACCTCTATCGTTTGTCAACCACGATCTCTTCGACCATCACTCGACTACGATCCATCTGACATATGTCGCCCATCAACTACAGCCCCTCCGACCACTGTCGTCCGTCAACTATAGTTCCTCCGACTACTATCGCCTGATTATAATTCTTCTAACCTCTGTCACTTGCCAATTACCGTCCCTTCTACCTTTGTCGTCTAACTACAGTCCTATCTACCAAACAAACAGACCAGTTATAATAATTCAAATATGTAAAATAAATTTTCTTGAAAAATATAAAAATTCTAAAATAGAGCACTTTGGCGCTGATGTGGTGAGCGCTAGGCGTTAAGCCATGAACATTATGTATATATTCTTTACACACCCCACAGACTCTTTCACTTGATTGTTTTGCCATGAAGAAATTGAAAGAGGAAAGAGGAAAGAAGAAAGAGGAGAGAGAAAATCCTTTGGATCATATTTGTCAGTCATTCATATTACAGATTTTGATTTATTCATTATAAGTGATTAAGATCTTACTTCTATTTCTAATGATTTTGATTTCTACGAATTTTATCTCTCTTAAATCTATCAAAAATACATTATCTTTTTATTTCATAAGCATTCACTATGTAAGTTTGGATATATTTTAAATTTGATCATTCTAAATGATTTGATATAATTTTATTGCATTTTAAATAAAGTACTGAATGATATTAGATACGTGATATGATAACTCCATGTGATACCCTACTGATCCATGTGATTCACTGATTAGGAGTCATAAGGAGCTGGAGATTGATTGGGAGTTATAAGGAGTCAGGGCGACTAATTCCTGTGATTCAAGAAGAGTTATAAGGAGTACATTAATTGAGAGTTATAAGGGGACAGTGATTGAGAGTCATAAGTGCAGGAGTAAGATACCCTTAAGATATATTCATTGAATATCTGAATACTGATACCGACACTGTTACGAACACGGTATTGATATTGTGACTAACACTAATATCATTTTATGTCATTATCACTATTTAATGTTATTGATTAGTATTGTTGACTATTACTGCTACTGTGATTGATGATGTAATGGATTGAGATGTGATGAACTATAGAAGAATAAATTGATATAGATAATCAATATAGACATTGTTTCATATATTTCTTTATATGATTTATAATATATTATTTTCTTTTATCTTGCATTGATTTCAGTTATAAGATTTTAGTTACCTGTTGGACTATGTGCTCATTACGTGATTTTATATATTTTCAAGAAAGGGTAAACATCCTATAATATGAGACTCTGGACAAGACAAAAATACAATCATATTTCTTTTAGCTATTTATTTGTAAGCTCTAGTTAAATGATTAAAATAAAATACAGATGTAATTATTTCAATATAGATCATGAAGTGTGACACCAACATTCTCTTGAAATCTGCTATCATTTCATTCTCCAACTATGTAATATGCTCTCTACAATATATATTTTAGCCAATGCCCTCTTTTGAGGAAGGGCATTAATTGTAATCAACTATTAATACTAGTGGATTCATTTAAGCTGAGTTATTCCCCATGGTTTTTCTCCTTTTTAAGATTTTTATGTAAAAATATTGGTCTCTTATGAATATTGCATTCCTCTTTTTATATGTCTGTGTGTTGGATCTTCTTTCAAAGTTAAGATGTTAAACTTTATATCTTTCTATCACTGTGAATGTTTCAAGACTCAATAATAACTATTGCGAGCTAGAATATACGCGGTGATAGAGTTATAATTCTACATCTTAGCGTTGCACGAATATCCAACTCACACATAGAGAACACTATTTGTTTACGTGGAATACCCGAGAAAGGGAAAAAATCATAGGGCCTAGCCCAGTTGAAAATGATTCTACTAGAATTTGGGTAAAGTATAATGGTCTGACTCGTCCTTGAAGATGAATAGATTACAAATGTCAATTGAAAGTTTCACAAAAGTCTAGCGTCACTCCAACATCAGGTGGTGGTCCGGCAGCATTCCGGTGTCAGGCAGTGGTCCAGTAGTGGCACTTCAGCGTCAGGCCGCACTCCGGCTTCGGGTTGCACTTCGACGTCCTTTGATGGTCTAGTGGTGGTTCGATAGAACTCCGACGTCCCTTAGTGGTGCGGCGGTGGTGCGGCAGAACTCCGGCGGTGGTGCTGCAGAACTCCGACAGTAGTCGAAGAGGAGCTAGGCGGCTGGAGCTTTCTTCCTTCTCTTCCTTCTTCTTTCTTGGCTTCGATCCCTTTTCAAAAGAAAATGGGGTTCTATTTATAGAATTCTTGAGTGGCATGGCTTGTAAATAAGTGGAAGATCAATGGTAAATTGGGAGTGGTTCGGATGGACGTCCGATCTTGATTCCTGCGATCTTGCACTGTTCAATAGACCTTTGACTATCTTAATGATATCAGAATTTGATGATCTTGGGCTCATTGGATTTGTCTCGTCGAGCCACTCGATTCGATTATAAGAATGTCATGATTGGAGATCGCTTGGTAACCCAAATTGTGGTTTGATCCTTTCAAAAGTGCTTTAAGTCTTTGATTTGGACTCATTTGGGCTCGGATTGGATTGATTTTAGTGTCGTTGGGTTCGTGTTTCCAAGACGCTTAGTTCGACTGTAAGTTTACATAAATCAAAGTTCGGATGGTCTCAATTTTAATTTTTGAAACTTCCAACTTGATTTTGCCTCAAGATTCGTGCCTGATCAAGATAATTTTTTGATGACATGTTATTTTTTATCTTGTTATTTTCACTTAATGCTAGGGCTGCAAGTGAACTAAACGTTCGACGAGCTACTCGATGCTCGGTTCGATTAAAGCTCGTTTGTGATCGTTTAACTAACTAAACAAACAAACTTGAACAATATTTTAAATACTCGATCCTTAAATTAACAAGCTTGAACACTAATGTGTTCGGTTCATTTATGTTCACGAACAAAATCATTTGAAGTTCGTGAACAAGCTCGACATTAAGCTCTATAAAAAGCTCGATTCGTGAGGCTGACTATGACATTCAGTAGTTCATTAAGGAAGAAAATTCAACAGTTCATTTTGATTGCTTAGAATGGTGGAAGGCTAACTTCATATTTTTGTTTGTTCAATAGATTGTTTGCTAAATATGTTTATGAACATAGCTAGTTAAGGCTTATTTGTTTAAAGCTCGATAAACACTAAACGAATCAAATATGAACCGAACATGAATCAAACATGAACACCCTTAAATTAAATGAACCAAACATGAACACAAATAATAAAGCTCGAATCAAATATGAACCAAACTTGAACAGGCTAATGATAAACGAATTCAAACATGAACACTCACATACTCGGCTCGGCTCGGTTCATTTGCAGCGCTACTTAATGCCCTTATTATAACATATGTAAATAAGTTATTTTTATTTCGTTTTAAACTTGCGGTTTATAAAGAGTAAGGACAATATCGTCCAAATGCTACGAATTTTAACATACACACTATCAGTCTATGAGGATTTTCTATCTAACACTCCGAGGAATTAGATTTCGCCGAATTAATTAGAAAGAATTACGCGTGCCCTCAAATTATTTTTTATTCATAAAATTAATACTAGTATAATAAACTGATATAATTGCATGACATAAATTTTAATAATTAAGTACTTAACAAATATCATTGAGGACGGGCTCTTCGCTGACCAGTTATATGCATTACAAACTCGAGGTCTTTTTCAGTCTGATGCAATTTTTTATAAAAATAGTTATGAAATTATTGTGAAAACAAAAAAATCTTAAATCAAATATATAATATATCAAATTATAGTTTTTTATAGCTACCACATATTAGCAAGGCTTCGTTTGCGATAACTTAACCACTATTTTTTTTATTGCTTTAAAAGGATTTGTGGACTAAAAAATTATTGTAGAATATAGTATGAAAAATATCTCAAACAAAGCCTTAGACTTTGTTGGTTAGCTTTCTTGCAGCTTTGTAAAATTATTATAGAGAACGTAGTTTTTTAAAAGCTATTGTAGAAATAATCTTCCCAGCACCAAATTTTACAAAAATAGTGAAAAAGTAGTGATCAAATAAAATTGTAATTGTGATATGAAAAATAAAGCAGTAAGAAAGTTGTCTAAAATGAATTCTAAGGCTTCGTTTGGGATGACTTTTTTGTTGCTTCTTAAAGCAGTTTTTTAATATAAAAATTTTAATTTTTGTACTAAAAAATTGTTTTAAAAAGCAATAAGAAAGCCATCCCTAATGAAGCCTAAGGCTTCATTTGGGACAGCTTTTGACCATTGCTTTTTCGTTACTTTCAAAAAATTTGGTCTAGAAAGCTGCTTTAAAAAACAATAAGAAAATTATCCCAAATAAAGTCTAAGGCTTCGTTTTGAACAGCTTTCTTATTATTTTCTAAATTAATTTTTTAATATAAAATTTTATGAACTTGAAATATTTGTATTAGGAAACTGCTTTAGAAAATCATAAAAAAGCTGTCCCAAATAAAATTTAAATCTGATTGCAAAAAAAATATTTTTTTTATTATATATTTTTTAAAATAACAAAAAGTAATAAAAAATAACAACTAAATAAAATTATTGCTACTAAAAAAAACCCAAAATAAACACTCAATGTTATATGCATCATAAAAAATGACATTGAATGCTAAATATATCTCATTAATATATTTTAATTTATTAAAATAAAATATAATGTTTTAGAAAAACAAACTAAATTGGCCCCACCTGAACATGAATCCCGGCAATCTCTGTACCTAAGTCTCCCCTAGCTTTAAAAGCAAGGAAACAAATCACACAGCCATGAAGTCAAGGGATACAAATACATGACTCAATTGTCAAAAGCGGCATTCATTTCCTGAAAAGCTTGATGGCGAACTGACTACAAAACTATGGCTGCATGTGATGATTATGTGCCCAGCTGACTTCACTGTACCCTACATGCCATAATTTATCAAACCATACTTTAACTCTATTTCAGGCCATGAGAGCTGGGCGATCGAGTTCCTTTTTTGGGCCATTAACGGCCTGTTTAGCGAGAAATTATTATGTATGGAGTCTAAATCATTCGAATTTATAAGAGTATATAATAAATACATAGTATTTATAAACACTATATATTTAATGTATATTTGTTATTAAACCTCACAAGATACGTCTGGACTCCGAACAATTTTGTTATCGTATATTTATTTAATTATTATTTAATGTTTTTAAAAATTTTCATGACATGAAGATAATTTTTATAACTAAATTTACTAGAATAATGGAATAGCTTTTAAAAAAACTATTATCTACTCATAATACTTTTTTATAAAATTGGTTTCTCCAAATCCTTAACAAAAATTAAGGGATTATTAAGACGGTTGCAATGTTTTATAATATTGATTTGTGAAATTGAAGTGAAAAAAATAAATTTGTTATTATAGTTACAAAAATATATATTCCCACTACAGAAATTATGAAGAGCTGTGTGAAAATAAGAAGAAAATAGTAACCAAATAAAATTATAGCTACCGTTTGAAAAATAAAGCAGTCAAAAAGTTATCTCAAACATACCCTAAGATGAACCCAAATCGACTTTTAACCTATTTTATTAATTTTTTTGAAAAAATTATATCTAAGGACGTCCTGATTAAAAAATGATCCGAAAATTTTTTTATAATTAATTTATATTTCACTAAACTTAAAATAAATTTTAAAATTTATTCTACTGACCCATTTCTTTTTTTTTTTTTTTTTCATCAACTGTAGGTGGACACCTACTCTTCTAATTAATTTTCATATTGTTACAAATTTGCGCGTGGATAGGCTGAATCATGCTTGCTTGCTATTTGATCAACTCTGCTCAATAATTGAAAGACCGACAGGTGAGCGCATTATTAAAAAAAAATGTGGATCTCATTCTTCTGGTGTACTTAGAAGAGAATCTAGCAACGTCTATGCCCAATTTCTAAGTTAAAAAATGTTGACAAATGTGCAGCAAAATTTATAGTGACTCTAAGTATATTTATATTATATTATAGTTTTTTTTTTTGCGATATTTAATTCAATTAAGATAAATTTATACATATATTATATACGTAAAGTTCAAAATTAAGATCTCTTAGTTGATAGTCAAAACTTTCGATCAACAGTGCAAAATGAACTGCATTATTATAGTTAGTCATAAATATAAATCAGCGAAATCAAATAAAAGTAGATTGCCTCGTGCAATAGAACATATTAGTTTGTTAGGTTTCACACCCTTGCATCTTTTTCATGTGATAGCAATGGATATTTCTTTTAACAAGATGGAAACTTCTAGGAAAGCGAGAGAGAGATCCTTCATTTACTTAGAAATTATTAGAAAAAAGAAAATTTTTAAGGAAATAAAAATTAAATGATAAAATAAGATTTAGTTAATAAAAAATGCAATACTCTTGTGTAATAAAAAAAAAGTTTATTTTGTATGGCAAAAATGGAAGTCAATTTTTTTTTTTTTTTTTTTTTGTCTTAAAACAAAGTTACAGCTTTGTACTTCCAATAAAATGTTATTTTTTTCTCAAGTTATTTTGTATTCCTGCTATGCAAATAAATAAATGATTTATTGTTACAAGGAAGGACTAGGTGTGCATGTCCTCCATATTACATAATCATATGATTATTTATTAAGGTTATATATTAAAATTTTCAGTCATTTGAAAAGTAAGAACTAAGAATTGGCAACAAAATATAAATCAAAGAATGTACATATTTACATGAAAATTTCCCTGTACATGTAAAAATTAATCAAGGGCAAAATAGAATAATTCGCTAGAAAACAATTATAAGAGATGAGTGGCGATAATAAGGGTCTGTACGACCTAATTTGTAGCCCCTGAGCCTCCAATAATACGTATTGACCCAATTCCTTTACTATCATCATATATCCCTAAAAATTTTCTCATAGTTTAAATTACATCATATATATTTCACACTATGAGTTTTTACGATCAAATTGAACAGAATTCAAATCACAAACTCTAAGTATATATCATGCATATTTGATGGTATATGATCTAATAATTATGTTGATGTCTATAATTTTTCACAATGAATTTTAAGAATTTTTAGTGCTTAAAATAACGGGTGCATAGTTTACCCCTTATAGTGAAAAACTACATCAAGAGCCCATGAATTTGTTATGGGCTGTTATTTTCAACATCTAAGCCAATAACTCAAATAATAGGTTACAAAATGCATAACCTTCTTGTCCTTGTTAAGACTCAAGAATTCTACCATTCTGAGGACACTTTACACCAAAAGAGCAGGAAAATTAAAACCATGAATCATCATGTGTTGAAATTATCTTAGGCGTCATTTGAGATAGTTTTTTTTACCATTTTTAAAAATAACTTTCTAGTATAGAAATTTTTTGAAAGCAATAAAAAAACAGTGGCCAAAAGTTGTTCCAAACAAAACCTTAGCCATTTTCGGCTTAATATTATGTTTTTTTTATTGAAAAAAAAAATCTTAAGAATATTTTGCCGAAATTTACGTCAAAATGGGTTTAAAAACCCTTATATTTGCATTGAGATTAGTGCTTATATAATGATATCATAAGCTACACTTATCTCAACATAAATTTGAGGGTTTTTAAGTCCATCTGATGTAAATTCCACCAACTTGTCCTTATATAAAATTTTTCCTCTTTTATTTCTTTCGAAAATTAATAATGAATATCTAAATGTCATGGAAATTAAAATACCATAAAAATATTTCTTATGTGAGAATTAATCTTTAAAATGTAAGTAAACCAAAAAACCAATATTGGCTAGCACCATAACTTTTGGTGGTAGCCAAAAGACTCTTCTTTAAATATAGGCTGAATTCAATGTTAGAATTTTGTGATCATTTTTAAATTTTTGTCAACTAAATTTATTGCGTCCTTAAAAATTTGCAGCTGTAAAGAGATGTATAGTTTAACATCCCAGCTTTGTACAAAAATCCAGCACACATACAGATAAAAAAGAAGAATGCAACGTTCATAAGAGACACCAGAATTTTTAGGTGCAAAACCATGAAAAGGTAAAAACCATGGGGCCTTGCCTAGTTGAACTTATTCCACTAATGTTGGTGGTTGATTAAAGATAATTCTCATCCTCGGAAGAGGGCATTGGCTCAATGAAATAAATATACATTATACAGAAAACATTATATAGTTGGAGAATAACATGATAGTTATTCTCAAGATAGTGTTGTCATGTTCATTTGATTGGTAGGGTCGTAGTCAGATGATAATGGTCAGAGGGATTGCAATCAGGAGGCAACAATGGTCAAAAGAATCGTAGCCAGCATGTGATGGCGGTCGGAGAGACCATAGTTGACAAACGACGATGGTCAGAATAAGCGTAGTTGGCGAGCAACGGTGGTTAGAGAGATAGTAGTTGGTGGGTGACTATGGTCGAAAAGACTGTAGTCAGTGAGTGACAATGGTCGCCTAGAAGGACTGTAATCGGTGGACGATAGTGGTCGAAAGGATCGTAGTCATTCAATGGTGGTCAAAAGGACCATAGTCAGCACGTGATAATATTTGGGGAGGAGATTTGACATCGATAGCATCCTGGAAGAGTTTCAATGATAGTTGGAGAATGGGCAAAAGTCTGGTCTAGATTAGTGGTCGGGAAGAACTCCAACGATGACAGCATTGGATGGAGAGTACAAGAGATCTCTCAAGTTTTCTCTCATCTCTTGCTCACCTATCCTGACTTGAAATTATTTAATCACATATAATGAGCTAAAAGTATAGTAGGTCACCAAAACCTACAACTGAATTCAAAGTACAGTAAAAGAGTAATATGCATGTTAAAGATTAAATCATAATAGTAGTAGTCATAAATCATTAAATTAGTACAATAATAGTAAAACTCCAATGTAGTAGCAGTAAAATCTATAAATTATAAAACACCACGGTACATTAGCTAGTAAAGTAGTAATCCAATATAAGTGTTAAATCTATAAATCAATCATGTCTTCGTAATCGGATAAAATATCAGATCAAAATATTAGTAAAGACTATCAAAATTAAATCAATGTAGTAAAATCATATAAGAATGTACACATGCTATCTATGCCTCCTATATCACATGATCAATATATCATATGCTTAGTATAAGTACATTGAATCAATATTATCAAATAATATCGGTATCCAGATCAGTAATAATTATAATCTAGTGGCAGAAGTAGTAGAACAATATAATAACAGTAAATTTGTGCAGTACTAATAAATTTGTACAACAATAAGAATAATATCTCAAAACATACATTTCAGTAATCACACTAAACATGTTAAGAGTTCTGGCTATAATGGTGTTTTTCAGTGTTAGTATCAGTATTAGTAAACCGTTGGCTCAATAAATAAAGTTGTCACTCTTTGCCCATCGGCACAGTAATAATCTTCTTATAACTCTCAACCGGTGTATCATATGAATTAGTAAATAAAGTCATCACTCTTTGCCCGTTGGCCCGCCATCCTATACAGGTTAACTAGTCTCCAACCAACGGGTCAACCAGTCTTTACTTATCTTTTATACGGTATGCACATTATTATCATAATATTATAATAGTAATAACGACCAACTATTACTTAAGCACATATCTACATTTATTTATAATATGTTGTAGCAAATAAAGCATAATTGAGCATAATTCAGAAAATGCCAAAATGTCATAACAATAGATAATAAAAATCATACTGAGCAAAAAATCATAATATTGGTGAAATCAGTTTGTAAAACGGACATCTGATGGTCCAAAAATTTTCACTTGTATTGATAAGTGCCAATTTCTTAACAAAATTTTACCGACGTCCAAAAATTACAAAAAAATTTGTGCAAATAAAATACTATAATAACAACACTATGACAAAGATGATTTATAATTTGGACTTATAATGACTCCAAAAAAATTATTTATCTAGGTCAAAATACGGGTTATTACACAAGACTAGTAAATATAGAGAAGATCAATGACATATTGGGAATGCTCCATCGAACGGCTGATATCGATTCCTTTAATTATTAAGCTTTTATTCAGCATTTAAGTGCCTTAATGATGTCAAAATTATGCAACCTTGGGCTTATTGGATTTGTCTCGTCGAATCACTTGATTCAACCATAACCATGTCATATTCAAATATCATTTGGTAATCCAATTAATGCTCTGAAGCTTCCAAGTTTGCTTTAGCTATTTGATTTGGGTTCACTTGGGTGTGGATCAGCCTGAAATGTGTCATTCGGTTCGTTTCTTTTAGAAATTTAATTTGACTATAAATTTGATAAAATTGAAGTTTGGATGATTTCGAATTTAATTTTGAAAATTTTTTATTCATATTTGCATCGAGATTCACACCCAATCAAGATAATTTATTGGTGACATGTTAGTTTCCCTCCTAATTTCGAACATCGAAACTCCAAGAATCCAAAATTATGTGTCGAAGCAAAATTAAAATTTCAGACAAATTATGAGATGAGACTGCCCACCGAACATCAACGTGGACCATGCCTCAGGGCTGTGAACCAAGTATAATGTCCCTGATCAAAAGTTTAACACACATTGAAGTTGGCATGATGATTAGATTGAAAAATGTTAAAAATTTGAGTTTCAAAAATTTTAAAATTACCCTAAATTGATTGTAGAGGCTCCATATGGCTCGCAAAGCATCAAAATTGAGTCTAAAACTTCAAAAATTGATTCTGGGGAATCTAAAGCCATCATAATTGGATAGTCCGGGCAAAAAATCAAGCTTAAACATGACTTGGTGGCTGAACTAGCTAGTCCGCCGGCCGACTATTATTATAACTCAAAAATTAAAAAAAAATATTTTCACCTACAATAATAAAAAATATTTTGGAAGTCATTATAAGCCCAAATTATAAACCGTCTTTGCTATAACATATACTTTATTATGTTTTAGTTTCACTAATTTTCTCATAATTTTTTAGCACTAGTAAAATTTCTTAAAAAATTGGCACCTATCGGCACAAGTGTGCTTTTTGGGACTGTTAGGTGTCCGTTTTGTAAACCAATTTCATTCGATCATTCTAGACATGCTTAGTAAACTTTTGAATATTTTTTTCATTATTTTTGGATCTCCAAATTTGGAGTTATAAATAAATTTATAAGAAATTTTTGCTAAAAATAAGATAATTGGCTTAATTACATTTTTGCCCTTTTGAATATTTTATTATAAAATAATTTCCACTTAATCAAATATTAAGTGCCATTTGATATTTTGTTAATAGGGAATCGAAAATCGAAAATTTATTTTGGGAAAAAATTAAGAGAAAAAGAGAGAGGAGAGAAAAAGATTAGGGTTTGGCAGTCGTATAGTCATTTTCATCCGTCGGTCCAGTTGAGAAATTTATTTGTCTCGAGGTAGGTTATATTTTGCCTATTTCAGTTTTCAATAATTTGATATTTTTTCAATCAAATTTATATTTTTGTTACCGAAAAATGAGGATAACTTTTTTTAGCAAAACTTTTACCACGTAACTTTTTATATTTTATAGAGATTGAGATTATGTACATTTTAAGTATATTTTAAAAATTTTTGACAAGTGATTTTAAAAAAGTAGCAATCTTTGCCAACTTAAAAATTTATTTTGATATCTAAAAATAGTACTTCAAATCAATTAAAGCTTGAGAATGTTGTTTTGCATAATCTCTGATAATTTGATTATATTTTTGAAATAGTAATTTTTTATTTAGTAGTATTTCGGATGCCTATCGTTAAGACATTTTGATAATACCTGAATTTAATCTAATTATATTTTAATTAATGAAATACATCAAAAATATGAAAGAAATGTGATGTTATACCAGTGCCAGTCGATAAGCGAGGAGGGATTCTATTATGCAATGGTGAGTGGGTGACCAAGGTGGGATGCTTTTTTGCTGGCACCAATGAGCGACCTAGGTGGGATTCTATTATGCCAGAGCTAGTGGGCGATCGAGGTAGGATTCTGTTATACCGAGGCCTACAGGCTACTAAGTTGGGATTCTATTAACAAAGCTATGTAGTTTCGGGTTATATTAGGTCAGGTTGTGACAGATGTCACTCATCGACGGCAGGCGTGCACGTGTTTTCACATTCGTGCACTCAGCACGAGCATGGGGGGCACCCCTTTTGCCCTTTTAGTACATTTTTAATTAGGGGCGGAAGCAAGTGCAGCCTCATTTGAGGCATATGCATTTTTTAATAATATATTATTTAATATATTTTATTATTATTATTATTATTATTATATACATAAATATTAAAATTAGTGAATTTTGACTTTTAAATTCCAAAAAACTCTTAAATTTTTTTTGAAAAAGTTCAAGATAATTATGGAAATTCTAGAAACACTTTTTATCTTCCATTTCATGGCACTTATAAATACTCCTCCTGAGGGTGGGGGACAAACACAATCATTTGTGCCGATCCAAGCCCTTATTTGAATTGGTAACTCGAAGGTTATTAGCTGCGAGCAAACCTTTGTTCTCTTGTGTCAATCCTATTATTTTTTGGATTGATAGCTCGAAGAATGTAGGTGGTGATCAAAGTCAGGTTCTCTTGTATTAGTCTAAATTTTCCCTTGGATTCGTGACTCAAAGAACATTGGTGGTGATCAAAGCTCTATTTTCTTGTAAAAATTAGAAACGACTCAACTGTGGCCTCTCTCGGGAGGAGATTTGGAAGTAGCAACGCTTGGGAGAAAATTCGATGATAACCAGGGGACAGGCGAAAGTCGAGTACTTATTTATGGTCAGGAAGAGATCTAACAGTAGTAGCACCTAGGTGAAGACCCGATGATAGTTAGCAGATGGGAGGACTTTCGGTGATGGTTGATGGTTGAGTTGTGAGTTGATGATGAAGATCGATCTGTATTTTGTTGGAGATAATATGTATATATGTTAACGGGGGCAGACATCAGACAACTTAAAGGAGGGGGTCCAAAACTGTGTCGACTGCAACTGTCTAGTGACAGGCTAATGGTATCGACCGAGTAGACGCACAATGGGGCTCTAATCTTTTCTTGAAGGAGCTGAGAGAAATTCTTCGAACTGCCTTGTGGAAGAGGTTGATGGAATCCGTTAAGGATATTTGAATTTTTTGAGTTTCTTCTTCAGAGCATTGCTCGATGAATTTAACATGTATGGAGGATATTGGGAAAATATACTAACGATGCTTGACTTATCCAAGGTCGTTTGTCAAAGCATTACTCAATGATGTCAACCTGCATGCAAAATGTTTAAAAAGTTGTTAAGGATGTTTGACATATCCAAAAAATTTTATCAAAGTATTTCTAGATGACATTAACCTGTGTGGAAGAAGCCGAGAGAATCCACCAAGAATGTTTAACTTATTCAAGATTTTTTGTCAGAGTATTATTCAATGAGATTAACATGAATAAAAAATGTTGAGAGAATCCACCAAGGATATTTGACCTATCCAAGATTATTTATTAGAGCATTACTCGATGACATTAACATATATGGCAAAAGTTGAGAGAATATACCAAAGATGTTTGACCTATTCAAGATTATTTGTCAGAGCATCACTCGATGACTTTAACCTATCTAGAAGAGGTCTGGAGAATCCACCAAGAATATTTGACCTATCCGAGCTTGTTTGTCAGAGCATTGCTCAATAACGTTAACCTATATAGAAGATGTCGAGAGAATCCATCAAGGATGTTTAACCTAGCCGAGGTTATTTATCATAGCGTCGCTTGATGACATTAACCTGTTTAGAAGAGATCAAATCAAATCTCCTTGGGATCGATTATACCATGATTGAGAGGGGGCGAATGTCGTGTGTATCCCAAATCAAAAGTGAAGATTAATTTATCTTTAGACTATTATTGCCTTTTTGAGGTAGAGATAAAGACATTGCCGTCTAGCTGTGAACTGTATAGGGCTTGAAATTTACTTGAAGCATCCTTGCATTTATTGGGAGCTTTATGAAAAATAATTGCTAGTGACATTGTTATGGACGTTAAAAATATTGGAGGAAATTTTCTTGGCCATAGTCGCATTTGAGGTTGCAGCCAAGATTGCTCTACAGCAAGGAATCATTTCCCACAAAATTGATGTAGTGACGACTAATAGTTGATGAGGGATAATACGTATTTACTATTGCAGTGTTGTCCTCAATACTAAAGGTCTTATTTTGGACATGATAATAAATCATGATTGAGGGACTACCTCACTTCAATCATGCCCAAGGCGTTGATGTGAACGGCCTTTGGAGGTTGAAGCAAAGGTTGCCCCCCAACAAGGAATTAGTTCTCACAAACGGTGTCAAACTGTTGCATCCTGAAAAATTTGCAGCGGTAGAGAGATGTATAGTTTGGGGTTAGATCAGACTGAATCATGTGTCATTGGGTTTGTTTTCTTGAGATATTTAATTTGACTGCAAGTTTGTTGAAATCGGAGTTTGGATGATCCCAGATTTAATTTTGAAAGTTTTCGATTCATATTTGTATCGAAATTCGCATCCAATCAAGATAATTTTTTGGCGATATATCAAAATTAATTAACACCAACAATTTAGTTAAATAATCATCTCATGGATGGATCAATTCAGTCAAATAAACTTTGAAACCATTGAGGTCATCTGAGCCAGTTGTATCTTAATTACTTGGCCTTCGCATCCTTGAGAGATTTTTGTTTACTCTTAAGAACAATAATGGAAAACAAAAATTGCACAGTACAAGAGAATTATGACTTTAACTTCATATTTAAATGCCTATTTATAATTTAAATTTATTTTTTTTAATGAAAAAATTTTATCATACAAATTAAGGCTTCATTTGAAACTGCTTTTTAATTGCTTTATTCCTCAGACAGCAATCATTATTTTTGTTTGGCTATAGTTTTTCGTTATTTTCAAAAAATATTTGTGCTAGAAATTTGCCATCTACGTCAGCTTTAAGAAAAGCTATATTCCCCATAACAATTTTACAATCACATTTATAAAAAATTATAGCCGTCCCAAATAAATCTTTAGTCACGATCATGCCATGAAGTTAAGGTATCTAATATTTACGGTTGTTTTATTAATATGCACATTTAGGAGTTTATAATATTTGACTATCATAATTATTAAGAGAGAGAGAGAGGACCTTATGGTATATATGAGAAATTAGTAATGTGATTCTTCATTATCAAAATTATAGTGAAATCACAAAACGAAATGTATTCCAGTATTTTCCAAAATAATTTCAGCTATCAACTTCCTGAATCTACTGCAGCAACTCTTTATTAAAAT
Organism: Dendrobium chrysotoxum; assembly: GCA_019925795.1. Lineage (NCBI taxonomy): Eukaryota > Viridiplantae > Streptophyta > Magnoliopsida > Asparagales > Orchidaceae > Dendrobium > Dendrobium chrysotoxum. The sequence goes on from CM034301.1 coordinate 46,847,361, forward strand.
TAATCTAGACGGTTCATCCATAGCTGTTCTGATTATATTAGCCAATGGATTGGAATATGCTCTATTGCTTAACTAACTCCTCTGTTACGTACGTATAAGCTTATTGTAGCAATGAATTTGCTGTAATTAAAAGGCCAGATGATATCACCGTTACTACTTTTCAACTTATCTATTTTCCTTCTTTATTTTTGCTGAAACAAAATATTGCTGAATCCTTCATAGTATCAGAGAGGTAGCTCAACCGCATAAGTCTTCTCCAATGGGCTATTTGGGCAATCAATACTCCTGCATCTTCTTCATACACCAATCCTCCACTTGCTGCAAAAAAACTCTCATTTCTTCCATAGTTGAACCGCAACCCGCCCTTATCTTTACCCATGTTTGTGGCAAACGGCATTAACAATCATCTAAGTACACTGGCGTAAGGTTTCTTTAATGTGGGGGGTACTATCAAACTAATAGGGCCCTTGGAGGATATTAGTCTTTTAACGGCATTGAACATCAGGTTCACTGTGAATGGAGTCACTTTGCTTTTATATGTTGGCACTGCACTAATATAAATTTTCAACCCACTACACAAAAGGCTCTTTCAGCATGCTTATCTGTGACTTCTCAGAACACGTATCTTGATACAAAGTGTATCATCGCACCTGATCATTTAAGATTTTAATCAATTAAAACAATGATAAAACTATCAAGGAAACCATCAGATCACAATAGGGAATGGTCTGAATATGCAAATTATAGTCAATCCTTTGTTAATGAGCTTGTTGCTAATAATCACTAATCATCTCCTTTTACTCCATAATTTTGAAATTAAGGATTTGACGACCAATCATCTCTTACTGCATGGATCCAACCATAATGGGCTTTATTGTAGTCGTCTTTCTCCCGCCAGCCAAATAAATTTGCAACTGCAGCTTTTATCTTATCCATTGTCAATCAAGATCTTTGGCATAAGCAGCTAGGCCATCCTCATCATTTTACTCTATCTATTGTAGCCAAAAAAATTCCATCTATTTATATTTTTGCAAAATTTTCCTTGTAGTCTTGCGCTCAACTTAAATGTCACTAGTTACCTTTCTCTTTGTCATGTGATTCCAATTTTAAGCCATTTCAATTTATACATTCTGATGTTTGTGTCCCCTCTTTTGTCTAGTCTTAGCAATTTTTTTGTTATTATGTCATATTTGTTGATGAGTTTTCTCATTATTGTTTGTTATATCTTATGCCCTATAAATCTAAAATTTTTGCTATATTCCAACAACTAAAAAATGTGACAGAGAAATAGTTCAATGCTTCGCTAATAAGTTTGAGATCCAATGGTGATGGTGAATACACTAGCAGGGCATGTAATAACATTCTCATTCAAAATGGCATCTCCCATCAATACTCCTATCCTTACACACTTGAACAAAATGATATAGCAGAACAAAAAAATAGACACATTATTGAAACCATCATAACTCTATTACTCAATGCCAATATTCCTTACAATTTATGGGTTTATGTTGTCCTCACTTCAATTTACCTTATCAATAGTATATTCTCTCCTACTACTAATAATCTCTTGCTTAACAAGTCACCAACGTATCATCACCTTAAAATTTTTGGATGCAAGCACAATCCTTCTTTACCACTACAAGCCAAAAAAAAAAAAAAAAACTAGCCCCTACATCTCTCAACTGTGTTTTCCTTAGACATACTTCATCACATAAAGGTATCAGGGTTATAATCGTCTTACAAGGAAAATCACAATTGCTCAACAATTCATTTTTCATGAAAATGCTCTGCCATTTCATATCTTTCATTCAGATTATTCAATATTAATACAACCTATAATTGCTTCTAACCCACCACCTTTCACACTTGCCTATTTCTGGTAACTCTTCAAAATTTCAAACTATTTCATCCACATCACCCTCAGCTAAATCTTTTGTTTGTTTACCAATCCCTCTATCTCATCTAGCACTCAACCATTTGAGCTAACTTTTTCTTAATCACTTTCACCCTCTACCTCAAATACTTCTTCTTGGTTATAGTCACTTTTAGTATCTTCCCCATTCAAATTAATACATGCTCCAACTCTTCATCCCATGCTTATCGGTTTCAAAACTGATAAGCTTAACCTCCTGATCTCCTTAACCTCTAACACCATACTACTTCCATTGGCAACCTTACTAGTTATTATGTTGCAATTAAGTATCATTATTGGTGGAAAGAGATGTCTGAGGAGTTTCATGCATGACAAAATTAGGGAGCTTGGATATTAGTTCCTCCACATCCTCAACAAAATGTACTTACAGTAAGTGAATTTTTAAAACTAAATTTAATTCAAATGATTCTATTGCCTACTACAAGGCATGTTTGGTGGCTCATGACAACAAATAAGAATATATATATATATGGACTTAACTTAATGAAAACCTTCAATCTAATTTCTAAAATGTCAATGATTCATGTCTTCATTTTAATTTTCTTACAATAAAATTGGGTGATCAATAAACTAAGTACCCCACTTTTCTTTTTTCATGGCATGCAAACTAATATCTCAATTATTTTTTTTATGGCACACTTTTAAACTCTCTCTCTCTCTCTCTCTCTCTCTCTCTCTCTCTCTCTCTCTCTCTCTCTCTCTCTATATATATATATATATAATGATAAAGATGCAATTGCAACTGCTCTTAATGATCTTAACATCATATTATGACTAAAACATCTTGGGCCCATCGCTCAATTTCTCAGAATTCAAATCGATGCTATAGCAACTGAGCTTCTCATGAATAAGACCAATTATGCTTGTAACATTCTTCTCCATGCATGAATGATAGAATGCAAGGCCATTAGGAATCCTCTGCCGGCCAAATCTATAACAACACCTAATTCCTCAATTGTGTTCTTCACCCAACATTATATTGGGACTTGGTTAGCTCATTCCAAAATGTCATTACAACTAGATCCAATCATTTAGATGCTGTAACAAGTCGATTAGTATATGAATTGCCGCACCCTAGGATTTAAATTTAAAGAATTGTATTCTTCATTCTAACCAGTTAATCACATTTAACCAGAGCTTACAATTTCATATAAATTGTGGAAAGAAATATATTTATTCATCAGTATGTACAATTATTACAAGCCCCAAATATCATATATATAATAGTCATGTTATAAAAGATTAGCTACATAACTATAAATACATAATGTTTACAAAATAAACTATAAGCACTGAAAAGAACCATACATACTATCTAGAATCTCATATCATATGATCATTATCCTTTCCTAAAAAATATGTAAAATCATGAAATGAACATATATCCCAATAAGTAATAAAAATCTTACAACTGAAATCAATGCAATATAGAAGAGAAATAATATGTTGTAAATCATATAAGAAAACTATGCATCAATATCTGTAATCTGTGTCTGTTAACTGTGCCACTTAATCATATCAATTTATCAACTAGTCTATCCTTATCATTCAGTCAGTTTTAATCAGTTTCAATCAATCTTTCACATCATTCTATCGATAACAATAACATCATCAATATAATATCAGTAACAGTACTCAGTAATAATATCAGTAGTAGTAATTAATAATGGTATCAATATAATATCAATAATAGTGCTCCGTAACAGCATCAGTATAGTATCATTAGCAGTAATCAATAATGATATTAGTACAATATCAGAAATAGTATTCCCTAATAGTATGAGTATAATATCAGCAACATTAATCAATAATGGTATCCACACAATATCAGTGATAGAAATCAGTAACAGCATCCGTATTTTCAGTATCAGATATTTAAATAAGGACATCTTGATCTTGCTTTTGACCTTTTAACTCCCAATCAGTCGCCCCTTATGACTCCTAATCAGTAAACTCCCCTTATGTCTCCCAATCAGTAAACTCTTTATAGCTCCCCTTAGTGAATGATGTGAATTTGCCACCCCGACTTCTTATAACTTCCAGTCAGTCTCCAACTCCTTATAACTCCCAATCAATGAATCAATAAATCTTGAGGGTATCATGTGGGGTCAATATATCATATATCTTATATTAATTAGTATATTATTTCATCAAAATAATCAATATCCATTCAGGACATCATTCAATACATATTAGTCATATCAATCATCTCAACTCAATCATATTCCAATATTCTCATGTCAATGCCAGTACATTACTTTCAACCCAGTTTTAGTATACCTTTTCCCTATTCATTTTACACAAAAATTTCTATACATATATTTTTACCCAATGAAAATATAATAAAATCATAGCAAATTATTCAGAATGATCAAATACATAACATATCAAAACTTTCATGATGAAAGCTTACAAAATCACGAGATAATATATTTATGGCAGATATATAAGAGATAAAATTTGTAGAAATCAAAATTTTCAAAAATAGAATTAAGAGGATAGTTACTACAAATAGAATAATTTTTATAACAGGAGTGACAAATAAAAATGATCTAACGACCTCTCTCTCTCTCTCTCCTCCTCTGCCCCCTTTCTCTTCTTCTTCTGTTCCATCCCGGCCAAGCAACGTAAGAGTGAGTGGGTGAGGGGAAATGGCAGAGATATTTATATTAAAAAATATATAAAAATAATATTAGTGGTCTAGTATCGCAACCCTCAAACCCAGTGCCATAGCGTTGCATGTCGAATCCAAAATTACTGTAGAATAGAGGGTCAAACACCGCAACTGTGATTTCTGTCATCTATGTGCTCTCAAGCACAATGTCACAGCGTTCACAAGTATAGCACCGAAGCGCTCTAGTTCGAACAGAAATTTAAATTTTTTTAACACCTTTCATAATTTTGGGTTATTACATGCATTCCCCTTTGAATCAACACTATTTGATGATAAAACATATACTTCATTATATCAAGGAGAAAATTAATCTTAGTCAGCCCTTTAAACTTAGAAATCAATTGCAAGCATTCTTAGATTTGGATTGAGCTAAAGATACAACTGATTGCGCTCGTCTCCAATAAGCTATTGCTTGGCTAGGTCCAACCCTTAAGCTTACCCCTTGGTGTGTAAGGAAGTAATCTATTATTGCTCAATTCTCAACTAAGGCTATGCATTGTTCTCTTACTACTACAATGACTAACATTATATGGCTTTGACTCCTTCAAGATTTTCAAGTGAAAATCAACTCTACAATATACTACTTTATTGTGATGATATATATATTCTTGCAATTCAACCGTTTGTGCTCATGCTGAACATATAAGATTGATCATTATTGTTTATAACAGTGCATTAACTCAAAAATTATTTTGGATTAAACATATTTCAACTCAAGATCTTATAATAGACATATTTACCACATTTCTTTTAAAATCTAAGTACTTCCTTCCATACAAGAAATCAATTCTTTGAGATCAAATCATCACTTTAGGCACATCAAATTTTGACATATTTTAAAATTATTATAATTACATGGAGTTGCTAGATAGTTAAATATTAATTTTTTCCATGTAACCAAGATGCCATCAACATATATTAAAGGGTAGAATGTTATTCCATTTTAATTTTATCTCAGGCATATCATTTTTCCTTAGCATTCTAGCACTCAAAATCCCTCATATCTACATCTTAAGACAGAACACGTATGCCCAAAACATCCTAAACAAAGTTGGGTTGAAAGTCTGCAACTCAATCTCTGCTTTACCAACATAATGCTTTCATATTCTTGAAATCAGCCAACCATATGATATTCCACTTGTATATCGACAACTCAAGGGTTCTCTTCAATACTTAGCTACACCCACTAGACCTACCTTCACAGTCAATCATGTCATCAACCATTACAATGCCACTTCCTTCAACTCAAATGATCGCTTCATTACTTCAAGGAACCATCAACTTTGGCCTACCTGGCTACCCATACAACGAGGCAGTCCATCCGGTCCTTCATAGCTACTCCTACACATATTAGACAAGTGATTCAGTCGATCGCAAGTCCATCACGGGCTTCTGCTCTCACCTAGGCTACACACTCATCTCTTGGAATGTAAAGAAACAACCCACCATTGCCAGATCCTCAACAGAAGTAGAATATGGAGCTCTCTTTAACGCTACCACCAACATTCTTTGGCTCGGACACTCAGGAGGCTTCTTTAAGAATTTCAAATTTTCATAGATCAGCCAACTCCACTTCTTTATAACAATATCTCAGCCATGACCACCGCCACCAATCCAATCTTTCACGTACAAGTTAAGTATTTAGCGGTCGATTATCAATCCATTTGTAAACACATCCACTCCAATGAAATCCAAATCCTACACATCAACTCCGCTAAAAAATCTTGCTAGCTGACATACTTGGAACACCACCCTACGTTATACTCTTTGCCACTCTCGAGGGCAAGCTCACGATTCACCCCTACATCATCAACTTGAGGGAAGGTAAGTGTTTGAATTAATGCAAAATAGTTTTTATTATTTAGGTATTGTTAAAATGGTTGATTGTGAACAGATGTGTCGTTTGAGTACTCTTCTCTATTAGTTGCTTTTTAAGTTTTTGTGAATAGTGATTCTTGTACGTGATATTGAAGATAAAAAGAAAAGAAAAAACTCTCTGTTCTATTCTGTATTCCGCTGAGCATTATCTTTCTTTAGTTTTTGTTTCTCCATTCTCTCCAATTCTCTCCAACATTGTGGTATCAGAGCCCGATTTTGATTGAAGTGGGCATCAAATTTCTGAATTGAAGTAAAGTTTTAGAAGATTTTGTGTATTCTTCTAAAAATAAGTTGTGTGATTCTCATTCAAGTATTTTGAAAAAATTTTCATGGCAACAAGCAGTACTTCTCAACCTTTGATTCCCATCTTCAATGGTGAGAAGTATGAGTTTTGGAGTATCAAAATGAAGACCTTGTTTAAGTCACAAGATTTATGGAATCTTGTGGTGAATGGTGTGCAAATTGGAGAAGATAAAGGGAGAAATAATGATAACAAGAAGAAGGATTCAAAGGCTTTGTTTTTCATTCAACAAGCTATGGATGATAGCATATTTTCAAGAATTTCTATGGCAGAGACATCAAAGGAAGCTTGGGATATTTTGGAAAAAGAATTTCAAGGTTCAATAAGAGTAAAGACAGTAAAATTGCAATCTATGCAACGTGAATTTGAAACTATGAATATGAATGATGGAGAAGGTGTTCAAACTTATCTCTCTAGGGTATCAACAATTGTGAACAAAATGCGTTCATTTTGAGAGCAAATATCTGATGAGAAGGTAGTCTCCAAAGTTCTAAGGAGTCTTCCAACAAATTTTGAACATGTAGTGGCTACTATTGAAGAATCCAAAGATCTTACTGTGTATTCTTTTCATGAAATGATGAGTTCGTTGATGTCTCATGTGGAGAGAATAAACAGAAGAGAATTGAAGACAGTTGAAAAGGCATTTCAAGTGAAGGAAACTTTAACTAGTGGCAACAAAGAAGGAGGTCGTGGTAGAGGAGTAGGAAGTGCTTATAGAGGAAGAGGTGGTCGTGGTGCTTTTCACGGAAGAGGAGCTTATGGAGATAAAAGATCAAGTGGAGGTCAAAAGCAATGCTATTATTGTAAGAAGTTTGGTCATATTGAGACAAATTGTTGGAACAAATAAAGGAATCAAGAAAGCAAAGATGAAGTGCAGTGTAATTTTTGTAAGAAGTTTGGACATTCAGAAGATAGATGTTGGTCCAAAAAAAAACAAGCCAATGTTGCAGAGAAAACAATAGATCAAAATAATCTATTTATGACACATTTCTAAGGTAATTATGATAATTCAAAATTTTGGTTTGATAGTGGTTGTTCTAATGACATGATTGGAATGAAGTCTCTTTTCAAAGAGATTGATATGTCAAAGAAATCAGAAGTTAGATTTGGTGATATTAATGTTGTTCAAGTTGAAGGCAAGGGGAGCATTACTGTTGGGACAAATGATGGCAAGGTAAAGCTATTACATGATATTTTATATGTTCCAAAACTTGCACATAATTTGTTAAGCATTGGACAATTAATTGATTGTGGATATAAAGTTGAATTTGATGAAAAGGCTTGTAAAATTGAAGACAAAAAAATTAATCAACAAATTGCAAGAATTCAGATGGCTCCAAATAAAATTTTCAACTCAAAGTTTCAACAGTTCAAGAAAAAGTGTTGATAGCTAAGAAGATATCTGATGCAGAATTATGGCATTTTAGATATGATCATTTGTATATGGGAAGTTTAAAATTATTGTATCAAAAGAAGATGGTTTATGATTTGCCTAAAGTTGACTATAGTGGAATTTGTGAAGCTTGTGTTATTGGAAAGCAAGCTAGAAAGCCTTTTCCATATGAAAAATCATGGAGAGCAAGAAGATGTTTGGAATTAATTCATGCAGATTTGTGTGGCTTAATGAATACACCATCTCATGGAGGGTGTAAATATTTTCTTTTATTTGTTGATGATTATAGTAGAATGAATTGGGTATATTTTTTAAAGCATAAATCAGAAGCCTTTGAAAAATTTATGCATTTTAAAGCATTGGTGGAGAATCAAAGTGGCAAGAACATTAAAATTCTACGCATAAATAGAGGTGGAGAATTTACATCAAATGAGTTTGGCAAATTTTGTGATAAGTATGGAATCTTCAGATAATTAAGTGCTCCTAATACACCACAACAAAATAGGGTTGTGGAAAGGAAGAATAGAACTGTTGTAGAGATGGGAAGAAGTATGTTGAAGACGAAGAATTCATCAAATACATTTTGGGCTGAAGCTGTTGCAACTACTATTTATATTTTGAATATTTCTCCAACAAAAGCTGTTCAAAATATTACACCTTATGAAACATGGAATGATAGAAAGCCTGTTGTCAGTCATTTGAAAGTATTTGGAAGTATTGCCTATGCATTGGAGGATGCTCACAATAGAAGCAAGTTGGATAGCAAATCTAGAAAGTTGATATTCATTGGCTATAACATTCTGTCAAAGGCATACAGATTGTTTGATCCACAATCTAAGAGGATCATTATCAGTAGAGATGTTATTTTTGATGAAGATGGTATGTGGGATTGGATTGAATCTGTAATTCATGATAAAGAAAAAGCAATAGTTTAATTTGAGGAGAATCATCAAATTGATATCATTAACAATCAAGAAGTTAGTGATGGTTTGTCATCTAATTCATCTCTTTCAAGTCCAAGATTAATAGATTCAAGCACATCTGAAGAGAGGCATCATAGAAAGATGAGATCTTTACGTGAGTTGTATGATTATACATTTACCCTTATGGTTACAGAACCATTATGTTATGAAGATGCTTGTGAAAAAGAAGAATGAGAAAATGCTATGAAAGATGAGATTCAAAGTATTGAGAAGAATGATACTTAGGAGCTTGTTGATATGCCACAAGGCAAAGATCCAATTGGTGTGAAGTGGATTTATAAGTGAAGTACAATTCAGATGGAAGCGTCAAAAAATACAAAGCAAGGCTTGTTGTCAAAGGTTATGCACAAAAAAATGGTATTGATTTCTATGAAACATTTTCTCCTGTTGCTAGATTTGAAACTATTAGACTATTGCTTGTATTAGCTGCACAAATGAAGTGGAATGTTTTCCAGTTTGATGTTAAATCTGCATTTTTGAATGGTGATTTGGAAGAAGATATATACATTAATCAACCACAAGGTTTCATTATTAAAGTCAAAGAGGAGAAAGTTTATAAACTAAAGAAGGCACTTTATGGGCTTAAACATGCACCAAGGGCATGGTATTAGAGGCTTGATTCATACTTCCAAAAGAAGGGATTTCATAGAAGTGAAAGTGAGCCTACTTTGTATGTGCTGGCTAAAAATGGTGATTTGCTTATTATTTATGTTTATGTTGATGATATTATCTATTCTGGATCATCTAATGTGTTGATTGAAAAGTTCAAGACTAATATGATGAAAGAATTTGATATAACTGATTTGAGGTTGTTGCACTATTTTCTTGGCTTACAAATTATTCAAGCAGATGATAGAATTTTTATATCTCAAAAAAGATATGCATTGGAGTTACTAAAGAAGTATAATATGCTGACTTGCAAAACTTTTTCAACACACATGAATACAAATGAAAAGTTAGTTCAGAATGATGGTACAACTAAAGCCAATGAGAAAGTATTTAGAGAAATTGTGGGTGGTCGTATGTATTTGACACATAACAGGCCTGATATTATATACTCTGTCAATCTTATTTCAAGGTTCATGCATAATCCTTATGTATATCATCTTGGAGCAGCTAAACGCATTCTTCGCTACATTTGGGAGACAACCAATTATGGGATTTGGTACAAATCAGTTTCTAACTTTAATTTAGTTGGTTTTACTGATAGTGATTGGGCAAGTTCCATTGAAGATAGGAAGAGCACAAATGGATTCATATTCAATCTAGGGTTTGGAGTAATGTCCTGAAGTACAAAGAAGCAAGCAAGTACTGCATTGTCATCTTCAGAAGTTGAATATATTACAGCTTCATTAGCAGCATCTCAAGCAATTTGGACGAGAAGAATATTAGAAGATTTTCAGCAACCTCAATTAAAGGCGACAATCATATTTTGTGATAATAAATCGACAATCTCTATGACGAAGAATCCGGTGTTTCATGGTAGATCAAAGCACATAGAGCTCCGACATAATTTTGTAAGAGAAGTTGTGGCAAAAGGAACTATTGCAATCAAGTATTGTTCCACTGAAGATCAAGTTGCTGATGGATTCACTAAAGCTCTCAATTTTCAAAAATTTGAGAGATTCCGATCAAATCTTGGAGTAGGAATTTTGCATTAAGAGTTGTGTTTGAATTAATGCAAAATAGTTTTTATTATTTAAGTATTGTTAAAACGTTTGATTGTGAACGGATGTGTCGTTTGAGTACTCTTCTCTATTAGTTGCTTTTAAGTTTTTGTGAACAGTTATTCCTACGTGATATTGAAGTTAAAAAGAAAAGAAAAAACTCTCTTTTCTGTTCTGTACTCCGCTGAGCATTGTTTTTCTTTAGTTTTTTGTTTCTCCATTCTCTCCAATTCTCTCCAACAGTAAGATCACACCAAATGGCACCCACAGCAGAAGAGCAAGGACCTCCTCAGAAAACGAATCCGAATCCTCAACACTGATAACAATCAAAGCCGATCCTGGCCGTCCAAGTGCGACTAACTCTACTAAAGAGCAGAATATATTCCCTCATAACATTGTAGTTGGAGAAATGATATTTTCCTTCGTCGTCTTCTTCCTATGGCACACTGTATTCTCTGATTTCTGCATTGCTTAGTCAATGTCTTTCTACAATAGTGACATGATGACGGGTCTCTGTTTTGATTTACAGCGACAGCATATAAATCACATTGGCCTATCCTTATCAAGGTATGTAGAGCCATTGCTTCCATCAAATTACGTAATTGTTTTTAGAGCAATGCTGCTCTCCTTATAAAAGAATTAATACCATGATACGGATCCTAAAGTTCATGAAAGCAGTCGGAATACAAAGGATATTATCAGAAAAAAAAATTCATGCAATGCTGAGAATTTAAGTGTGAGTTGGCAGAAAGCATATTATCAGACAAAAAAGAAGCTTTACATTGCAGAGAATTTCATGAACTCTTATTTGAACGCCTCATAGTTATGATTTTATATTCTATATTCTAATTGGGAGATATTATGCTGGCCAATTTATAGATTAAAAAAAGCCATCTTTAATTATTAAATTTAAGAAAAACATTATGAGGCTATGTTTTTTTATTAAATTTTAATTAGAATAATTTTGAAATATTTAAATTTATTTTAACATGAATAGAATATATGATTACATTTCTACCCATGGCTTTATTTCCTTTTAAATATCTCATTCCATTCCCAGAAATCTTCATAAGCCCCCATTTCATTTATTTTAAACCGTGAAAGGGAAGAGGGAAATAGGAAGAAAAATAAAAAGAGAGAAGACAGAAAGCTAGAGTTAGGGGGACTAGAGTCATTTTCGTTGAAAGGCTAGTTGGAAAAATTATTTGCCTTAAAAATTTTATATTCACTAAAAACAATACAATGAACTGAATATTAAAAATAATATCAAATATTTACTATATTATATATAATGTGAAATATGTGTATGCAAAAAAAGGTTAGCTACTATATGATTCACGACAACAAAGATATGATACCCTCCTACGCATGACAGTGGGTTGATATCTTTTCTTTAAATATTGGTTAGTGGTGTGAATTCAATAACATGATGAGAGATATAAGGTGATATGATATGGCTATGAGTGCTAACAAGCTGGGGGTTATGACTCTCGTGTATTATGCCACCTGATTGCTTTTATTTATATGATTGATATGATATTGTATTTGACTTTTATGACTGACAGAGAAAAAAATATCATATTATATGATATGATTAGCCTTGATATACTACAATATATGTTGCTATGGATTATTTAGGTAAATTCTAATGTGATATTATGTCTTATATGATAAATAATTTTAAAATGATAATTTTGATCTTGATTACACTGTACGTTATTATTCTCCTCTTTCTTCAAATCATATAATCATATTATTTATGAGCTAGTGATATGTAAATAATTTTCTAGATCAACAAAAAATTCAATTTTTATGAAAAAAAAGTGATAAGAATTTAAAGTAAAAATAAAATAAAAAGACAAAAAAATTAAAAGATTCTCTCAAGATATTCTTGTATATTTTATATCAAAATACGATTAATTTTACTACTCATATATTTAATTTTATCTTTCACATATTATCTCTTAATATAATTAAGTTATTATCATTTTTTTCTCGACATTTAGATCTATTAAGACAAACTAACACATATAAGACTTAAACTCAAAATCTTTTTGTTGATAATCAAAAGTTCCAACCAATAGATCAAGCTGAGCTCCGTATTCACATCATTTCAACTAAGAAGAGCTCATTTGAGTGCATCTAAATAGAAAATATATTTTTAAAAATAATAGTTTTTTCATTTTTTTAATATCCTTATTAATATTTAAATGTATTAATAAAATTTTAATAAATTAAACAATTTTATTATTTTTAAATTATTATTTCTAACCTGAAGGACCAAATTAGTATTTGAGACTACACTCATCGAACTAATTAGTATTTTTTATTTTTTTTTTGACAAGTTGAGTGGCTCGAACGCGGGATCAGGCAAACTAATTAGTAATTACAGAAAGGAATCTCCCAAATTGGCAGAAAGAAGCGCACTAAGTCAAGACATGAACAGCCTCTAAAAAGTTGCTTTATACAACAATTTTTAATAAAATTATTTTCTTCATAGTAGTTTTAAAATCACCTTTATAAAAAATTGATGCCGTCCCAAATGGATCCTTAAATGAAAAAAAAAGTAAGAATTTAAAGCAAAAGTTATTTTCATGATATTCAAGCCCTTAATCATAAGCACAAAATTAAATTGCATTGCCACAGTGATAAATAACTATATGTTAGAGTTAGAGTAGAAAAAGAAAATATCGTATGTATAAGGAGATGAAAGAAGCAACCTTCTAATGGAAGGAGCCTCAGGGGAAAGAACTCCCTAAACAAATAGATGTTTAGGTGCTTAGCGGCTCCAAATATCATAGACATGTAGGATCTTGATAATGTGGATCAAAGATGGATTCTTAGAAGATGATGTTGTGATTGGTCCAAGATTTACTGATTGTACTTTCTTTAGTTAGGTTCTTTTATAGCCTTTTGTAATATTTTGATTAGTTTCTTGTATAGCTCTTTGTGCTGCTATTAGGAGTCTTTAAATAAGATATGTTGTAATAGGACTGCAAGTGAAGCCATTAAGCAATAAAATCATTTCTAATTTCATCTCTCTCCCTCTCCCTTTCCCTCTCTCTTCCCTCTCTCAAGAAGCTCAAGAGGAAGAGCTTCTTCCTCTCATCCAAGATCCTACAATTATAATAGTGATAGTACAAATTCAATCTCTGATAGTTATAACTGAAACAAATTATAATCATTTGAAGTAGCAGATATATCCTAATATGATGGTAAATGACCAAGAATGTGATCATCAAATGATCTGAATAAATATCATTACTTGGTGAATAGCATTCATAGCTTCCTTCTCATTCTTAATAAAAACTCAAGAGCCTTTTTTTTTTTTTTTGACATTTGAGCTAATCAAGACAAATTCATACACATAACACATATGTAAACTTCGAACCCAAGACTTCTTGATTGATAGCCAAAGTTCCCAACCAACAGATCAAGGTGAACTACATAGTACTAATAACTCATTAGTGTTCTTAAGATTCAGTTCATTATAATATGCAAAATATCATAATTTACTCTACATTTCGCTATAATAAATGCAAAATATCAGAATTTGCTTAGGGGATTATATTGGCATATCAGCACAAAATGTTAAAATTTATTAGCGTAATATGTAATTATTAATTAATATTTGTATATCACCGTGTTTTATTGAAACTTACTAATACATTAATTTAATATTAACCTGAAAGAAATTGTTTTCTTAGCTTTAAAAGGATTGTTATCATAATCTCCTAATTATTTTATATCTTAAATTATTTAAAAATTAACATATTTTGTTATATTATATCTGGAGAAAAGATTATTATTTAGTTATTTATGTTCGAATTTCATCAAGAAAAAAACATAGATAAAAATATTTTTTGTCAAAATTATAAAGGCTTATTCTATGTAATAAAAAATAATATAGTGAATAAAAATATTAATATATCTTTAAATAAATAATATTTTAGACTGATGAAGAATAAGATTTAATAAAAAGATAAAAATTAGAGTGAATTAGAAGATTGAGATGGTATATCAGCAATTTTAAAGAATTAAGTGAACATACCAATAAATCTATATCCGGAAATTGGAAGCCTGTGAACTGAGGAGGCTGCAAGAAGCTTCTACGAGAATAAAAGGTCAAATTCCATTCGAGGAAAGGGAATCAAAGGGCTTTTCTTACCTTATGCCTTCTGAGCCGAATTCTTTCAGAAACTGGAATCAGCCCATTTAAGGCCCAATTGACCTGCACTTGAACTCCTATAACCTACCTGTTATGAATGAGCTTGACCCAGAAACTGAAATCAGCCCATTTAAGGCCCAAACCATAAATTGCAGTTTGGCCCTAGGCTCGGGTTTGAGCCAATGCAGAGCCAGGCAGTGTCCAACTTTGCTTAGAGGTGTTTGAGTGTACAAAAATTTATTAAATTAAAAATTTTTATACTAAAAAGTCATTTTAGAAAGCAGTAAAAAAATTATCTTAAATGAAGTTTAAGACTAACATAATTCCCATCGTCAAATGAGCAATGGAGGCTAACTGCACCAACCCCATTTTAGTTAAATATGTTAGTTGAATCAATTTCATGGACCCTAATAGGAATGCTCAAAAGTACTTGAAGAATTGAAGTACTAATATGTTCCTAAGTATACCGTTAAATATTAGTGAGTTATCACAAGTCATAGCTCAATCTAAGTGATTAAAATATTTAGGATCGATATGATGAGCTGGTTCATGATTTTGTTGGTTTGGTAATCGACTTTGAAATTTTTGTGGTCATTTTACTTCTTGGAGTGTTAAGGTGGATAGTACAAACATGGCTTCAATTGTCGTAGGCTTTTGAATATTATGATCCCTTGCAAGTTGATAGTTTTCTCCTAAAGCATCTGCATGGAATGTAGATGATGAAAGTAAGGTATGAGAAGAGATTTGTTGAAGATATCCAAAAGCTAATCTAGAGAAGTGATGTGATGGAAGAACATGGCTTAAAACTTACTGCAATATTGAATAAAGTGATATTCTACTTTAACCTATTTTGTATGAGCATGAAAGATTGTTTGCTAGGGCAATAGTCAAGATATTGCCATAGTAAACAGGGGTGAGTTATTGTATTGGAATAAGGGCTTCTTGAAAGAGATGCCAAAGCTATATGATGCCAAAAACGACAGTAGCGAGGACGAAATACTTAACTTTACGAGTTGAATGAGAAACTAAGAATAGCTTCTTTACAAACCAAGAGATCATTGCATTGCCCAGAAAAGCTTAGTAGCTCATTATTGAATTGAGGTATGTGGCATCTCCTTCCCAATTAGAGTCATAGTAGGCATGTAGGTGAATAGTTATTTTTGGTATTGGTAAACTAAAGATGATTATTCATTGAATGCAGGGGTGTCAATATTTGACACTACCCGAAAACTCGACCCGAACACAACCCAAAAATTCCAGTTCCAAATTTCGACCCATTTGCTTTTCCTCTTCTTCTATTGCTTTCGCATGCCTTCTCCTTCGATGATGCAATGCAGGCGGAAGTCACAACAATCCGCTACTTTCTCCTTCGACAGTCTGCACGCCTTCTCCTTCGACGACACAGTACAGGTGGAAGTCACGACAGTCCGCAAGCCACGCCTTCTCCTTCGACGACGTTCCTTAAACAACAACAAAAGTCCGCCGCTTTGCAAGTCCGTTGCTTCTCCTTCGACGACATTCCTTCATGTGGGGTCGGAACTTGGAAGTAATGACGACGATAAGAGGGAGTTCACTTTTCTCCCATTCGTGTGCTTCTTAGGCCAAATCCCGCAAGTTACAGGTGGTTTCGTGTCAAGTTGGGTCAACCCGGCAACCTGGCGGGTCGGGTCTGGGTTGCATTTTCTGACCCGTTTATAAAAATGGGTCAGGTTCGGGTCATGTCATATAGTAGCTGGTCAATATCGGGTTCGACCCGAACCCTACCCGTAACCTAATTTTGACACCTTTAATTGAATGTATTGGAGTAACCGTTCAAGCCATTGAAAATGGGAGAGGAACAATATGTATATATGTGCCTCAAATTTATATGAAGCATATATCTTAATTTATTTAAGTAAGCTAAATATGTTCAAAGAACTCAAATTGTTTGGACAATACCCAAGTTTTTTCAACCAAATCCCAATTCAATAATTGTGATTAATTGGCTTTATTAAGATTGAATGAGTATCGAGATTTCCTTAGTCTAATGGATCAATCCTGAAAACCCATTATAGGTAATCATGACAATTATGGTCAAACAAATCTTTTGGATTATTTAGAGATAGTCCATGAGGAAATTGTGTTTACTCATGATCTTATTTGGCTAAAGTGGCAATCAATAGGCGAGACATTTAGCTAAGAGGCCTTGTTGGTCAAAAAATGGCAAGGGTAACTCAAGTTGACTTAGTAAAGCAATTGGTGACAAATTCAATTAAATTGAATAAATCATAGTTGTATGAACTTAATTGAAGTCATTTGGTTAATTAGAGTTATAGTTTGTTGAGCAAGATCCAATTTAGCCTATGTAGTTAGCATAGGTTTTCATGCCAATCAAATTTGTGAAAACTAAATTGAAGATGATTAAGACTAGTTGGACAACATGGTTCTATTTAGGCTAGCTAAGTGCACCTAAATCAATCATGATTGATCAATATCCAAGTAAGGAATGTTCAATGAAGGTCATTGTGACCAAAGAGATTGATTAGGACCCATTATGGGATCCATTGATTCATCTCAATCAATGAGGACTAATATTAAGTGAACAAGGATTGTGAGGTGCATTTTAGGATTTGATTACGTTACATAGGTTTCACTTAGTATTCAGCGAACTATTTGGAAAAAAAACAAGTCAATTAGGAGGCAAATTATATCAAATAGGATATATTTGGACCAATTAGAAGTAATTTGATTAACTAAGATTGAAATAAGCAAATTGAGATCCAACATAGGTAATTGAATCAAACAAGACTACATCAATTCTATCAAGATCATATTAGGTCATCATAATGAATCATCAAAACTCTGTTGAGTCAATTAAAATTCTTAAAAGAGTTGCTCACTTGTTTGTGACTACATCAAATAATATATAATTCAATTAATTCAGTCACAAAATCCCAATAGATCAATTGTGCTAGACAACATGCTAGTCAGGACTCAACATACTTCTGAGATCTTTAGAGATCAACATTCATTAAAGAAAATTTAATCATTATTATTATAATTAAGCTTTCCTCAAACAACTAATTTTTATATGTTACTAAAATTGATGAAATCTAAGGAAACTATTTATGTCAAAAATACAACCAAATAATTTTCTTAATTTATTTTGAACTTACAATACATTTTCTATTTAACAATCAAACAATTTGAACCAGCCCAAGATTTAGACCTGACCTATTTTAATTTCTTTTAACGTAATTTAACTTGAGCCTCAACTAAACTATATATATATATATATATATATATATATATATATATATATATATAGGATGCTTAAATACAAATATAATATTAAAAAAATTATCTCAGAATTTTAATAATTATTTTTATTTTTTTTATCAATTAAATTAGTTGAGACCTTCTTATGTTTATAAAAATAACATATTGGGCAATATTATAATGTGGGTTTTGTCTTGGCACAATTTTAAAAAAGAGCATGATTATTAAGTATTTATCATAAACATATTTTTTATAAAACAGTAAATTTTAATATAAATTTAATAGACTAACCATTCAAAAAATAAGTCACAAAAATAGAATAAATTATTTTGGGCATCCTAAGTCTTTGTGGGTCATATGCCCATAATCCATCATTATTATTTGGATTCCATTGAGATCTTTCCTAAGTCAATCATTTCCTACTTGATATTTTAAAAATCATATCCTTTATCATATCATCTTCGAAATATTTTCAATATTAATTTAAAATTTTTCGTTAGAGATTTTAGGGAGAAGACAAAAATAAAAATAAAAATAAAATAGGTCTAGCACTTTAATATCAAAAAAGAAAATTTTGAAATATATATTTATATGTCAATCAAGATATTTCTTTTATATTTTGATGCTTCACAATCCCTTTCTCAACAAGGCATTCAAAAGATAATCTATTTATTCATTTACTTCCATTGAACCCATGAGGAGAGTATGGCTACCTTATCTCAACATGATACAATCCACTTCTCTCTTGACATGTCTTGGGAAGCCCATGGACCACATCACTATTATTGGCTTCCACAAGTGATCAAACTATTCTCTTAAAAGCTCTTACTAAGAGCTATATGCATCGATGGTCTTTGTTCTATCAAATATATCATTTTTATTGTGCAAGTCATACTAAGAGATTCTCACTATTTAAATTCATTGTGACCTCCATATGATATATGTTTTTATGAACTACTTGTGCCAAAATGCTACTTTTCAAGAAATAAATTTATCCAAAAATGTTGGGACATTTTTGCCATTTTATGGAGACCATAATTTATTGAGAACAAATTTTTAAAATTTTATTCTTATTAGCATAACATCAAAGATTTCATTTGTCACTTTTAATATGCTCATATATACTATGGAGCTACATGATATATTCACATAAATAAATAGACATATCATTATAGTCAGTTTACATTAGATTATCACCAGTAGACCATTGCTAGTTACCTAAGAAATCAGGTCTGAGCAAGCTAGCTAAGATAACTAAGGAAAGCATTGTCTAAGGAATTTGATCATTATAGGATGTAATTTACAGTATTTTCACTATAGATCACTGCAGGAAATATTTTTTAATACATATTTGAATGCCCTTTAAAATTAAATAGTCACCTATTCATTTCATTCGATGTAATTTTATTGTTTTTTGTACTATTCTTAAACTCTCTCTCGGAACTGAGGCTTTTGTTGTGGTGCATATTGTTATTATGTCCCCTAACGATTTGAATGCTCGTTTTGCTTCTAATTTGGGAGTTACTTGTCTTGGGCCTTCGGGTTGGCATGATGGGCCTCCTTCATCAATTGATGTGGTGGTGATGATTTAGGTGATAAGCAGGATGAGACTTTTCAGGATTTGTATGGTTAAATGTATGTCAGGTTGTTGTGAAAGCTTTCTCTTGTGGCAGTAAACGTCGTAGGAGAAAACCTAGAAAGTAGCATTTTGTTGTTTTAGTTGTGTGGTTTATCTTTGCTTAGCTGGTGTTGTGTGGGTGTATCTTTGCTTAGCTGGTGTTTTGCTGATGGTTGCCGCATATTTGGGGTGGTTTTGGGTAATGTTGGTTGGTTTGTTGGGTTCTGGTGTTGGTTGGGGTGGGGGAGGTGATGCTCTCCTTTCCTCTTCTTTTTTCCGCTTCGTGTTGTTTGAAGGTTGTTTCTTTCCTTTACTTGGATTCGATACTGGGTCACTTAGGTTGCTCTTGGTGGCCGTTTGTTGGGGTGCTATAATGGAGGCTGCCGATGGTGTTGTTCTTGTTTCTTTAATTGCTTTTAAGCTTTATCTTTTTCTTTGCTTTATTTTTTTCCCTGTATTAGGTAGGATCTAAAGCTCTTAGATTTTATTTCAAATGTTATTCTTTTAGTTAGCTTCTGATCCTCTCAAAAGCATTAACGTGTCCAGCCGCCATGAGTTTTCACCAAAAAATAAATAAATAAAAGCACGAGCCATGGGTTATTTGCCCGAGAACAACTCAAAGATTGTTGAAGACCATCAAATCCAACAATAAAGGACTTTGTTGTAAGCAATCTGAATTGAGTGAATGAGATTTAAAATATATCAAATGAATTCAGTGATTTTAATGCCCGTATTGATATAATTTTTATCAATATATCATCATATAAATTTTTTATATATTATTAAAGTACTATATAAATTTTTCTAAAATTAAAATAAAACTAATTATTTGGCATTGCTTCAGCATTAGTGCTTTTGAGAGGGCGAAGGCTATATATAATAAGAGAGAATTCTCAGCCATGTGGTCATGCCTCTGCCCTCTGTGGCAATGAATTTTCCCTAAGTATTAGTTGATAGAACACATGTTTACAAAAGTCAAACAAAAATTAAACTAATGAAAGAAGTAAATAAAGAACCAAAAAAAAAAAAAATTTGGGTTATCATATCCTCACCAAAATTTGCTCATAATAAATTTAGATGTCATAAATTTTACTTTGAAGTAAATATAATATAATTATTATTGAGTACTCATGTAGTATACTATTTCAAAAAAATTGTAATGACCGTGAGATTCATTCAAATTAAATTTTAATCATAATATCCCATACCTAAATTTTCTCTAACAAAAAAAAAAAAAAAATCAGGCCACAATTTCTTAAAAATTATGTCAGAAATCTTATAATTAGGCTTGATATCTCATCAAAAACTTATCTTGATTGGAAGCTAATCTCAAGGTAAATTTGAGTTGAAAATTTTCGAAATTAAATTCGGGACCATCTGAACTCCAATTTCAACAATCTTATAAATAGCCCCTCATTCTTCACATGAATGGGGATCAAACACGGAGAAAGGGGGAAAAGAGAGGAAATGAAAGAAGAGATGAGAGGAAGAGAAATTTGACATCTCTCTCGCCACCAAGCTCTTCCTCGACCATCGCCCGGCCACCGACTGTCACCGAATTTTTGCCTAGCCACTAACTGTCGCCGTCGGACTTTCGCCCGACCACCAACTGTCATCAAATTTACGCTCAACCACCGATTGTCACCGGACTTCTGCCTGGCCACCAACTGCTACCGCATTTACACCCCGCTACCGACTATCACCAGACTTTCGTCGGACTTCTGCTTAGCCATCAACTGTCGTCGGACTTAAGCCCGACCACCTATTGTCGTCAGATTTCCTCCTAACTATCATCGCCGACATATGTCTTTCCGACCTCCATCGCTCGACTATGATAATTCTGACCACCGGTGTCCATCAACTACGGTCTTTTTGACCTCCATCGCCAGACAACGGTCTCCCCTATCATCATCGCCGACAATGATTTTTTCAACCTCTGTCGCCCACCGACAACAGTCCTAACTACGTTCCTTCTGACCTCCACCGTCATAGAACGATCTTTTTGACCACCGCCGCCCGCTGACAACAGTTCTGACTGCAGTCCTCCAACCCTCTGTCGCATACAATGATCTTTCTAACCATCGTCGCCAACCGACTCAGACCTCAGTCACCCAATTATGGTCCTTCCGACCGCCTTCGCCTGACTACGATCATTTCAACCTCCGTCACCCATCGACTATGTTCTCTCCGACCTCCGTCGCCCGCCGACTATGGTTTCTTCGACTATCATCTTCAGACTACGGTCACCCCGATCGCCCGCACCCGACTACGATCTTTTCTACCTTCGTTGCCCACCAACTATGATCTTTCCAACCTCTGCTGCCCAACTACGGTCATTCCAACCACTATCGTCTGACTATAGTCCTTCTGACCTACATCGCCCCTCGACTATGGTCCTGCCGACCAAATGAATATATCAACACTTATTCTTCCAACTCCCACCATGTAATTCACTCTATATGATTGTTGAAGAGCCGCCCAAATGTTAAAAACATCAAGTGGCATCCTTCAGGATTAATCAATCGGCATGAATCTCCCTCATAGATCATTTCTAAGGTGAACGATCCAATCAACGTTGATTCAAAGTTTCCATCAATCTTATGGCAGACTAAAATTGGTCTCCAAAGGACTATATGGCCAAGTCTCCAACTTGGAAAGTTCTTATGTGACAATTTATCACGAGCTTGAATCATACGTGACTTATGTAATTTCAAATTTTATTGAGTTTGAAAGCAATTTGAGACCCTCAAGCTCCTCCAATCGGAGTCGGGCACTCAACTCAATTGTGACTCAATTTTGAAAAGTAATTTCCAGCGATGTAAAATACACCTCTAGATGAGAATAATCTTGGCCTCATCATAGAGTGTAATTAAGAAAGGAGGCCTTAAAGGAAAGATGCCTGTATGGAAGGACTAACACACATCCCTCAAGGACCAGATTTGAATTCTTATCGAGAGTAGAAGATTCATTCTTTTTAATGAAAAATTTCCTCTTAATTATTTGGACCCTATCAGAACGACAAGTCGGAACAAATTCAAAGTACAGTGAGAAGTAGAGTGACTCCAACTAACCCGAAAAGGGCTAGGGGTTTAGATTGTGTTAACCCACATCAAGTTTCATAGAAACTGAACTAGGGTTCTCCCGTGTGCCAAAATTTTAAATTAAAATCAATTTCAAAAGGTTTAAGTTGGAGAGAGAAATTTAATCTTTTCAATTCTTTTGCATGACTCTTTTTATATCTGATAGACTGTCTATGCATAACAATAAATCTAGATTCAAGATTTTTCAAAGTCAAGCTATTAAGGGTGATCGGGCTCGTTGAGGTTTAAGGATTTAAAAAGAAGGAAGCCTCTTTCCCCTTTTTTGTTGTGGCGCACTTTGTGCATCTTTTAATTTTTAGTGCACTTTGTGCATCTCTTGATTTTTTATTTTTGAGTTTCAACGCACTTTGTGCATCTTTTGATTGATTTTTTTTTGACAAGGGGCTTCATCTCCTTTAAAAAAAACCTTAAAATGATTGCTCTTTTTTGAAAATCAGGATTATATCGCAAGTATAAGAGAAGAGAATTCATCCTCTCATACAAGGAAGAATAATCCCAAGATCAGACCCAATCTTTTGATAAAAATATCACCTTGACTTAGAAAATTATTGAATAGATTTAAAGCATGCAAGAGACACCTATTAAGATAGAAAATTGCAAGAAGATTGGGAAGATTTTCATTTCAAAAACAACTTACATTTGACACAGATTTTAATTCAAAAATCAAATCGAACCACTTAAGCGGTGGGAGGGAGGGGCCTTTAAGTATCCGGTGGAGTCAACTACAACTCTCTCCTGTTTTTAGTTTAAAGTAGAGGTTAATTTTCATTAAAAAGGTTAATCAATTATCTTGAAAATTCAGACCCAATACACTTGAGAAGTGGTATATTTTTCTCAAAAGTTGCAACTCTAGGTGGCAAGACCCTATCAGTGTAGAATTATATTTCTACAATCTCTTATGAGGAAGAGATTATTGTGGGGTCTGCACTATCCCTAATTAATGCTGCATCATTTTAATCTAAAAATCTATTACGATAGGACCCCTTTAGAAGTTAAATTCAGATGGTGTCACTATCTGATAAGATCTCAGATCCATCATTATTCCCCTCTTTAATTACTAGTAACCTAGCAATTATGAGAGTGGCATCCCGAGCGGTTTCTACACCTTCGCCTCTATAGATGTAGTGGAGCACGTACCTTACCGTGACCTAACATCATCTGGTAGAGTGGATGGGGCATAACCCTCAATTGGGGGCCTATGGTCTATTACTGGTGATTGCTTATTTCTGGTTTGATTGATCTCTTATGTGCAGTGGTCAAAAGGGCACGGTGGAGATCATACTACTCTTCTCATAACCTACCTTACTTGAGTACTAGGAAGAGGGTGGAAGCGGCTTCCACCGAAGAGGGGGGTATGTGAGAGGAGCAATGAACTCTCTATTGACCTCATATTTAACTTGCTTTAAGGCTTCCAACTCAACAATCTTTATAGCCTTAATGATTTTCTTTTGACTCTACGTAAGTTGTTCTTCTACAGTCGCGTTGCTGCGCAATGAGAAGGTAAGTTTTCCAGCCATTTAAGTATGCTTGATTTCTCAGAGTTAAGGAATGGTGACTTGAATTAGCTGGTTTTGAAATAGAATTTGAATCTTGAAATTGATTGATTTTCTTCAAATTTTGGAACTCAAAATGTTGAGTTTTCACCCAACATGAAGGTTCACAAAATTGACAAGAAAATCTCAAGGGTTGAGCTTAACTCTCTCTCACTCCATGAGCTAGCTTGAGGTGAAATGTCAAAGCTTTGATTTGAAATTGAAATTGAGATCGAATTTGTATTGAAATTGACTGGATCTTCTTCAAATTTTGAAACTCAACATGTGAGATTTCTCTTGAACATGTAGGCTTACAATATTGACATAAAAAAAATCTGAAAGATTGGGCTTAACTCTTTTATCCCACCAATCAACTTGGGGGTGAAATGTCAAAACCCAAATTTGCTAAAGAAATTTGAAGTTTGATTTTGAGACTGAAGGGTCTTTCGTAGAATGTGAGACTTAGCATAATTCAGATTTGTTTGAATATGCAAGTTTGCAATATTTATTGGAAGATCTTAAAGGATTTGGCTCGACTCTTTTACTCTACCAATTAACTTGGAGGCAAAATATCAAAGCCCGACTTAGATAGGGGTTTCCTCACTCACCTCTCTTTTTGACATGTATTTTTCTCTTTTATGTTGGTCACACTCACCCAAGGGAGAAATGGGTAGAGGGACCAACGGAAGAAAGATAGTCAAAACTACCGATGCAATAAAATTTTGTCATTATTAAAGATGGAAAGAGAGATTTTGTCCCACCGTGGTCGCCATTTTTTTGTTGGTGTTTGAAAGCGGGTTTTGAAAAATTTAGTCTTCTTTGGGAATTTTTGAATTAACATTAAAATTTAATTCTAAAATCAAACATCCCATCAAAAATATTATACCACCTCGGGAGGTGGAAATAAAATTTCA
This sequence comes from Dendrobium chrysotoxum, assembly GCA_019925795.1. Taxonomy (NCBI): domain Eukaryota; kingdom Viridiplantae; phylum Streptophyta; class Magnoliopsida; order Asparagales; family Orchidaceae; genus Dendrobium; species Dendrobium chrysotoxum. The sequence goes on from CM034301.1 coordinate 46,872,784, forward strand.
GGATGGGGTTCAGATTTAGAATTAAGAATTCTATCTTGAATATCGTAGCCAAATTCAAAAGAGAACTTCATATGGCCCCTAAAGGGTCAAAATAAGGTTCAGTCAAATATCGGGCTACAATAATCAAGAGGAGCGATCGTTAATTTTATATTCGAATTCATTTTAACAAAAGATATATCTCCTTGAATGGAGAAGATATCATTTGTTAATAATCGTTCGAACATAACGATAACGATCATTAGTGATTTGATTTTTCCCAAAGATAACTAATCGAGTTTTTAAAAATTAGTTTTGAAAAATTAGATGTGGGTTCTAAATCTCCTACGAGCGCAAGCCCTCGTAGTTAATTACATCGTGGGAGACCGGAGTCCCCTACGAAAACTTTCGATTAAAATAATGGCAGAAATTTTGTTTAGAGATTTTTATGAGTGATACCAAAGAGGTGAAATTGGAATTTCAAATGGGATTGGAGCAAGATTGAACACTTATTTTGGAATCAAATGAGGAAGGGTAGGAGACACTTTAGGATTCTGAAACAATTCAGAAGTGTCCAGACCTAAGCTAAGTGTTAGGCTTTAAATTTTGAATTGGAAGAATATTTAGTTTGAGTTAAGCATTTTATTAGAAATTTGGGATTGTATTCCCGGAGGTTGGGGTCTTATGATTCAAAAAGAGACATGCCCCAGATCTTAGATCTAAATTTGGACACTGGAACACAGTAGTCCGAACCTAACTAATGCAGTGCAAAATCTGGACTTACCCCGGCCTGGATTGGGGAGCCAGCTAAACCACCTAAACGCTTCAAAACCATGAGTCCGGTCTTTTGATGCAGAGTGATCAGGGACGTTATTTAAGACTGGTTTAAGAAGTTGGGGTCGACATCTAAAGCAGATCCCTAATTGACCCCTTTGACTTATGTCGGGTGGAATGCTTAGACTAATAATACAATTAAAATTTTAATTTAATAAGTTTCTAATGCGATGCATGCTGGTTAAAGTATCCAAATCTGGTATGCAAGAAATTTTAAAAAAGGCTTATAAAATAATTTTTTTTTTTGAAAAGACTAGACTTTCCCAGATCCAGCACCTCATCCTCATAGGTCAGATTATCTGGACTCTACCCACGGGCGGGGAAGTGTCTTATAGCAAGGAGAGAGAAGTGCAGTAATATGCATGCGACCCCGGACGATTCCGGCTATTCCCTAGGTCGTTAAGTTTTTATGTTATTTAAATCTTAAAATTTTAAGTATTAATTATAAGTAGAAATAGTTTTCGTCCTTAAAGAGCCTAACGAAGTCCAGGCTAAAATAAAAACGACATGCAAGCGCCAAAGAACTAGGAAAAACAGGCAATCCTATACGCAATCAAATTAAATCACAACATATTAAATAATCAAATTAATTAAGTAAATGTCCATAGGCAAATTGCCTTGCTTATTACAACCCAGATTTATATAAATTAAAAGTGGCCGGGCACCACTGACAATAACCCGGATTCTAATCCTAATACAGACGCAAGTGACTTTGAGCGGGATACTCTATGTCTTCAACTCCTCGATCTCCTCCTCCTCGAGCTCCTTGGATTCTTTGCGATCGGAAACCCAAATGAAAAAGAGAACTCTTCCCTTTAGGGGAAGGTTACTCTTTCCACTTTGGGTAATGAATTGATCCAAATTTGGAATTCCAAATGAATAAGGACTATCCCCCAAAGGGGTATCCTTTCCTCTTTGGAATCCAATCTTTGGATCTATGTATCCCAAACTCAAAGTGCCACTTTCACAACTCAATACTCATATGAATTACATAAATATAAAAATAAAAATTCTAGACTCTCCTCCAGGGTTATCCTAAGCATTTAAATATTAGAATACATCTCAAGCAGTTATATATATGTGCATGTAAAAGTAAACACACTTGGTCACGCTCTTTTTATTTGGGGGCTAAGCAGCTGAAGCACCTGTAGCATTTATATTTATGATTTATTTAGCCCCCTTTATTGCCCTGCACGAGCGTGGCCACCTGTAGAAAATTTAGTGAGCATCCAGATCGTTCCTAACCTAAGGGTAATCTAATCGCCCATCACATCAATTCACAGAGTGCAGTAAAGAAAGTAAACAAACACATCAATCAATTTCAATCACAACATACAATAAAAACTCGAAAAACTCGGCACACAGCAGAAAAGGAAACATCGGCCTAGCCTAGATCTAGAGTCGGTTGTCCTAGAAAATCATCTAAAGTGTGTGTAGAAGGTCGTGTGGCTAGGGTAGATCCTAAATATGGTACTTGATTGAAGTTGTTTAATGTTCTGATTGGTTGAAAGGCTAAGGGAGATTTTAATTGAAGTTTAAGTCTTAATGGTTTAAATTTGATTTTAAAATTGATTTTAATTGTTTATTGAATACCACCTTTGTTGCACACCGAGGCCATGAAGTTTATTTCACCTTCCTTGGGGCTAATTTAATAGCCTCGTAGGCCTGGGTTACCCAGTGGTACCCGATATAATTAAGTGATTTGAGTTTGATTAAAGTTTGAAGATTAATTAACTTTTAATTAAACTGATTGGTTGCTGGTTTTAAAATAAAATTGATGTTTTCTGGAATTTTGAATGATTTATTGAATTTTAGAATTTTATGGATTATTTTAATTAGTTAATTAAGGGGTCCAAAGTTGACTTTTCAAATTAAAATTAAATTTTGTAAGTTTCAAATTTTTAATAAATATTAGACCTTATGATGAGTTGTTAGACTGTTAGTACACTCAATTTGGAGTTTTCTATGAAAAGTTATGATTTTTCGAAGTTTGAGCCTAGTTTTGAACTACGGTTGACTGAAAAGTTGACTTTTTGACTTTGACCAGATTTTGGAGGTTCGACATTTTTAAAAAATACTAGACCTTAATTGGAGTTGATTGACACTAAGTTTGTTCAATTTGGATTTTTCTGTAATTAGTTATGCATTTTCAAAGTTTCCTTAATTATTGAATTTTTAAAATTGCTTAATTATGAAGGTTTTGATCATTTTGTTCCAAACTCATCCCAAACTGCATGGAATCAATCCCAAAGGTCAGGAATGACCCATGGGAGTGTTTCCAAGTGTTTGGAAATTATTTTGGATTTTTAATAATTTTTAATTAATTAATATAATTAATTATTGATTTTCATTAAAAGTCAAATTAAAGTTAAATTAGGAGTCCAGTCAAGGGGCTTTTATTTTTCCTAGGAAGAGGACTAAGTTCTGGTCAATTTGAGGTATTATTTGTAATTTTTGGAGTTAATTTGGATTTATTGCATTTTTTTTGAATTTTTTGGGCCCTTAAAAGGGTTGAAACTTTGGGTAATTAATTTTCTAACTTAATGAACTCCAAATTCAGTGAAATTTGAACCTAAGGCTTATTATGTCACTAAGTTTACTGTGTTCAAATTTAACCCCTATTGGGTATGTGTACAATCCCCTAAAAATTTTCAAAGTTTTCTAGACTTTTCCTTAATTATTTTCCCTAGGTGTCTCTACTATTCAAATGGGCTTGAAATTTGGTGTGTCTAACCCTGATACATATGCAATCATACCACACAAATTATGCAGCCTAATTCTACAGAAAAATGGAGTTATGAATTTTCAAAGTTTTGGGTCCAAAATGGACCCATTACCTTAAAAATTCACATCATAGCAATTCAATGGGTATCTGAACCTAAGAAAATTATAGTACATGCCTAAGATACCTACCCAAATAGCTTCCACCAAAAGTTGGGGCTCAATTGACCACTGGATTGTGAGAAAATCACAAAAAACTGATTTTAAAGAAATAGAAATATCTCATAATCCAGTAATCAAATTAACTCAAAATTAATTCTAATAAATACTAGGGTAAATTATCTTTCCAACGAGCCCAAAAACACTTAATTTGGTGGAAAAATGAATTTACTATGAATTTTGAAAGTTATGACCATTTTTTTGAATTTTTAAGTCCATTAATAACCGGCGCCAATCATTGGCAATGATCGGCGCCAAAACGGCGGCGGCGTGTGGCATTTTGATATGCAAAGTGCTGTTTATCAACCACCTAAACATGCCATCACTAATCCCGAGCCGTCCGATCGAGAAAGATAGAAAATCGGACGGCCGAGATCGATCAAGGCCGTTTTAGCTCAAAATGAACTAGAAAATTGAAATACTCATAACTTTCAAAATACTCGTCGAAATTTAACAAAATTTGAAACATAGGCTCATGGGAACATGAACTTTCATTGCCTAGAGTTTGGAGACCCCAAGCAATGAAATTTTTGAGCAGTTTCAAATTGAAATTTAAACTTAAAATGAGCATAACTTACAATCCAACCATCGGAATTTTGAGATCTTGGGCTTGCTGGAAAGCTGCAGTGATCCTCTACAACTTTGACGAAGATACCAAGAGCTAGATCAAGCGGGATCGAAAGTTGTGTTGGAAAACCCTCTTTCTCTCTCTAGAATGCTCTCTCCTCACTAAAATAGTGATTTGAGGCTTGGAAATGATGGGGAGAAGCTTGGAAAAGCCTTGGAGATGGATGGAGAGGATGGGGAAGGCTCTAGGAAGGTTGGAGGCTGGAGGAGAGTTGAGGGAGAGTTGAGGGAGAGTGAATAATCAAGATTTTCTCTCTTAGGTTAGGTTTCTCCCACCTTAGCACTTGGCTTTTGGATTGGATGGTCTTGATTTGTTTGGAGGGAGTTTGGATGCATGACAAGTGTCCCCTAAGCTACCTAAAGCTATGGAATAGGGTTGGTGGTGAGTGTGACCTCTCTTGGTCCATGGGAAAGGGGACCACACATTTTCCCCCATTTGGGTGAACCAAAGCTTGGCTTGGTTTAGGGAGTTGGCTTAGGGCTTCTTAAGAGAGGAAATGGGTCAATTTCTATTAGGTTTGAGCAGATTTTGGATCAAGCCATGGATTGCCAAGGTGGCTTGGTGATGTGGCCATGATTTTGCCTCTTTCCATAGGCTTAAAGGGGTTTGGAGAAGGTTTTGACCCCTCCAAATGGGTTGACCAAGTCAACCCAAGGGGAAGCTTGAATTTGAAAGCTTTGGACATGTCAAGGGTGTCCAATTGAATGATTTTGAGGGATTGATTTGATTTAAAATGGGTTCAAGCATTGAAATTGACCTTAATGTGGGTTAAGGGTTGATTTGGTCAACCTTGGTTGACTTGGTCAACCAGGTCAAACCAAGACTTGAGTTTGGATTCAATGTGTTCCTAATGATATTTAGGATCCATTGGGATAGGTTTTGAAGGTTATATGGGAAGGTCATGTTGAACTTTGGGGAAAAGACCAAAAATCTCTATAAATGGCATTTTGGTCATTTTGACCCCTAGTCAACATTGGGTCAAACTGGGTCCAACAAAGTGTAGGTTATTGGTCAAAAAATCATAACAAAGGTCATGGACATGGTCGAAAGGTTTGGAAGGCGTCCCAAGGTCAAATTGCTCTGGATGGCAAGTCTAGTGGCATAGGTTGTAAATAATTGAAGGTTTTGCAGCGTTTGGGAAAAGATTCAGTTTGAGGGGCTAGGAGTGTTGGATTGAGCTCAAATTTGGAGGGTTGATCTTAGAGACATGTTTGAACAATATGCAATTGAAGGATCATGATTTGGAGGTCACTTGACAGGGTTTCTAGGTGACAGAAAGTTCACCCAGAAAGGGTTTTAGGACCTAGGTCCTTGACCTTGAAGGTTTGATTTAGAATGTTGGATTTGGGTTGGATTTAAGATTTAAATGATTGACCTTGGATCATTCATATCAATGGAAATCAAATGAAAGATTGAAATTAATTGGATATGATTTGAAATTTGATTGAATGTTGATTTAAGGCTAGATTAAAGATTGAGTCGAAAGGTAGAGCTGGGTTTGATTGGGATTAAATTGGATCTTTATTAGGACCTTTATGATAGAGGGGTGGACATTTCTTCATCATTAGGTCACTAAAAAGAAATCCAAGTGGGTCCTAGTGACCTCATATAAAAATGAGGTCAACAATGATATACATTTGCTACATCAAGCCAAGGCCTTCTCCCCAGTGAAGGGCCTCATTTGTAATCAAATGCAAATACTAATGGATTCATTTAAATTGAGCAATGCCCCGTGATTTTTCTTCATTTTCATGAGTTTCACGTAAACATTCTGGTGTCTTTTATGAACACCACATCCCTCTCTTCTATCTTTTTTTATTAATATTAACCACAGTAATATATCCCTCTCTTTTATCTCATTAAGATTTTTATATAAAATTAAGATATTAAACTTTATATTTTTCTATCGCTAAGAATATTTCAGAAGGCAAAAGCCGTTCATCCCCGACAAAATTTAGCTTCCAATAGGCAAAATATATCAGTCTAATATTTCGAGCAGAATGCCTACTCGAGGTGCGACCTTTTCCCTTGTAGGCTCCTTATATTTCAGGAGACAAATAGACCGTACAACATTAGGTACTTTTGGATAAAGAATTGCCTTTTCCGCCCCCTTGCTATATTTTTACCTCAGGAACTCATACCAAGCTTGCCTCTTATCCCTTTTTAACAGTACATCTACTTTAAAAATTTTACTTCTAAATCATCATACTATACAGTACAAAAACTTTGAGTTAAAATATTTTTGTCACGTCTCTTTACATCCAGATTGCCCCACTAATACACGATCCAAACTCCTCCTTGACCTGATCTTTAGCTCTTATTGCAGGCTTGTGGATGCTCGATAATTGTAAGCCAACGTCAAGCCCTCTGTTATCTTCCTACCTTCTAAAAAGCCAACGAGAACCGAGAGCTACAGAAAAAGCGTCGGCGTCGCCTGCTTTTTCGAATTCCCATCCATCATTTAAATTTACTTTATTTTTTTACTAAATGTGGGCCCTCCCTCCCATGTGCATATGCCAAGTAACAGCATTTTATTGTTACACTCCCTCATCATTCACCCCCAATGCTACACTTCTACCATTTAACAACCAAAAAGCAGAGCAGATAAGCAGCCCACCACGAACAACAAAAGCAGAGCCATTTCCCCTGTTTTATCCTCGCCTTCCTTCTTCTCATCATCCCTCATCGTATAGTTGAAAGAGATCGAGAGCAAAAAACGAAGAAAGAGAAAGAAAATGGAAGTGGAAGAAGCACCGAGACAGCGCAGCAACACCAGTCCTTCCTCCCCAGAGTTCGAGTTCTGGATGGTGCGCAATCCCTCCTTCCCGCCCTCCAACCTCCTCACCGCCGACGAGCTATTCCTCGACGGCGTTCTCCTCCCCCTCCAACTCCTCTCCCTCCCATCCACCGAGCGCCGACCGCAACCCCCTTCCTCCATACCAACGGCACCGCCGGCCGAACAGTCCCCGTCGCCATCTTCCATCCTCTTTTCCTCCTCTTCAACGTCGTCATCCCTTTCCAGGCGATGGAAAGACTTATTCAAAGTGGCGCCGGAAAAGAAATCCGGTGAAAAGGACCATGAAAAGAACTTGAGGAAGAAGGAACGCAGGAGCAGCGCCGATCTCAACATCAACCTCAACATCTGGCCCTTCACCCGGAGCCAGTCAGCCGGCGGCCGTCCTCGATCGATCGGCTCCGTCTCCGGTCGAAAAGTCAGCAGCGCCCCCTGCTCTCGAAGCAACTCCCGCGGAGAGTCCGGCGGAGGCCGGAGGTGGGCTGCCAGCCCGGGCCGTGGAGGAGTGCATCTCGCACGGTCCAGCCCGGTCTGGCAGATCCGGCGGGCCGGGGCTGGTCCCAAAGAGAAGGGTAAAATGTGGACTCAGACCCCCGTCTCCTCCGCCGGCGGTGGTGTTCCCGCCGGAGTTCGAGTGTTGAACCTGAATGTGAACAGTTGTATCGGATACGGAGAAAAGATAAGCTCCAGGGGTGACGATAGCGATGGGATCGCAGCCGCCGAGCGCATCGTGGAAGGGAGCGGAACCAATGGGAGCGTGACGAGCGTCTTTAGCCTTAGAGCCCTCTTCTCGAAGAAGGTTTACTGATCAATGTGAGCAGTAACCGCTCCACAGTAATTGTATTGGGCAAAGCAATCACATCATCTGGAGAGAATTCCAATCCACTGATCATCGTGTTGATGATGACTTGATAGTTTATACTAACTTCATATAGTCTTCCTCTTCTCTTTTGAAATTTATGCGTGTATATTTTCGATTAGGGCCTTATTAGTTATTCCTTGAAACTCTTGCCTGCTCCTGTGCTAAGTTCAAATTTTATATAAAAATATTGGAAAAACAGTTTAAGGTGAATGTGATGAGTTATTAGTGAAAAGATCATGTAAGGTTTAACCACTTTCGGCACCCTTAATTTTAGCAACTTTTTAAAGAACCGAACTGTTGACACTTGACTCTGTCCCTGATCAATTAGGAAATTTAATTGACAAATGCATTTGATTGAATAAATGGCTTTGGGTTGAATTTTTCAATATTTTGGTACGTGAAAATGATGGCTGTTTGTAGAAATATCCAACTTGATAGCACTGTAATGATCTAATTATATAGGCCTGTAACATATCTGTTGAGGGAGAGAGAGTTTTGGTCGTAGGGCTGACAGACCATCAGGATTTTTTCTTAGACATGACTATGATTTATTAGGAGGAATGTAATTTATTTTAGGTATTTGATCTGAAATTAATTAATAAAATTATGGATTTATTTAAGAACGGTGAGCGAAGATATTTTTTTTATTTTTTATTCAATTTATGTGGCATAAAATGTTTTAAAAGGAACAGATTATGCCTTGTTGTTTTGTTGTTGTCTTAAATTTTGTGAGTTTTTTAATAAATATCTTCATTATTATTATATTATCTGTAAAGTAAAATCAATTTATTTTATTTTTAATTATAATGGGAATATTATGTGTTAATTTTTTGGGCCCATTTGACAAGAATTAGATCAAGATATTATGACCAGACACATGTCCATTAATTATTTCATCTTTTTTCGCTCAAACCCGAATGCCCGACCCGATACACTCATTAGTTTTTCTTAATTGTTTTCTCGCTTTTTTGTTTTCGTGGGATGAAAACATTAAGGTAAAGAAGTAAAAATAATAATTTTATTGAATGGATGGTGCAGTTCTGCAAATAGCCACATTAAGTAAAACAAAGATCACTTCAAAAATTTTCATAAAAGTAAAATGTAAGCCGCTAATTTCACACAGCTCACTTTGGCTTGTTGGTTGATTGCTTGGCTTCCAACTAAGAGGTCTTGAGTTCGAGTTTTTATGTATGTGATGTGTGTGTGAGTTTATCTTAATTGAACTAAATGTCCCAAAAAAAAAAGCTAATTTTGATGAAGGATGACAAAGTAAATCTATTAATGACGAGTTTCTCGATAAATATATTTGAATCTAGCACTTTCAAATTTTGAACATAAATTAAAACTTGTATTCAATTTGTCACCTAACTTGTTTTGTTTTAAAACGTTTATGTACTTCAATGATGTTTTACTATAGATGAAGGATTATTCTTTGTTGTGCAGGTTTTTTGAGCCAATATATTTTATTTTATAAGTGTATATAGCTTATTCTACTGTCAACATGCTTGGACTTATCACTTCTAGGATTTAAAACTATAAACTAAAACTACAATTCAAAGTTCCCTCTGTTTTTGAACAGATTTAGGCTTCTTTTGGAATGGCTATCTCTATCTTATTGTTTTAAACAAAAATTTAAATTTTTTAACTAAAAGGCTATTTTAAGAAGCAGTATGAAAAAAAATTTGTACTAAAAAATTGCTTAAAAAAACAGTAAGAAAGTCATTCCAAACGAAACCTTAAACTTCGTTTGAAACAACTTTCTTACTATTTTATTTTTCATATCATAATTATTATTTTTGTTTAGTCATTTTTTTAACTAAAATATTATTTTAAGAAGCAGTACGAAAAATTTTGTTCTAAAAAATTGCTTAAAAAAATAGTAAGAAAGTCATTCCAAACGAAGCCTTAAACTTCATTTGAAACAACTTTCTTACTATTTTATTTTTCTTATCGTAATTATTATTTTTGTTTAGTCACTATTTTTTTATTTCTTTGGATAAATTTTTGTATTAATAAATTGTTTTTTTACAGTAACTTAAGAAAAAAAATATTTTATTCACAACAGTTTTAAAATTATCTTTATAAAAATTTGTGGCAATCGCAAATAAATCCTTAATTTGTAGGCCTTATTTGATTTATCTTAATTAGAAGTTTAAAAGCGTACTACTTTACTTTAGAACAAATCTACATTATTTTGTAAACTCAAATGAAAAGGATAACAGAGTTGTATATTTGTATGATGCAGCGAAGTAACTCATTTTTAAAGAAGTTTATAATTATTTACTGATTGGTAAGCTCGAAGTAAGTGTAGTAATAATTGTGTACTTATGTTTAAGAGCAAAGTAATTAATTTTTTTATTTTAAAAATTTTGTACTAGTACTTAATTGGGAACAATGATTAGCTAGCTAGTCTACACAATATTTTTTTATGAAATACGAGAGATAGAAAAGTTAATGCAGGCTAGCAACTGATAAGTTCTTGTAATATGATAAAATGTGTTAAATTTGTTAAATGGCCATTCTTTTTAATTGTAATAAAATTGATAATAATCAGAGCATCCAATTCCATCTAGATATTATAAATCTTAAGTGAAATACAACCCTAGTTGTGTGTGCTTTTATTTATCATAACAAAGTTAGTCATAAAAAATAATAATAATTAAATTAAAAAAAAAAGTTAGTCATTCATTTAGAACATCATGATATGAAAATTCTCCCAAATAATTCACCTTTTCCTCCGCGCAGTTTTTTTCCTCTGCTAGGGTTTCGCCTCCGCGCGTCTCCTTTTCGGGGCTACTCTAGCTGCCGTGGTTTTGCTGTCTCCTTGTTGCCTTGCACTTAAAACCACTTCTCACCGTGGCTTACTATTCCTATGGATTTCGAAGGAGGGGTTTCTGGCTTTGGAGGCATCGTTTCAGTTTTCGTTGATTGGGTCTTTTCCTAGTCGTAGACCTTCAATCGATGCAATTCGTAAATTCTTTTTCAACCTTAATCTCATCGATTCATTCTCTGTTGCTTTATTAAATGCTAAGCATGTCTTGATTAAGTTGACTAAGGATTTAGATTATAGCTGTGTCTTTGCTCATTGGTCTTACTTCGTGAACAATTGCTTTATGAAGTTATCTAAGTTGTTGATTTTTTTGATGTTAATGTTGAATCCCCCATAATTCTGATTTGGGTTTCATTCCCTAACTTGTAGCCTCATCTTTTTTGCCCTTGCATCCTTCACGATTTGGGGTCGTTATTTGGTAAACCCCTTAAAACTGATAACACCACTACATGTGGTTCACACCCCTCTGTTGCTCGCGTCCTTGTCGAGTTAGACATCACCAAAAGCTCTTTTGATAGAGTTTGGCTTGGTCCAGAGAAGTTTGGGTATGTTCAGTTGGTGGAAATGGAGGTCTTTCCTCAATATTGTGGTCATTGTAAGTCTCTTAGACATTATATTTCGGAATGTCCTAGTTTGCACCATCCTCGTGCAGTGAATTATGTAGATGATTTATCTGGCCCTTATGTTGTCGGTCAGATTGCTGAAGTTTTGGCCAATATGTTGCCTCCCATCTTGCCTTCTGCTGTTTGATAATATAGTGGATGCAGTTGATGTTTTAGGCGCCAATAACTGTTCGGTTAAACTAATAGCTAGTCCATCCCTGCCCCCACACTGGTTCTGGTTTTGAGGATGGTTTTACTTATGTTTCCAATGTTGGTGATGGGGTTGCCAACACAATTTTTTTGGAACCTGGGGTGGGTCAGGATTATAGCATTATGGGGAATTTAGGTTCTGTTGTGGTTGCTTTAGACGTGCCTTCTGAGGTTGTTGTTGAAATCCATAATAATTCTAAGAATGTTTGTCCTTTTGTTGATGTTTCTATTTTGGATCCTATCATGAACTGTGGTGTGGATGTTGTTGTTGTTAACATTGTGTATGACGATAATGGTTTGACTGCTTTGATTCCTATTTCTGACGTGTAAACTCCTATGGATTGTTAATTCAATCAAGTGAATATGGCTAATCACTCTTCTGATACTTATAATGTGCCTATCTCTTCGCCTTTAAGTCTAGGGGATTTGAATGAGGATGTGCCTCTTATTGATGTGTCGATCTCTCTTGTTTCTAATAATGCCTTATTTGCGCAATTAGCTTTTAAACATGTGGAAAATGTTGTGTCACATCGGGATTGGTTAACTGAATATGACTCCTCTGCTAATTTGGATGGTGAAGAGGAAATTGATGGGCAAGGGGACGAGTATCTGGAAAAATATGGCCTAAATGTTACTCGTATTGTTGATCAAGGTTTTTTCAAGAATGTTGTTAAACGTAGAAGGAGAAAATCTAAAAAGAAATGACCTTATTTTGGATCTTTTCTTCCATCTATGTTTTTGGGCTCCTTTTCCTTTCTGTCTTTGTTGTTGGGTGTTGTTTTTTGCTGTTGGTGTTGGGGTTGGTTTGTTCTTCTCCCTCCTACTTGTTTAGTTGTTTGCTGACCATTGTTTGTTTAGGTGTTGTGGTTTTTTGGGCATGTTTTCGTTTCTTGTTGGTTGGTATTTTGGCATGGTTGGGTTTTGGCTAGTTCAATGTTTGTGTTGGGTGTTGGGGGGCTGCTTTTTCTATTGTGGGTTTTATTTTGTGTTGGTTTGCTGACCTTTTTCTCTTGCAGGTAATGGTTTGAGGCCCCTATGGTTTCTTTCCATACGAATGGACTGCTCTTATGCTACCTTCATTTGTATTTGATTCCATGTTTCTCCTGTTCAGCTCTGTCTGCTTGTAATGGTTTTGTTTATTGTCTTTGGTTTTTCTTATTTTGCTTTGCTACTGTATAGATAGAACCAATGGCTCGTAGGTTTTTTTTCAAAGACTGTATTTTTAGAGAGCTTTTGGTTCCTTAAAGACTTATATATTTTTTTAATTTTAAATGCGTAGGCCCCTACGATGGGTTATAACAAAAAAAAAAAACAGTCATCCTAGAGCAATTATACTTGAGACTCTGGCATAGTAAGCAATTGTTTAATTGAATAAACTAATGCATGATATTAGCATTTCATAAAGTTAATTATAAGTTACTGTACATAAATGAACTTTATTACTATGGTTACAGAAATTAGCTTTCCACCATAGAAATTTCTAAATAACGGTGAAAAATAATAATTAAATGAAATTATGACTGCTCTTTGAAAAAAAAATATATAATTAGAAAACTGTCTCAAACAGGTCCTAAGTGTGCATTTATCTAAATACTTATAAAAAATAAACAGGCAGCTTCACAATCATAAATAATTATAATAAAGCAAGTAATTTTCATACTTATTCATTTCCAGTTCTCAATTGTCTCAAAATTTCAATAAAATAAAAACTATAAATGAATTTCAACAGAGTTGATGTGTATCAAAACATTCCAACATAAACTTAATTTGATATGATTTTAATATTTCGTCTGGGATAGTTTGTTTTTTTTTTTTAAACAGTTTTTTAATACAAAAATTTTTAATTTAAAAAATTTTTATACTAAAAAAATACTTTAAAAAATAATTAAAAAACTATTCCAAAAAAGACTTTAATTGGTCCGCATATCTTTACCCAAAATTTTCTATTTTTATAATTAATTGAATGATGGAACACTATCATTGAATCTTTGGAATCCCTTCCTCCATGTGCCAGATTAATCATTTTTGTGGAAAAAGATTATATCACAATATTTAATAAATTAAATTTAAAAATTATTAAATTATTTTGAAATTAATGTAATATAAATTTGTCTTTCTTTCTTTTTTTTTTTTTCCTTCTTTTTTTAAATCTAGACAAATGGTTCATTTGGATGGCTTTCTAACTGCTTTGTAAAACTACCATTTTTTTCAAAAATTAAAAAAAATAATAATAACAATAAGCTCCCAAAGGAAGCCAAAGCCTTCTTAATTATTCCAATTCCTTTCAATGGTTGCTTTGTTTCTTTAATATCTTCTGCCTTGGATGCGAAGGTGCTTCGTTGCAAGTGGCTGAAACGAGGGTGGTCCATTACTCAAACGGTCCTGATTTGCTAAACTTCTCCACTATTGAATTTCAGCCGTTCATGTGACTTTCGATATGCTTTGGTGAAAGGCGACTCTGAACTAACACGCCTGCGATTCCTGGCTGCAAATAGTTGGAAGATTTCGGATGCCACCAATCCGAAAGCCACCTGATGCGGATATTTTTCCTGTATTGATTAAGCTAATCAAGGGATTAGTTTTATATTTTGATGCTTTTTTTGGTTAAAGTTAAGGGCTATATCAAGACCCTCCTAGGTTATTAATAAAATTTCAAATAGAATATTAAAATAATGAATTACACGAGGACAAGAAAGAAAAGGCTTATCGCGATTTAATAAAATATAATATTTATGAGCAATATCCTGCAATAATTTTATGGATTAATAATTCAATCGGTCCCTATATCTATTCAAATTGTTGATCTGGGCTTAATATTATATTCGAATAAAATTCAAATATTAAAATTCATGATAATAAGATGTTTCATTTTGCATGAGCGTTTTATTTGTCTGTATTCAAAGGATTTTTTTTTTTTTTGGAACGGGGAGTATCGGCTCGCTGCCACCTCAGCCTGTGAGGCGTTTGACGATGTCCACTAATCTCCTCGGTCGACCTAGCGGTGGCACCCACACCAGAAACCCTCGGGCCAACACTTTATTGGTCCCCACCTAAGAGGCGCGGCCGTAGTGGGGTGGATTCGAACCCGGGATGGGGGTTTCCAATCGTGCTCACCCACCAACCATCTTAAGCCTCGGTGGGTTATTCAAAGGAATTTTATAGAAGGTCTAAATTTAAAATATGGTTTCATGAATATGCAAAAAATATTATAATGCAAATATGATGGTTTTCATGGATTGATTTAGCGCTTAGGGATTTGCGGGCTATGAGAAATGCATCACGAGTAGAAAGAGAAATGAGCAATTTTGAAAGGAAGATTAAGGTAGGGGGTGTTAATCAGCGACACGATCCGAAAATTTGATCCGAATCCGACTTGAAAATTTTAGGTTCGGATCAATCTGATAAAGAAATTAGATTTTTAGGATTGTGTTTTCAGGTCGTATCAAAATTTGAACACTATATTATATTATTGATACCAATATATTCTCATATAATTTTCTTTCCAATCAAATAAATATTATTCATAATATTCATTTGGCACGGTTTTTTTATTTCTTCTTAAAATAACTTTTTTAATATAAAACTAAAATTTTTTAATTAAAATATTACTTTAAAAAATAATAAAAAAATTCCCCCAAACAAAATTTAAATAAGAGATAAAATTTTTCTCATTATTTTATTTGATATTCACACTACAACCCGTGTTGACACATTCTACTAACAGTAAAATTATCTTGAAAGTTGCACGGGTCATGCATAAACTTACAAATCATGAGTTTTTATTTTAATGTATGTAACAAATGGGCTCATTCAACTTTCACGTGCTTCATGAATATTAATATGTGCTTATTATATTAATACGATCAAATACAAATCACATACGCACAAATGTGTTGAGCTCGATCGCATCAACAACAAAATATTCCAATTTCAAAATTAAAACCAAAATGGCGTTTCATCAGTAAATTTCTATGTCATCTATCAATTTACATAGATTTTTGCTGAACTATTTCGAAAATGTTTTATTCTTAAATTACCATTATTTAGGGGTGTCAAAATCTGACACGATCTGAAATCCGACCCGGACCTAACCCGAAAAAATTTGGGTTAAGGTCAATCCGTTCACCATGCGGGTCAGGTTCGGGTTTGAGTTTTCAATCCATTTACAAAATCGGATCAAGTTCGGGTTGACTCGAAAACCCCAAATCAACTCGATTTGACCCGGGAAATGGCTACCAAGTGCTACGTTTGGTGCATGAGCGTGACCCCGTCAGGACGTCTGGTCACGTCCGCCGTCCGGTCTGTTGGCGCTCGCGTGTCACGTGAACGCATCTAATCCAGTAGTCTAGTCGCAGCCATCGCTGCCGCCGACCTGCCGTGGCTTGTCTTGCGACTCTCGCGTTCCACCGACCAGCCAACATGTGTGCCTCCGCACTTTGCCACTTCCCGCAGGTCCTCTTCTACTGCATCTAGTCTGTCTGACCCGTTCGCGCTAGACGTCGACCACACATCCGTAGGCCGCACCGGCACCGCTTACCGTCGTGCCGCCTTGCCTGAACTGCACTAACCCGTTTTTTGAATCAAATGGGTACGCAAGTCGTGTCGGGTCAACCCGGTAACCCGCACAGGTCAGGTTCGGGTTGAAATACCAGACCCGTTTGTAAAAATGGGTCGGGTTCGGGTTGACCCTTTAAGAGCCAAGTCAACTAGGGTTTGACCCGAACCCAACCCGTCGACCCATTTTGATACTCCTATCATTATTATTGTTATGTTACTTAGCAATCACACTCTTATTAATTTATAATTATCAAATTTTATTATTAAATCCCTTTAAATTTCTTTAAATATTTTTTATTATAATAAAAAATAATTCAGATCACAATCGATAACTGATGCATATAGCAATCAATGGAGCTGTGAAAACTAAAAAATTGAAGATGAGATTAAAATTCAAAATCAAAATCAAGTAAGCATTAATTAATAACATAAAATATTAATTTAAAAAGCTCTTAGAAGTTTTCAAACAATACAACTAAGAACTATCAACTGCTACTGTTCTCGGTCAAACAAACCCCAATAGATTAATGAATAAAAGTGAATCCACGCATTACCGCACAGCTTGATGACTTGCGGAGAAGCTTCAAGACAATCGTAAGTGTTAGAGAGAGAGAGCGGGAGACGAGAGAGAGAGAGTGGGCTATGCGGATGGGAGGACTGCAGGCTCGTGCTACGCGCAGCTCACAATAATGTGCCCCTCAAAGTACCTCGGCCTTGAATACAGCAACTAATACATTGAATCAGTCCTTCTAAGCAATGACTGCAAGATTCCAAAATAGCTCAGTTCTCACTAAATAAATAAATAAGAAAAATATATTATTTTGGGATGACCTCATAAAAATTTAAATCACTATTATATCTTAATTTATTAACATGTATTTATTTTTTGACTTATCTAATATTAAATTTTTAGGGAGATTGCATTCGGATGATAATTATTAGAAGATTAGAATTTAGGGGTGTAATAAATCCAAGTGATTAAGGATCTTTTCAAGATTTTCTAAACCAATGACAATTTTCTTGAATCATATATATTAATCTCAAGACTTATCGAGCAAAATAATTTAAATTCAAACAAT
The DNA here is from genome assembly GCA_019925795.1 of Dendrobium chrysotoxum. Taxonomy (NCBI): domain Eukaryota; kingdom Viridiplantae; phylum Streptophyta; class Magnoliopsida; order Asparagales; family Orchidaceae; genus Dendrobium; species Dendrobium chrysotoxum. The sequence goes on from CM034301.1 coordinate 46,890,096, forward strand.
TTGCTCTTGTAGTAAATCTTATTTTGCAAGTTCTTAATCATATATACCGTTCTAATTTCAAGCAGATCTTGACCTCGCGAAGCACCTTGTAGCTCAAATACAACACTAGCGTATTATACGCTAACTCCATGATTAATGTTTTCTCATATGCGTCTAAAGAAGTCGACAAACTTCTCTCTCCTCCAACGTTTTAGCTGTGACACCTCCAGGTTCAATATTTAGTTATAACCATTTGACCCGATTGGAAAAAAAAGGTAAAGATTTGAACATTTGAGTTTTTCAATCATTTGCATGTCTTTAGGAGTGTTTTAATGCATGAAAATGATTGTGTGTGCTCTAGAATGTGTTATAAGTGTTTGGTTTGAATTTTGGCAAAATCTAGTTATGTCACTTTTAGGGTGTTGTACTTAACCAAATCGTCAAATAGTGACATTGCAACGCCGTGCACTTAGATTTTTGCAGATTTTTTAGCGCCGCAAGGCTTCGATTTGAGGGTCGTAGTGCTAGGCCATTATGAATTCTTTAAACATAATATTTTTGCACTATTCCATTGCCATTTTCTCCATTCAGCCATCCGAACAATAGAGAGAAGGAGAGAGAGAAAGAGGGTTATGGAGAGGAAAATTATGTTTTGAGCCGCTTTGGTCCTTTTTCAACCGTAGACACCAAAAAATAATGTAGTAGTACAATAAATGTCTTAAAATAGTATTTTACACAATCCCGTGTAAAATTTGCTTTGACATTGTGAAAATTTGGTTATGTTCTGACATTGTGAAAATGTGCTCAGTAGGAAGTTCTGTTATTTACCATTATAAAACACTATGAAATTCTGACATAAGCTAAAATTTGCTTTAACTATTACAATGTGATGAAATATATACTTATGTGATAAAATGTATGTTTGTATGATTGAAAAATATCTGCTGGGAGCTATAAGGGGCTAAAATCTTTTGAGATTCTGTCTGTGTCAAGGATTATTCTAGTATCTATAAGATATATTTTGGTGGCTATATGATATGTTCTGATGCCTACGGACATGTTCTGATGCTATAAGTACAAAAGAGAGACATAAGGGGTCAAAATCCTTTGAGATTATGTCTTGGATCGAGATATGTGATATGAACTGCTTTGTGATATAAACTATTCTATGATTTATCTATTCAGGATTGTTATTTAAATAAATTAGATAACTGTTGTATTTTTCTTTCCTTTCTCAGAACAAATAATGATTTATTAGATTGCATCTAATTACTTTTAAATATTCAATAAAAATGTTTAATAAAAGAATATTTTAAAATTTAGATAGGTTGTGTGGCTTGTTGAGCTGTTGTAACTCATTGTGGTTTGTTAGTGATTTTTAGGATCTAGAAAAGGGAATAAGACTGTTGATTAGCAATTCAGGATTAGATCTGAGTTGATAGATATTTCGCTATTTTGATTTTTGAACAATCATGGCTAGTTTATTTTTAGTTCTGTAGCACTTGCCTATAGTTATGTACTATTGTGTAAATATTTATTTTGATGAAATGAAAGAAACTTTGTGAATAAATTTATTTTCAGTATTTATATATTTTAGTAGTTCTGTAGTTTGTAGTTTTATTTGAAATAAAATTGAAAGAGAATATGAAACATTCAAAAACTAGATATTGGGATTTGCTTGTCACAGCTCAACACGATTGAAACTATCCAGATCGGGTTGGGGTGTTACATTAGCAACCTTCATTTGCACCATAAGTACTTTCAATCATTTTTACCAAATTAAGAAATTAGTTTTCCCATTAAATCTCTCAATCTTGACTTTCAAAACACTCATTCTATTTAACCCTAACCAATCTCCCTGATACCAATTTGTTAATACTGTTGAAAACCCAGCTCAATTGGAAAGAGCCTGAGCTAGTTGGGTTTACAATAGTATTAACAAGCGATGGTGATTCGGAGTGTGTAGTAGGATATAATGACCAGACTACGATAATAATTTGCAGTTAGTTACCATGTAGATCATCGAGCAATGCTCTAAAGTTCCTCAGAAATCTAACTTCTCTTCAAATTCAAGTTAAGGTTTATTCCCCCCTTTCGATGAAGAATGACAGTTTATTTAAAATTTTTTTAGTAACATTTTAGTTATTTTAGCTCAAATCTCTAGAACACTCCTTTAATTGACTCGTATTAACTTTTGTGGATTATAGACTATTCTTTTAGCATTTAGGTTCTCAAATACTTTAAAATTCGTTGATCTTAAACTCATTGAATTCCTCTTATCAAGATGCTCATTTTGAAAGTAAGCCCAAATTATTCGTAGATCATTTGATCCTTTAAATAGTAATGAGTAAACTTAAAGTATTTGATTTAGGTTTATTCAATATATATATATATATATATATATATATATATATATATATATATATATATATATATATGCATACACACATAAACTCTCATTAACTCAACTTATGTTGGTACTAGAGAGGAGGAATTTAAGAAAATATAGCTTGAGTTTGATACATCAGTAGTTAATCCTACTTATCAGTGATGCATCATGAGAAAATTCCTCAGATCAAGCAGAAATTTTGCTATAAATATTTTGATTAGAAACTTTGAGAAAATATTCAAGTCCTATTTTCAATAAATTTATAGTTTAAGGAAAAGTTTTAACAAGATGAACTAACAACATAAAAAATGCTTTGCCTTGAGTCTGAATGGACCTACATCAAACACTCAAAAATATAGTTGAAATTTAATAACACTATTTAACAGATGAAATAATTTCTTTTTGAAAAACAAAAAATCAGGTCATCGTACTATTATCACTAGGTTGTCACCAACCGCTTAACCATAGTCTCCTTATTACTGTCACTTAATCATAAATGCTTGATCATTGTTATCTAATTGACATCATCTTTTGCCAACCAATGCTAACATTCTTCATCCCTGATTGTTATCTCCTAACATAAATATTTGTCGATGCCTGATGGACATCTCATAATCATTATCATATGCAATCAACCAACATCAACCATCAACTAATACTAATGTTTGTCACCTCTCATTATTTCTCCGGCATTTTCACTACTCTAAAAGGAGGCCATGTCAAAAGTCAACATTTTGTATGCTTTTTCCTAGTTAGAAGAATATTGGACTTCCGTAATATTGACTTACTCAGTAGGCTATTTTAAATTAATCAAACCTCACGATTTTTGTTTTCTTAAATTTTCATGTAAAAATTCTCAAGTATGTTCTGAATTTGGTTTATTTATGTGTATATGGATTTTTTTGGAATACTAAGTTTGATAGTATTCATTCAGCTATCGTAAATTTTCAAAATGCAATAATTAATTTTAAATTTTAAATTTACGAATAAAGAATAACTAGTCTTTACAATATTTAGCCGAGTTGTGAAATTATATTAACTAGTAAGCCCCATGATTTGTTAAAGTAGATATCCTTAAATTTGAGATTTGTGTAGTATTAACTACATATTTATTACACCAATATTAAAATATATCCAAGAATTTTAATGGTGACCAAAATTTTAATAATGATAATAATGAATAACATTTTATTGTAAGAAAATTGAATACATATTATATAGTTTTAAAGAATGCATGAATTATACAATAATAAGACAATGCAAGAATTCTTTTTTATTACAATTAATTGAAATATTTATGTTGTATGAAGTTTCTTCTTGCAAATTTACCACATGTATTCAGACATTAGATTTAGAGCTCTAAAAAGACTACTCTTTTATTTTAATTTTCCATAGTTTTGTTTTTAAATTAATATTTCATTTGGGATAATTTTTTTATTATTTTTTAAAGTAGCTTTTACTAGAAGTAGTAAAAAAGCCATCCCAAATAAAGCTTAAGGCATCGTTGGGGATAGCTTTCTTATTGCTTCTTAAAGCAACTTTTTAGTACAAAAAATTTAATTTTCATACTAAAAAGCTTCTTTAAGAAATAGCAAGAAAGCCATCTCAAAGAAGTCTAAATGTGAATTTTTCTCAATTAATCAAGACCGAAATTTCACAGCCCAAAGCCATTGTTCTAAGGAATAAAGCTTAATTAGTAAAAAGTCAGAAGCCTTTTTTATTGAAAATTTTGACTAAGAATATTGTAATGATGAGTTAAAAATTATACAATCTTGTTATATGCTGGAACATTTATGATGATAGAGAGATAAAGAATTTAATATTTTAATTTTGAATGAAAATTTAGTATACATTTAAATAAAAAAGGAATAAGATCATGATAAGAGATATCAAATTTTTTAAATAAAAATTTTAGAAAGAAAAAAAAAGCAAGAAGCCTAACCCAATTATTATATTTTTCTCTTCCATGGATTAGAGGATTTGAATTATATAATTTATGATTTATTTTTTTTTAAATAGTTAATAAATAAAATTAATAAATGGCACATAGTACTTTACCTGACAGTGCCACATGGGTTGCAACGTGCTGTTGCTTTTGGCCCTTTGATTGCCATGGCCTAAGCTACGAAAGGTTACCCCTTGACTTCCTATTTGTGCATAGTGCGCGCCTCCTCAAAATAGTGATATTAATTCGCGCGTCATTCATCCGATTAACAAAAACTTTTTACCAAAAGTTGTGAAAGTATATGTCGTCCAATAGCTTTACAAAAAACAAAATTCAGATAAAAAAATTGAGATATTTTGTGATTTATCATTTTAAAGATTTTTTTTTTTTGACAGTTAGGGGATTCGAGCCCGAATGAGATGAGAGGAACGTGTTCCGTCGACCACTCGGCCGTAGACCCGATCTCAAAGAAAAATTTTAATTCAAAAGTTGGGATAATTGCCAGTTGAACGCAGGAATCAGCCTGCATTGGTCATTGCTGTATTGTATTGTTTTTTATTGACAACTAGAAATATGTGGGTAAAAAATTTAATATTTTATATTATATAAAGATAAATTGATATCAGTAGTGATAAGAGGTGAAATTTCTTAGGTGAAAATTTTGGAAATGGGAAAAAAAAATTAATGGGGTTTGATTTAGTTATTGTATAATAAAATTATAAAAGACGAACTGTGAAAATGTCTTATGTGATAGAATTAAAAATGAATTTTGGCTATCAGAATTCTTAATTTAGACTTCGTTTGGGACGGTTTTTTATTGTTTCTTAAAGCATCTTTTTAATACAAATTTTTGTATTAAAAAACTGCTTTAAGAAGCAACAAAAAAATCATCCCAAATAAAACCTTAGTGTTGCTTCCCCTAAAAGTTATGATATTCCATCCAAACCAAAAATAGCATGTAATGATATGAACAACAAGAAGATAAAGATTTTTAGTGATTCCATTGGAGATATTTTAAGCATTGTAAAGGACTTGAGCTAAAGAGTAGCCCAAGTGAAAGAAGTCTCTCATTAATGTAGTTTTTAAGGATCTCAACTGAAAAAAGCACTCAAAAAAGCATTGTGCATGTGATTCATTATAGCTCTTACATAAGATACAAGTCTAGTCCATATGTATTCCTCGAGCTATAATAATATCTTTAATTTTAAACACAAGAAGAATTTTTCATAACAAGAAAACATACTTGATAGCAAAACCCTTAAACCAAATGAACTAATTCCAATGCACAATTGGAAAATTTCTTAATTATTCATCTAGTAGCAAGTGTTACAAGTTGACTACTAAATGCAAATATAAAGAATTTGTTGTGTGCAATAATTATTAGTATAGTATGGAAGACACCAATGCAAATCATTTATAAAGTCATTGACTTTGAAATCCATATTTCAATCAAATCATTCAATCACATGGTTACCAAAATTTTCAATTGATATTTCTTCATTGAGCCAAGGACTAGAAAGAAGAAGAATTTACTATCATTGTAAACCTTCAAAGATAGATGTTGTCTAAATTTCTATGCAAGCTTATGTAAGGTTTTGCAGAAAATGAGGATTTTATAGATAAATTTACTCCAAAGAGAGTCATAGGAATTAGAGCACCTTTAATAAAGAAAAGACTCATTATCATATAATCTTCAGATGAACTTGAATTTTCTTAAGTAATGTAGGACATCAATTAGATCCAAAATATAAATCCAAATGTTCAATTACAAGAGCTTAAATAAGAGCTCAAGAAGATGCTAAATCAAGAGTACAGTTAAGACCGATTAAATGAGTCTACTCATAAAAAAAAATAGTTAATTTAAAATTTTAATATTTAAATTTAAAATTTAACATCCAAAAAATTTGAATTTTTTCAAGAAACATATATAAGTTTGTCATTTAACAAAGATAAGATAGAATTAATGAATGTGATAGACACTTTTAATAACAACCTACTCTCTTTTCTCCTAAAAAATTTTCACTTACTTCCCTCTATGTAAATGATCATCAGCCTCTCAACCTCGTCAATCATCTTTTTGGTATTATTGTCCTCTGATAAAATAGTAGCAGAGAAAGTTATTGAAAATTTCTTGATCTGTCCAAAGAGCACTCATCGATAAAAGGTTAAATCTGAAAATTTCATTAAGAAATTCTTATCTCAAGCATGATGAAAATCGAGAAAGCTCATTTCATGTATGTATATTACAAAACTATAGCTTAGTTATTCTATCCACTTAACAGATCAAATTATTAGTACATTTCCATCAAAACTCTCCCTCATCCTTAGCATGCATGATCAGCCTCAGGTGATTCTCCCTTTACCTCCACATACCTCTTCCAGAACCAATGCGTGCTCCAAACTCTCTCCGCCATCTCATCAATGGGCACCCCCTTCATCTCCGGCAAGAGGAACAGAACAAAGAGCCCCATTACCAGAGACCAACCTGAGAAGAAGAAGAAGGTGGCGGCCTTCATTTCGCAAAGCATGGAGAGGAAGACCTGCGCTATTAGGAAGGTGAAGATCATGTTTCCACTAATAGAGCACCATAAACCCGCTGTCCTCGTCTCCAGAGGGAATATCTCGCTGGGTATCAAGCCACAGAGAGGACCCCATGACCACGTAGAGACAGACCAGTATGACAACACATATAGCCGTGTTTGTCTCCAAGCTGTTCGTGGCCTTCAGCTGCGCCATCAAAATGTGGTTCTGATTGCAACCTGTGAGAAAGTTAATTATATTTATGCAGTTGGTCATTATTTTGATTTACGGGTTTATAGCACTCTAAAAAGTAAGAAATTGGTCACTCAGTGTTGTTTTATCAATTCTAATAAAAGGACATTGTCACATTGACTACATGAGCTTAAATGTTAAGACTACTGATAATAATGATCATCATCATCACCACATTTTCTAGTTTAGATTGGTTGGGATTTAAAATCAAATTAGATTGTTATGTAAAAGCTAAATGAAGTGAGAAAAATCACATTAAATCGCATAAATGAACCAGCTAACTCCTTATATAATTTGGTTTGAGACGAATTGATCTGATGTGGTCTAAAATAGCTTACATATGATTATATTTGTTAGGGATGGAAGTAAACACTGCAACGAAATAAATAAGAAAAATAGAAAAACAGCGGAAAGTAAATGACACCAGGATTTAACGTGAAAAAATTCGAAATCGAAAAAAAAACCACGAAGCCACACAACACCAAAAAATTTACTCTAAAAATTGAGAGAAAAAAGTATCTTGCTCTTTTCTCTCTCACTCTCTCCTTGTTTCTCTTCTCTCTTATACCATTTTCACACTCAAAACAAAAGAGAATGACAAGTTAATAATACCAAGAGACATCACCTTTAAGAAAAACAAGAAAGAAAAAAATGTCCAGTCTACCTCTTAGCATTGTGGCGCTAGTTTGGAAAGCTGTGACGCTCAGACCTCTGATCCCGATATGGCTGCCGATGTTGTGGCATTTTAACCCGCAGCGCTACGACACTCCACAGCACTGCAGTGCCAAATCTAGAGTGTTGTGGCTATAATAACCCTTATTTTAACTTTGCAAAATTTTTTTTGGTGTTATTATAACTCCAAATCGGAAACCGTCTTTGTCATAGCATTTTGATTGTAGTATTTTAATTGCACGAATTTTTTGTAATTTTTAGGCACCGGTGAAAATCCTTAAGAAATTGATACCTGTCGGTCCAAGTAAAGATTTCGGGACCGTCAGGTGTCTGTTTTGCAAACTGATTTCACCGATATTTTTTAAATAATATGTTTTATTTTATGGAATTTTTCTGTAATTTTTGAAGTACTAAAATAATTTATTTGAATTTTTTATTAAAAGAAATTGATTAAATAAATTATATAATAAAAATATATTATTTTAATAAAATATCTAATGTCACTTACTATAACTTTTTTAAATCTATTTTATTCTTCATAAATCGACAAACAGAGGATGAGTTAAGGGATTAGAGAGAAAAGTTAGGAGAGAGAAAAAAGAAATTAAGATTTAGAGGCTGCGGAGCGATTTTCGTTAGTCAGGCCAGTTGAGATATTTGCTCGTCTCGCTATAAGGAACATTTACCCTATTTTTGATTTCAATCATTTTATATTTTTAGTATTTTTTGATCAAATTTGTGTTTTCGTTACCGAAAAACGTGAATAACTTTTTGTATGTTATAGACATCATGGTTATGACCATTTTTAGTATTTATTTGAGATTTTTCACTGGGTGATTTTGAAAATACTGAGATTTTTATCTACCTAAAATTTTATTTTAACGTCTAAAAATAGTAGTGTAGTACAATAAAAGTATTAAAACATCGTTTTATATAATTCCTGGTATTTTGATAATTTTTTGAAAATGTGTATTTTTTCTAATATGATTTTTGTTTTCTATCGTTATGACATTTTGACATTTATGAATTAAGATCAATTATGTATTATTTGTGCAATGCATTAAAAATTAATGTGGATATGCCGCTTGAGTAATAGATGGTCACTATTATTGTTATAGTATTGTAATAATAATGTGCATGTGTGAAATAAATAAGTAAATACTGGTTGTCCCGTTGGTTAGAAATTGATTGACCTGTATAGGATGGTGTGTTGACCTCATTATTCGAGGTCAGTTTCCCCATAATCCATATCTAGCTTCTAGGTCTTCGTAACCTAGCATAGATGTCCCCTACAGGATTTCCTTTAGGTGGATACCTAATGACGTAGCATTGACTCGGCCTCCCTAATTTGACCTAAATCGTCTCATTGGTCACTGTTAAATTTCCAGTTGAGTTGAAATTTGAGTTAATTGTAATTGATTTGATCGAACAAATTTAATTCGGCAACGTCAGATCTAAGTCAACTCAATTCGAGTTTGACTTAAACCCGACGTCGTCATTGATCATTAAATTGAGTCAATTGAGCCCAATTTAATTAAAATAATTTTGATTAATAATCAAATAAATTTATTTAAGCCTGATCGAGTCATCTTTGACTCGCCTCAAGCCCGAAATTATTAAAATTAATTTGATTATTAATTAGATAAATTTAAACAAGAGAAATCAAGTCGATTCGCCTCGAATCGAACTCAATTTATGGCTCGTCGGTTCCGATCGACTCAAGTTAATGTGACCAATTCAATTTCGATCAAATTAGTATATCATTTAGCTCAAATCAAACCCAACTAATCCAAACAAATAAAAATCTGCAGCTTTGCCATAGATATGGATCGAGACTTCTATAGGATTAAGCAAAGGCATGGATAAGTGTGCGGTTATGGGATGTTCAAATTCCCTCCGACAATCTCCTTCTTCTCTCTAATTTCGGAAACTGCCCAGGTCTCCCTCTCATTCGCAGAACCCCCAACCCGTCGCCTCTGGTTGGTGCGCCCAAGGAAGACAAATCGAAGCCCTCTCCGATCCCTCTCATTCGCGACAGGCAAGCTCTCTCTTCCTCTCTGGATTTCGCAAAGCCCGTATCCTCTCCAGTTCAAAAAACCAAAACTCCCTGCCTCGCCTCCCTCTGGGTTCGCACGATCCAGGAAGAAACCCCCACTTCGCCTCCCCCAGTTCGCAAGAATCCCCGCTCCCTCTCTCTGGCTCGTTCGCAAGAGCCCCCAGGCGAAGACCAAAAGTCCGACCTCCTCTCCGTCTTCCTCTGGCTCGTGTGAACAGCAGTCTTAATCGAGGTCCTCACTTCCTCTGCCCTAGTCGATCAGCCCTAGCCGAGCCCTCTCATCCTTGCGATAGGTATATATCTTTCTTCGTTTGTGTTCTTCATTTCTTGCATTACCTTTCTGATTTTCTTTCTCACATATTTCTATCATTAGCTTGCTGATTTGATAAGCAAGATATGGAAGGTTTCAAGATTTCTTGACTGAAAATTAAAGGAGATTTCTTTGTTTTGTTTGCCTGAGTTTTCTTGCAAGACAATGTTCTTTGGGTTTTCTTTGAAATAAAGTTGGAATGGCATGAAGTTTTTCTCCTCTCTTGAAAGTATACGAGTTGTTTGGATCATTTCCTTACAGATAAATTAATAGTTGGTTATAAATTTCGTTCTTATTATGATTTTGATAAATGTTGAAGCATACATTGATTATGTGATGTGAGGACACTTCCTGGCATATTAAATGTATCATGGCGTTGGTGATTTCAAGAGGTTTCTCAAATTAATTTGTCTCTAACTCGAGCTCTCTTTTATTGGATGAATAGACATGATATGAGTTATACGTGTTTTCTTTGGTCGAATATTGAAATCATAAGATGGAGATGATGTTCATGTTTTAGAAAATCATTTTTGCGCATATCAATACAAACTTCACATCTATGTATACTTCTCTTTGCACTTTGGTACTCACAAATTTATTTCTCATTATATGTATGTATATATGCATTTAATTGTAGTTTCATTGGGTTATACATATGTTTTAGACAAAATGTGAGGAAGGTTTGTGTAAAGTGATTGACAACATTTCAAGTATATGATTTAAAAAAAAAAAAGTGGGAAAGTGTGTGTTTTGAAAAGTGGAAGAATATACGATTTGGAAAGTAAAAAAAAATGTATGTTTTAAAAAGTGAAAAATGTATGTTTTGAAAAGTATATGAGAGTGATGTTGGAAAGGTGAAATGCTTTGGAAGTTAGAACATGTGGACTTTGAATGGTGAGATGTATAAATTTTGGAAAATACAGCATGTGTATTTTGAAAAATGTGTGGGTGTGTGTGTTTTGAAAAGTAAAGAAGTAACATGTGTTTATCTTAAAAGGTGATGTGTGTGAAAGATGAAGAGTGAAGTATATAGTTTTGAAAGGTAAAGTATTTCGATGAGCATGTCTTTCGAAAGATGGATTGTATGTGTCTTGGCGAACAAAGCGAAATGTGTTGGAAAGTAAAGTATGCGTGGGTAAGTATATGAATTGTAAAAATGGAATATGTAAATGTGGTAAAAATGAATTATGTGGATTTTGAAAAGGTATTGTGTGAGAAAGATGAAAAGTGAAATGTGAGGTTTTGAAAGGTGAAGAATTTTGGAAAGTTTGTGGGCCGAAAAGTGAAGTGCTTTGTAAGTGTGTATGTCTTAGAGTGGGATGCTTTGGAAAGTACATGTTTTGAAAAGTGTGTACGAATGATTTTGAATGGTAACTTGTGTGTGTTGGAAACGTGCATTGGGAATTGAAACGTGTAAAGGTGTATTGAAAGGTGAATTTGTGTTGTGAAAGTAAGTGTATTTGTGTATCTTTTGGAAAGTAAAATGATGTGTTTGAAAAGTGGAATATGTAAAGGTGAAATGTGTGTGTTGGAAAGGTGCATTGGGAATTGAAACGTGTAAAGGTGTATTGAAAGGTGAATTTGTGTTGTGAAAGTAAGTGTATTTGTGTATCTTTTGGAAAGTAAAATGATGTGTTTGAAAAGTGGAATATGTAAAGGTGGAACAGTAAATTGTATGTGAGTGATTTTGGAAGTAATGGGTGATATTTGAAAATGAGAAGTGTGTTTGTGTGTGTTTTAAGAAGTGGAGAAATGTGAATTTTGTGAAAAGTAAAAGTGTTGGTATTGAGAGGAGAAGTATTTTGAAATGTGTGGGTGTAGAGGAATGAATTTGTTGAGTGTTTATAAGAAAATGAAAGTGTAAAAGGAAGCAATGTCCCTCTTTCTCTCTCTCTACCCCTCTCTTTCTCCTTCTTCTACTACTCTACCTTTCTTGTGCCTCGAGGTGAATGCTAAAAAAATAAATAGTACGCTATCAAAAGTGAAAAGTTCAAAAGGTAGACAGCTTGTGCCGGCCTTCAAGCCCGAAGAAAGGTACGTTTTATTTTTAGTAAACTTCAATTATTTCATTAATAATTATTAAATGTGCTTCTAACCACTATTTTTTTGTCTTTATTTGCATGAACTGTGAGGAACGGTACCAATCAAGTGAACAAGAGGAAGCAGATTAAATGTGTCAGTCACCTCTATCCAACAGGGTAGAGGTGCTATGGGCGAAATCCACCGGGTTATAGCCCCCGGTGTTGTAAGTTTTCTTAAAACTTAGAAAGCTCCTAGGAGGCCATGGTGTGTTTTGGGCGAACTCCTCTCCTATAGGTCCCTGTAGCAACTTCAATTTTATTAAAATCACTTTATTTTTATTTTAGATCCTTAAACTCCTTTACACATGCGCAATGTCCTGAGGGTTAGTAATAACAAACTTTTCATCCCATACAATATTAGTGACATTTAAGGATAAAAATTAAGGACTGAGTCTTAGAGAATTTAGACTTAGGTTGCATGCACACTTTAAGATAAAAAACACTGAACATAGAAAACTTAGTGACATCTCACTTTAGGTTTAGTAAATATCTTTAACCCAAAACCTTAAATTTAAACATCAAATCCCTTGACCCCTTCAACAAAACTAAATTCAATCAACTAAAAAAAAACTTCAATCAATAACTGATCTAGGGCATATCCAAACCACATAGCCTACAGCATACACTTAGGTTTATTTGATAGGATAACCGACTCTAGCTTTAGGTTAGGCCGATGTTTACTTTCTTGCTGTTGTGTGATGGGCTTTCTCATGGTTTTCATTGCATACTTGTATGATTGATGTGAGTGTTTATTTTCTTTTACTGCTATCTGTGAAATGATGTGATGGGCGATAGATTACCCATAGGATAGGAACGATCTGGATGCTCACATAATCTTCTGCAGGTGGCCATGCTTGTGCAGGGCCAAATTAAAGGGGGCAAATTAAAGATTTAAATTAACATAAAATTTCTGCAGGTGCTTCAGAAAATGTTAAGCCCCCTTAAAATTAAAAGAGCATGGCCAAGTGTGGCTGATAAATTTAATATGAATATATAATTGCTTAGGAATGATTTTATTATAAATGTCTAGGATAACCCTGCAGGTGTGTCTAGATTTTTTTTTTCTTTCTGGGATGTAATGTAATGTAAATATATTTTGTTAAAGTTAAGTGTTGTGAAGGTGATTCAAAAGTGGGATATCACACCCAACTCAGAATCCAAAGAGAGGAGAATGTCCCTTAGGGGAGTATTCTCTTCTATTTGGAAAGCCAAGTTAGGGTGGTTCTAATATCCAAAGAGAAAAGAAAATACCCCTTCGGGGATGAGTTTCTTTTCATTTGAATATCCAGGCCCGATAGACCCAAGGAGCTCATAGCGGATCCAAGGAGTTCGTAGCGGATCCAAGAAGCTTGTAAAGGAAAAAAAGACAAAGAAATGAAGATGAAGAAAATGAAGAAATGAAGATAAGAAGAAAAGTATATCCCATTTTGAAATCACTTGCGTCAGTCTTAGGATTAGAATCCGGGTTTGTTGTCAGTGGTACCCTGCCACTTTACTTTTTCAGCAGACCCTGGGTTGTAAATAAAACTGGACATTGGACATTATATTTTGGATAATTTAATTTGAGTGTTTACATTATTTGTGCAGTAGTTTTTTTTTAGGACTCTTGCATGCCATGTTTTGTTTTAGCCTGGATACGAATCGGAGTGTTTTTTTAGTAAGGATCACGATAAAACTTTTTCTACTTGAAATTTAAAATAAAATTTGTAGGCTCACATAGAAACTCTAACGAATCTAAGAAGTAAGCTCGGACCGCCAAGAGTCAGCATAAGCATATTATTACTTTCTCTTCCTTGTTAGGTACCTCCCCGCCTGCGGGTTCTGGCAGACCACCTGACCTATTAGGGTGCAGTTCTGTCAAGGGGATGTTGTGCAATCTCTAGGGAAAAATTTATTTTCTAAGCCTGATTTTAAAACTGCTTCATAAATCATTTTATGCATTCGAGTCAATTAGCATGCATTGCATTAGATACAAATTAAAAGAGTCTAAAATTTTAATTGCATTATGCTCTCAGGTATCATTTACCCTACATAAGTAAAGGGGCCAATTAGGTTTTGTCTTAGATGTCGGCCCCGATTCCTCAAAACTTAAATACCGTCCCTACCCATCTTTCATAAAAGACTGGACACATGATTTTAAAACGCCTAGGTGGTTAGCTGGCTCCCCAATTCAGGCCGGGGTAAGTCCATATTTGCACTTCATTAGCTAGGTTCGGGTCACTACTTTGTAGTACCCAAATTAGATTTAGGTTCTGATGCAGATTTGTGAATCTTAAGTCCTCATCCTTCGGGAATAAAATCCCAAATTTCTAATAAAATATCAATTCAAACCTAAAAATTTCTCTCTTAAAATGTAAAGCCCAACATAGGGTAGATTGAGGTTGCCTCTGAGCTTCTCAGAATCCGGCATCTCCTATTTTTCTTCCTTTGACTCGTTAATAACTGTTCAACGTTGAGCTATCTCCTTGAAAATTCTTATTTCTTTCCTTGTATTCTACTTTGTAATCAGAGGGTACGAAATCACTGCTTTAATCGAGAGTTTTCTTAGGAGTACCGCTCCTAAGATGTAATTAACTATAGGGGCTTGCCCCTATAGGGATTTGAGAACCCCAGATTAAAATAAACATTGTTTTATTTTTATAAAATAAGGAAAAAATCTTTGGGAACGCAGACATATTTTAAAACCTCATTTCTAATTTTAAATATATTTATAGAATATTATTATTATCTTTTCAGGTAATATAATATTCTATTTATTATATTCAATTTTAGAAATGATGACTTTTGTAAAACACATTCTTTCTTTTGGGTGTTTTTGAAGAATGTTATGTTCGTCTTTTTAGATGATACAATATTCTCCTTATTACACCTAAATAAAGGGATGGATGAACTTTTTAAAATTATATTTTTATTTTTAAACACATTCTACAGAATTTCATGTTCATCTCTCGAGATAATATGTTATTCGTAGAATTGTGTTTGACTATAGAAATATTATTTTCTAAAACTCTATTTTGATATTGAATCCATTATAGAATATTGTGTCAGTCTCCTGAGACTGTACATTATTCTTAATGCAGTATTCGATTACAAAATAGGAGAAATCAAAATCTGCGTGGTGACATAAATTTTCCCACCATGGTGGGCCGACGAACTTTCCTTTAAATATTATTGTTTGGTATTATCCTCTACTAATTCACGTGATACATTAGTTAGGAGTTATAAGGAGATTATTATTATGTCTACGGAAAAAGAGTGACGACTCTATTTACTGAGCCAATGGTTTACTGACACTAATACTAACACTGAAAAATACAATGATAGCTAGGACTTCTTAGTTGTTTAGTATGACTACTGAAATGCATGCTTTTGAGATATTATTCTTATTATTGTACGAATTTATTGTTATTATACGTATTTATTGTTATTATATTATTCTACTGCTCCCTACCACTAGATTATTACTTATATAGATATTGATACTATTTGATATTACTGATTCACTGTACAATAAATATGTGACATACTGAACATGTAAAATATTGATTTGATACTGATATAAAATAACTGGATAGCATGTGTACATTCCTATATGATTTTACTGCATCAATTTGATTTTAATAGTCTTTACTGATGTTTTAATTTGATACTTTATTCAATTTTTTTACTGATTGGCATTACGGATATGACGATTACTTTATAGATTTGATACTCATACTGATTTACTATTTTATAGACTTCCATATATAGTAATTTACTATTTATAGATTATACTACTACTGCATATGAATTTTACTATTTCTATATTGATTCAATGATCATATGAATGTAATTGTTATAATTTGATTGTTGACATGCATATTGCTCTTTTGTCGTGCTTTGAATTTAATTATAGGTTTTGGTGACCTGCTGAACTTTTTAAGCTCATTATATGTGATTAAATAATTTCATATCATGATAGGGGAATAGGAGTATGAGGTTGGTCAGGATTCTTCAGGTTCAGTTTCATTTTATTTTTCTTTTATACTTAGGATATAATAGTTATGTGAATGTATAAATCATAAGTATTGTATATAATTTTTGGGAATGAATATATATGTGTACATTAATATTTTGATTTGAATTATAGAATCTATTTTGATGTTTATTACTCATAGATGATATTAGATAGCTTTCGTTGTTGCTTATTAAAAGATTAAAAAAATAATTCTTTCAATTTAGATTCTGCGGCATCACAATGGCACTCTGCATTCTGTTGTTTCTCCCAGCAAACTTTGCAGCATCAAGATGCTGCTTGGGAACACAGCGCTAGGGCTCTCGGGTACACAGTGTTAGGGCACTCGAGTATACAACACCAAGGCGCTTGGGTATACAGCACCAAGGTACTCGAGTATACAATGTTGGGGCGTTGTACAAAATTTTTTTTTTAACCAAAGCAGGGGGAGGACCTTGCACCTTCCAACGAGCATGAGAAATTGACTTGAGATCCGAGGCAACAATACAACCCGATTGATCAACACAATCAGATTCCACACAGAACTAATAATATGAATTGCTAAATTTCACTATAAGAATAGCTAAGTCAATATTAAATCTCTTACATTAATTAATTAAACTTTTTTTAACTTTATTAGGATTTAAATCTAAGTGGATTATCAAGACTAAACTCATACATCATAACATAAAAATATTAGGAAAGAATTGAAACATGTGTGATGAACATCTGCAAGCATGCTTCAAGCAGCAGCACCCTTCTCCCAGCTCTATCCACCAACATAATTGACACTACAGTTGAAATCACATTAATTGCGCCGATAATAACCATCAAAAGAAGCGCAGCCTCGCTCTTAAATCCAAAGGTCTCAAACAGCAATGGCACGTAGAACATGATCACATTGATCCCCGTCAACTGGTTAAACACATGTATAGCCATTGAGATCACCAGCAGCGGCCGGCTCGACCGCTCAATTAGCCGCCCAAAAGGACAATTAACCAGTCTAGCCGCCTCACCGGTGGCTACGATTTTCATATACTCATTGTCAACGTTTCTAGTACCTCGTATCCTTTGGAGGACAGCGATCCCTTGCTCATAATGGCCGCGCTCAATGAGGCTTGCGGGTGTCTCGGTGATGAAAACAGAGCCAAAGCAGAGGATGATGACCTGAAAGCCAGGGAGACCGAGGGAAAGGCGCCATCCCCGTGGATAAAACTGCGCAGCGAATTAGTTCACTGCTTTGGCGATGAAGATGCTTGTGGTGATGTTGAGTTGGAAGAGTACGTTGAGGGATCCGCAAAATTTTGGAGGTGATGTCTCCGAGAGAAATAGAGGAACTGACTGCACTCTTTCGTGTGAAAGAAGAAGCCTAGTATATACTCTTAACTCAACCGTTTGTCTGTTTCATGCACTTCTTACACATGGACAAAGCCAATCCCAAACTTGAACAAAAATTTTGGCCTGATATGCTTCTCAACTAATTATTTTGAAATAGTATGTGGAAAGAATGGGATGAGATTATTAACAGATAAGCATAAGGAGACACATATTTAGTATTAAGTCTTATACAGCTGTCATTTCTGTTAAAGATATATACGGACGTCTATTGTAAAGTCTATATATACTCATGTTTACCTAGAGGAAAAGGGCAATATGCAGAAAATATTTTCTTAGTCTCTTGTTCTCTTCTTATTGTTCCTTTGCTATTTTCTCTGCCAGCTTAACCGCATTACAAGTTAACATGGTGTCAGAGATCTTCTGTGAAGGTTAGCAATTTTTTTCCCCTTTCCCTTTCCATCTGCTTCAACTTTACGTGTTCACCGATCCATGGCTGGATCATTCACCTCCCCACCTACGGTGGATTCAAACTCCTCTTTCATTTCAATCACCATTCCTCCTCAACTCAAGTTCTTGATGAGTAATATCAAGAATCTCATTCCTAACTCCTTAGCTGCGGATAATTACCCATTATGGCGTTCCCAAGTAGAAAAAATTTTCAAAGCCAATGGATTCAAAGGCTTTCTCGATGGCACATCTTTGTGTCCTCTATCTCAAGTTACTCCAGACCACTCGTCTGCATCAGGTGCTATGACTCCGCATGAAATTTGAACACTCACAGATCAAAATCTTGCTCCTGCGTTATATTCAATGATTTCACCATCAATCTTACCATATGTGCTCACCTTAATGCACTGTCATGACTTATGGATGACTCTTGAGCATCATCTTCAAGCTACGACGAGGTCCCGGATCATTCAGTTGAAGAATGAATTGCATCACCTATCGAAAGGCGATAAAATAATGACGCAATATCTTCTTGATGTAAAATCCAAAGTTAATGCTATACAGGCCACCGGTAACACCATCGATCCAGAAGACGAGATCCTGTACATGCTCAATGGCCTTCCCTCCTCGTATCAGTCTTTTAAAATGGCGATACGCACGAACCTACAGCCGCTAAATCTTGATGATCTTTATAATCTTCTATGCAGTGAAGAGCAGATATTAACCCATAAAGCAATGAAAGATCTTCAATCTTTGCATTTGACGGACAACTCCATCGCACTTGCTACACCTTGTGGCCGAGGTTGAGGAAGATACAATCAATCTCGAGGAAACAGAGGTCGTCGTTCTTTTCCACTGACTGGACGTGGAGATAAAAATCCTCATCATAACACAATCTTCAGATCTGTAACAAGATGGGTCACTCCGCCCTTCGCTGTTGGTATCGAGCTGATCTACCCATCCAACTCGGCGCTGTTTTCTGCACCAAATACGGCTCGTCATGCAGGTTGGTTTCTTGATAGTGGCGCTTCATCGCATCTCAAAGCTGATCCATCTCAGTTGAGTGCAACCAAGCCCGATACAGGTTCTTCTCAAGTAGTTCTTTGCAACGACCAATAACTTCCAATTCAAAATACAGGTAAAGGACTCCCGCCTACTCCCACAGGTACTCTCTATCTTCACAAACTTCATCACATTACAAATCTTTCTTTTAACCTTCTTTCAGTTCATCAGCTAACTACTGACAATAATTGTGTTGTATCTTTTTCATCACACAGCTATCAAATCAAGGATTTGAAGAATCATCTCCTTCTTCTTCAAGGGCCCTGCCATAATGGTCTATACAAGGTCCCCTCCACCTCCAAAACTCCGCATCTCGCTCTACTTTCAGCAAAAACCATTCCTGACTTGTGGCATAACCGTCTCAGGCATCCTGCTGTTACAGTTTTACAACACTTAGCTCGTTCTCATTCAAATATATGTACTTCTCTCAATACTACATGTAATACATGTTGCCTTGCTAAGAGCAAACATTTAGCTTTTCCTCAATCTACCTCTCATGCTACTATACCATTTCAACTTCTGTATTCTGATATTTGGGGTCCTTCCCCGATTCCTTCTATACAAGGCTATCGATACTTTGTTTCGTTTATCGACTATTACACCAAATATTGTTGGATTTTCCCTATTTTTCAAAAATCTGAAGTTACGAAAATATTTTTAAACTTTCATAAAAGTATCAAATGTTAATTCAACACAACTCTCCAAACCATCCGCACAGATGGTGGAGGAGAGTATATAAATAATAACTTCAATTCATACTGCAACCATTGGGGCATTCAACATCAATTCACCTATCTGTATACACAACACAACTCTCCAAACCATCCGCACAGATGGTGGAGGAGAGTATATAAATAATAACTTCAATTCATACTGCAACCATTGGGGCATTCAACATCAATTCACCTATCCATATACACCCTCTCAAAACGGTGTGGCAGAACGGAAAAATTGACACATTCTTGAAACTGTCCGGAGTCTCCTTATTCACCCACACGCTCCTTCCCATCTCTGGGTAGAAGCACTACATATGGCTATATACTTAATCAATCGCCTTCTCACGCCCATTCTTCAAAACAACACGCCATTTCAATAAATATATAACAAACCTCCCACCTACACATATTTCAAAACCTTTGGCTGCCTATGTTATCCTTGGTTGCGACCTTATACCAAGTCAAAATTATCTCCTCTTTCCTTTCCATGTGTATTTATTGGATATGCTCAAACCCAAAAAGGATATCGTTGTCTAGATATTATCATAAATCACATCTATGTATCTCGACATATTATCTTCAATGAAAGATATTTCCATTCAAACAACCTTAATCTATTTCCACTCACTCAGCCCCTCCTACCACCTCTCTTCAAATTCCTCCTCTACTGCTTGTGCCCACATCACTAACTCACAATTTTTAATTCAACAAGTCATCTCTCAGCTCGCCTTCTCCTCCAAATCCCATCAGCCAGCCCAACTGTTCACCTTCCAGCTCATCATCAAATCCGCCTGCACTAATCTTTACTCCTCCATCCACCATACCCGTAATTCCGGTGCATCCAATGAAAACCCATTTTCAAACAGGCAATCTTAAGCCAAAATGAATTATTGATCTCACTCATCAGATTCTTGATATCGATCCCACTACTTACACACAAGCTGCTAAGCATGCACATTGGCGTTCCGCCATGTCTCAAGAGTTCCAAGCTCTCCAATCACAAGGCACATGGGAACTTGTGCCATATTCTCCTACTCAACATACACTTGGCTGTAAATGGATGTTCAAAACTAAATATAACTCTGATGGAACTGTCGCTCGTTACAAAGCTCGATTAGTTGCGTTAGGTTATAATCAAGAATTTGGATTAGATTACACAGAAACATTCAATCCTGTAGCTAAAATACCTACAGTTCGTATTTTATTAGTCATAACTTTATTTCATAATTGGCCAATACGTCAATTAGACGTATCAAATGCTTTTTTACATGGTTCTCTCTCAAATATGGTCTACATGAAACAACCTACGGGTTTTGTCGACGAAAACTTCCCCACACATTTATGTAAGCTGAACAAGGCCATATATGGTCTCAAACAGGCACCACGAAAGTGGTTTGAAACATTAACAGGTTTTCTTCATGAACTGGACTTCATCACTAGTCATTTAGATCCGTCTTTACTCATCTACCTGAAAAATGGTATTATCATGTATTTTTTAATTTACGTTGATGACATCATTCTAACAGGCAATAATACACAGTATATTACTACTCTCCTCAATCTCTTGCATCAGCGATTCAATATGCACAACTTAGGTACATTGACACAATTTCTTGGTATTACAGCTGAACCTACACCAACTGAACTAGTCCTGCATCAATCAAGATATGCTGAACGAATCCTGATGCATGCCGGAATGCTAAACAGCAAACTGGTATCAACTCCCCCTACACCAAAGACTACTTCATCTTCCGAGTCTCCTGCCTTCAACAACCCCAAGTTATATCGACAACTCGTGGGAGCACTTCAATACCTCACTCTCACAAGACCGGACATCACCTACAGCGTCAATAAGGCTTGTCAGCACATGCATCATCCAACTGATTCAAACTTTGAAGCTTTAAAACGGATTCTACGCTATCTTCGGGGATCACTACAATTCGGTTTACCAATTACTGCAGGATCCCTTACACTTTACACATGTACAAACTCTGACTGGGCCGGCGATCCTCAAGATCATAAATCAACCACAGGATACTGCAACTTCTTGGGCTCTACTCCCATCTCATGGTGTGCAAAGAAACAATCCACAACAGCTCGATCCTCTACTGAAGCCGAATATAGAGCAATAGCTACGACTACGACAGAAATTATATGGCTTCGTCGGTTACTTCAAGAACTTCACTGTCCTCAACAACAACCCACAACACTATATTGTGACAACACATCTGTAATTGCTCTGGCAAATAATCCTGTTTATCATGCTTAAACCAAACATATTGATATTGACTATCACTTTATTCGGGAACACATAAAAAATCATTCTATACAAATTCATCACATATCTTCAAAAGATCAATTAGCTGACTGTTTACTAAATCCTTATCCATATCTAGTTTCAAATATCTGGCTAATAAACTCATTGTCACAATTGTGCCATCAGTTTGTCGGGGTATGTTAACAGATAAGCATAAGGAGACACATATTTAGTATGAAGTCTTGTACAGTTGTCATTTCTGTTAAAGATATGTATGAACATCTATTGTAAAGTCTATATATATTCATGTTTACCCAGAGGAAAAGGGCAATATACAAAAAAAGATTTTCTCAGTCTCTTGTTCTCTTCTTCTTGTTCCTTTGTTGTTTTCTCTGCCAGCTTAACCGCATTGCAGGTTAACAGATATGGTCATTATTATTCTTTACTTAGTAAAGAACGTAATAAGAATTATCATAATTATAAGTATAATAGAAAAAGAGGAGAACGCGGCACAATCGGAAAGCAGCAGTCAAAAACTTCATAAAATCATTCTCGGGACCCAACAACATCCCGAAGTCCTCGGCCGTCGATTATTTTTCCAGCTAGGCGGATGAAAAGGGCGAGTGCCCCCCCTTACCTGCCCTCGCGGGGAGGAGACACCGGAAGGCTGCCGAAATTTCCCCGCAAGACTATCAAGCTTGATAAATTTCCAAAAGTCATTAGGAGAGTAAATTTGGAAGTGGATTTCATAGAAATAATTTAATTGAAACTAAACTAATTTAAAATACTTGCTTTAAGCTCTAAAATAATCAAATTAAATAATTGACCAAACTTATCAAATAATTTAAGTTAACTGTAATAATACAATCTGATTAACATTAACTGAGCAAATTATAATTAAAATTTTAATTTAATTCCTAATACTAATAATAAATTTAATAAATTAAATGACTAATCAACTCACTTAAATAAGCTAAATTAAAATTAAAATCTTATCTAAATAAACAAATTTAAAATTGAATACAAAATAGAATTAACTAATATAACTGAATGAAAATCAGAAACTTACCAAAACATGATCAGTTAGATCTTTTTGTTTGATTCAAGAGCTAATTGGACGATTGATTTGAAACTTAAACTAAAGATCAAACTTAAATTAAGGTTGAAACCTATTTCAATTGTAATTTGTTTTTGACTTAAAATCTTTAAATTAAATCAAGTAAAAGAAAATTTAATTAATTTGAAACTTTAATCACGTTGAGTAAATCAAAATTTAAAATCACTTAATTGGAAAAACCAACTAACTAATTAGATAACTACACTTTAAGTTGATTAATCGAACCAACTAATTGAAATCAGAAGCTGTCAAGGTTATTAAAATCAACTATACATAAATGAATAACTAATTGAAATTAAAGCTCTAAATTAAAATATGTTAATGGATTAATTAATTTAGCAAATGAAATTTAAATCCAATTAATAATTAAATCAAAACTTTAAATAAATTAATTGAACAAATTGTAAAATACATTTTTTATTAATGAGCCGAGCAATTGAATTCAAATTAAAACTCAATTTTAATTTTAATTAATCAACTTAATTAATTAATGCAATTAATTAAATCAAAATAAAACATAAAATTAAAAGAGCATTAAATCAATATTTTTTCATTATCCAATCAACCTAAGTATAAGCTACTTAGCAGCTCTCAAACACAAAAGCTCTCCAATAGCTCTCAAACAACTCTCCAATAAACAAACCCAAACTCACTCAGACCCTCGACAGTAGCTCCTGCAGCTACCTGTGAGCTCCCTAAATTGCTCGTAGAAAATTGCTGCCTACGAGCACCTGCAAGCAAACAGGCAAAAGTCAGCATGCCAATAAAATAATTAAATTAATGCTGAAAGTAGTAAACTAACTACTGCTGGCAAAATAAAGTGCTAGATGAATGACTACTATAGTAGGAAAAAGCTACGAGCACAAGACAACAAACACACTACTGAAAGCTATGGTATAAAATAAACTGCTGGCAAGTAAGTATCAAAACCACAATTTAATGTCAAATTAGCAAACAACTACAAACCCTTGGGCTACTTCTAAGCAAAGCAGTAAGACCCGCGCGTTAAGGAACTTCTAAATGAATGACCCTAAATCCAAAACTTAAATCTTGGGTAGCCTTGTTTATAGGCCTCGTTTGTTTCTCCTTAATTATGCTGTTTTCAGTTTAAATCGACAAAAATAGTTACTGTGTGTTGTTTGTTAACACGCCTTTTGTAAAATCTCTTTTCATATATCTCTATAATACTGTCGATCTCAAAAGAAAAAAAATGATGCTTACCCAAACTCCGCTTACTCCGTTTCTTTAAACTCCGCTTATGCAAAAGGAATGCTGCAACCAAACGAGGCCATAAGAACTAGGTTGTAAGACCCACTACCCGGCAACTTCTAATAGGAGTCATAAGTCCAACCTCTAAGAAAAATATTTAGGTAATAACATAATCCTAGACCCCTCATCCGGGCATCCTAGTCTATAGGGCTAGGCTATAAGACCCACCATACTGACTACTCAGCTTACAGGGTTATGTTGTAAGACCCGTCATCAGCAACTTCTAAGGAAGCCATAAGACCTATCCAACCAAAAATCTTCGGGCCACCTCTAATAGAGACCGTAAAACCCACTATTATGGCTACTTTCAAATGAAGGCCGCAAGGCCCTACCCAAATTCAATTATATGGGTCCTACCCAAATTCAATTATATGGGCCCAACCCAAATTAAATTAAACTAAAATCCACACATCTCCACTTCAGACTACTCGGGATCCCTGAGAGGAGGCATCACATGGCTGCTAATCAGATTCCCTGGACACTACAATCAATGATTATTAGTGTTGGTAGATTGAACCATGGGATCTTAATCAGGTGTACCTTCATCCCCCCATAACTAAGTCTGGAACTTTGTTGCACATTCTCACACTCCTTGCACGAAGTTAAGTGTATTTCATCCTTAATCGAGAGTACTCTTCTAATATGTTAGGAGAGGTAATTAACTATGAGGGCTTACGCTCATAGGAAGTAGAACCCAGATCTAAATAAACCCTGACACTGCTCTCAGGAGAAATTTGGTTAAATATTAAATCAATCTAACTCTGGAAAAATTAAAGAGAACCGTAAATTCATGAGAGTGAGGTTCACACTTGTTAAAAGATTTTTTCAAAGCGAACAACATCAATCACAAATAAGCATTTAAATTTATTAACTTTAATTACCTGAGTTTTGAGACAGCATATGTGAAATGATTTTAAAGTCATCCTGATATGTTGACTTCACTTCTACTTATGTCTCTCTTTTTGCCTCCCACACCCTCTTATAGCGAGTAAGGCCAGAATCTCTCCCATATCTATATTAAGTAAATGGGGTCAGAAGAATACGTGCAGTGCTACATAACCTTTGACACCTGCTTTTAACAAGTTGGGCCAGAATCTCTATCACATCTGCCCTAAGTAGATAGGGTCATAATAAAACATTCAAGGCCAATGTCGCATAATATAGAGTGCACTCTTCCACATTCAGAATATCTCTAATAACATGTTATGCACAGTGCAAAGGCAATGTGATAGCAATTAAAATAAAAATCTAATGCAATATCAAACTAATATATTAATTGCGTGTAAAAACCCACATTGCATTTATACCAATATACTCACAAAACTTTTTCTATTTCATTTTTCAATTTAGAGGGGCATTCACATGAATATTTTAAGACATTTCATAACTACTGTGATTGTTGAAAAAGCCTTAATAAGAATATATACTTAGATATTTGCGTAAGAAAAATCAAATGTTAAAAATTTACTTTCTTATAATCAAAACGTTCAAAATAGGGCATACAATCACATATAAAATATTACGAGTGAAATCTTAATAAATACAAAAATAACACATTTTAATTCATAACTATTCATAAAACAATGAAAATTAAAATCAAAGATAGGGGTTCAGAACTCTACATGCTGCTCTGTAATTTTTGTAAGTAGCCTGATGAACAAATCCTGAGATTTAACCTCCAAATCTCTCTCTCCTCTTTCCTCTTCTCTCGTCCTCTTCTTTCCTCTTTTCCTCTTTTATTCGACTAGGACTGGGTGAAAATGAATTGCGCAAATGATTTTAGATACTTTATTTCTTCAAATCCATTAACCCAACCCAGCGTCGTTGCGCTCATCTCCCCAATGTCGCAATACCCCCAAAGAATCTTCCAAATTCTCTAAGAATATCCTTACCTGAAACTCGACGTTGCAACGCACGACCCAAACCTAATTTTTTCTACATTTTTCTGACAGCTCAATGCCGCAACACTGCAAATCTTGGCGCCCGCAAAATAATTTTTCAACTTAGAATTTTTACTTGTTCAACCCAACCCTGGCTACTTACAACCCCATTAAACATTCTAAAGCTTATAGTTACACATTGCATCAATCACAAATAAGCATTTAACTTTATTAACTTTAATTGCCTGAGTTTTAAGACAACATATGTGAAATGATTTTAAAGTCATCCTGATATGTTGACTTCACTTCTACTTATGTCTCTCTTTTTGCCTCCCACACCCGCTTATAGAGAGTGAGGCTAGAATCTCTCCTATATCTACATTAAGTAAATGGGGCCAGAAGAATACATACAGTATTACATAGCCTTCGACATATGCTTTCAATAAATGGGGCCAGAATCTCTATCACATCTGCCCTAAGCAGATAGTGTCAGAATAAAACATTCAAGGCCCTTGTCACATAATATAGAGTGCACTCTTCCACCAATGACATGTTATGCACAGTGCAAAGGCAATGTGATAGTAATTAAAATAAAATCTAATGCAATATCCAACTAATACATGAATTGCTTGTAAAAACCCACATTGCATTTATCCCAGTATACTTACTAAACTTTTTTCTATTTCATTTTTCAATTTAAAGGGGAATTCACATGAATATTTAAGACTTTCACATAACTATTGTGATTGTCAGAAAAGCATTAAACGAAATATATACTTAGAAATTCGTGTAACAAAAACCAACTGTTAAAAATTTATTTTCTTATAATCAAAACGTTCAAAATAAGGCATACAACCACATATAAAACGTTACGGGTGAAAATTTAATAAATTTGAGAATAACACATTTTAATTCATAACTTTTCATAAAACAACAAAAATTAAAATCAGAGATAGGGGTTCATAAATCTACATGTTGCTATGTAATTTTCCTAACTAGCCCGACGAACGAATCCCGAGATTTGACCTCTGAAACTCTCTCTCCTTCTCTTTCCTCTTCTCTCATCCTCTTCTCTTCTCCAGCTCTGGCTAGGACTGGGTGAAAATGAATTGTGCAAATGATTTTAGATATTTTATTGTGTAAAATTCATTAACTTGACCCAGCATCGTTGCACTCACCTCCCGAATGCCGCAATACCTCAAAGAATCTTCCAAATTCTCTCAGAACATCTTGAAACTCAGCATTGCAATGCACGACCCATACCTAATTTTTTCTCCATGTTTTCGAGAGCTCGATGCCACAACGCTGCCAACCTTGGCACTTGCAAAACAATTTTCCAACTTAGAATTTTCACTTTTCCAACCCAACCCTCACTACTCACAACCCTATTAAACATTCTAAAGCTTATAATTACACATTGCATCAATCACAAATAAGCATTTAACTCTATTAACTTTAATTAGCTGAGCTTCAAAACAGCATATGTGATGATTTTAAAGTCATCATGATATGTTTTACATCAAGATATCCTGATGCAATATTTTTCCCATATAAACTCCTAATAAAACCTAGAGTCTCTAATTCCTCATATCAACAACTAAAAAATCAATTGAAACTATTTCTCCACAACATGTGAGATACACAATGAGTCCAATTCAAACACTACTTGAAGTACTAATTGACCAACAAAAGTTAATATTTACACATTCAATAAAAGTATTATCAACAAACTAACTATTAGAAGTATTGTATGTCAGAATATTTATAGCAATACAGAGTTAAAATCATAATTTTGTACAAGGATCTACATAATATACAAATAAAAGAATGTAGCAAAATATATCATAATTCTTACATGAAAAGCCTTAAAAATGAAAATAAATAAAAAAAATTGCAATGTTTGACCCAGTTGAAATAACACACTACTTAAGTGATGTTATAAAAGTCCACTCTTTGCCTCATTTAAAAAAAAATGAGATTATAAAGTAGGTAATATATGCTTGGTCTTATTTGGTTGTAATAAAAATTGTAAGAGACATATGGTACAGTGATAATTCTCAAGACGCCCTATGAGACGCAAATGATGATCCCTCAATCTTGGATATTCATTTAAATATTTAAATGCCTTAATAACATTAAATTGAGTAATATTAAGCTCATTGAAACACTCATTAAAATTATTAGCATGTAATATTCTAATAATTTTTTTTCATAAATTATCTCATTAAATTTTTAAATCTTTACTATTTGATTTGAGCTTACCTAAAATTGGTTTATTTTCTTAGGCCCTGAAAACGAAAAGAAAACAAAATTTTTAAGGAATAGAAACAAAACTTCATTTGATTGAGAAAAGAATGAGTGAAAAATATTGTTATTTGTTGTTCCGTTT
Source organism: Dendrobium chrysotoxum (assembly GCA_019925795.1). Lineage (NCBI taxonomy): Eukaryota > Viridiplantae > Streptophyta > Magnoliopsida > Asparagales > Orchidaceae > Dendrobium > Dendrobium chrysotoxum. Next base: position 46,918,769 of record CM034301.1, read on the forward strand.
ATCAAAAGTAAGAGCACTTAATTGAAAACAAGTAATTTTCTCTTATTAAAAAAAAAAGTAATTTTCTCTTACTTTTAACTAATATTTGGAGAAATTGTATTGATAAAAACAAATGCTTATATTTTCTAAATAAATTTAGTTCTCTTAATGATAATGAAACCAAAATCTCTCTCTCTCTCTCTCTCTAATATTTGCATTACGTAGACGACACCCAACAATCTGCCAAACAAAATTCCAAACGGTAGGCAATTAAACAAATCAGGCAGAGACAAACAAAAAAAATAGACCAATTTGAAATTCTTTTTTGTTTTGATGAATTTATTATATTTAAGTGAGAATTTAACTCTTAATGGGACACAATAAAAAAATATTCATAGGACCAACCCTACTTACTGAGACAAGAAATTATTGTTATTTTTTAATTCCATTAATCCCGCCTAACATCCACTACAAATTTGCATTTTCAGAAAAAAAATAAATAATATTCTGCCAATCTTTTCCGGCCCATTTATGCTTTCAGCAGGTATGAATAAACTTGGAAGATGATGGTGCGCGTGCCTCAAGCATAAAGTTCAAAAAAAGCAGCTTAAATAATTGATAATTATTTCGGGCTTACATATTACAGCATCAACAAGGAGAGATTATTACGTGCGGCATCCGCACCGGATGCGAATCCAGATTCACCATATTATCCGGATGCACTGGCCCTGGTTGACTTGGCGGCGAATCCGAACGACACACGTAATAATTTTTCCACAAGAAGACAATCTAACAGAGTTTTCATAAAAAGAAAGAAGAGAATGTGGTCGCTGTGAGCAATTTATTTCGGTAGACGCGGCTCGTCTTCAAATAAGCATCTCATGTTTTCAAGGAACTGAACGTAGATAAAAAATTTTTGCTCAGTCAAACTGGGCTTGTGAACACCCCGACCCACAAACAAGGATGAGCGATATCTCAATCATTAATACCCTATACATGAATAGAATATGGTTGCAACTTACAAAAACTGTGCTCAGATGATAATAACAAATTTAGAGCAACCTTCCTCGAAGGAACTAAATTGGTTGTGTAAATAAAAGAAAAGAAGAAGTTATCATTCTTACTAAGGATGGAAGATGCATCAGCCTGCATTGCTCCAGCTTCTAGTTAGAGCAGTGATACCAGGTAGCTTCCAAACAGAACGGCCTGATGTGGAAGCTCCACTGCTTGGTTCAGGAGTAGAATTTGCTGCCTTTGAAGGAATTCCTGGACTAGTTCTTGGGTTCCCTAACCGTATAGGATTAGACACTTGCTGTAGCTCCTGAAACATGCAGAAAAAAAATATTTACAAATAAAAAATTAACTCCGCAAACAAGAGAAAGCATGGATACATTTCAATTTAATCAGGAAGATTGTGTTTGGTAGAAGCAGAAGGAAGAAAAAGAATACTGAGGCTCTAACCTTCAGGCCCCCAGCTGATATTGTTATTGAGGGGCGAAGAACCTGGAAAAGTAAAGGTTAATTAGATGTCTTGTAGCCAGCAACTAGAGCCATTCAGCAAAAGAAATTCTATCCATATGCAGAATCCCAACCTTAGGAGACTCGGTTGAAGAGGGTGAGGGTGATTCCAAGGATAAAGGTGGCAGGGAGCTTGTCTGCATAAGAGAAGATTGATGCAAGATGACCATTTAGATGGGGACATAGTGAGAGAGAGAGAGAGAGAGAGAACGTTTGTGTGTGCCAATGTATGCAGGGTGAAGTGATATAAAATGGAGCTCTTGGCTTACTCTCGAGGCGCCCAAAGTTTGTGGTTGCTCGATGGCTTGCCGTGAACTGGAAGAGGACTCCTGGAAGGCCATATTTTGAATTAATTTCAACAACTTAGTTTTATGTATGTTACTTAGCTCTTTGCAGTAGCAATTGAAACACGTCAGCCAGGTGGGAAAAAAAACTTTAAGTTGCGGAATTATTAGATTCCAGATATGCTGTAGCCAACTTAATAGCAAGTTTACAGTAGAATATCTATAAAGCATATGAGCTCCAGTTGAATCTTCATATGAATAAACTCTATATCCGCCTCTCACAGCAAAAACATTAAACCATATTCATAGCTTAATCTACTCGACTTTATTTTCCAACTTTAATCTCGCCCCATGGAAACTACTTAGTCGAGGCAAATATTCTATATATTTATTTTGATTCAAAACCTTATCATTGTTCTGGAGGATTTTGTTGCAGGGTGTTCATTTAGGACATTATATGCATCCATAAAATAACAAAAAATATTTTCAGCATATCGCCAAATAGCATTTTGGAGGTGACCAAATAGTTCTTTAGTTACTTTCTAAAGTTATTTTAAAGGTAATTATAAATGTGCCAACTTCAGACCTATCTAGATAACCTAACACAAATTAGAACCAAATAATCAGGTCCTCGTCAACCCAAAAAATAACCCAAATATTTTTTTGGTTAGGTTCAGGTTTGCTTAAAAAAACGCCAAAATTTTCTTGTGAAACTCGGGCTTACTCATCAACTCAAATCTAAACAGAAAAAATGAAGGCGTAATTGATAATCGTCAGCTAAGCGAGAAACATGCTAAGAAGCTTAGATAAAGTATATGCAAAAATGCAAGCTTTCGGTTTGCACGTTCTTTCGTTCTCTCTTTCTAAAAAAATAAAAAATAAATGTTAGTTGCTCTCCAATTTGCTCCCCACCTCAGTCTCTCTATTTTCCCATTGATAACAAAAACTCCTGCAAAAGAATAATGGTGCAGCATGACTGCAAACACATCCTTGGCAAACAATGTATGATGCGACGAAGATGGCAACATTTAGGCTGAGAAGGTCCTCCAAGGAAGGTGACAAGATTTTCCTCTCCACCTTTATCCTACATCTCTAGAAAAATGATGGTGACATAAGAAGAATCTAGTTTGTCAAAAAATTAATCCTAAGCTCCTCCATTCAGGTAAGATATCCTGATGGCCATCCCCAAATTGGCATAACCTTCTGTTCCGCAACCCTATTTACCTTCAAAAATAAAGTATAACTTTTTGAAAAAGTAATCATTCAATTGAACATTTAAAAAAAAAACTTTTTGAAAAAGTAGGAACTGGTGGCTATGATAAGGTGATCTCTGAATCCAACAAGAAGAATGTCATCAACAGGAATGAATAGTGAGAATTGAATTTTTATCAAGTTTGTGACTCAAGCTCAGTTCATAGAACTGACCACAAAGGTTGATATCATGATGAGAATGATGGCCAATCTCATGCTTGACCCATGGGAAGGGACGCCTGATAAGCACTGAAATTCACCCACATGTGGAGCTTGATATCAGTGACATCGGAAGAGTTGTAGATACTCATCGAGCGTCAGATAACTAAGCCGATAGGACAAGAGTAGACAAACCATAAATGGGTCCCATTCTATACCATCTTGACTTTCCAGTCAACATCTCCTTTCATGTCGAGGTCATGATGGCCCTTCCCTTGGTCTTGATGTGATCAAGTGCAGAATCCTCCTTGCCAAATTGAAGGATGTCATCCTCGAATGTTCTCAAAATTTCTCTAATCAAAAATCACTCATGCAAAAATTAGGAAGCAGCTTCTAACTCGGTTCTCGAGCAACAAAAATCTAAAAAAGAGTTATCAGACACTCTCCTCTACTTGACAAAGGGAGAGTGTGACGAAGTGAGAGTGAGTCCCTTAAGGCCTTTGTGACCCAATTTAATCAAGAAATTATTAGTAACAGATCCCTGACGAAAAATCAATACAGAGAACAGAGTCCATTAGGATTGCGAGAGTTTTCACTCAAAGCCATCAATTACATAAGCCAGTGATGTTAAAAGCATTGATAAAGCAAATTCCAAACACAAAGCAGAGAACAATGATGAGCTCAGAACTTCAAGTCACATAAATACTAATCGATAGAGCAATTTATCAAATAAATGGCTAAAACTTTTCAGACCTGAAAAGAATTCTTATTCATTTTAAGCTGACATCCTTCAGCCAACTTACAAAGTGCATATAATCCCCTGCCTGCAAAATTCTGGCATAAACTTTGAAAGTTTGTCAAATGTGGCGTGAATGTTGAAACTAGAGGCGTACAATTCGCTTAACAAAACCAACAAGTGATGAATATGACAATAAAGAATACCTGGCCATCATCTATCAGATCCATCTTTGACTCCTGGTGGCATCAGAGACCAATAATTAGCGTATATTCTCAAAAATTAGATTCAGAGACAAATTATGGACTCACCAGATTCCTGACAGCACGAGTAACAGATTCAACATCTAAATGAACTAGACTAGCGTCACCATGCAATAGCATAACCTATCAATCCACGATTTAGTTTTAAGTAAAACTTTCATTAAAGAAATGTTTGGGGCATAATGCATTCAAACGGTTCAAAAGAAGACCCATACCTCATTTTTGGTGGCTGCATTAAGTTCTTTCATCTCATCTAATCTATTATCAACTACGTCAATCTTTGAAGATAAATGACGCTTGGCAGACTGTAAAACTATCAAAATAAGATGAACTGGGATAGAAGTGCCAGATAATGCACAATGCAACTCAAGAATCATTTAAAAATCCAGTAAAATTATATCAGCGGATCAATTTTCAAAAGAAAAATGATGCCTTGCAGAATGAAAATTTTGACAAGAAATGGTGGAAAATAAGTACTCAAATAAAGTAGAACGCAAACACAGAAACAATAATCTAACTTGCATAACAAGCTAGCAACAAGCTAGTCAGTTACAAATGATGACTTAATAATTTTACTGAAACATCTATGTTCATATAACACATTGGAAAGTATCCTACTTAAGACTCTAACATATAAATAGATGAAAAAAAGAAAATTGTGATAAAGAAAATTTAAAAAAAATGTACCCACGTCAATGCTAATCATTCTACTAGAAGAGTCTCCAATGAGTTGGCTATGGTTTGAGTTTCAACACTAAGTTTCCGCCAGTTTGATCATATTATGCTGTAGTTAAGTTCTAATATTTCGCATCAGAAAAAAGCACTCTAACTCTCATGGATAAGGATAAGTTTTCAGCCGAGCATTGAGAACATTGAGCACATTCCCACACAAATCAATCGTGGATATTTCAGATTAAAGTAAAGAAATTAAAAAGAATTATCAAACAGCACTTAGATTCTTCTAGCTTTATGTATCAATTTGAACCTCAACCAATTCAATTTAATTTTCTTTATGTTCTTTGAATTCTCAAGCGAAGTTAAGGCAATCTACTGATAGGTGAGAAATCTCCAGAATTTAAATTCTTTTACTGGTAAGAAAATAATATATTTTGGCTATTATTACTAGAACCTAATTTACTTCTGATACACGATTAGAAATATATGCTCTCCTTAAATTGATCAAGTTGATTCTTTAGCTCTGGCTTCGCTCTACTCCCGACCTTTTTGGGGCGCGGTAGCCGCCCTCTCCTTTGCGTTTGGAGCCACATCCAGGCCTTCCGTCGTCCGCCTGCCCTCAGGGAAGTTTTCCTCTAACGTTTTTCGCCTTGTCCCTTCTTGGTTTTCTGTTGTGGCTCTTTCTTTGCTTGTGGTTATGGCTGGTCGTCTTGTTGATCCTGGTTTCCTTAAGGGGATAGCTTCCTCATGTTCCTTCAAAGATGCTTTAGCTAATGATTCTCATTCTTCGAGTTTTTCTGAGCTAAAAATTACTTCACATCACGGCATGCCGTCCGTCTAGATTTCGGAAGGCGAAATCTTAGCTCTTGCCGCACCCTTTGAGTTTGCCCTTATTAGTAAATTTCAGAATTCCGTCACTTGAGGCAATCCGTAATTTTTTTTTCAATCTGAAACTTATTGGTGAAGTTTCTGCGACCATTCTCAATATGAGGCATGTTCTGATTAAATTGGTTAATGATTTAGATTGTTGTAGGGTGTTTGCTCACCGGTCCTATCTTGTGAACAATTGCTATATAAAGATTTTTAAGTGGTCTCCCATGTTTGATGTCGAGGTGGAATCTCCCATAATTCCCATTTGGGTATCTTTTTCCCATCTTAGACCTCATCTTTTTTCACCTCGTATCCTTAATGGATTAGGTTCCCTCTTTGGTCGGCCTCTTAAAACCGACCATGCTACTGCTTGTGGTTCTAGGCCGTCGATTGCTCGGGTTCTAGTCGAGCTGGATGTGACCAAACACTATCCGAACCGGGTGTGGGTAGGTCTTGAAATTTAGGGTTATGTTCAAGCTGTTATCATGGAAGAATTTCCTCCTTATTGCTCGCACTGTAAATATCTTGGCCATTTGAAGTTGGAATGTTGTTCCCTAAATACTATTCCTCCTCCTAAACTTCCTGCGGGTAATGAGAGTGTTGTGGATTTGAATCCTATAAAGAAGCAATGTTGTTGGTGGTAGTTTGAGTTTTACCCGTTCCTGGGGTAACTTCTGTGGTGTCTCCTGAGATTGATGAGGTTGCATACTCTCCTGGGCTTTTGATTGCCCCTGATAGTTTGGTTAAATGATGGTATTGAGGTAATGGTTCCCGTGCAAGAGGCTGAGCTTGATCCTCCTATGCATGTTGTTAATGGAAGTAATGTGTCGTTGTCTGTTGCTTTGTCAGTTGCTCCTTCCTTTAGAAATTGTGAGGTAGTTGTTGAAGCTTGTTAAGGCTCCTTCTTGTGGTATTATTGAGGTTGGTATTGAGGCTTGTGAGCCTAATCATTGCTTACTAAATGTGGTAGCTAGTTCCATCGTATCTCCTGATTCTAATTTTGATGTTAGTGATGGTGAAACTGAGTTTTTTTATGATTCTGTCCCTTTGGACCATGGGGACCATCTATGTGTTTCAACTACAGGTGGGATTTTGCCTCTTAACTGTACTGGGGGCACTATTTCTTTGGATACGCAAGCTCGGCTGTGTGCTTCTTTACCTATGGTGATGAACATATCGCAAAAAATTTGGGTGTCGTTGATGTTCCATATCCATTCTTTCCGATGATGCCTTGTTAGCTCACCTAACTTGTAATACGAGGGATTATGAGGTTATGCTTGGAGACCGGTTAAATGATGACATTTCCTCTGTAGATGGGGAGGAATTTTGTGAGAATACGTTAGACTCTAGGGATAACTTTGATCTAAGTATTCTCCAAATTGCTGATGCTGGTTTCTTTACAAAGAAAAGGAAGCATAAAAAACGTAAATCAAAGAAGAAATGATTACTCCTTTTGGATGTGGGTTGGATGCTGGTTCTTTTGCTTTTAGAATGGTTCATCTACGGCTGGCTACGGTCTACTTTTTTGTTATGTCTGTTGGGTTGGTTGTTGTCTTTTCTTGCTTCTGTTGGATTTCAGACAATGATGAGGAGGTTTTTGTGCGCCACCTCCTTGACCCTTGCTTGTTGGCAACCTTGATGGTCATTCTTCATTGTGGTTTGGTGTTGGTTCATGGTTTATGTCCTACAATGGATGGTCCTTGCTTGGATTGGGGGTGGGTGTGCGTGGCCTCATTATTGAGTCCGGTGGGCGCTCGGCTTCCTCACTTTGAGCTGTGTTGTTACTCTCTTCTAGGTTTTTGTTGAGCCTGTGTTGGGCTGTTTTTTTGGTTCTTTGTTGATTTATCCTTTTGTTGATTGTAATCTAGTTTTAGTTGGATCTTAGGATTAGTTTGTCTTACTTTAACTACTGTTTTCTGTTATTCTGTTGGGCTTTAGATCCTTTAAGAGCTTGTAACCATTTGTTATTTTTAACGCGTAGGCCCCTCTTCGGGGTTTTGTTTAAAAAAAAAAAAGAAATATATGCTCTCCTCAAGATGTTCTTTTAGAGATAAGTAGCAATAATATCACAAAGCAAAGTTTATCTAAGAACTACATATCTAAATGATGTAGTACCTTCAAAAAAGCCAAAATGTGTCACAAAATTTCAAATGGTTGTGTAGACCAGCTACCAGAAGTCAAGCCAAGATAAGAAAAATATCTTAATGGGTCAATTTTTTAGCATTTAATGGGTCAATTTTTTAGCATTTTAGGCCTATTTAGGTATATGATGAATTTTATTTTTATTATTTTATTAGGTGCTATCTTCTTTGAATTCGAATATGATTAAACTTAAAATTTCTTGGCATAGATAAGATTAGATTGTATTTAAATATGTGCCCTTATCCTTGTAAACCCTATTTCTTTAAATAGAGCTCCATGATGAACATAGATTATTAGCGAATGCATAGAATTATTTATGGCAGAATAACTGCTTTCTATATTAAAATTATTTGTGCAAATCACTCCACTTATGTACGAAGGTTTCTATTCTTCCCTTTGTCCATTAAATTTTTGTATATGGGCCCATCAAATAAAAAATCCCTCACATTTGCATGAACTGTTGCAACATTCATGTGCATGCTCCTGTCGATTCCTCCTCTAGCGCATTATTTCCTACATCTAGTTATATGCTGTGACCGAGTGCCATAGATGTTCATTATGTGGGCATACAAGTAGAAGAGATCTAATCACATGATTGTGTCTTGCATGTGTGGTCACCCTACCCCCAACATGCCCCTCCCAAACATATCCTCCACACTTGCTATCATGACATCCTCTATACCTCTTACCTACAACAACCGGTGATCTAACATTGTGGCAGTGGATCATGATTTAATTGCACGCGACCTCCTCCTCCAACATACTCCTTCGATACTGGAGGCAACCCATCAACAATACCGCACCACCCTCGTCATCCTCCCTGATTATATTGATTGAAACTCAAATCCATCAACAGCCACCCCCATCAATCTCTACAGTCCCACAACATTAGAGAGATGTTCTATTTGCAAGGAAATCACGGTTTATAGCACTCAACTCTATAACGATAAGGTAGAATCTATGTTAATATTAGGATAAATTGCATATTTGGGACAAATCATATAACTTTGCCTGAATAACTGATTAGTTTATCTCCAATCAAATTAGTCTAGCATAGTCTTGTAAATTATTGGATTTGGTGAGAATTACATACAAGGGAACTAAGTACTTCAACAAACACTACCCTACTCGGCACTATATGAACTTAAACCAAGTAAATTTTTAAATATATAACGGAATTGACATGATGTTTATAACATAAGAAAATTGATTATTTCTCATTGATATTTGCTAATAACAATTTCAAATAAATTAGGTTGCATATCATCTAAATATCATGAAGATTGTATTTGCATTCTACGTCATTATTATTTGCAATCATATCACTAACCCCAGTTCATATCCAAAATAATTTTGATGAATATCCAATAAAAATAATCAATTTAAAGAGCATACTTGATAATGATAAAAGACTTACAACTCTAGAAACTAAACTTGACAAAGCAAAAACTAGAGACTAAGATGGCCGCCCTAAAACAAGCAAATGAAGAATAACCTATTTGCATAAATAGGAAGCAATGGGGCATCCAGTATTAGACCAATTAACACAAAATCCTCCACTTAACACTATTTTAGAATCACATAAAGAAAGCTAGAAGCAGGTGTGGCTTTTTCCAAAGCAACAACTTGTTCTTATACCAAATTTGATAAAATATAGTTTGGAGAAAAAGATCAAGATAAGAAGGGGTAAATTTTCTTTAGTCACACAAACTAGTATCCCATCGTAGTTAGACCAAAGGTTCCCTCATCATTACCTACTGTGGCTGATATCTCAATCGATGAACAAAGATTTTAGCTGTTGGGTGAAATACATTCTCATTCATCATCAAATAACATGTTCCTCACCATAAATTCCCTTGTTTATAACCTATGATAGACTCCAACTTGAAAATAAATTGAAAAATAAGATGATACAATAAAAAGAAAATACAAGAAAATGAATCAAAGGGTCTTCATAAATGCTAACTTGTCTACAAAATTGGTGATAATTTGCAAGCCATTAATTATTTGTAGGTCCTCATAACATTTTAACCAGTCCAATAGTTTGCATCCAACAATATATTATAATTAGGTGTAATTACTGTTTTTCAAGTAAATTTATTTGATGTTTTTCAGTTAATATTTTAGCAATTAAACCAAACATCATTTCTAGCTTTCAAATAAATACGAAAAATACTATAAAAACCTTTTGAACAGAAAGTCTTTGTATTAAGAATAAAAAGCTCAGAAATGTTAAAAAATTTGGCAATATACAACAATTTCCCATGTCTTAAGATATCACAACTCCAAAAATGACCATTCTTCTCTGAATTTTATTTTTATATTTACCATCTTGCGCATTTTTCAAACTCAATATCACACTTTTAATTTGATCAACATGAAAATTATTTGTGGATCAAGTTTCATCATTTATAATAGTTTTAACTATACATCAAGCATGTGAGAAGGAAAAATTATTCTGTCCGGACAGCGGTACCGCTCGGTACCGAGCGGTACTACTGTCGGTACCGAGCGATACCGCGCTCAGTACCGAGCTCGATAATGATGTGGCGTTTTTTTATTGATCTCTGGACATGTTCGGTGACCGTACGCAATAATCTCTCGAGAAAAACAAGGACAACAAAGAAAAACCCTCTTAAAAGTTTAATTTTACCCATGTATTTCACCAATTAAAACCATCAAACACACTCTACGTAAAACGTATGATCAACAACTAATGTATTCAACTCCAAGTCACTTAAAAGCAAACACAGTGAAATCATAATTATCTTCGCATGCAATTGCAATCATACATTATAAGAACTTTGAAGCATCATATTGATGGTCAAAGAATCTTTTAAACTCATGAAATCATGCATATCACAAGTTTTAATGCTGCTAAAGAGAATGAATGAACTCAATCTTGCATTTGAATGTCTTAACATCAAAATTTAATTAGGCGGAGAAAAGATTACATTCCTAGAAAGGAGAAAAATCCAACATATATTCTACTGTCATTAAGAGACTATTAAGGTACAGAAATCTAACATATTAATTGGAAGAAAAGGAGAAAAGAGAATTCAGCCCTTTCATAAGAATTCCATTCATTTAAAAATAATAAAAAAGCAGAGCTTTGATGAAACATACTGTAATTGACGAAGAAACAAACTCAAACTGTTTTCCTACAGAGGAACACGCATCAGAGAAACCACGTCTTGTAGCAAACATCATATCGGAAAGCTTCCAGCCCTAAAAAGTTAATAATAAGTAATGGAGTATCAATATTTCCGCAACAAATAGTAGAATTAGAAAACAAAATAGAAAGCATAACTAGTGAGCAGTTACGTCAAAGATTGCACAGGGAACCCAAGCAACATCAATATCAATATATTTTTTTAATTGAGATAAGAGACTATCAAATTGAAAAGTGATTAAAAGGAAATCGTATGATTTTTCAGCAATGACATAAAATAAAGTTCCTTAGCAATATAAAATATTTGAGACCTAACATAGACAAAACTGAAACTAGGACACTTGATTCCTTGTATGGTTTATATTGATGTTAAAAATAAATTTATCCAATCCAAAAAGGTATCAAGAGTAGGAGAAAATCAATTTTTGTTTATTGTTGGATTATGAACAAGTTAGCATGGAATTTGATGGCTCTTTTATGAAGAAAAAGAAAATTAAGAGAGGAAAAGACTGACTGATTAAAAAGAGAGAAATTTTTAGGGCCTATCAAATCAAAGATTGAACCCATTTTTAATAAATTTGACGAATGTCTTAAACAGATAAATTATTAGAGAGAGAGAAGGTCACCTTCCACCATGCATATCCATATCCCAAACACCCAACAACTACGACAATTGTGACCCCATAAGCACGAGAACCTGCAAACAATAGTAAGCCACAACAGGGAAACCTGTAGTCAGAATTCAGACTGCTGTAATTATAAGGCAAAAAAATCAATTGTAACTAGAAAGATTGGAGGTGCCTAAAAACACGAACCATTTTGGTACAAGGAAAAAACGTTTTCTCATTTATAGGAAAATAAAAGACAAATTTGTTAATTATATGTTAAAATAGATTGCTGATGTTTGTTTCTCAGATCAACTAGCAGCTTTATAGTGGTTGTGTACACTCATCTTCATGGGCAAAATTATCAGCTTAAGCAAGCTTTCTGAAGAGAACAATGAAAAAACCTGCTGAAATTGTACAGAATACAAAGTCTGAAACAATTTTAACACGATATTATTGGAAATTCATTTTAAGAAATATTAGATAAAACCAATATGAACCTTTTTAGTTTGGGAGGTTTGATTAGCATTTTGGCATAAATGCCTATCATATGTATTCAGAATATTGAGTTAGTAATACTCCAATGCATTCAAAATTTTAGAGTCTTGCATATTTGATTTGTAGGAAAGATGTGAAGATAGCATTTTCTTAGAACTTTGAAATTGCCACATATGCATTCTTACAAAACATGTTCAGTTGCACAGGAGTAGTTAGATTTGTATTCCAGAAACAAGTGCCAATAATATGTGAAATTGATAAATTTAGCAAGAAAGGCTAACCAAGAAAACTTTGGACTCCATCATTCACTTTTTGCGTGGAGTGTGTGAGAAATTCCCTCTGTAAACTATTAAGATTAGCTAGATAACGCGCTAGAGAGTATGAAAATTCAAAACCTCATCCGAACTGATTTCATATAAAATAACATAAAAAGCAGATATGAAAATTCAAACTAGTCAAAAATAATCAAGCCGGTAAATTTCAACACGGCCCAGAAAGTCTCTCCATATGTTCTGGACATACTTTCACCTCTCCTCAACCTTCAATAAATAAGAAAATTTCCAGAAAAAAAAAAGCTACTCTTGTTTCTACTCGCCATTTCTTCTCATCATCATTAGTAGTAATTGCACTTGTTTTGAGTTCCAAACAACCGTACTCCAACATTTAACATGAATAGTAATAGAAACCAGTGTAAATAAATCAAAATTTTGACATAGAAGTAAATCAGTAAGAGTATTACAAACTTCTGAGTGAGATGAAAGACTATGTGCGGACTCTAAAAAGCTGAAAAAATCCAGCAAAATAAGAAAGTACAAGCACATTTCTGTGTCTACATTAGAGACAATGCACTAAATAGAAGACCAAAACTAGTGAAACTTCAATTCTTCATTTTTTTTCAGTTCATGCTGAAATATAAGCAGGAAGAGTATCAACCTGTTCTGGTACTAGTTACTATTGTAACTGATCTGGAAGATGCCAAAAGTTGCAACTCTTTTCGAAGACTACTAACCTGCAGTCAAACAAAAAATTACAAGTACAATATTAACTGTTATGGTAGGCATTCAATAAGAATCGAGAAGAATTGTAAAGCCAAATGTGAAAGTGCAAACAACTAAGCAGACGAGTATCAACCATCTCAACTCTATGTTTTAGCCTTTTTTTTTTTTAACCTTCGATTTCAATGTAAGAAACAAGTTTAACCCGTCATTTCATTTGGTATTAAAGAATTTCTTAATTTATTATTCTTCTTGTTGAAAACCGGTAGATCTAAAACCGAATACATTGAGTGTAATTGATGAGGACATCCAACCATGGAAAGTGTATCGGCAACGAGGACGATGATCTACGGCTATAATCGCATCTCTTTATTTCTGATTGATGTATTGTATTTTTATTATTAGTGTCCTTTTTCACTTTTACCCTCACTTGAGGAACTAGTTGCATGTAACCCCAAAGGGGTAATATGGTCTTTTGTTTTGTTCTTGTATGAGGGCCTATTTATAGCCTTCTTTTCTCTCTTATGAGATGATGAATGATTATTAATGAAAATTCAACTTTCTTGTTCTTGATCTCTTTGTGAGTTCTTAAGAGGAGAAACCCTAGGAGAGGGCCACGCATCACTCGTAAGCCGCCGGTGGATTCTCGGACTCTCGGTTAGTATTCGTAGTATTTGCTTATCGTTTCTTCCTTTCCCCTATATCCGGCCACCTCTTCTTCCCCAAAGACCCGCCGGCCATTTCAAGTCCTCAAGCCGCCGGTCAACCTCAACAAGATCCCCTTCCACCTCTCGGCCAACAAACCCCACCGCCTCCTTCAAGCCGCCAACCACCTTCACCCGCCAAACCTTCCTCCCTCCGCCTCTCCCATTCACAACCGCCGGCCTTCCTACTCTCCATCTTCAAATCGCCACATCCAAAGCCCTAACCCTAGTTAGCCGCCGGCCTTCTCCTCCCATGGATCCAAGTTCGATTGTTTGCTTCTTTCCAAAGTAGAGCATGAAGATTAGGAGGGAAATCCGATTCAAAATTTGATTTCAAATTCATATTTTGAATTCTTTCCTAAATCGACATAATCTATATTAGGAATGTGTTCAATTTTTTTATCTAACTTTAAATTAAAATTAAGAGGAATATTTTGCCCATTAATTTCTCCTAGCTTTAGACGAGACCACTTAAGGAAATTCATCCAATCAATTCCTACTCCAAGCATGCCGCCGGCCACTCCCTTCTCCATTAGCTCCACAAATTCCTCTATCCATTCAAACCCCCTTCATATTTTAGCCCCTTGAGTTAGCATTGAATTCAAATTCAAAATTCAAATCAAATGAATTTGGACTTATTTCCTAATTAAGGATACCTATTTTAGGAAAGTTCCCAAATCCCAATCCAAGTCAAATTTGAATTGGGTTGCATTTCATTCCTCCTCAATTTAGGATTCTTAAAAGGGCAAGCTTTAATTCCTTTCCCAAATCCTTCCCCTCTCTCTCCATGCCGCCGACCCCCATGCTCCCTTTTCTTCTCTCTCTTTCTCAACTAATTCCTACCTTCTTAGGAACATCAATTACTCCCATCGTTATGGGTTACCTTCCTTCCTTCCTCTTGATTTGAAATTCAAATTGCAAATCAAAACCCCACCAAACCCAAAAGAAATCTGATCACAAAAATTTATCTTATCCTTTCCCTAGCCGGCCCCTTTTCCTCCTCCCTCCTCTTGATTAACTCTCCAAACTCCATCCCCTTTTGTTGCGAGAGGACTATTCCTATAGCCCCCTTGCTGCCCAGAAAATTATGGACGTTTACAGTGGCTATCCTCCTTCCCCAGACCTTGGAAATTGCTGTCCCAGCTTTTCCTCTTGTTGTCCTAAGGTTCCAACCGAAGATTTGTTGCTGCTCAGCCATCCTAGGAGCCAAAGCTGCTGACCATGCTATTGTAGTTGCTGTCCGAAAAATCCTACGTCGTCCCCTTGCCATCCTGCCGATTGGAGAGTCTCTGAATGCTGTTCAAGACAGCCAAGGAGTTCGTGTTGCCATCAACTTCCTCTCGAGCACCTAGACGACCACACCGGAGCTTCGTAGCCTCTGTCCTTTGGGTAAACTCTTCCTCTGACTCTTTTATCTTCGTAGTTACTTCTCGATTGTGGTCTTAGTTAATTCATGAAGATAATGTTAATGTTCCTCCGCTAAAGACTAATAAACTAGAGAGTTAAGTGAGTAGATCTCCCATAGTGACTAGTCTTATTGTTAACATTGGAATCCATTGTTGAAAACCATCCATGTATGCAACGTTGGATTAATTGACTGTTTTACGATCTTAATTCCTATACATGTGATTTAGCCTAAGTTTGTTTTACCGCTCTTTGTGTTTTATTTCGTCGTTTAAAATCATTATAAAGATATAATTATTATGGTCTCTAAAATTAAGCGTACAAATTCCTAAATCAACTCATCTTTGTATGTATGTTCTACATCAGTAATTTTAGTAGTAGTAGATCTAGTGGTGGGTTTGTGACTTTGAGCGATCAAGTCATTAATAAGAGTACTTGTTTTAGATATCTTGGGTCTACTGTTCCAAGTGATGGTGAAATAGATGGGGATATTATTGGAAGAATTCAAGTTGGATGGTTGAAGTGGAGGAATGCATCAGGCTTGTTGTGTGATAGAAAAGTACCACTCAAACTTAAGGGAAAATTCTATAAGATGGTGGTTAGGCCTGAAATGCTTTATGGCATAGAATGTTGGCCATTAAAAGAGAAGCATAATATTAAGTTAAGTGTTGCAGAGATGAGGATGCTCAGGTGGATGAGTGGCTTTACTCTTAGAGACAGGATACGAAATGAGCATATACGTGAAAAGAATGGAGTAGCTCCAGTAGCAGATAGGATTAGAGAGAGTCGCCTTAGATAGTTTGGTCACATAAAACGACAACCTTTCGATGACCAGGTTAGGAGAGTAGATGCATTGGATTTAAACTATGTTAAGGTAGACGTAGACCTAAAAAGACTTGGTTAGAAAATATTAGAAATGACCTTTCTTTATTAGATCTAAATGAGAATTTGACTCTTAACCGGACACAATGGAGAAAAAGGATTCATGTAGCTGACCCCACGTAGTGGGATAAAGGCTTGATGTTGTTGTCATGTTAAAAACCGGTACTACATCTACATATATATGCAAAAAAAAATGTCTAATAAGGGAAATAACTAACTAGCTTAATTATTTTCTAAATTTTGAAAAACAAAATCATAGGAGAATAATTCATTCCTAAAAATTAGGAAATAGAATCATAGGATAGATCACAATTGATCTCTCCCCTTATTCCTAAAACTACTTGATACATGGATAAACAACTATCCTTTTAGAATAAAAGAGATATTTTTCACTCAACTTTATGTTCCCTTAATTTTCAAAAATGCAAGATCCAACTAAAAAATCAAGATCTTTCTCCTTAAACTTCATCATATAAATAAGTATGATATCAAATTTCATGAAATTTCAATATGAGTTCATCATGCGTCAACATATCAAAGTGGCAACCTAACATATGGCCTATATAGCAAGGTATAGATGAATCATAAATTTTCATAGTGAAGTAGTACTCAAATCAAATGAAAATTTGTTAGCATGTATAAAATACATCTAGAAAGTTTTTTTTAAAAATAATAAGGAATAAGTTACTTTTAGTGTGAGTAAATATAAGACGTTAATTTCTTGATCAAGTTTACATGTGCAGCTATCATATTAGTGCAAATTTATGCATCAATTCATAAATCGGTAATCTCTTTTTTTTTTCAACAAGTGAATAGATATGCATGTCTATTTAAGCATAAAACATACAATATGCATTTATTAATATGCTTATATCAAACTAATATATGATTAAAGTTTGGATGAATATTAATGTCACTTTGTATGAACTAAGGATTAGCTTTATGCAACAATTAGTAAATTGGTGATCTCATCATTACTTAATTCAATCAGCAAGTGAATTGATTTAATATAGTTATCAAGTGCTATGAAATTATGTAAATTCTATATTAAGGAGTTTAGCCATAGAAGGTTCCATTGTATCTAGCAAGGTGTTTGAACTATATCAATCTAATACACTAACAGAATTAAAAAGAAATACAGCCGTGACAAGTCTACCACATGTATGTAAAATAAGACTTCCGGAAACAAACTATGGAAATTTTCATTTCTTTTCTGTACCTGAGCTAGAAGAGTGTCAGTCTTTGGTTTGGGAGTAGATCGAGAACCATCTTTATCTTGCTGCAGGTGCTTAGTGACAATCTGTTAAACAAATGAATCATCATAAAAGCATAATTTGATGTACATTGCATGTTAAATATATTCATTAGTAGCAAAACAGGCTTTGCCTCATAGAATTTATATATTTTCTAAAAAGGAATCTTGACAATAATAATACCTTTAAAGCACTAGAAAAGAAGTTCGTGGCATCTGATAAGCCCCCTTCCTTTGACAAAACTGACCCAATTATGCCTGTAAATAAGCAGCCCGAATTAAACTCGCAACACCAGAATTACAATGCGATAGATAGCTATCTAAAGAAAAAGCACAAAGTTACAGAGCAAGGCTCCATGAGAAAATCAAAACTTGTCCAATAAGCAGTGATAAAGAATTAAGGAAAGGTTTGAGCATCTTTCAAAATAATCTGCATTTCAACAAATGAAATAATTATCCACACCAGAAATACAAGACTGCAAAGCACAAATGGATTACAAAAATGAGATTTTGGGCATTTGTAAAAAAGACCAGAAGATGTACCAATAAGCTCGGAAATAAAAATATGTTTGGAGAGAAAGAGACAAAATATCATGGCCAGAAGTTGTACAAAATAATTTCAATCAACTAGAGTTGTCAGACAAAAGTTTGACCCTTTTCACTTCTCACGTGACTCCCTCGCACCTCAACACTCTCAGTCAGCAAAAAAACTGCGACTAGGCTCACTGAGACAACATCAACGAGGCCATTACAGTGTGAATAAGTATTGAGCTCTGCAGATTTCCCATAAACCCTGCTATTAGATAGCCCCTTCTCCATCTCCCACTCCAACCAGAACCTTGCTAACCTCCGACGAGTTCTCTCATCACCAATGAACTCAACCCACCGAACACCCCCAACTTCGAACACCGCAACAATCAACTCTGGCAACCTCTCTCCCAACATCTCCAAACCCTCACCCCTCCTCTCCCTCATGCCAGCAAACCACAAGCAACCACCTCACTCCCTCTCTTTTTCCCTCTCACTCTCTCTAACTCCCTCTCTCTTTGCCTCTCTTTCTCTCCATTCCTCACCTCACTCTCTCTCTCTCTAGCTTTTACTCTTCCTCATCCCTCTTTCTCTCTCTAAGCAGAGAAGCTCTCACCTCTCTCTCTATCTCCTCCATACCTCTCTAGCTCCCTCTATTTCCCTCTCTCCCTTTCTCTCTCTCTAACTTCCTCTATCTAGCTCCCAAACTCCCTCCTTTCTTTCTCTCTCGAATTGTATCCCTCCCTCTCATTTTCTCTCTCCTCTCTCCTCTCTCCTCTCTCCCTAAATAGCAAGAGTGAACTCTCTCTCCTTCTCACTTACAAAAAAAACAAGCAAAAAATTGATAAGGAGAAAAGGAAAAAACAGTAAATTAAAAAAGAAAAGAAAATTCAGAAAAGAAGAGATTTCAACAAAAAATTTCATTTCATCATCGCAAATTCACCACACCTCGTAAATATCATCATCATCTTATGTGCGAAGTTGCAAACCCGCAAACTCTCAAAATCCCAATTACAGCGAGTTTGGTGTGACGAGCAAAATTTATGCACATTTTTCTTAGCACAATAAGGGAAACTCATAGGCAAAGCTCAACGGGTAAGCATTGTGCATGCCTTTTTTGTACAATCAAGAAATTCAAATTTAAGTACTCAATGTACATTATTCAACGTGATGAGAAAATATTGCAATCAAACCGGTACATGAAGACTTATGCGAGTTTTTTAAGCGCAATGGGATAGAAGGATAGAGTAAATGAATAAGATTATGGCTTTTTTTATTTTTACGTATATTAAATATATATTACGAATATGCAAACATGCTCCTCTACTGCTCTTAAATTGGCCACAAATATGAAAACATTCGCTAATTTTTCTTTAAAAATAATCTAAAACATCAAATTAACAAACTAAGTCAAGACAAACTTAATATTGATCATATTTATCAAAAAAGTCAATGTTACAACTTGATTTAACTCATTGCCTCGAAAAACTTTAACAGTAAATATATACCAAGTCAAGCCCAAGTTGCTTAACAAGACTTGCTTAACAAGACCAGTTGATATAAAATCACCAACATCTATATCACATAGGCCAATAGCAATCACACGAGCTATGATAAGAAAAAAATAATAATCTATAGCATTGCTTAAATAAAAAGCTTATTTTTAGACACTTATCATCCTATTTATCCGTATTTATGGAGAAAATATATTGAAATTTTTAATGCATTATTTATCTTTTGCATGAATTTTCATAATGGTTATATAAATTTCATGCTTGATGACATGGATGTCATGTCAATAACCCTTCTTTGACTATGACCTCACATCCATATATGGAAAAGAGAGAAAGTGGACCAACAAATGAGTAGAGAGAAAAAAAAATTAGAAATGAAGATAAACCCATAATTATAGCATGATGTGAGAAATAAAGAGACATTTGTAACTACTGCATCAAGACTCTAAATATGAGGAGTTGAAAGTGAAGAGGCAAAATGTCTAAAAACTCATGTAATTAAGTATTTTTTCTTAAAATATAACTTCAAAAAATTTAATTTATTTTATTATTCTATTATTCTAAAAATTCTTCATGATGCAAGTCCTATAAATAACAATGAAATCATATATTGTAAGACGACAATAACAACAAGCCTTTTATCCCACTATGTGGGGTCGGCTACATGAATCATTTTTCTCCATTGTGTCATATTAAGCGCCAAATTCTCATCTAAATCTAATAAAGAAATGTCATTTCTAATATTTTCTAACCAAGTCTTTTTAGGTCTACCTCTACATTTCTTAACATAAGTCAAATCTAATCCATCTACTTTCCTAGCCAGGCCATTTGGAAGGTCACCGTTTTATGTGACCAAACCATCTAAGGGGACTCTCTCTAATCTTCCACTGGAGCTACTCCAACCTTTTCACGTATATGCTCATTTTGTATCCTGTCTCTAAGAGTAAAGCCACTCATTCACCTGAGCATCCTCATCTCTGCAACACTTAACTTAATATTATGTTCTCTTTTAATGGCCAACATTCAGCACCATAAAGCATTGTAGGTGATGCAGGACTAAGATGCATTTGAATGAAAACTATAAGGATTAGCACGATTTATTAAGAGAGCAATTGTGATCAGATTACTAGCAATTGAAACTACAAAGTAAACCAAGGGAGGGGTGCTTATGCTTAGGCCAAATCACTTGCTAAATGCTCGGACAAACAAATAGTTTAGAAACTCAAAAACATGCAAAATAATAGACATTCAACTAACATCCTTAAGTTAACAATGAAATAAGAAGCATAGAAAGATACACTCAAAACCCTACGTTTAATAAGCTTTAGCAATTTAGGCAGAGTTTGATCCTTGGCGAATCCGTCATCACCTACAAGGTTAGTAGATGAAGTAATTCACTAGGGAAGAAAACTCACCCTTATTTGGAAAAGAGTCGCCGTCGGATGATGTTCCTTTAATTGCTAATAGCACCGGTGAGGAGATGTAGAAGATGAGCGATGTAACTTTTGATTGAATGCGATGTAGTAGCCGAAGTGGCGGAGGTCGTGGTTCGGCCGAAGATGGTCCAATGTCCTTTTGATCTTTGATCGTCAATCACATCAACCAAGGTGATGTGGATCCGGTCGATATACTCTTCGACGGTGTTGTCGAAGTCAAAGCCCATGTCAAAGAAGGGAGAGTGGAGTATGTCAATATTGTCTTGATCGTCAAGCACCAAGCCGTAGTCTCATTCGAGGACCTCCATTCATGTTGAATGTGAAGGAGAGAGTTGTTCCTTTGCTGTCCTTGATGTTTCTTCCCAAGAGATGGGTGGCTTTACTTTGAAACCAAAGGGAGAGAGGGCGGAGGAGGTGGCTGGCCAAGGTAGGGCTTGGGGGGTGGAGTTGGCTTTTATTTGGGGAAACTAGGGTTAGGGTTTTGGGAGGGGAAGAGTTCTAAAATCTGAATTTGATTTTAGAATAGGGTTTGGAGGGATTTAGGAATTAGAAACTTTGAATTAATTCCTAAGGAGGTGAGGGTTTAATGTGGAGAGAGAGAGAGAGAGGGGGATCGGAGAGAGAGAGGGGGCGGGATAGGGGATAGGGCCGGCGGCATTAAGAGGAGGTGGAGAGGGAATTGGGGATTTAATTGGGTTGCCTAATTTGGGATATTAGTTTAGGAAAGGAATTGATTTAATCCTATTTGAATTTAAATTCAAATTGGATTAAATTAAGAAAGTTTCCTAAAATAAGTTAGGTAAATTAGGAAGGTTTTAGATTCAAATTCAATTTGATTTTGAATTCAAATCTTTTCTAAAATAAGTACCATGCTAATTTAGGAAACCCAAATTGAATGGGAGGGAAGGGGTGGCCGGCGGCTGGCTTGGGGTGGGAGGGGTTTGGGTGGCCTGGGAGGAAGGGTTTGGGGAGGGGGGCCGTGAGGTGGGGCTAGGTGGCTCGGGTGGGGAAAGAAGAGGGAGAGGGGAGGGATAGGTGGCCGGCAGGTAGGGCTTGGAGGGGATCCTAACCGGCGATAAAGGGAGCAAGGAGGAGGGGAATAAGGTAGTTCAAAAGAACCACAAACCCAGCCGTCTCCAAGGTTGGTGGGTGATCCGTCGTCCCTTCCTAGGGATATCTTCAAGACTCTCAACCTCTCAAGCTCTCACACAAAGAGTGCAGGAAAATTTTTTTATTTTAATCATTTATTAACCATAACAATACAACATAGGGCTTATAAATAGCCTCAAACAAAGGGCCAAAAGAAAAGACGACAATGCCCTCTTGGGCTTACAAACAATCCTCCCTTAAGTAAGGGTAAAATATTAAAAGAAAAAACTCATAAAATAAAAGGAACAACGATACAATAAAACTCAAAAATATAAAGACTCGATCGTGGCCGTAGATCGACGACCACGCCTACGATAAACCTTCCATGTAGTGATATCCTCATTAGTAGGTCTCACTGCCATCTTATAGAATTTTCCCTTAAGTTTGAGAGGGACGTTTCTATCACACAACAAGCCCGATGCATTCCTCCACTTCAACCATCCAACTTGAATTCTACAAATAATATCCCCATCTATTTCACCATCACTCTGAATAATAGACCCAAGATATCTAAAACAAGTATTCTTATTAATGACTTGATCGCCCAAAGTCACAATCCCCTCACTAGATCTATTATTACTAAAATTGCACTCCATATATTCAGTTTTAGATCTACTCAAACGAAAGCCTTAAGACTCTAAGGTTGACCTAAATAATTCAAGTTTACCTTCAACTCCTCTAGTCTTATCAACAAGAAGAATATCAGCAAAAAGCATACACCAGAGTACAACCGGCCCGTCCAGGGCAAGCTTTTGTCCTCCTGAACCGGCCCAACCGGCCCGTCATATGTAGATCCTCCTTATTCTCTCTATACTTCTCCATCAAACCTCTCAATAAATGTATAGCTTCCAGAATAGCTTGATAGGTCGGTTCCTCCTGAACCGGCCCAATCGGCCCGTCCAGGGCCAGCTTTTATCTATAGGAGGCGGGCTAGTCCCGCCTCCTCTATGCTTTGCCGCCCACAATAGTGGGTCCCACTATTCCAATTGAGTTCAAATTAGAAAAGGAGGGGGCGGCTAGAGCTTTGGAGGGAAAATTGATTTGGAAAGTTTATGCATTAAATAACATGAGGTGTTTTAGGGTTAGGGCATGCTTGATTTGATTTCTATTGAAGTTCCTTGGCGTCTTGAGCTCTAGACTACCTTGTCTAGAGATTTGGGAGAGACGATCCTTCTCTCGAATTGAGGATCACTTGTATCTTATTTTTGTGTTTGTTTGGCTTTGATTCTCTTATTGCAATCCATCGTTTTGGGGCCTGATTTCACCCAGATTTTGCATTATTCCCGTTGTTTTCACCAATTAGTGATAGGTTTGCTTGCGAACTCAAGTATTCCCCTTAGGGTTACTTGCGAACTCAATTATTTTCCTATCAAATTGTATCAGAGCATTTCCTGGACCATTGTGGGCTGAATTTTTTGAAAATTCAGTGGAGGAATTTTGATCGGAAGGAGAGATCTTGCTGAAATTTGGATCTAATATTCAGATTTTTGTTATGATGGCCAAGAAAGTTGATGCATTGGAGGAACATTTTGAAGGGGAAATGAGTCAAATCAAAGCCACGATGGAAGATCGACTCTCATCCGTGGAAGGCAAGGTTTCGTCGATGGAAGACAAAGTTTCTGATCTTCATCTGATGATGAAGAAGATCTTCGAGAATCAAATTCAAATGGCGGTGTCGGAGGCAAAGGGATCAGTGGGGAAAACTATGAATTCTGATGTTCGTAGGAGGGAAAGCGATGAAGAAATCATGGAGAAGAAAGGGGGAAGGTATGGAGAGAGGCGTGGGAATAGGGAACATGGAGAAAGGGGGCTGGTTGGGAGAGAAAAGAGGGAAATTATGGAAGAAGGGGTGCTGATTTTGGAGAAAAGAGAGAAGAAAGTGAAGAAGGGTTTGAAGATGAATGTGTAAGGGAAAGCCGGGAGATATGGGGGAAGCAAAACACTTGGGAAAGGGGAAACTATGGCAGGATATGGGGAAACGAGGGAGATCCGAAGGTGAGAAAGTTGAAGATGCCGATATTTGAAGGGGAAGATGCCTATGGATGGATCTACAAGGTGGAAAGGTATTTCGCTGTCAATGGGCAGCCGCGGGCCTATGTTTGGAGGGGAAGGCATTATCATGATACCAATGGAAGGAGTAGCTGGAGAGCGTTCAAAGACTGTTTATTAGAACGTTTTCAAACCGACGGGGGAGGAGACTTGTATGAGCAGTTTTTTGCACTGGTACAGGACGGATCAGTGGCCGACTACCGGGAGCGGTTCGAGCATCTGGCCAGTCGGGTGGAACGATTATCAAAGTCTGCTTTGGAGGGGAATTTCATGAAGGGACTTAAAGCAGACATCAGAGCAGTGATGAAAGTCATGATGCCTCGTAACTTAGGAGAGGCCATGAAGTTGGCACAACTGGTGGAAAATCAGAAAAACCTGGAGAGGGGAACTAGGAGCAGTAGTTCAGGAGGCACGTACCGGATGACGACTACTCATTTAGCACCCAAGGGGCCGACAGCAGGAGGATTTCGTGAGACCACCAAGGAGAAGACAATAGGTGGAAGTGGGGGGAATTTCAAGAGGCTGATGGAAAAGGAGATGCAGGAAAAGAGGGCCAAGGTGTTGTGTTTCAGGTGTGATGAGAAGTATACTCCAGGACATAGGTGCAAAGACCGAACTCTTCAGGTTCTCACCGTCTGTGATGACGAGGAAACCATAATTTTACGAATCATACCATGAAGGTGAAGGGGGAGATAGAGGACAGGGAGGTGGTGGTGCTAATTGATAGCGAGGCCACCCATAATTTTATTTCCACTCTGGTCGTCGACCAATTGGGAGTGAAATTGGTGAATACCGGTTATTATGGGGCGATGATGGGTATGGGAAAGGTGGAGAAAGGCCAAGGGGTCTGTAGAGGAGTGCTACTGACTATCTAGGGAATTCATGTGAGGGAAGATTTTCTTCCACTGGAGTTAGGGAGTACATATGTCATTCTGGGGATGAAATGGCTATAGACCTTGGGAGATACCAAGTTTAATTGGGGAGCACTCACGATGGAGTTGATGGTGGATGGAAGGAAGGTGGTGATCAGGGGAGATGCAGGGCTATCCAAATCCATGATTTCTCTTAAAACCATGGTGAGGAAAATACAGTTGGTGGGTGGAGGATATTTGGTGGGGTTGCACAGTTTGGAGGAAGACAGATTGGAGGAGAGAGGGGACATACCCCTCTCTATACAGCCGCTGAATCAACAATTCCAGGAGATGTTTCAGCCACCTCAGGGATTGCCACCACCGAGGGAGCAGGAGCAGGAGCACGTCATCGTCTTGAGGGAAGGGGTGTCACCCATCAACGTCAGGCCCTACCGATATCCTCAATTTCAAAAGGATGAGATTGAGAAGCTGATCCGTGAGATGCTGGAGGTTGGGATCATCAGGCCGAGTGTGAGTCCTTTCTCTAGCCCAGTCCTTCTGGTCAAGAAGAATGATAGGAGCTGGCGGTTTTGTGTGGACTACAGAGCTTTGAACAAAGGGACAGTGCCGGATAAGTTCCCTATTCCTGTGATTGATGAGCTCTTGGATGAACTGTAGGGAGCAGTGATATTTTCCAAGCTGGATTAGAAATCTGGGTACCATCAGATCAGAGTGAGGGAAGCAGACATCTCAAAGATAGCATTCAAGACACATAAGAGGCATTATGAGTTTCTGGTAATGCCATTTAGGCTTACCAACGCCCCTGCTACTTTCTAGTCGCTAATGAACAGGGTGTTCGGGCAGTACCTCCGAAAGTTTGTTCTGGTATTTTTTAATGACATACTGATGTATAGCAAAACTGAGGAGGAGCACTTGGAGCACTTAAAGATGATCTTGGGAGTTCTACAAGAACATCAGCTGAGAGCCAACCTGAAGAAGTGTTGTTTTGCACAAACCTGTGTGGAGTATTTGGGTCATATTGTGTCCAAAGAAGGAGTAGCAACTGATCAGTCAAAGATTGAGACTATGTTGAGGTGTCCCTTACCTAATAATCTAAAGGAATTGAGAAGATTCTTAGGACTGACGGGGTACTACATAAGATTTGTAAAAGGGTACAGCACTATAGCATAGCCACTGATAGAGCGGCTGAAGAAAGATGGGTCCTTATGGGGGGAGGTGGCCATAGCAGCATTTGAGAGCCTAAAGAAGGCCATGACTATTGTACCAGCCTTAGCTTTACCAGACTTCTCTCAGGTCTTTATAATGGAGGCAGATGCTTCAGGATACGAACTGGGGGCAGTACTCATGCAGAATCGTCGACCCATTGCCTACTTCAGCCAGGTGTTGACAGCCAGAGCCAAGCTAAAATTAGTCTATGAGAGGGAGTTGATGGCCATCGTCTTAGCCATCCAAAAGTGGCGACCCCACCTGTTAGGTAGGCACTTCATTATCAGAACCAATCAGAGGAGCCTAAAATACTTATTGGAGCAGCGGATGGTGACTGAGAAGCATCAAAGGTGGTTGTCCAAGTTGTTGGAATATGATTTCAAAATCCAGTATATGCCAGGAGTGGATAACAAGGCAACATATGCCTTATCCAGATATACAGGGGAGCTGTAGATAGTGGCAGTATCGGTTCCTTTGATGCTAGATTAGGAGGCCATCAAGGAAGAGAGCGCCAGGGATGAGGAGTTGGGAAAGATTAGGGCCAACTTACGGAGGGAAGGGAGTAGCCACCCGGGGTACTCTTTGGAGGGGGAGAGGATACTGTGCCAAGGAAGATTTGTGATGCCCAGGACATCAGTTCACATTCCACATTTGCTTCAGGAGTTTCATGGGAGTGCAGTTGAGGGTCACTCAGGGGTACAGAAGACCTACAGAAGGCTAGCCTCGGAGTTGTACTGGAAGGGAATGCATAAGGATGTAGAGGAGATGGTTTCTCGATGTGAGGTATGTCAGAGGAACAAGTATTTGGCCATGTATCCAGGAGGATTACTACAGCCATTGGCTTTACCAGGGCTAGTATGGGTGGAGGTATCTATGGACTTCATAGATGGGTTACCCAATTCAGAAGGTTTCACGGTGATCTTGGTAGTAGTGGATAGATTGAGCAAGTATGCTCACTTCATTCCCCTACGACATCCCTACACGGCAGTGACAGTAGCATCAGCCTTCATCAGAGAGGTAGTTAGACTGCATGGGGTACCAGAGGCGATATTATCCAATAGGGATCAGTTGTTCCTCAACCATTTTTGGAAGGAGCTATTCAGATTGCAAGGAACTGTGCTGAAAAGGAGCACCGCCTACCACCCACAGACGGATGGCCAAACAGAAGTAGTCAACAGGAGCTTGGAGACCTACCTTAGATGCTTTGTGTCGGAGACACCCAAGCTATGGGCCAAGTACTGGTACAACACTTCTTATCATTCTGCTTCTCAAATGGCCCAATTTAAAGTGTTGTACGGAAGGGATCCTCCTCATTTGGTGCACTTTGGGAGTAGCAGTACTCAGTTTCTTCAATGGAAGAGTACTTGGAGGAGAGGGACAGAATATTAGAGGAGTTGAAAAGACATCTACTGAGAGCTCAACAGATTATGAAAAAACAAGCTGATGGGCATAGGAAGGAAATCTAGTTCGAAGGAAAGGGTGTTCTTGAAGCTCCGACCATACCGGCAGAAGACAGTCGACAGCAGGAGGAATGAGAAGCTTGCTCAAAGGTACTTTAGGCCTTATGAAGTATTGGAGAAGATCGGAGCAGTAGCATATCGGCTGAAACTACCACCAACGGCGACTATATATCTGGTTTTTCATGTATCTCAGTTGAGAAGGGCCATTGGAGATTATACAGCCAGCTCGGAGTTACCGGTGACACTTATTGAGGATTTAGAGGTGATTATGGAACCCTCAGAGTTGATGGGGGGTCGCCAGAAAGAAGATGGAACTAAAAAAGTGATGATCAAGTAGAAGAACCTTCCTAACTACGATGCCACGTGGGAGCCATGTGAGAGGGTGAAACATCAGTTCCCTTGTTTTCACCTTGAGGACAAGGTGATTCTTTGGGAGGGCGGTATTGATAGGCCAGTTCCTCCTGAACTGGCCCGTCTAGGGCCAGTTTTTGTCTATAGGTGGCGAGCTAATCCCGCCTCCTCTATGCTTGCCGGCCACAATAGTGGGTCCCACTATTCCAATTGAGTTCAAATTAAAAAAGGAGGGGCGGCTAGGGCTTTGGAGGGAAAATTGATTTGGAAAGTTTATGTATTAAATAGCATGAGGTGTTTTAGGGTTAGGGCATGCTTGATTTGATTTCTATTGAAGTTCCTTAGCGTCTTGGGCTCTAAACTATCTTGTCTAGAGATTTGGGAGAGATAATCCTCCTCTCGAATTGAGGATCACTTGTATCTTATTTTCGTGTTTGTTTGGCTTTGATTCTCTTATTGCAATCTATTGTTTTGGGTTTGATTTCACCCAGATTTTGCATTATTCCCGTTGTTTTCGCCAATTAGTGATAGGTTTGCTTGCGAACTCAAGTATTCCCCTTAAGGTTACTTGCGAACTCAAGTATTTTCTATCATAGCTTCCAGAGTAGACCTACCTGGCATGAATCTAAATTGATTTTGAGAAACATTAGTGTCACGCCTCAACCTATGCTCCATAACTCTCTTATAGTTTTAAAGTATGACACATTAACTTAATTCCTCTAAAATCCACACAATCTTGTGCATCACCTTTATTCTTAAAAATATGAATCAACACACTCATTCTCCAATCATCTGGCATCTTTTTAGTCGTCAAACTAATATTAAAAAGTTTAGTAAGCCAAGAAATTTCTTCATCACCTAAGCATTTTCACACCTCTATTGAAATATCATCAAGTCCAACAGCTTTTTCACAAATCATTTTCTTTAAAGCCTCTTTAACTTCAGTTTTATTAATACGCCGATAAAACAAGTCTTTATTTTCATTTAGGGTGCTAAGGTCACTAAAGTCAATCGCATTCTCACAATCTTCATTGAAAAGTTTAGCAAAATATCTCATCCACCTTTGTTAAATATCCTCTTCTAATAAAAATACTTTTTGATCTTCATCCTTAATACGCTTCACTTGAACTAAATATTTACTACTCTTATCTCTTTGTTTAGCTAACTTTATATATATATATATATATATATATATATATATATATATATATATATATATATATATATATATCGCCCTTCTTAGTATCTAATCTATTATATAAATCATTTAAAGTTAAAATTCATTTAAAGTTAAAATCTATGCATCACATATTACTTTTTTAGACTCCTTACGGGCCTCTTTATATCTTTCTTATACAAATTTTATAAGACACCAAGTTTTAAACTATAAATGAGATTATTCTCTTTCTTTCAAACTTAGCTTGATGAAAAGTTTGTTCTCTCTTCTTTTGGTGAGGTTGGGAGTGATACCATCCTTAGGTGAGGGAGAGGTGATTTATTTACTTTCCAACTAGTTCTATTGTGTTTCTTGTGATCTTCTTCAAAAAAAACTTCCAAACTATAGCATCACTTTGTCACCAACCCAACTCATGTACATCCCTAGTCGAAGATGTTAGGAAAATCATCCAACTTTTACGCAAAAACGTTCAAGAGAAAATATGATAAACCGAAAGCAATCATAAAGAGATCAGACACCAAGAAGAGAAAATCAATATATGCATGGTTCTATATAAACCAATAATCTGTCCATAAGGTAGGGGACGCAATTAGGCTAACATGCCCTAATAGTTTGTGTCCAAATACACCAAATATTACTATGGTTGGGCTCACCCAACCCCAAATTAATAATGAACTAGATATAGGATTAATAAAAATTAATTAGACCTTATCCAAGCGAACTATTTAAGCCTATCTAAGCCTACCAATTCAATTGAACATTTTTGGAAATTATGTTTAACCCCAAATAGTTATCCTCCCCTTCCTTATTCAACTCCCGAGATTCTAGCATTATTTGCCACATTAAGAGTTTGATTGATGGTGAACGCATCTTCTAACACCACAAATCTACCATATTCTTATTTCTCCAATGGAGATCAAATGTTACAAGTGAGAATTTGAGGCATGAAGGGCAATGCTAGGCCACCCTGAAGATTGAATGCTTGAATGACGTGAGAAAAAGGGTGGTGACACTGATGGAGCTTTTGAGATTGGCTCATTGAATTCTATAATGCCTAAGCTCAAAGAAAGTATATAGTTGGCCTTTACTTGAACAACACGACCAACGTAGCCACTATCTTTTTATTATGTATTATTAAAAAATAAGAATGAATATGCTATGGTGATAAATATTTTAAATAGAAGAAATGAGAAATTGGAATATCAAAAATTTAAAATCAAGTACCACAAAGATGCCATAGAACTGATAAGGGATAACATTAGCACTTTTCTATAGGGAAGATCATCGACTATACAAAAAACAACTATTTTTAATGTTTTGAATTTTAAAATGAAGTTTGAATTAAAAGTGGGGGTGATATCAAATTAAGTTCAAGCGAGCTAGCATAAACTCAAAATATATATATATATATATATATATATATATATATATATATATATATATATATATATGCTTCACCCAAGTTTTAAGTCGAGTCAAAAGTGGCAATTTGAGTCAAACTTTAGAGTTGATTGGATTCAAGTATATTAATGTTATCAATATTTTTTCATTTGCTCATCAAGTTTGTTATGTTTATATTTATGTATATTTATTTATTTATTTATAAAATAATACTATGTAACAATAACATACATACAATCATGTATGTGTATAAACATAATAATCATAAGATGCAATAGCCCCTGCGGACTAACTCGTGTCAACCCAGCCCAACCTATTAGTTAGCTTAATGTTTTGCTATTATTTTGTCAAGGCGTCATAGTGGTTGGGTTGTTATGCCCCTTTTTCTCCATTATCTTTTTATTCCTTCTTTAATTAGCAACTTGTCCTTGTGCGAGAGGTGGTTATGCTGGGAAATATTTGTTTTGGGGTATGGAAGGGGAATGTATTAGACTATTTTTCTTTCTGCATTTTATGAATTGAAGGTCCTAAGAAGCCTCATTACCCCTCTTCAACCTGCTTCATTTCTTTATTCGTATTCTTTACATTATATGATATCAGAGCTTAGCATACATGGGTAATGGCTAGAGAGGAAACAAACACATAACGGAGATGAAGATCCTGCACCTTCCGGGCAACATGAATTCATTAGAGCAGTGAGTTGACTGACTCACTATGAACGTCCAGAAGATCTTAACAATCTAGAATTGAGGAAATTTCACAACCCAATAGTAATGAAATTAAACTGCTCCCAAGAACCCACGACCTCCAAACCATGACACTCGCCCTCCACCTCTGCAAAAACATTTGACCCAAATGAGAGCTTGCCATGAAGGCCAATTCAAAAACGCCTTCACTTCTGATTCCGATTCATCCACTAGGCGATTTCGATGATGAGTGGCTCATAAGTCAAATATGAATGAGAAAGTGGAATCCAGGGAAAACCACAAACAGAGGTACACTATCCTACAGATGCACATACTCAAGATCCTCCATATTACAAACTTAAATTTGACATGCCATATGTCAACAGATATATGCATACTCGATTAGATAAAATTCATTCAATCCTTCTTTGAGTACGTGGAAATCCCTAAAGATACACAAGCCAAACTTGTAGCGCACAAACTTATGCGAGGAGTTGCTGCTTGGTGGGAACAACTGCATACCGAAGGTGCGAAGGAAAACACCCCATCTGTTTGTGGCAAGAATGGGCAAACTCCTTGAACGATTTCTTACAGTCAGCTATGACCAGATACTCTGTAGTTAATACCAACAATATCAACAACAGAAAAGTCGTTTAGAGAATATATACAGGAATTCTACCGCTTGAATGCTTGGTTCATCTTCACGGACCGGAGTGTCATCAAGTCTCACCTTACCTCCGCAATCTGAAAGACTCATTGCAAAATCAACTATCACCGCAATCCATTTAACAGCTTTCAAAGGCAATGAACTGGCTTATAAGGCTGAAATCAGTCAAACAAAACTATCTACTCATTTTTCCTCAACAAGGAAAACACCAAGTGATCAATTTAACGATAACACGCAACTCCCTTCATGCCAAAATGTGCCAGGTCATGCAGCATTAGGCCTCGACAATGCTGGACAAGCCACTATTCCACCTAGAGCTCCAGAAAAATGCCCCTATCCAATCTATCAAGAATAGCCTGTTGGTTCAGCATTCAAGAATTCATTGTTACCAATGTAATTAAATCAGACACAAATCCAATGAATGTACTCAGCAAAAAGCATTGCATCTTCAGAGCGATTATAGCATAGCGGGATTGCCACATGAACTTTCTGATGATGTAGGGGCCGGAGATGCCGAATTTGTTGAAGGTGATGTTGGTGAGCTCATCGTGTGCATTGACAACAAGCTCTTATTAATCAAGCCAACCAATTCTAATCAATGACACTCTATTTCGTACTCGATGCACAATCAACAAGAAGGTATGTAACATGATAATTAACAGCCAGAACTGTGAGAACTTGATGTCGGAAGTTCTTGTAGGTGGATTACAACTTCTTTTGAGGCTCATTCTCTTCCTTACAAAATCATCTAGATTAAGGCAAGGCAAGCAAAAGTGACAAAGGTGACATGTGCCCTTTTCCAATGGCAAATTTTATTAAGATGAATTCTCTGCGATGTCATAAATATGCATGTGTGCCATCTCCTCTTTGGTCAAACATGGCAATATGATGTGGATGCATGAAACCGAGGCAAAGAAAATAACTATTCCTTCAGGTGGAAGGATAAAAAGATGTGTTATTACCCCTCAACACCAAGATGGATGTCGCTCCCGCTGCCATGTTCATGGTTCCAATAACTAAATTTTGTGCAGAATTAAGGAAAAGCCAATTCGTGTTGCTGTAAATAGTTAATGCATTGCACCATGACAGCAATGTCTTCCCATCCGAAGTGTCTGAGCTGCTTAAGCAATTGCCATCAATGACAATACAAGTTTGCCCGCTGAACTCCCACACTTCTGAAGTGTGCAACACTAAATCTTCATTCCAAGTTCAAGTCTCCCTAACCTCCCTCAATATCATATAAGCCCTAAAGAAGATGAAGCATTGTCGAGTATGGTTGATGAATTGCTAGCTAAATAACTCATTTGACCTAGTCGCAGCCCATGTATGATGCCTACACTATTAGTCTCAAAAAAGACAAAAGTTGGTGTATGTGCGTTGATAAATGGGATATCAACAAGATTACGGTTAAATACTGTTTTCCCATTCCTTGCTTGGAAGATCTAGTTGATAAATTAAAAAGTCCAACTATTCTCTCAAATCTTGATTTGAAGAGCGGTTACCACCAAGTTTGTATCCACCCATGAGATGAGCAAAAGACCTTGCCTTTCAAACTTCGTAATGCCCTAAGAACTTTCATACGGCTTATGTCATAACTACTAAAGCCATTTATTAGAAGGTATGTTGTTATGTATTTTGACGACATTTTGGTCTATAGCAAATCCAAGGATGCCTACAGTAGATCTTGGAAGATAATAAATTGGTGATCAACTTTAAGAAATGCTCCTATTTGATAACTCAAGTTCAGTTTTTGGGCTTTGTTATTAGTAGTGGTGGAGTTTAAGTAAACAATGAAAAGGTTCGTTGCATGCAAGATTGGCCAACTACATTGAACATCCTTGAGATGCGTAGCTTTCACGGATTGGCAGCCTTCTACCAAGCATTCATTTGCAAGTTCAGCACCATTGCAATGCCAATTACTAATTGCTTAAAAAAGGGAAGTTCACTGGGGGCGATGAATAGGAAGCCAGTTTCAGGCTCTTGAAAGACAAGCTCAGCATTGCTCCCATCCTAACATTGCTAAACTTTGAATGTGTTTTCTAAAATGAAATAAATGTGAGCATGATAGGGATTGGAGCTATCCTAAGACAAAAAGGCCGGCCGATAAAGTACTATGGCGAAAACATAGTGATGCCAACAAAAGTGAATGACCAACAGATCTTTGCAACATTGAAAAACTTACCAAATATATCAAGAATTTATTTTGCATAGCAACCACCGAGCTCTTTATTACATCAATTCCCAAAAAAACCTGTCTTGAATGCATGCTTGGACAGCACTCTTTGCCCAAATATTTACATTCCATTTTAAGCATAGATCTGAACACTTTAATGGAGAAGCTGATGCATTAAACCGTAAGGCCGCACTTCTTATCACACTAAAAATTGAGCTGGTTGAGTTCAAGCATGTCAAGGATTTATATGCCTTAGATGGAGGCTTCGCCACTACGTGGGAAGCTTGCAAAAAGCATAGGAACGTTGGTGACTTTCACATTCAACAGGTATTTTTGTTCAAGGATAGCCAACTCTAAACTCCAAAAACCTCTTTGCGTGATTAATGGTCATGACAACAACGACCATAGCTATTGAGAGATTTATTGACCTAGGCTGATATAAGATGCCACCAAATTCATATAAAGGTACGGTATTTGTCCAGCTTCAAAAAGAGGAGAGGGGGGCACGTAGAGTCTTTTCCTATGTCGAATAACATTTAGGAAGATATAAGCATAAAATTTCATCCTAGGGGTTACCCTGACCAACAAAAAAAAGACTCAATATTTGTTGTTGTTGATCGTGTCTCAAAAATGATGCATTTTATTCCTCAAAAAATGACCTTTGATGTCGTAAACAATGTGATGGGGGCTGTGAAATGAACTTTTGAATTGTATAAAAATCTAGTGCTCTATCACACCTAAATAATGCTTAGGTTCTATTTGATATAAATAATAACAAACCTCATTTAATATACGCAAGTATACGTGCCAAATCAAATGATAAAGTGATAGAGTAAAGTGTCAAACCTACGATGAAGTATGCTTACTTGCAACAAACTATTATTGTTTACTCTAATTGCAATAATTATCCTACTGAAATAAAAGTAATATTTTTGAAAATTTTATCACTGAATAAAACAGTAAAATATTTGATATAATATTTAATTAATGTGTTTTGGATTGATGAGTATAAATTGTATATCTTTCCTAATGAGACTCTTCAAGGTAATGTAATTCAGAGCATATGCATCCCTATATCTCTATCGAGCTTGTAGGAATGAAAAGGATATCTGCTAACCTCCTATAGTTATAATATCTCTTTAAGAACCTAGAACATTTTGCATCCTATGTCTACAAGACAAATATCATATCTCAATATTTCTGGTTGTTCTTGCATTCCTCTGTCGAGGCTATACATCACACTATATTTTAACTACATATATGGCCACCATGTGCATTAAATAAAGAGCAAAATAATATTGAAAACATCTTTTAACAATTATAGAACAAGAGTCTTCATTAGTACTTAACATACACTTTATATCATCAATCAAAAATAAAAGAATTAGCCAGACATAGAATAATAACCAGCAAACTCATTTTCATTAAACACATGGAAGAATGAAAAATGCAAGAGTAATATCATCATGAAGGATCAAAGTATCTCCTCTACACTCCTTCACCCTTTAACTTACAGAGTTGCTTTAAGAAACATAAGCTAAACACTTCAAATGATTGTATCTTGTACTTCACTAGCCTCACTTAGATTTTACTCTAAAAGAGAACTAGAGAAATACTCTAAAAAGTACTAAATTTATTCAAGTGACTGAACTCTCTTACAAATATAGCATCACAACTAATTATAGGAAAACATAAAAAGGCATCCGGCTCTACGGCATTTGAAACAATGGCGTCACGACGCCCCTGAAGTGAACTAGCGCTGAAGCTTTTGCATCGTCGCGGCGCTTGCTGACATAGATCGGTTATTTGGTGAACAATCGTGTCTCTTCACTAATAGAACGTGGCTCTTGCAAGTTACAACTGCAACGCCGCGGCACTGTGGACATTTGAGCGTTGTGGTGCCCAAGTGCAAAAAATGACGCCACGGCGTGAAAAGTTGTGGCATCGTGGCATTTGAAAATAGAGAATCTAGCGCTGTCAAGCTAACTTTCTAACACCACAACGTTGATAATGTTGCGACGCTATCTGTGTTACCGTCGCAGCGCTTGCAAACAAAGAACTCGATGCGGCAATGTCAGTATTAGAGCGCCTCGGCGACATTGACGGTAGCGTTGCGGCGTTGTTTCATCGAATGTCATGACGTTGTAGGCTCCTTAGAATTTCTGCCATTTTCTATTTTTTTTTGCCCAAAAATAACTAAAACAACATATTTCCACTGAAAATAAAATACATAAAACAATATATAATTTACATTTATCACATTGCCATCTCTTCTTACAAGAAATAGTTCACTTATATTGCATCCCATGAATCATCACCTCTGATTGCAACATCAAATTAATGAACCACTTATGGCATGCACTCTAGAAGAAGTACAACACTATTTTGACTCTAAGCAACACCTATGACCACCAAACTTATAATCAAACCGAGGTTGTCAATCATACCTTGGGATCTATGATTTGAAGTATTGCTCATCGTCAACCAAGGTCATGGGATCAAGCTTTACTACAAGTTGAATTCACCTTTAATAGCATGGTCAATAGATCTATCAAGTGCTCATCATTCTCAATTATATATTTATATACTCCAAAAATCCCAATAATGCAATAGACATCATCAAATTACCACAAGAATAGAGAAACCGATGATTTGGCTGAACAAGTAACCTAGCTGCAACAAACAATCAAACAAAACTAGCAAGACTCCAATGACAACTACAAAGCGACAGCGACCGGCATCGTCGCAAGAGAATCTTTCAAGTGGGAGACCTAGTTATGGTTCACCTCAAAAAACGACGCTATCCTACGAGCACCTACCACAAGTTGCGAGCTAAAAAAAATTGGTCCATTTTCGATCAAAAGGAAAATAAATAAAAACACTGACATTGCCAATCTGCTGGAGAGCATATTGAAGATTCTCAAATGTCAATGAAGAGATGAGCTTTTCTAAAGGATGGGAATGACGCAACAGCACTTGCAAACAAGCCCGTGTCCGCCCAACCATGTCTATTAGTTTGCTTAATGATTTGTTGTTATTTTTTTATGAATTTTACTATTTTTGTTGTTATACCACTTTTTTCCCGCCAAGATTTAAAATTGCGCAATTAGATATTGCGACATTTTTTGTCCGTGAGATGGGGCGTAACCTCAAGGCATTTGAGGCATAACCCTAAGAATCCAAAAATTTTGTAAAGTTATAATGAAAATAAAAATTATTATATTAGAATCATAACCAACTAATATATTACAAAATGACTATTAACAGTCTAATGACAAATTGCATAAATTATGCGTGTAAAGCAAAAAACCAATATGTCAAAGTAATATAAGATATCAAAAATCAAATAAAAGTTGCATAATATATGAAATCAAAGATATACTATGAGGAATGGATAGGACAAACTCTCAGTCTCAATTTGCTAACGTGTGTGTATCTTAGGGTGTTAGGTAGATAGTATTTATACTAAAAAATTCTAAAGCTTGAGGTGGGCAGGGCACACCTAAGAATATGTGAGGCGTACGCCTCACCTAATCCACATGAGGCGTATGCCTCAAAGCATTTTTTTAATTCTTATTGCATTGAGACATGTCTTGTATTGTGCAATTTTAAACAAAACTCTTCACCATCTTTTTATTCCTGTAGTTTGGACTTCATCCTTGTAGCAAAGTTGGTTATGTTGGGGAATATTTGTGTTGGGGCATGGAAAGGGAATGTATAGACAATTTTTTCTTCGTGCACTTTATGAGTTGAAGGTCTTTAGAAGTTTCATAGAGGAAAAATACTTCTTCAATCCAATTCATTTCTCTACTCCTTTTCTTTAGATTATTATATGTTATATAATTATGAATATTTGCATAAGTATACAGCAACAACAACAAGCCTTTATCCCACTACGTGGGGTCAGCTACATGAATCCTTTTTCTCCATTATGTCCTGTTAAAAGTCAAATTCTCGTTTAAATCTAATAGAGAAAGATCATTTCTAATATTTTCTAACCAAGTCTTTTTAGGTCTACCTCTACCTTTCTTAACATAAGTCAAATCTAAGACCTCTACTTTCCTAACCGGGTCATCGGGAGGCCGCCGTTTTATGTGACCAAACCATCTAAAGCGACTCTCTCTAATCTTATCTTCCACTGAAGCTACTCCAACCTTTTCACAAATATGCTCATTTCGTATCCTATCTCTAAGGGTAAAGCCACTCATCCACCTGAGCATCCTCATCTATGCAACACTTAACTTAGAGAATATTTGCATAAGTATGTATATATATATATATATATATATATATATATATATATATATATATATATATATATATATATATATATATATATATATATATATATATATATATGTAAAAATACACATATTTGTGGATGTATATCCTCTATAAAGTTGATTTTGAATTGAGTCTAACTAATTTTGAGCAAATTTACACTATGGTTTAATCAATTGAGAATTTGATCTAATATAATTGTATTTTCAACTTTAAGCACCAATTGCAATACTGTCAACATTAAAGTATGCCTCAAGTGAGAAATCTCATAAATTTGTGTGTTCCCTTTTAAGTTGATTAAGCATCTTGTGAAATGAATTTCAGTTGAACATGCTACATCAAGTAACCACCTAATGAGAGGTATTTATATGATCAAACCTATTGATTATTCTCTAAGCATACTTAGTTTTTCATGTAACTAATTTCCAAACATTGAAAGTATCTCAACAACAAAATCTAATTTTCCTTTAGATGATATATAGACCATTCATTTGAAATAATTGAATCAAGTGATACTAGAAAATACAAAAAATAAAAAATTTAATGAAATATTATACAGAAAAGCATGACTAGTTTGAGACCAACAATAGTGTGCTTGATCTTGCAATATCTACCTTAAGGTTGAAAACATTGTACATTCAACCTAGCATTCATTCCAATCAATTGAACTATACTACCCCTCAAAATAAATAATGAAGTTTATTCAATGATTTTAGTTGTGTTTCAAATTTTGGTCATAATCATATACCATTCCTTTACCCATTATCTCCAAGGACTAATCGCAAACATTTACAACTTGAGGTGACCATGAAACTTTCTGAAAACAGAGAAAGAGTAGTTGTAAAAGTATGAAGACTAGATAGAAAGATTAGAGCATTTATGGAATAAAAAACAGTCACAACAAAATTTAGGAAGGATAACAAAGAAATTAGATTGCATCTTAAAAGAGATGCTAATCCGTGGGAAAAAATAAGCAAGTAATTGGTTGACCATACCCTTCTTCATGGGAACAGATGTTCGTAAAGAATTCATAAAAATGACTTCCAAGTAGTTGAAAGTGTTGAAACAAATCTAGAGAAGAATCTCAAGGGGCAACAACAAAATCTAAATTAAAACAATGAAAACAAAATAGAGGAATGTATAGATTCAATGCCCAGATGCATCTGTTGTCAATGACCAACAACTTCATTTATAATCCAGATAATTCCCGAATG
This sequence comes from Dendrobium chrysotoxum, assembly GCA_019925795.1. Taxonomy (NCBI): domain Eukaryota; kingdom Viridiplantae; phylum Streptophyta; class Magnoliopsida; order Asparagales; family Orchidaceae; genus Dendrobium; species Dendrobium chrysotoxum. Next base: position 46,958,322 of record CM034301.1, read on the forward strand.
CTTCTCAAAATCTTTGCTATTTTCCTTATTCAGTTTCCAAATTCCAAACATGTGCTCTGCCCCACTAGCTTTCACCAAATAAAACTGATTCACTCGGGCCCACAAAATAATATTAAAACTCCGTTGAGAGGTCCCTGAGCGATTTTTAAGAACATTAATTCAGTTTTAAGAGTATAACCAACATAAACACATAATTTCTTCGCTCTGGCTAATCAAATAAGCAAATGGTAAAAGGGCGCCACAGAATTTATCCCAGTTGCCTCCATCTGAATGCAATCAAAGCTAGAGAGGGGGTGTTGATCCGAAAACAGGCATACAGGCATGGAGATGGAAATATGCAAAACATTGCAATTCATAGATTCAAAAATAAAAGAAATTCGTCAACTTGTAAGCTTGATTTAGTAAGCAATAAAAAATCGCTTATAACAGTGAAAGGAAGATCCGGTGAAAAAGAAACCTGCTCCGATGACGATGATGATTTTCCCGATGGCCATCGCTGAACGCAAAACCCTAGAGAACCTCAGATGGTCCGATTGGCGTTCTTAGCACCATTCTCCTCGCGGTTGGATACGTATCAAGAGCTAAAACTCCCCAGGGGCTGTTTGGTATCGGATTTATCGTCGGATTTAAGTCGGATTTACCCTAAATTCAGCCAAACGGTTTTACAGCGCGCGGTAAATAGCGGGGATTCGATAAATCCCGGATTTACGGCTTAAATTCCAGATTTACTAAACCTCTCGGTTCGGCGGATTTAACAGGGTTTAAAAAGTGGTGGAAAACTTACCCGCAGCGCCCGTGTCGTGAAACTCAATAGTCGCCCTTATTTACCATAGAAGCGCGCGAAAGGGAGAACCTTCACAGCCAACAAGCTCCCGTTGTTGCTTCCGATCAAAATGTCGTAACTTCCGACCCGACAGTAAAGGAAGGTCGTCGAAGGAGCGAAGTCGAACAGCCACGAAGGAGCCGAAGTAGCGACGCGTGCAATCTCTACACCTCCTGCGAAGCAACCAAGCCGAAACAGCGACGAAGAGAAAAGATGAAAGGCAAACCCTAAACGCCTCTAAGTTATTAGTGATTAACTTAATTAATATAAGTAATACAATTAATAATTAAGTTAATTAATTTAATTAATAGTATAATTAGTGCATAAATTAATCATCTAATTTAACTTAATTGAGTAATTAATGATATAATTAGTAATTAAATATTAATATAATGATCTTATTTAATACTTCATTTGACATTTTGATCCATATTAGCTTGTAATTTACTTTTTATTGAATTTTTGGTCATTTTGTATGAACTAAAGTTGGTTTTATTATATTTTATGCAATGATCTTGATTTCATAAATATCTCTTTTAAATTTAAATTCTTAACCGCCATAAATCCGGATATATGTTACCAAACAGTTTCTCAAAATTTAACAGGATTTAATATTTGACATATCAAACAGTTTTTAGGATTTAACACATTTCGAATTTACTAAATTCGGATTTATAGGATTTACCAAATCCCACTAAAGTTAAATCCCGCTTATTGCCAAACAGCCCCCTAGGGTTTTGTCCTCCAAGCACGATAAGCAAACAACAGGCATTGGAAAGGTACTTGGGCTTCTTTTTTTTTTCAGGAGCGGGGGCAGGGGCGGGGGCAGGGGCGAGGGTGGGGGCCTGTTGGTTAAGAAAGATATTTACTAATTATGATGACATGAAACAAAATAAATGGCGAGTGTAAAAAAATTTCTTCTATTAATAGTTGAAACAAAACAAGTATAACTGTTATAACACACAGATCGTATTTGAAATAAGGAAACTTATGATATGATACTTCGGATATGATAATACATGATTATTTTAATAATGTTATTGATATATCATCAAAAAAAATATCTTCATCAGGCACGAATCTCGAGGCAAAATCAAGTTGGAATCTTCAAAAATTAAATCGGAGATCATATGAATTCCGATTTAAGCAAACTTACAGTTGAACTGAACATCTCAAAAATACGAGCCCAACGACACCAAATTTGGCTCAATCCGAGCCCAAATGAGTCCAAATCAAAGACTCAATGCACATTTGGAAGGTTCAAATCATAATCTGAATTACCAAACGATTTTCAAACGTGACATGCTTATAGTCGAATCGAGCGACTCGACGAGACGAGTCCAACAAGCCCAGGATCGCTGAATTTTGATATCATTAAGGCATTCACATGACTATTAAACAGTCCACGATCAAGGGGATAAATATCGAGTGTCCATTCAAACCACTCTCATTTTGACATTGATCCTCCAAATATTTACAAGACATGTCACTCTCAAAAAACTATAAATAGCCCCCATTCTTCTCATGAGAGGGAGGGAGGTAGAAAATGGAGGAAGAGAAGGGAAGAACTTGGGAGCTTCCTCGCCGCCGATCGTCAGAGTTCTTCCCGACCACCGTCGAACTTCCGCCAGTTCGCCGACCACAGCCGGACTTCTGCCCATTCGCCGACCACCGTCATAGTTCTTCCCGACCATCGCCGGACTTTCGCCAGTCCACCGACGACAGCCAGACTTTCGCCCGTTCGCTAACCACCGCCAGAGTTCTTCACAACCACTGACGGACTTTGACTTGTTCGTTGATCATAAACGGACTTCCACCCGTTTGTCGACCACCGCCAGAGTTCTTCCCGATCGCCGCCAGACTTTCGCCCTTTCGTCAACCACCGCCGGAGTTCTTTTCGAACCCTGTCGGACTTCCACCCATTCGTCGATCACCCACGGTCCTTTCGACCATCGTTGGCCGTCGACTACGATCCTTCTGTCGACTACAATCCTTTCAATCACCGTCACCTGACTACGGTCTTTTCGACCTCCGTCGCCCGACTACGATCCTTCAGACCACTATCACCCAACAACGTTCCTCCCGACCTCCTTCGTCCGCCGACCACCGCCAGGCTTCTACTAGTCCACCAACCATTGCCGAACTTCTTCCAGTCCGCGGACCACCGTCGAATTTTTGCCCATTATTCGACTGCCGTCGGACTTCTGCTAGTCTGCCGACCACTGTTGGAGTTCTTCGCGGTCACTGTCGTACTTACGCTTGTTTGTCGATAACCAACAGACTTCCACCCGTTCATCGACCTTCGCCAGAGGTCCTCCCAACTTCTGTCTTCCGTCGACTATGGTCTTTCTAACCCCCGTCATCCACCGACTACAGTCCTCCCGACCTCCGTTACTTGTCAACTGCGGTCCTTCCAACAACCCTCGCCAACTATGGTCCTTCCGACAGCAATAGCCAACTACGGTACTCCCGACCTCCATCGCCCTCTGACTATGATTCTTCTGAACTCTGTCGCCCGCCAACTATAGTCATTCTGACCACCGTCGCATGACTACGGTCCTTCTAACCACCGTCGCCTGACTATGGTCATTCCGACCACCGTCGCCCAATTACGGTCCTCCCGACCTCTGACTACAATCCTTCCATCGACTGTGGTCTTTTTAACCTCCATCGCCCGACTATGGTCCTTCCAACCACCATCATCCGACTACGGTCCTTCTGACCTACATCGCTCGCCGACTATGGTCCTGCCGCCCAAATGAACATATCAACACTGATTCTTCCAACTCCCACCATATAATGCACTCTATATGATGTATATTTGCTACATCGAGCTAAGAGTCCCCTCCTAAGGAAGGACCTCATTTGTATTCAATTACAAATATTGGTGGATTCATTTAAATTGGGCTAGGCCCCGTGGTTTTTCTCCTTTTCAGGAGTTTCCACGTAAAAATTATAGTGTCTCTTATAAACGCTTTAACCATACTCTCTTATCTATTTTTGTGATGGATCTTCATACAAGGCTAAGACGTTAAACTATGTATTTCTCTACCACCGTGAATATTCCAAGACGCAACAGTTTGGCGCCGTCTGTGGGAAAATATTTCTAACTGGGGGGCTAACTTATGTAATTTTTTATCGCCCCTCAGGTATCAACCAATGATGCATCAATGTCATTGGAATCATATGTGGACTAGGGGCAACCTTGGTTGCAACTATGGTCAAGAAGATTCCGCTAATGCCTCTGACATCCAAGGAAATATCTTGGGAAACTATCTTTCATAAAGATTCTAGCAAATGCAAGGATTCTTTCAATAGATTGCAAGCTTTGACTGGACTTCTACTCCTTAGGAAAGGTCTTAATCTCAAACTCAAAAATGCACTAACGGTCTAAAGATATATCATTCTTCACCTTTGATTCAGGATACATGTGGCATTCGTCCCCTCCCAGTCAAGACACAATCATTCCCAGTGGGATTCGATCTGACATCTTCCACACAAGTCAATGTTATCGAGCAACGCTCTGACAAACAATCTCGGATAGGACATACAACCTTGGTAGATTCTCTCGACCTCTTCTATACAGGTTAACGTCATCGAGCAACACTCTGACAAACAACATCGGATAGGTCATACATCCTTGATGGATTCTCTCGACCTCTTCTACACAAGTTAACATCACTAGTAAAGCTCTAACAAATAATCTCGGATAGGTCAAACATCCTTAGTGGATTCCCTTAACTTTTTTTACATAGGTTAAAGTTAGCAAGAAACACCCTGGCAAATAATCTTGGATAGAACAAACACTCTCGGATCAATATCCTTAGCAGATCCCATCGACCTCTTCCATGTAACATTTTGAAACATCCTTCTCAGTTCTTTCAAAGAAGGATTGAAAATCGTCAAGCCTCCACTCTGTTGACATAATTAGTGTCATTAAATAGTTATGATTGACACAATGTTTGATCTCCTCCATCAATTTTTTAGTTATCTGCGCCCTTTAGTATATATATCTTCTATCTTCAACAAAATGTAGCCCGATCATCATCATCAGCTCGTCGCTTGCTCACCAAAGTCAGCATATCACCTAATCACTTTCAATAGGCTTTTATTGGGCATACTGCCTAACTCCACACATTAAAGGATTGACTTATGATTGTTAGATCTATTCCTAATCATTATCCATCACTAAACTTTCACCTATTATTTTAAAGCCGTCAAATCTTTTCCTAACTATCCATCATCATCAAACCTCAGCAGCCACTAGCTTCAAATTCGATGTTAAAGAATCGGAACTTTAACAAAAATTATGACAGTCTTGCGACTCCTTCAGGACGGCCTTCAAATGAAGACCGGAGCCCACACAGGAGGACCGGACCTTTACCAAATTTTGACAGTTTTGTGACTCCTTCAAGACGGCCTTCAGATGAAGACCGAAGTCCACACCGGAGGATCGAGCCTTTACCAAATTTTGACGATCTTGCGACTCCTTCAGGAGGGCCTTCAGATGAAGACCGGAGCCCACACCGGAGGACTGGGCCTTTACAGAATTTTGACGGTCTTGCGACTCCTTCAGGACGGCCTTCAGATGAAGACTAGAGCCAACACCGGAGGACCGAGCCTTTATCGAATTTTGACGATCTTGCGACTCCTTCAGGATGGCCTTCTGATGAAGACTGGAGCCCACATCGGAGGACCGGGCCTTTACTGAATTTTGACGGTCTTGCGACTCCTTCAGAACAGCCTTCAGATGAAGACCGAAGCCCACATCGGAGAACCGAGCCTTTACCGAATTTTGATGATCTTGCAACTCCTTCAGGACAGCCTACAAATGAAGACTGGAGCCCACATCGGAGGACCGAGCCTTTTCCGAATATTGACGGCCTCCAAATTTTGCCAGTTCGTTTCTCTTTCAATTTACAAGAGAAATTTTGGATCGGTTCAAGAGAACCATGCTTCTCTTCTTACTCCCAAAGAATATTTATAGTTGTATGAGGGGAAGATAAAGAGTCTTTCTAGAAAAATTCTAAAATAAAATATAAATTAATTAGTTAATAGAATTTTTGGAATTTTAAAAGACAAAAATTAAGTGAAATAATAAGAGAGGATTTTCAGAAGTTTTTCCAAAATTTTTATTAATTCGAAAAGACAAATCAGTAATAATAATATAAAAAATAATAATAATAAAAATTAAAATAAGAAAAGTTAATATATTATTAAATCGAGGCGGCACTATGCCGCCTCAATCAAAATAGGTGTCTTCAATTAGTAATTAAAATATATAACATAATGTTGTGCATTTATGATACTATTGAAACTATTAAGTGTAATAATGTGTATATTAACGAGGAGCGTGGGAATATTAACAATCCTTATAATGTTAATATTACTTTAACAAGTGTTATATATTTATACATATAATTATTGATAATACTCCTAATCAAGAAATAGGAAACAAATTATGTGTTAATATTCGAAACTAAAACATTTTTGTTGGATATAATCCCAATTTCAATGGACTTCTTTGGGAATTACTGCTATGTTAATATTTACAAATTCTAAAATATTAGAAACAAACATTTGATTACCTTGAATTATTCCCATATGTTCTCACAAATAGATTATATTAATAAGTATGCATCGAAGTAATTTTGACTTCGCTTGCATGAAAACTGCTGTACAGTTAAAACTTATGTTATAACTTCTCTTGGAGCAGTGTTATTAATTACTTTTCTAATTATTTTACATAAAGCAATTTATACAGATTCTTCAACATCAAAGAGTCCTTGGATGATGGTTGTGAAGGATTGATGTTATATATAATCAATATTATATATATAAAAAAAACTGCATGATCGAGAAGGTATAACTATATATTTTCGGACTTTGCAAGTTCTGACGTCCAAAAATAGGAGGGCAATTGATATATCATCAAAAAATTATCTTGATAAGGCATGTATCTCGAGGCAAAATCAAGTTGGAATCTTCAAAAATTAAATCAGAGACCATATGAATTCTGATTTAAGCAAACTTACAGTCAAACTGAACGTCTCAAAAATACGAGCCCAACGACACCAAATTCGGCTCAATCTGAGCCCAAATGAGTCCAAATCAAAGATCCAAAGCGCATTTGGAAGGTTCAAACCATAATCTGAATTTCCAAACAGTTTCCAAACGTGACAAGCTTATAGTCGAATTGAGCGACTCGACGAAACGAGTCCAACAAGCTCAGGATTGTTGAATTCTGATATCATTAAGGCATTCACATGACCATTAAACAGTCCACGATCAAGGGGATCAATATCGGCCGTCCATTCAAATCACTCCCATTTTGACCTTGATCCTCCACATATTTACAAGCCATGTCACTCTCAAAAAATTATAAATAGCCCCCATTCTTTTCATGAGAGGGAGGGAGGGAGAAAATGGAGGAAGAGAAGGGAAGAACTTGGGAGCTTCCTCGCCGCCGACCGTCAGAGTTCTTCCCAACCACCGTCGGACTTCCACCAGTCCGCCGACCACCGCCGAACTTCCGCCCGTTCTTCGACCACCGTCGGAGTTCTTCACGGTCACCATCAGACTTCTACCTGTTCGTCGATAACCAACAGACTTCCACCCGTTCATCGACCTTCGCCAGAGGTCCTCCCGACTTCCGTCGTCCGTCGACTACAGTCTTTCTGACCCCCGTCATCCACCGACTACAGTCCTCCCGACCTCTGTTGCCTGTCGACTACGGTCCTTCCAACAACCCTCACCAATTATGGTCCTTCTGACCGCCATCGCCAACTACAGTCCTCCCGACCTCCGTCGCCCTCCGACTACGATTCTTCTGAACTCTGTCGCCTGCCAACTACAGTCATTCTGACCACCGTTGCCTGACTACGATCATTCCAATCACCTTCGTCCAATTATGATCCTCTTGACCTCCGTCGCCCGCCAACTACGATCCTTCCACTGACTGTGGTCTTTTCAACCTCCATCACCTGACTACGATCCTTCCGACCACCGTCATCCGAGTACGATCCTTCTGACCTACATTGCTCGCCGACTATGGTCCTGCCGCCCAAACGAACATATCAACACCGATTCTTCTAACTCCTACCATATAATACACTCTATATGATGTATATTTGCTACATCGAGCCAAGAGTCTCCTCCTAAGGAAGGACCTTATTTGTATTCAATTACAAACATTAGTGGATTCATTTAAACTGGGCCAGGCTCCGTGGTTTTTCTCCTTTTCAGGGGTTTCCACGTAAAAATTATGGTGTCTCTTATAAACGCTTTAACCATACTCTCTTATCTGTTTGTGTACTGGATCTTCGTACAAGGCTAAGACATTAAACTATATATTTCTCTACTGCCGCAAATATTCCAGGACTCAACAGTTATCATGCATATCATAATCATAAACATGATGATTTTATAGGGTTATTATATTGTTATGTATGAAAATAATCTTAATAATATATGATACATAGTACTACAAATGATAATGATAACCCCAATATGATATAATGCATAATATTGATATACATGAACATGATACTATAAAATGCCTCACTAGTAATGTATGATATTATATATGATGCATGTGAAGATATAATGGAACATATGAGATATATGTGATGACATATTAGCATACATGATAATATAATACAGTGGCAGAGTCGGAAATTTTTTATAATGGAGCCTAAATTTATTTTTTTAATTTATTTACATACATACCACTTTATTTCATATTATTTATATATTTAACACTCAAAACATTAATATTAAATGTCTACCACCCATAGAATAAATATGAGTGCATGAAATAAAATATTAAAATTTATAGGATGGTTGAGTGGTATGAATGAAATATAGGAGTGGTATATTTGATATTAAAGTTGTATATGGATGGTCATAGGCATGCAATATTAATGTTTTGAGTGTTACATATGTAAATAGCATTAAATAAAAATGGTATGTATGTAAATCCCCTAATTTTTTATTCGGGCTTAGGACCTACATAGGGAGATTTTTAAATTTTTATTTATTTATAATTTTTAAAGGAGAAATTTTTAAATATAAGATTAAAAAAAAATTATGATTTTTTTTTCGGTTTTGCTCTTCATCATTTTTTTGTGTCTCATGCGAAGTTACTAAAAATTATATATTTTGAACAACCAAACTATAATAAATTTGTTTGTAAAAAAGCTTCTCATCAAATAAATTTCTAAAAACCAAGAAGAAATCTGTAGCTAAATAATGATAACTGCTTAAAAAAAAAATTAAAAAAATTAAAAAAAATAAAAATAAAAAGTAAAAAAAAAACTAATTGTTGCAGGTGAGCGTTGGGAGAGATTATTACCTGCGGAGACTGGACATATAAAATCGTTCGATTTTGTCTTTATGAATAGTAAAAGCATAGTGGTACTGTACTTTTACTGTGCACTAAGATAAACCGGACGGTTCTGTGTCCGGTCTCTGCATGTAATAATTTCTCAGGCGTGGGATATGATGATGATGAGAGGGTTGTTTTTCATGATCATCAAACATAGGAATTGGTTGCACCTCCCTACATGGTCAAGTAACAAATTGTCCATAAATTTTTGCAATTAAAATTTACCCAAATGGCTTCATTAATTAGTATTGTTGTCAATATTCGGGATGGTAGAGAGATAAAGAGATTAAAATCTTAGCTTTAAACAAAAGCCCAATACACATATAGATAAGAGAGAGAGAGAGAGAGAGAGAGAGAGAGAGAGAGAGAGAGAGAACCTTCATCCCCCATCAACTACGGCCCCTTCAATCTCTATCTCTCAACAACTGTCCCCTCGACCTCATTCATTCGACTATGTTCCCTCCAACCTCCGTCGTCTGACTACAGACCCTCTGACCTCTGTCGCCCGACAATGGTCCCCTTGACTTCTGTCTCCCAATTAAGATTCATCCAACCTATGTTGCTGACTACAATCCCTCAGACCACCGTCGTCCATTGACTATGGTCCCCCCGACCTCCATCATCCACCGACTATAATCCATCTGACCTTTATTACTCGATAAGGGTCCCCTCGACCTCCATTGCCCGATTACGGCCCCTCTGACCTCCATTGCCCGATTATGGCCCCTCCGACCTCTATCGCCCAATTATGATCTCTTTGACCACTATCGTCCGCCGACTATAGTCCCTTCGACCTCTGTTGCCCCGCCAACTACGGTCCCTACGACGTCAATTGCCCGATTACAGTGTCTCCGACCAGTGTCGCCTAACTATGATCTTACTGACTAAACGAACATACCAATGATCTCTTGAAAACATCTCTTATGTCATTAGATTCTTCCAACCCCAATCATGTAATTTGTTGTATACGATGTATATTTGCTACATTAAGCTAATACCATCCCCTGTGAAAATGCATCATTTATAAACCAACGACGAACTCTAGTGGAACCATTTTAATTGGGCCAGGCCCCATATTTTTTTCCCCTTTTAAGGATTTTTTATATTAAAAATTTGGCGTCTCTTATGATTGTTACACCCCTCTCTCTTATATGTATATTTGTTGGATCTTCGTTCAAAGCTAATAAATTAAGCTCTTAATCTCTAAACATCCATGATTGTTCTGGCACGTAGCAAAGACTACGGTCCCTCCGACCACCATCGCCTGCTAACTATGATCCCTCAAACCTCTACCACCCAATAATAGTCCCATCGACCTCAGTTGCCCGACTACTATGATAGCTCTAACCACCATCACTCGTCGACTACAATTCCTCCAACCTCCGTTGCCCACTAACTATGATCCCTCAAATCTTTATCACACGACAATGGTTCCCTCAACCTAGCGTCCGACTACAGTCCCTCTGACCTTCGTTGCCAATTGACTACGGTCTCTCCGACCTCCATCACCCACTGACTACAGTCCCTTCGACCTTTATCACCCGACAAGGGTCCCCTCGACCTCAGTCGCCCGACTACATTCCCTCCAACCTCCATTGCCAGACTACGATCCCTCCGACCACCGTCGCTTGCCAAGTACGGTCTCTCTAACATCTATAGCCCACCAACCATGGTCCTTATGACCTCAGTCGCCCGACTACAGTTACTCAAACTAATGTCGTCTAACTATGATCTTACTGACCAAACGAGTAAGCCAACGTTCTCTTGAGAACATATCTCATGTCATTGGATACTTCCAACCCTAATTATGCAATTTACTTTATAAATGTATATTTGCTACATTGAGCCAATGTTTTCCCCTGCAGAAAGGCATCATTTGTAAACCAACGACAAACACTAATGGAATCATTTTCATTGGGTCAGGCCTCATTTTTTTTCTTTTTTTTCAAGATTTTTCACGGAAAAAATCTGGTGTCCCTTATGATTGTTACACTCCTCTCTTATATGTATGTATGTTAGATTTTCATTCAAAACTAAGACGTTAAGCTCTTTATCTCTCTACTGTCACGAATGTTCACCACACAACAAGTATAAAGCTTGATTAGCTGCCAAAGCTTTATTCAAGTTTATTGGCTAAATTATTTTGATGATTTGTCTCTAATTGCAACACAACTTTATCAAAATTTTAAGCTCCGTAGCCATCAATCAATGTTGGCCCATATTGCAAATGCATATAACATCTTCATTTAGGTAAATGAATTTCTTCCCCTAAGCATGCACAAGATGTTCTTTCATATATGTTATCAATATGGGCCAACATTGATTGTATTAGCCTGTTATGTAATTGATATATTGCTTACTTGGAGTGGTAAAGAAAATTTATCTAAAGTAAAATATTACTTGCTAAAATATGTTGTAAGCAAAGATTTAGGCTTCGTTTGGGACAACTTTCTTACTACTTTATGAAGCAGCTTTTTAGTAAAAAAATTTTAAATTAAAAAAAAATTGTACTAAAAAACTGCTTCATAAAACAACAAGAAAACTGTCCCAAACGAAACCTTAGTGTGCCTTAAATCTTTTATTAAGATTAAATTTACTTACAACAAGAAAATTATCTATCTCAAGTGAAATATGATAGCGACCTCCTTGAAGAAACTAGAATTTTAAGATGTAGGCCATCTAACAACTCCATGGATAACCAATCAATAAATATTAAAGATATGCCCTAAGCTTATCAATCTTACTATTGAAGATTAATTCAAAAATTAATTTTTATAACAGTTACACAAACCAAATGTATCTTTTGTTGTTTGGGGTCATAAGTCAACATATGCAGGGTAAAAAATAAAAAAATTGGGATGTTATTCTTATCATTTCCTTACATTAAACATGCCTGTAGCAAAAGCTGTTGTACACTCAGACTTCACATTTACAGATTGATGCATTCACTAAGGTCGACTATGTTGGATCTATTGATGACATTTTTTGGGCATTATATTGTGAGAGGTAATTTATTCAGTAGAAGAAAAGGTAAAAATTATTGTAATAAGTTCTAGTGTTGAAATAGAATATAAAGACGACTAAACTACACAAAATTATATTGGTTAAGATTTTATTAGAAGATTTTTTTTTTTTTTTTAGTAATCGTTCTATGGTTCTATATTATGCAATTATGATGCTATACACATTACTAATCATAACTTTTATGAAAGGACTAAACATGTCAAGGATTATTATCATTTCATGTATGGTATTTTCTGCAAAAATTGTTACTATTATTTTTAATTGAGAACAAATGACAAATATCTTCATCAAAGCTCTGGGTCATCTCTCATTTTCTCTCTTGTATGTCAAGTTGAACAAAAATTTGGAAGCTTGGGGTTGCTAATGCATGGGGGACAAAGAGAAGCATACGTGCTTGAAGTCATGTCGCGAGGGAAAGCCTGAAGGCAGGTGTAGCGGTGCAGAGGTTTAAGAGTGTGATGGTGTCGAGGTCAAGGATGAAGCTATGGATGATCCATGCGATCGTATTAAAGTGACGAAATGAAGCCTCACGATCGCTAATGCGATATATTATATTTAGACCTAAACATAACCGCGCGGGTCATTTCAAGTTGCTCTCGGGTTATCAGGTTGACCGGAACTCGATCAAAAATTTAAACCAGATCATAAAAGGGGGCCCGAACCCTATTCGTTTTTCAAACGAGTTGACCTAGTCCGAAAATTTAGAGTTGGATTTAGGTTGAATTTTTATGTCGTGTCAATTTTTGACACTCCTCAACAAAATAAATATATATGCTTCAAATTGAGGAGAAAAACAGTAGGATGATTAATATTAAGAGAGTACATAAATTGATAAAATTACACATTTATTATACCTTAATTAAATTCAATCTCTAATTTTTTTTTATTTATATTACATCTATCATGCATGCATATATCATTCAGTGAATAAAATTATTCAATTTCATTCCCATTACATCTGCTTAACTGAACATGGATTTAACAATAGAAGATTTATGGACTTAACTGAACATGGATCCAGCGATTAGCCATCTCAGGCTCTTAAAGTTCAAAGACTATCAAAAGCACATTAGCCATCGATTAACCAACTCAACGAACCTAATATAAAGCAATGAAGAGAATGGTAAAACAAGTTCATAACAAGAGCACAAGAAGATGAGATAACAGATTAAAGGAGACTGCCATTCCCTTACCATCCAAGCATAAGTCACAGGCATTTAGAACATTGACTCACTCAGGACCTACATATCAAGCTTGAAGAGAAGGGTAAAACAAGTACATAAGAAGAGCACAAGATGATGGATAAGAAAGCACAGTGTAAAGATTTCCATTCCCTTACCATCTGATCATAACAATTCTCAACCAACATAGTTGAAATTATTTATCTCAAATACTTATTGAGGATATCAGAAACCATGATCACTGTTTGAGTAACATAAATACTACAAAATGCAGAACTTCTAGCATCGACATAGAGTAGAAGCAATAACAAGATTAACAACTGCTCACGTATGCAAGGATTGGGTGGTGCTTTCTTCAAATGAATGATCTCATGCGAGGCATCACAATGGATTGAGCTCCGTCAACAAAGATGGTTGTGCCCGTCATATAGCGTGCATCATCCCCAATAAGATATAGCACAGTGGAGGCCAGATCTTTGTGAGGATCGATCCATCTCTGGAGAGGCATGACATCGGTTGTCATCTTCTCAGCCCTCTCCTTGCCGATAGATAACGGGTAGCTGTCACCCAGGTGGAGGCCACGAGCAATGCCATTCACCCGTATGCTGTGCTTACCAATCTCCAATGCAGCTAACTGTATGAAAATCATTGCAACTCAATAAGATGCATCCATGGAAGAATGCAACAAGGAGTTTCAGCTGTGCACTCTCGGGTCCAGTAAAACTCGCTTCACACTATTATTAAAATTCGATGAAAAGATTCACGGGTCTGAATAGAATACTCTAAAGAAATTTACAACATTTAATTGACTGGTACACTAAAAAAATACTTCAAAAGGATAAGAAGAATGAAATAAGATTTCTGGAAATTAGTATTATACAAACTACTTCATTTTCTTTTGGGTTCTCTAGAAAGATTGCTACTAAATGCTTAAAGAATCAATTCCCTAAAAGGCTATTGCACTAGGATAAATTTGAAAGAGCTAAATTTCTGTTTATTATATGGAGGGGGGCACATTGATTTTGAAAACATTGGCTAGTTTGATGCAGAAGCTAGACATCAGCTTTGCTCCAAGGGCTTTAGATCTGAGATTGAACATCAACCCAGCAGCATTTTGATGAAAAATGATATCATGCAATATGAAGCTCATCTTGATCTGTTGGTTAGGAGCTTTGTCGACGAACCGGCGGAAGTCCGGCGATGGTAGGGAAGAACTACGGCGGTGGTCGACGAACAAGCGAAAGTACGGTAATGGTCGACGAACAGACAAAAATCCGGCGTTAGTCGGGAAGAACTCCAACAATGGTCGACAAACGGGCAGAAGTCCAGCGGTGATCGGGAAGAACTCCGGTGGTGGTCGGGAAGAACTCCGACTGTGGTCAACGAACGGGCGGAAGTCCGACGGTGGTCAACGAACCGGCGGAAGTCCGGCGTTGGTCGGGAAGAACTCCGGCGGTGGTCGGCGGCAAGTAAGTTTTCAAATTCTTCCCTTCTCTTCCTCCTTTCTCCCCATTTTATATGAAGAATGGGAGTCTATTTATAGGTGTTTGAGAGTGGCATAACTTGTAAATATGGGGAAGATCAAGGTCAAGATGGGAGTGGTTTGAATGGACGGACAATATTAATCCCCTTGATCGTGGACTGTTTACTGATCATTTAAATGTCTTAATGATATCAAAATTTAGAGATCTTGGGCTCGTTGGATTCATCTCATCGAGCCGTTCAATTTGACTATAAGCATGTCACATTTGGATTTTAGTTGGTAATCCAAAATATGCTTTGAACCCTCCAAATATGTCTTCGGCCCTTGATTTGGGCTCATTTAGGCTCAAATTAGACTGATTTTGGTGTTTGTTGACCCCCACAACTCAAACCACGCATAAAAGGACAAAAATGATGAATCAAATAGTGCGCGGGTTGGTCCGACATATCACTGGAAGGGTTAAATGACCTCTGATTGCCAAACGGACGACGCCGTTGCAATCAGAACATCAAATTCTGCTAGGTTGAGACCCCTCGCAGTCGAATCGGATGAGGTCGGTCAAAAGGGACGACCAACACTCAAACTTAAAACGCAACGCTGATCAAACGACGTCAGATCGACAAACAGACTTCGTCATTGCGTCCGGAATGTTGTCAACCTCTAAAAACTACATTTTGTTTATTCAATTTGGGCACGCTTATCGAGGCAAAGAGGCATCGGCACTGCCCAAACAAGGTCCAAGGGTAAAACGGACTTTGTCATTGCATTCAGAACACTACAAATACTCAGGAACTACATTTTGGGTCATCCAGATTGGTGGCACGAATTTCGAGACAAAACACGAATTTTAAGAAAAATGTTGCTCGGCGCTACCCAAATGACGTCGGATCGACAAACGGACTTCGTCGTTGCGACCGGAACGTCGGCAATACCCTAAATGCACTACCAATTTGTTCAATAAAGGTGGTGCACGCAAATCGAGATAATCCCCGTGTAAAAATACATAAATTTGTGCCCAAACAAAGTCCGATCGTGAAACAGATTTCTCCATTGCGATCGAAATATCGCAAATACTAAAAAACTACATTTTCTATGTTCAAATAGGATCTTCCGGGTTGGTGGCACGGATTTCGAGAAAAATTAGTCTCGCCGCTATCCAAATGATGTCCTTTTGCGAAACAGATTTTGCCATTGCGACCGGAATATCGCAAATACTTAAAAACTATATTTTCTATGTTCAAATTGGATCGTCCGGGTTGGTGGCACGGATTTCGAGAAAAATTAGCCTCGCCGCTCTCCAGATGATGTCCGTTCGCAAAACGGATTTCACCATTGCGACCGGAACATCGACAATACCCTTAATCCATTATTAATTTGTCTAATTCTGATATTCGACAAATTTGGCACGCAAAACGAAACAGAAAGCATACAAAACGAGTCAACACGCAAAACGATGCAATTTTGACTTGGCCAATCTAGTTTTGTCATTCTAAATTAAATACAGAAGTGACGGAGTACTAATATAGTATTTAACTTGGCAAAGTGTTAACAAAAATTCAGATGCCAAACAGAATAAAAGTCAAACGTTAATTAAATGTATTACCTTGTTTGTCTCTACGTCGTGGCTGGCTTTAATGTACAAATTTTGCTGTCAAAATGAAATGGAGAACTAAGGCCTGCTTCCTCTCTTAGCCCGTCAACAGCAAGAAACCTCCCGTCCTTCAACTACACATTCAAGCCAATCTCATGTCTACTTTTCCTCCAATCCGTCAACCCCAGGGCAAAAAAAAAACCCCAACCCCGTCACTCTCGGCTCGGCAATCCTTCTTCCACGTTCCAGCAAGCAAAAAAATCCAAAAACTCCTCCTCCCGTTCTTTTCTCAGGTTCGTAACTTCTCCAACCCCTTCACGTGAGCTTCCCCAAGTCCAACCATCTGTTCCTTTTTTCTGTCTCAAAGCACACACACAGAGAGTTCCGGCCCAAACTGCTCTCACACTGATTCACTGCATGCAAGTCACGAACCACAGTTGGAATACTTGATCCGTCCCTCTTCGGCAACCACAGATCCTGATTCCCTCAAGTATCTGGCAGTCTACAGCTGTCCAAAAACTCAACAGAGCTCGACTCCTCACTAGCAGTAGAGATGTAACAACCTTCGCTTAGATCTCCTCAACCTGGATGTCGGATTTGATTATCTGATTGCTCCAATCATAAGCAAGGGACTACCGACACAATGACTGGATTCGTTCACGATCAGCCTCTCCACTTGCAATGCCCACCTTCCCTTCTCCAAAATCTTGATTTATAGACTTCTCCCAGCTCAATACTCTAATTTCCACGTGAAAAACCTGCACTGGCAGCAGCTTTTCGTTAATCCCACTCACAATTTCACGTGAAAGTCAACAGAGTTTTGTTGGTTTCTCTTTGTTCTTTTCCAACAGTTTTATTCTCATATATGTGGCTTAAGTTATTCCAATAGTTCATCAAAAGTATCCTGTACCCCCACACTCAAAAGAGTACAGCAGCCTCCCTCATTTCAAAACCTCAGGGTGCTACAAGCCAAATACACTAAAAGCCAAAACCTTTTTTTTTTTTTCCGTATACATCATTTCATTCAAATATTCCTAGCACTTTACAGCACCCATGTCCCTTTTACTTGCATACATCAGTTCCTTTTTTTTTTTTTGCTTTTGCCTTTTCTTTTATTTTGACTATCATGAGGGCATGTTCTCTCTACAAAGAAAGAGAATCATATTTTATCTTTATTTCTGCTAATGAGTTTCAATGATAGATTAGCATGGATGTCATTGTATACTAAAATTATCATTATGTTTTGCATACAATTGTCCATTCATGCTAATTATTGTCATATCACACCATTAATTAGTATTAAAAATGCTGTTAACTATATCTGTCCCTATTGTCATGTGAAAACAAGAGGTAGGAAGGGGACTCAAATAAAAGGGGGAGAAAGACAAACAGTAGATTTTCATTTCACGTTCTTTTCTTTTTATTACTTTCTGCATAGTGTTATTAACTAGTGTGAATATATTTATTGAATAGTTTCTTATGTTACATGATATGTTACATTATATATATGTATGTGTACGTTAAAAAAAAAAAGAAAGAGGAAGGAAAGGGAAAAGAAAGATTTTCAAAAAAAAAAAGAGAAGAGAGAGGGAAAAGAAAGACTTCCAAAAAAAAAGAAAGAGGAAGGAGAGGAAAAGAAAGATTTCCAAAAAAAAAGAAAGAGGAAGGAGAGGGAAAAGAAAGATTTCAAAAAAAAAAAAGAGGGAGAAAAGAATTTTGCAAAAAAAAAAGAGAAAACTCGTCTCGGCACTTGCAGCGCGGCGAACGACCACCCATACACATTTTTCTCTAGCGTGGTGGGAGGGAATTCGTTGCGATGCTTACGACGAGTCGGGTAATCTCCTTTCTGCCGTCGATGTGCGCGTCGAGCAGGAAAACCGCCCATACACGCTTTTCTCTAGCGTGGTGGGAAGGGAACCCGGTGCGACGCCTACGACAAGGCGAATAGACCCTGTACACACTTTTCTCTAGCGTGGCTGGGATGAATATAAGTACTCGTAGGCGCTTCAGCACTTACGGCGAAACAACTGCTTTTCTATTGAAACAGGTACTGAAGACCCATACACGCCTTTCTCTGGCGTGGTGGGATTGAAGACTTTTTGGCCGCGGTGTCCAAGGACACCTACCGTACACGCTTTTCTCTAGCGTGGCGGGAGGCCCAGTTTATCGTAGTTTCCCCTAAAC
The DNA here is from genome assembly GCA_019925795.1 of Dendrobium chrysotoxum. Lineage (NCBI taxonomy): Eukaryota > Viridiplantae > Streptophyta > Magnoliopsida > Asparagales > Orchidaceae > Dendrobium > Dendrobium chrysotoxum. The sequence goes on from CM034301.1 coordinate 46,976,994, forward strand.
GGGGGAGATGCCGGGAGGCTGCCGAAATTTCAATTGAAGATTTGGGAGACTTGGACAATTATAAAGGACTCGGCTTGGACTTGATTGAACTCAAAGGACAACATGTGATTTGTGAACTTGATACAATTGACTTAAATAAATTTAAATCTAAGTGAATATGAACTTAAACGAATCACAAAGACTTGGGCCTCATTTGACATTGAATTTGAATATGGAATGAACTAAGCTCAAAGTTGAATAAATGAACAAAAGTCTTAAATCAAATTTGACTAAGAAAGGTTGAACTTGATTGATCACAAAGGCTTGAACCAATCTTAAGACTTCAAAAGACTTGAACAAAACTTTGGATACAAAGAACTTGGATCTGAAATGAAGCTAGAAATTGAACTGAACTATAGTTTGAACATCAAATGAATGGCAAGAAGCATATATAAGACTTGCAATTTGACAAGCAAAGACATGTGATAAATGCAATAATATCTCCATGCCCAATGTCATCATACAAGCAAGCAAGTGGAAGAGGAAATCTCAATGCATGCAAGTGATGAATGATGAATTCAAAATGGCTCAAAGTATTCAACCAAGTTAGTCTATGAATGAGAGCAAGTGACATCTATATCAATTATACAATTAAATGCCACCAGAAGGGTTTGATATGTAGATGTTTGAGTGAATATCAACGTCAAGACAAGCAAATACATTCAAATTTACAAATAATAAAGATCGAAATTGATGGCAGTCTTCATGTCGATCTTACAAGAAGACATACTATTCCCTACAAACAACGAAGTCTCTTTCTAACATATAAATGAACTCAATGGATATGCAATGAATACAATGGTATCCCTCCAATCAATACTAGCGGGCTTGCTGATATATGCAACAACCTCTCCCAAATATGAAACCAATATACAAGCACAGACTGAGGGCTAGTAGTGGATGGAATAATACACCTGCAAGCAAGAATATGAACCCACCACATATAACAGTTCATTTACAAGAAGCTATAGGAAGCTTGTAAATATTTATGGGTGATTATGGAAGACAATGAAGATTAATAAACCTACAACATTTGAACCATTACAGGCAAGTACCTCAAGCAATAGATAAGCTTCAATGTATACAATGATCTATTCATGAGTGGTGCAGTGATACGATCACGAGTAAGGTTTGGAGAATGTGCAATGCCTACAATGCAACATCCATAAAGAAAGAGGGTTGATACGATCTGCATATGACCAGTGTCTCCTAATTGTAATCAACAATGCTTCAACTTCAAGAGAACACATCAATTCTCCCAGCTTATCAAGAAGTGATAATGCCGGATGTGTTGCGGATGGGGTAGTTATCCTACCAAGACACCTAAAGAAACCATAGCAAGACCCTACAATCAACAATCACGACGCAGATGTATACATAACATGTCTTCTATAGTCAAAGGCAGTATGTCTGCAGTATATATATGCGAGGCACTTACGAATTATTACGGCATCCTCGTATTCAACAAATCATGCAATGGTAGTCAAATACGCCGATCCTCATGCAGGCAAGGGTAGTATGTCTGCAACATATTCAAAGTACCTACAAGTTGTTGTGATAAAGATATCGTAGCACCTCCATAGCCAACAGTTGTCTAATATCATTCAAATGTACCGGTCCTCTACCAGTAGAAGCAGATGATACATGGCAAATACAGATGATTACAAACCATCGTAAGAGACCTATCATGTCCATGAGGTGCTGTCCTTGAGCAAATACAAAAGACCTTCGACAAATGCAAGCTCCTACGAACCAAAGCAGGAGATTCGTTAGTGCACTACGATCCACCTGCAAAAAGCAAGTAGTGCACGACAGTCTACTTGTACAAGGTAGCAAATAACTCAATCCCGAAGCTACTGCAAAATGCCATCGGATCTGCAACATCCATGCAAGCAGACAGAAGGCGTCTATGAGCTTCCAAATCGAATGCTGCATTCAAACAAGGGTTGTCCTACAGAACTGAGCAGCGTCAAATGTCTAAAATGTCCCCAGCACGTGCACTTTAATTTGTATACACATAGGTACACAAAAAGGGACACGTGCAATCATACAATTTGCATGGGCCCCGGCGAGCATGTTATTGGTACACACGTGACATCTAGGGATGCTGCGCGGGTCAGTAAATTTGAACCCGATCCTCCTAAAGCAAGTGAATAGGAGTTGACAAGGTTCAATAAATAATCATAAAATGCCCCCAAACATCTGCATGGGCCCCGACAAGCGTGTCACTGGTACACACGTGATGTCTGGGGATGTTGTGCGGGTCGATAAGTGAATTCAAGTTCGAGCCCGATCCTTCTATTCAGGTAGATAGGAGTCGACAATGCTCGAACTATTAAACGAATATACGGTCGCGAGATCGACCGAAATATTTGTTTTATACATTCATATTAGGCCTTCAAGGCCTATAATCAAGAGAATTCACTTACAACGGCATAAAGCCTATGAAACCCGATCCTCCATCGATAACTCAATAGAGTCGACAAGGTTTAATTCATAAATGGAAATGACCCCAAAGTCACCCCCATGATGGCCGCGTTGATAGAAAAATCTCAACCGAAAGGGTTCACAAACACCATCAAATGCCACTCAAATTCCCATAAAATTCAAAAATCCAAAAATCCCGAATTCCAGGATATTTAAAATCAAAATAAACACCCTTCAATCACTAAAAGCAAAATCCATCCACGCTCCGCAACAGTTTGCCGAGGTGGACAAATTGAAAAATACTTCAGCTCACAAAGAGCTCATGCCTAGTCGAAAATATCACTAGGATCCATTCTCAAACAATCTCCTGCCAATAAGGACGTGGTACGTGTCCTATAACCGGCAGTTTTGCCGCCAAATGCCACTGCAGGATAAACGGTTATGACCCGGGGCCCTCTGAACCGAGTGGTTTTGCCGCCAAATGGAACCACTTGATACCGGTTATGGCCAGAGCCAATACGTTCTTAGTGGCATCAAATCCTTGAGATATGAATCAATAGGATATAATTGATAGGGCACAAAGCTCTCTATTAGCTAAGGTGGATTCAAAATTATCCCCTTAAACAAATACTCACCCCAGGTCTACAAGGTCCCCTTGGACGAAGCAACCCATGGCTGCCGGCCGACAAGGATCCTTCTGTCAGGGTGGGTGGACTACCTCCTCTGACTAAGTAGACCAGGGACCACGATGGCCTGGGACGACTGAACCATGGGATCTTGATCGGGTCCATCATCCATTCCCCTACTATCCGCTTTAAGTACAAGATGGTGAAATTTCTGATTTTAAATATCAAATCTTCAAATTTTCAAACATTCAACCCATGATGCTACTATGTGCCAGATGCACATATCTCTATGTACCTGATTGACGACTAGCCTTAATCGAAAGTTCTCTCTCGTTACTGGGAGGGGTAATTAACTATAGGGGCTTGCGCCTACAGGAAACCAGAACTCAGATCATAAAGTCCTCGCAAAATGAGGGTGAAATCTCTGGGTAGTATCTTATCTACAAACCCAGCTGCCTTCCAAAATTTATCCCGGAACTTAATCCGTTAAAACTCCCCCCGAAAAGAAGGCAACAGCGAGCGGAGGTCGGGGCTGAATTTTCGGAGCCCACAGTGTTGTTGGGTTTGTCTTTCTAAGATGTTCAGTTTGATTATAAGTTTGCTGCAATCAGAGTTTAGATGGTCCTAGATTTAATTTTGGAAGTTTTCAATTCAATTTTATCTCGAGATTCATGCCGAATCTAAAACGGAATATATGGAGTGTAATTTTAGTAACAATAGACCTAGCGAGGGGATTGTCACTTTGGGCGATCAAGTCATTAATAAGAGTACACGTTTTAGATATCTTGGATCTATTGTTCAGAGTGATGGTGAAATAGATGGGGATATTATCAGCAGAATTCAAGTTGGATGGTTGAAGTGGAGGAATGCATCGGGCTTATTGTGTGATAAAAAAGCACCCCTCAAACATAAGGGAAAATTCTATAAAATGGTGGTGAGACCTGCAATGCTTTATGATGCCGAATGTTGGCCATTAAAAGATAAGTATAATTCTAAGTTAAGTGTTGCAGAGATGAGGATGCTCAGGTGGATGAGTGGCTTTACCCTTAGAGATAGGATACGAAATAATCATATTCGTGAAAAGGTTGGAGTAGCTCTAGTGGAAGATAAGATTAGAGAGAGTCGCCTTAGATGGTTTGGTAACATAAAACGACGGCCTCTCGATGGTCCGGTTAGGAAAGTAGAGGTCTTAGATTTGGCTTATGTTAAGAAAGGTAGAGGTAGACCTAAAAAGACTGGGTTAGAAAATATTATAAATGATCTTTCTTTATTAGATTTAAATGAGAATTTGACTTTTAACAGGACACGATGGAGAAAAAAGATTCATGTAGCCGACCCCACGTAGTGGGATAAAGGCTTGATGTTGTTGTTGTATTCATGCCGGATCAAGATAAATTTTTGGTGATATATCAAATCTGATTGTTGAATCCAGGCATTTTTATCATTTGTGTTTAATCCTAAGAAGTCAACCACAAAATTTAAGTATGCTTCCTATTGATATCAGGAGCTGGATCGAGCGATTAGCCAACTCAGGCTCTTAAAGTTCAAAGACTATCAAAAGCACATTAGCCATCGATTAACCAACTCAACGAACCAAATATAAAGCAATGAAGAGAATGGTAAAACAAGTTCATAACAAGAGCACAAGAAGATGAGATAACAGATTAAAGGAGACTTCCATTCCCTTACCATCCAAGCATAAGTCACAGGCATTTAGAACATTGACTAACTCAGGACCTACATATCAAGCTTGAAGAGAAGGGTAAAACAAGTACATAAGAATAGCACAAGATGATGGATAAGAAAGCACAGTATGAAGATTTCCATTCCCTTACCATCTGATCATAACAATTCACAACCAACATAATTGAAACTATTTATCTCAAATACTTATTGAGGATATCAGAAACCATGAACACTGTTTGAGTAACATAAATACTACAAAATGCAGAACTTCTAGCATCGACATAGAGTAGAAGCAATAACAGAAGATTAACAGCTGCTCACGGATGCAAGCAAGGATTGGGTGGTACTTTCTTCAGATGAATGATCTCATGCGAGGCCTCACAATGGATTGAGCTCCGTCAACAAAGATGGTTGTGCCTGTCATATAGCGTGCATCATCCCCAATAAGATATAGCACAGTGGAGGCCAGATCTTTGTGAGGATCGAGCCATCTCTGGAGAGGCATGACTTCGGTTGTCATGTTCTGAGCCCTCTCCTTGCCAATAGATAACGGGTAGCTGTCACCCAGGTGGAGGCCACGAGCAATGCCATTCACCCGTATGCTGTGCTTACCAATCTCCAATGCAGCTAACTGTATGAAAATCATTGCAACTCAATAAGATGCATCCATGGAAGAATGCAACAAGGAGTTTCAGCTGTGCACTCTCGAGTCCAGTAAAACTCGCTTCACACTATTATTAAAATTCGATGAAAAGATTCACGGGTCTGAATAGAATACTCTAAAGAGATTTACAACATTTGATTGACTGGTACACTAAAAAAATACTTCAAAAGGATAAGAAGAATGAAATTAGTTTTCTGGACATTAGTATTATACAAACTACTTCATTTTCTTTTGAGTTCTCTAGAAAGATTGCAACTAAATGCTTAAAGAATCAATTCCCTAAAAGGCTATTGCACTAGGATAAATTTGAAAGAGCTAAATTTCTGTTCATTATATGGAGGGGGGCACATTGATTTTGAAAACATTGGCTAGTTTGATGCAGAAGCTAGACATCAGCTTTGCTCCAAGGGCTTTAGATCTGAGATTGAACATCAACCCAGCAGCATTTTGATGAAGAATGATATCATGCAATATGCAACTCATCTTGGTCTATTGATTAGGAGCTTTGTTTACCAACGAAGAGATCTTGGGTTCAAAGCTTGTGTATGTGATATGTGTGTGAGTTTTAACTTAATTGACTAAAAAGTCCCAAAAAAAAACATGCAAGCTCTGGCCAAGAAAAGAAATTTAATCTAATTGTGAAGTTTTGGCATCCATGCAATCATAAAAAAAATAATAATTAAAAACACCGAGTTGACCTAGCAAAACCAATGATACGGTTAATCAGTTATAAACCTTTGGCAATCATCCAGTCATTAAAACATAAAAGAGTGGAAGAGGCCAGCAATATTAGGGCTTTGTTTACCTCCAGTCAATTAGATGAATCTATATAATATTTTTATGTGTTGATATTCTTTTATGTTTTCTATTATTCTTCACTCTTTATTTTTGAATAATTTTCGCCTATTGCCCACCAAGCAAAGCCAGGCAGAGAACCAAAGGTGATGTGGAAGAGGAGAATGAAAGACTAATCCCTCCTGGATCAGTCATAGAAGGGCCGGTCCACCCTGGACCAGCCAGGGTATATGCCGGGCGGACAGGGGGGAATCCCGCCTCTTTGAAGTGGCCCAAATTTTGAATATGAAGGAGGGGGCGGCTAGGAGGGAAAGGCAAGGGGCTGTTTTGAGATTTTGTTATTGTATGATTTAAATATATTTTTCCCTAGGGTTCAATTTTTCTTTATGTCTTGTTTTGCTGTTTTTAAAGTTTACCTAGGTTAAGACGGCTCAAGCCGGTAGCTAGGAATTTGGGAGAGCCTGATCTTCCTCTCCAATTGAAGATCCAATTGTATCTTGTATTTCTTTCATAGCGATTTCAATAAAAAGGCATTGTTGGCGTGTTCTTCATCCTAATTTGCAATTTTATGGGTTGCTGAAATTAAATTTCAGCCACAGTATTCTTAATTTCCGCATCCACTTCCTATCAAAGAACATTGATGAGCTCAATGGTATGGGTAGCTTACATGGGGTTGTTGCAGTTGGGAGCAATCCCACCACACATGGAGTCACTCCCCACCATGCAATTCTGAGCCGAGCTGCTTCCCATCACACCATCCTTAGTTCTTATGGTGTGTGTGTGTTGTGGGGGGGGGGGGGGGGGGGGGGGCTATAAGAATATATATAAGAAAAAATTCGAAACAAATTCTTATATTGAATTATAATTGTTAAATTAAAAAATTACAAGGTTTGCATTCTATTTTGTATTTTCTGATAATGTTGTATTACAACTTCATTTGGAATCAAGTCAAATACTTCTTTCTTAATATATGACACTAGACAATTGTTGAGTCAATCATCATATATTTTATGGTGGAATCGATGTTTAATAATTTTCATTGCAGAAAATGCTCTATTCACTTTAGCAGTGGCAACTACTAAAATTAATGTTAAAACAATAAGCCTGTAAACTAAGAGATACATAACATTTTTCTTAACCTCAATAGATTATTTTGTAATATCAGCAATGCTACCCAAAGATGAGAACTCCTCGCTTATACGCATATCAAGAAGGTATGTAGATAGCCGGTGCTTGATAGGAAATACTTGAGTTCGCAAGCAAACCTATCACTAATTGGTGAAAACAGCGAGAATAATGCAAAATCTAGGTGAAATCAGCCCCAAAATGATGGATTGCAATAAGAGAATCAAAATCAAACAAACACGGAAACAAGATACAAGTGATCCTCAATTCGAGAGGAGGATCGTCTCTCCCAAATCTCTAGATAAAGTAGTCTAGAACCCAAGACGCCAAGGAACTTCAATAGAAATCAAATCAAGCATCCCTAACCCTAAAACATCTCATATTATTTAATGCATAAACTTTCCAAATCAATTTTCCCTCCAAAGCCCTAGTGTGACCCACTATTGTGGGCGGCAAGCATAGAGGAGGTAGGACTAGCCCGCCTCCTATAAACAAAAACCGGCCTTGGACGGGCCGGTTGGGTCGGTTCAAGAGGAACCGGCCTATCAATACCGCCCTCCCAAAGAATCACCTTGTCCTCAAGGTTAAAACAAGGGAATTGATGTTTCACCCTCTCGTATGGCTCCCACGTAGTATCGTAGTCATGAAAGTTCTTCCACTTGATCAGCACTTCCTTAGTTCCATCTTCTTTCTGGCAAACCTCCATCAACTCTAAGTGTTCCATAATCACCTCTAAATTCTCAGTAAGTGTCACCAGTAACTCCGAGCTGGTTGTATAATCTTCAATGACCCTTCTCAACTGAGATACATGAAAAACTGGGTGTAAAGTCGTCGTTGGTGGTAGTTTCAGCTGATATGCTACTACTCCGATCTTCTACAATACTTCATAAGGCCCAAAGTACCTTGGAACAAGCTTCTCATTCCTCCTGTTGGCAACTGTCTTCTACCGGTATGGTCGGAGCTTCAAGAACACCCTTTCCCCTACTTTGAACTGGATGCCCTTCCTGTGCCCATCAGCTTATTTTTTCATAATCTATTGAGCTCTCAGTAGATGTCTCTTCAACTCCTCTAATACTCTGTCCCCCTCCAACAAGTACTTCTCCACTAAAGAAACTGGAGTACTGCTACTCCCAAAGTGTACCAAGTGAGGAGGATCCCTTCCGTACAATACTTTGAATGAGGTCATTTGAGAAGCAGAATAACAAGAAGTGTTGTACCAGTACTCGGCCCATGATAGCCACTTGGCCCATAGCTTGAGTGTCTCCGACACAAAGCATCTGAGGTATGTCTCCAAGCTCCTGTTGACCACTTTTGTTTGGCCATCCGTTTGTGAGTGGTAGGCGGTGCTCCTTTTCAACACTGTTCCTTGCAATCTGAATAGCTCCTTCCAAAAATGGCTGAGGAACACCTTGTCCATGTCGGATACTATCGCCTCTGATACCACATGCAGTCTAACTACCTCTCTGATGAAGGCTGATGCTACTGTCACTATCATGTAGGAATGTCGTAGGGGAATGAAGTGAGCGTACTTGCTCAATCTATCCACTACTACCAAGATTACCGTGAAACCTTCTGAACGGGGCAACCCATCTATGAAGTCCATAGATGCCTCCTCCTATACTCGCCCTGGTAAAGCCAATGGCTATAGTAATCCTCCTGGAGACATGGCCAAATACTTGTTCCTCTGACATACCTCACATCGGGACAACATTTCCTCTACATCCTTATGCATTCCCTTCCAGTACAACTCCGAGGCTAGCCTCCTGTAGGTCTTCTGTACCCCTGAGTGACCCCAACTGCACTCCCATAGAACTCCTGAAGCGAATGTGGAATGTGAACTGATGTCCTGGGCATCACAACTCTTCCCTGGTGCAATAGCCTCTCCCCCTCCAAAGAGTAACCTGGGTGGCTACTCCCTTCCCTCTGTAAGTCGGCCCTGATCTTTCCCAACTCCTCATCCCTAGCGCTCTCCTCCTTGATGGCCTCCCAATCTAGCATCAAAGGAACCGATACTGCCATTATCTGCAGCTCCCCCATACATCTGGATAAGGCATTTACTGCCTTGTTCTCCACTCCTAGCCTGTATTGAATTTCGAAATCATATCCCAAGAAGTTGGAAAGCCACCTCTGATGCTCCTCAATCACCATTCGCTGCTCCAACAAGTATTTCAGGCTCCTCTGATCGATTCTGACAATGAAATGCCTGACTAACAGGTAAGGTCGCCACTTCTAGATAGCTAAGACGATGGCCATCAACTCCCTCTCACAGACTGATTTCAGTCTGGCTCTGGCTGTCAACACCTGGTTGAAGTAGGCAATGGGTCGATGATTCTGCATGAGTACTGCCCCCAGTCCGTACCCTGAAGCATCTATCTCCACTATAAAGACCTGAGTGAAGTCAGGTAAAGCTAAGACTGGTACAGTAGTCATGGCCTTCTTTAGGCTCTCAAATGCTACTGTGGCCGCCTCTCCCCATAAGAACCCATCTTTCTTCAGCTGCTCTGTCAGCGACCATGCTATAGAGCTGTACCCTTTTACAAACCTCCTATAGTACCCCGTCAGTACTAAGAATCCTCTCAATTCCTTCAGATTCTTAGATAAGGGCCACCTCAACATAACCTCAATCTTCGACTGATCGGTTGTTACCCCTTCCTTGGACACAATATAATCCAAATACTTCACATTGGTTTGTGCAAACAACACTTCTTCAGATTGGCTCTCAGCTGATGTTCTTGTAGAACTCCCAAGACCATCTTTAAGTGCTCCAGATGCTCCTCCTCAATTTTGATGTACACCAATATGTCATCAAAACATACCAGAACAAATTTTTGAAGGTACTGCCTTAACACCCTGTTCATCAGCGACTAGAAAGTAGCAGGGGCGTTGGTAAGCCCAAATGGCATTACTAGAAACTCATAATACCCCTCATGTATCCTGAAAGCTGTCTTTAAGATGTCTGCCTCCCTCATCCTGATCTGATGGTACCCAGACTTTAAATCCAGCTTGGAGAATATCATTGCTCCATACAGTTCATCCAAGAGCTCATCAATCATAGGAATAGGGAATTTATCTGGCACTGTCCCCTTGTTCAAAGCTCTGTAGTCCACACAAAATCGCCAGCTCCCATGCTTCTTCTTGACCAGAAGGACTGGGCTGGAGAAAGGACTCACACTCGGCCTGATGATCCCAGCCTCCAGCATCTCACGGATCAACTTCTCAATCTCATCCTTCTGAAATTGAGGATATCGGTAGGACCTGACGCTGATGGGTGACACCCTTCCCTCAAGACGATGGCGTGCTCCTGCTCCATCGGTGGTGGCAATCCCTGAGGTGGCTGAAACACCTCCTTGAATTACTGAATCAACGGCTGTATGGAGAGGGGTATGTCCCCTCCCTCATCCAATCTAGCTCCCTCCAAACTGTGCAGCTCCACCAAATATCCTCCACCCAACAACTGCATATTCCTCACCATGGTTTTAAGAGAAACCATGGATTTGGATAGCCCTACGTCTCCCCTGATCACCACTTTCCTTCCATCCACCATCAACTCCATCGTGAGTGCTCCCCAATTAACCTTGGTGTCTCCCAAGGTCTGTAGCCACTTCATCCCCAGAATGACATCTATACTCCCTAACTCCAGTGGAAGAAAATCTTCCCTCACCTGAATCCCCTGGATAGTCAGTAGCACTCCTCTACAGATCCCCTAGCCTTTCTCCACCTTCCCCGTACCCATCATCACCCCATAACAATCGGTATCCACCAATTTCACTCCCAATTGATCGACGAATTGAGTGAAAATGAAATTGTGGGTAGCCCTACTATTAATTAGCACCACCACCTCCCTGTCTCCCCCTTCACCTTCATGGTATGATTCGTAGTGAATCCTACCACTGAGTTAAGGGAAACCTCGGTCAGATCCAAATGCAGCTTCTCCTCCATCTCCTCCTCTAACTCTCCCTCACCTCCCTCCTCAGTTTCCTCGTCATCACAGACGGTGAGAACCTGAAGAGTTTGGTCCCTACACCTATGCCCTGAAGTATACTTCACATCACACCTAAAATACAGCCCCTTTGCCCTCTTCTCCTGCATCTCTTTTTCTGTCAGCCTCTTGAAATTTCCCCCACTCCCTCCGCCTACTATCTCCTCCCTGGTGGTCTCCCCACCTCCTCCTGTTGCAGGACCCTTAGGTGCTAGATGGGTGGTCGTCATCCTGTAAGTGCCTCTTGTGCTGCTACTCCTGGCTCCCCTCTTTAGATTCCTCTAATTTTCAACTAGTTGTGCCAACTTCATGGCCTCCCCCAAGCCACAAGGCATCAGAATTTTCACTGCCGCTCGGATCTTTGCCTTCAACCCCTTCATGAAGTTCCCCTCTAATACAGTATCTGATAATCGCTCCACCCTACTGGCCAGCTGCTCAAACCGCTCATAGTAGTCTGCTACTAATCCCTTTTGCACCAGAGCAAAGAACTGCTCATAAAAATCTCCTCCCTGGTCGGTTCAGAAACGTTCTATTATGCAGTCCTTGAATTCCCCCCATCTCCTGATAGGTCTCCTATGGTCTCTCCACTGGTACCATGACCGCGTCTTCCCCTCCAAACATAAGCCTATCGTTGTCAGCTTCTCCTCCTTCGTTAGCCCATTGACGACGAAGTACCTCTCCACCTTATAAATCCACCCATACGCATCCTCCCCTTCAAATATGGGCATCTTCAGCTTCCTCACCTTTTGATCTCCCCCATTTCCCCTTATTCCTCCATAGCTTCCCCTTTCCCAAGTGCTTGGCCCGTCCCATGTCTCCCAATCTTCCCTTGCCCTATCATAACCCAAACCCCCTTCGAATTCCCCTCTCCTTCCTTCAAATTCAGCATCTCGGCGGCCATAATGTCCCTCCCAGTGTTCCTAATCAGCACCCCTTTGCTCTATCCCTCCATACCCATGCCTTTCCCCATACCTACCTCCTCTATCCTCCCTCTGGAAAGGCTCCAGATAGGGTTTCCTTCTTTCTCCCTCCACGATCTCCACCTCATCTTCCTCCTTACAACTTTCATAATTCGTGCTTTTCCCTTCCAACCTTTTTGCCACAGAAGCCGTCGTTTGGTTGTGGATTTCCAACATTTTCTTCATCATGTCCCAGAGATCGGCTACTTGTCCTTCAATGAAGGAAATCATTTTCTCCACCGTTGTCTTGACTTGGTTCATCTCCCCTTCAAGTCTTTCTTCTAATGCATCTACTTTCTTGGCCGCTATCTCTACCGAATTTTTGTAGATTCAAAAATCTGGATTCGGATCACAGAAAACAGCAATTTCCTCCTTCACTGGCCAAAATTTAACCGCTGAAATTTGCCAAAATCAGCCCACCAACGGTCCTAAAACTTGCTCTGATACCAATTTGATAGGAAATACTTGAGTTCGCAAGTAACCCTAAGGGGAATACTTGAGTTCGCAAGCAAACCTATCACTAATTGGTGAAAATAGCGAGAATAATGCAAAATCTGGGTAAAATCAGCCCCAAAATAATAGATTGCAATAAGAGAATCAAAGCCAAACAAACACGAAAACAAGATACAAGTGATCCTCAATTCGAGAGGAGGATCGTCTCTCCCAAATCTCTAGACAAGGTAGTCTAGAGCCCAAGACGCCAAGGAACTTCAATACAAATCAAATCAAGCATTCCTAACCCTAAAACACCTCATGCTATTTAATACATAAACTTTTCAAATCAATTTTCCTTCCAAAGCCCTAGCCGCCCCCTCCTTTTCTAATTTGAACTTAATTGGAATAGTGGGACCCACTATTGTGGGCGGCAAGCATAGAGGAGGCGGGCTATAAACAAAAATCGGCCCTGGATGGGCCGGTTGGGCCGATTCAGGAGGAACCGGCCTATCAGTGCTCTAAAGCCACAAGTTCAATTACAGAAAAATAATTTATCTCAATGAAATGCGTCGATGCTATTGGCGATAGTGTGCATCATCATTTATGTCGATGACTTGCATTAGCCTTATAGGCAATGGTGAGCATTGATGTTGTTGGTGATGGCGGGCGTAGATGTGTTTCAACGACGTGCATCAGACTTATAGGTAATGACATGCATCGATGTTAATAGAGACACCATGCATCGGAGTTTGTGTTGATAGCGTGCACCAGCCTTATAAATAATGGCATGCATCAATGTTGGTGGCGACGGGCCAATGCCAAAGTCAGTTGGTGTTAGCGTTTGTGTCGACGTGCGCGTCGACCTTATAAGCGATGGAATGCGCAACTCTAGCAATGACAATAGACAACTACGTTGGCAGTGTATCGATGTTCGTGTTGATAACGTGCATCAACCTTATAGGCTATGACATACGTCAATGGTGACGACAACGGGCAGCGAAGCCAATGGGCATCGGCATTTATGTTGACAACATGAATTAGTCATATAAGTTATGACGTGCATAGATATTGTTGGCGATGGTGAACAAGGACCTCAATGGGCGTTGGTGTCTGTGTTGGCGACGTGCATTTGCCTTATAGGCAATGGCATGCGCCGATGTTGTTGGAGGATGTAAAGACCGGTTCAACCGGTTCAGTCGAACCGGCCCCTCCCCGTTACAGACGTTCGCGGGAAGGGAGATCGCGGTCCAGGCGGACCGCGAGCGGCACCGCTCGCGTGCATAACGCCTCCGGAACGGCTCGGATTGAATTGTCGATTGGATTTTCGCGTATAAGGATGAATAGTAACGACTCCTCTCACGGGATATTGTTAGTTCGCTCTTTCCGGTAGAAGGAATCGCGAGAGGGAAAAACTCTTGTTGAAGAGGAACGGCTGAGAGGAAGAAAGAGAGGAATGTTTGTTTTTATTTCTCTATTTCTATATAAATCCTACCCTATTTCTTCATCTAAACAGCGAGGGTGTTTCATTAAGGCAAAGAAAGGGATTGAAAGCAAAGAGAAAGAATTTTGGGAGAGGAAGAAGAAATTTAGAGTTTTGAGAAATTCCCAAATTTGTAAGTAAATTTCGAGCATGAGTAAATTTCTATCTTGAAATTTTATTAGTTAACTTTTATTGTTTGATATTAGAGATTTGGAAGAGAGAAGATCGAAAGCTTCAGGAGTTTGACTTCACAAAAATTCTTGGAAGAGAAATTAAGTGGGTATTTATAAAAATTTTTTTATGTCATTTTCTTTCCAGAAGTATGAATATAATTGTTTAAAGTTATGTTTTACATTTTTGGAAACTATTGTTTGAAATAAACAAATGATTTTACAAGCATGAGTATGTCAAAGAAGATGTATATGTATTAAGAACGTATATAGATATATATGAATAAATAGAAAGAATATATGAATGAATAATACATGAAAGATTTGAAAAAGAAAGAAAATGGAAAAAGAATATGCATGCAAAATTTACAGGAGTTCACCCCCGTATGGTACTGGCTGGGGAAGCAATGTACCCATGCACGATTAAAATAAAAGGGAAAAGGTTATGGCATAAGGAAAAGGAAATGGAAATGAAAATGGATGTACCTCTGGTACATTTTGACGGTGCTCCTGTATAAAAGAAATGGGAAAAGGAATAATAGTTAAATATAAAAGCTATGAGGAATGATGATAAATGATGTATGAAGAATCAAAGAAAGGAATTATATTTTATGCCAAATGAAATGATAGTAATGTTAATATGTAATGTCTTTTATGCATGAGTGAGAATTTGTTTAACAGATACCCACTGAGTTTATTTAGTGAACTCAAACAATGAATTTAAATGTTTCAGGTAAGTCTTCAGAATTAGAAAATGGGAGAAAGGGAATAGTTCGTCTATAGAAGACGACGTGCATCTGAAAACAGGTAAATTGTGATCTGAAATAAATGTGGAAGTATTTAAAGAATTTTAGTTAGTGGCTCTTCCGCTGGTTAAGGAGATTTTACTGTCTTATGTTATTGTATTTATGAATTGTTTAGATCCTACCGTCTGACCTTAGTTCCCGCCTCGTTAATTCGAGTATCCGGGCCGGGTCGTGACAAAAGTGCTATCAAAGCCAAATTTAGATATGAATTGTACGGGAAGAGCCATTAAGATGATTTTAATGACTTAAAGATTTAATGTGAAATGAATATTTTATTAAAACATGAATCAAAATGAATCTGAAGAAGAGAGGGAAGTAGAAAGGCCAATACCTAATGTAAATGTTAATCCTGATGCACTAACACAAATGATGACAGCTATGGCTCAAATGATTCAAGACTCAAGGAATCAACCATCAGGAAGTAATAGTGGTGGTGGAATACCTATGGATAAGTATCTCAAATTATTTCAAGATATGAGACCACCACTATTCAAGGGAGTTGAGGGACCAATTGAAGCTGAAAATTGGTTACTGAGAATTGAAAAGATTTTAGAAGGAATGTTTTGTCCAGAGGAGAGGAAAGTCTCCTTGGCAGTTTTTGCTCTTGATGGAGAAGCAGAAAGGTGGTGGAGAGGTCAGCATAAAAGTAAAACTGGAGGGATTCAAGACATGCAAATCAAGTGGGATGATTTTACAAAATTGTTTAGAGATTGGTTCGTACCTCCTTCTGTAAGGAGGCAAATGCAGGATAAGTTTATGAGACTGGTGCAGGGAGATAAATCAGTTATGCAATATGAAACTGAATTTACAACATTATCCAGATATGCCCCTCACTTAATCCATACTGCAGAAGAACAGTGTAATCGATTTTTAGCAAGATTGAAGGATGCAATTAGACAGCCTCTTATTCCATTTGGAATTGAAGATTATAAAGTGCTGGTGGAAAGGGCTAGAAGAATAGAAATGGACCTGCTAAACACTCAAAGGAGACGTGATTTTCAGAAAAGGAAGAGTGGTGAAGTTATGGGAGCTTCACAGGATTTTCATAGCAGCAAACCTCTTTCACAAACTGGAAAGTTTAATTGGAAGAAGTAGCAGTGATAGTTCAAGTGTAAACAGTTGCAGCAAGTGTGGAAGACAACATAAAGGAGAATGTTTATCAGGTACAAATACTTGCTTCTGGTGCCATCAACCAGGTCACATAGCCAAGAATTGTCCTACTTTGGGGCAAAGACCAGCAGGAGAGTCAAGGATGAATATTGGATCTCAGAAGAATGTTGGAAGAGCAAGAACAGTAGAATCAGCTGCTTCTACTCCAGGATCAAGTCAAAGCCGACAGAATACTCTGCCTAGAGTATATGCATTGACTCAGAAGGATGCTAAAGAATCACCTGAAGTGATTACAGGTGATAGAAATGAAAAATGAATAAATGTGTATTATGAAAGTATTGTTCAAGGAATAATGTATGTTTATGTTTTTTTTTTTTATGTAACTTTTATAGGTGTGATCATGATGCAAGGAAAGTCTGTACGAATTCTTTTTGATACGGGAGCTTCACACTCCTTTATTTCAGAGGAATTTGTTAAAACAGTTGGACTAAATGTTTATGAAACAAATGTAATTTTGGAAGTTTTAATGCCAAATGGATCTATTATGAATGTAAATAGTGTATGTCAAGTGACTTTCAAAATAAATGAAAGAGAGTTTGAAGCAACAATGAATGCTCTGCCATTGCAAGAATTTGATATGATATTGGGAATGGATTGGTTATCAAAACACTTTGTGATTATTGATTGCAACAAGAAAATTATAAAGTTTAATTTGCCTGGAGAAGGAGAGTTGAAATTCTATGGAGAGAGAGGAGTTTCATCAATGATAATCACTTATATGAAAGCATGTAAATTTGTATCCAAGGGATGTCAGTGTTTTCTTGCTCAAGTAAAGGATACAAATAAGGAAGTTAAAGAATTGAAAGATATACCTGTAATCAACGAATATACAGAGGTATTTTTGGATGATTTGCCAGGATTACCACCAGAAAGGGAGATAAATTTCACTATTGAGTTGATACCAGGTTCAGAACCAGTGGCAAGGGCACCTTACAGGATGGCAGTTAAAGAGTTGCAGGAGCTGAAAAGTCAGTTACAGGAATTGCTAGATAAGGGATTTATCAGGCCAAGTTCCTCACCATGGGGAGCTCCAGTGCTGTTTGTAAAGAAGAAAGATGGGAGCTTCAGAATGTGCATAGATTACAGAGAACTGAATAAGCTTACTGTTAAGAATAAATATCCATTGCCCAGAATTGATGATCTTTTTGATCAACTGGAGGGAGCTACAGTTTTCTCTAAAATTGATTTGAGATCTGGATACCATCAGCTACGGATCAAGGAAGAAGATATAGTAAAGACAACTTTCAGAACCAGATATGGCCACTATGAGTTTGTGGTAATGCCATTTGGAGTAACAAATGCACCAGCTGTATTTATGGATTTAATGAACAGAATTTTTAAGCCATTCTTGGACATATTTATAATTGTGTTCATTGATGATATCTTGATCTATTCAAGAGATAAAGAGAGCCATTCTAGTCATTTACAGGTAGTGTTGCAGACATTAAAGGAGAATAAGTTGTATGCAAAATTTTCAAAATGTGAATTTTGGTTGAACAGTGTAAATTTCCTTGGACATGTGATTAGTGGAGAAAGAATTTCAGTGGATCAGAATAAAGTGCAAGCCATTTCAGATTGGCCAAGGCCAACTACAGTTTCAGATGTGAGGAGTTTTCTAGGCCTTGCTGGGTATTACAGGAGATTCGTGGAGGGATTTTCTCAAATTGCAATGCCATTGTCCCGATTAACCCAGAAAATAGTGAAATTTGATTGGAGTGTTCAATGTGATGAAGCTTTCCAGAAATTAAAGAATTGTTTAATGACTGCCCCAATTTTGACAATTCCATCAAGCTCAGAAGGATTTCAAATTTTCTGTGATGCTTCCTTAAGGGGACTTGGATGTGTACTGATGCAACATGGCAGAGTGGTGGCTTATGCTTCAAGGCAACTAAAAATTCATGAAAGGAACTACCCCACTCATGATTTAGAATTGGCAGCTGTAGTTTTTGCACTTAAAATCTGGAGACATTACTTATATGGGGTTAGATGCGAGGTGTTCACAGATCATAAGAGCCTCAAGTATATTTTCAATCAGAAAGAACTGAATCTGAGACAAAGAAGGTGGCTAGAGCTTATAAAGGATTATGACCTGGACATACAGTATCATCCTGGGAAGGCAAATGTGGTTGCAGATGCACTTAGCAGAAAAGCTCTTGGGAATGCAAGTTGGTTATTTACCCAGCAGGAACAATTAATCAAAGATATGGAAAGATTAGAACTTTCAGTGGTTAATCAGAAGGATACTAAAGATATGATGTTGAATCAATTGATAATCCAATCTACTTTGAAAAATAGAGTGCTCAATTCATTGTCTCAAGATGAAAAATTTCAAGAGATCATAAATCAAGTACAAGCAGGACAGTTAGTGAGCTTTGAAATTGATGGAGAAGGCTTATTAAAGTATAAGGACAGTCTGTATTCCAAAAGTTGGAAGCTTAAGAGAAGAGATATTACAGGAAGCTCATCTTTCCAATTATGAACTTCACCCAAGCAGTACAAAGATGTATCAGGAACTGAGAGGATTGTTTTGGTGGCCAGGACTAAAGAGGAGTGTTGCAGAATTTGTAGCAAAATGCATTTCCTGTCAAATGATTAAAGCAGAACATCAAAAGCCAAGTGGTCAACTACAACCTTTACCAATACCTGAGTGGAAATGGGAAGACATTGCAATGGATTTTGTGATTGGATTACCCAGGTCGAGACAGAGTCGAGATGCAATATGGGTTGTTATTGACAGATTAACGAAGTCAGCTCATTTCTTATCAATTAGGCAGACAGATTCAATGGAGAAGTTGGCAAAATTATATGTTGATGAAATTGTGAGATTGCATGGAATTCCAAAATCTATAGTTTCAGACAGAGATGCTCGTTTCACTTCTAAATTGTGGAAGAAAATTCAGGAAGCTTTGGGCACACGACTGACTTTCAGCACAACATTTTATCCTCAGACAGATGGGCAATCAGAGAGGACAATTCAGACTTTGGAGGATTTATTGCGGTTGTGTGTATTAGATTTTGGTGAAAATTGGGAGATTCACATACCGTTGATTGAATTTGCATATAATAACAGTTTCCAATCTAGTATTGGAATGACACCATATGAGGCTCTTTATGGCAGAAAATGCAGAACACCCTTGTGTTGGGTAGAAACGGGTGAAAGAAAGGTAATTGGAACTAAAATGGTAGATGAAGCTACTAACAAAATCAGATTGATCAAAGACAGACTAAAGGCAGTTCAAGACAGGCAACGGAAGTATTATGATGCAAAGCACAGGCCAGTTGAGTTTGAAGTGGGAGAATTTGTTTTCTTAAAAGTTAACCTAATGAAAAGTGTGCAAATGTTTGGAAAGACAGGAAAATTAAGTCCAAGATTTATAGGTCCTTTTGAAATCATAGAGAGAATTGGAAATATGGCTTACAGATTGGATCTACCAGGGCATATGCAAGGAATTCATAATGTGTTTCATATATCAGTACTCCGAAAGTATGTTTCAGATGAGTCCAAATCAATTGATTTACAACCTGATTTGAAATATGTTGAGGAACCTGAAAGGATATTGGAATATGATGTGAAACAGTTGAGGAACAGAGCAATACCTTTTGTGAAAGTCTTATGAAAAAATGGATCAGAAAGAGATGCCACCTGGGAAAAGGAAGCTGAAATGAGAAGTCAATATCCTAATCTTTTTAACTAAGGTGTGCTTTCTTTACTTGATTTAATTTCGAGGACGAAATTTTTGTAAGAAGGGGAGATTGTAAAGACCGGTTCAACCGGTTCAGTCGAACCGGCCCCTCCCCGTTACAGACGTTCGCGGGAAGGGAGATCGCGGTCCAGGCGGACCGCGAGCGGCACCGCTCGCGTGCGTAAAGCCTCCGGAACGGCTCGGATTGAATTGTCGATTGGATTTTCGCGTATAAGGATGAATAGTAACGACTCCTCTCACGGGATATTATTAGTTCGCTCTTTCCGGTAGAAGGAATCGCGAGAGGGAAAAACTCTTGTTGAAGAGGAACGGCTGAGAGGAAGAAAGAGAGGAAGGTTTGTTTATATTTCTCTATTTCTGTATAAATCCTTCCCTATTTCTTCATCTAAATAGCGAGGGTGTTTCATTAAGGCAAAGAAAGGGATTGAAAGCAAAGAGAAAGAATTTTGGGAGAGGAAGAAGAAATTTAGGGTTTTGAGAAATTCCCAAATTTGTAAGTAAATTTCGAGCATGAGTAAATTTCTATCTTGAAATTTTATTAGTTAACTTTTATTGTTTGATATTAGAGATTTGGAAGAGAGAAGATCGAAAGCTTCAGGAGTTTGACTTCACAAAAATTCTTGGAAGAGAAATTAAGTGGGTATTTATAAAATTTTTTTTATGTCATTTTCTTTCCAGAAGTATGAATATAATTGTTTAAAGTTATGTTTTACATTTTTGGAAACTATTGTTTGAAATAAACAAATGATTTTACAAGCATGAGTATGTCAAAGAAGATGTATATGTATTAAGAACGTATATAGATATATATGAATAAATAGAAAGAATATATGAATGAACAATACATGAAAGATTTGAAAAAGAAAGAAAATGGAAAAAGAATATGCATGCAAAATTTACAGGAGTTCACCCCCGTATGGTACTGGCTGGGGAAGCAATGTACCCATGCACGATTAAAATAAAAGGGAAAAGGTTATGGCATAAGGAAAAGGAAATGGAAATGGAAATGGATGTACCTCTGGTACATTTTGACGGTGCTCCTGTATAAAAGAAATGGGAAAAGGAATAATAGTTAAATATAAAAGCTATGAGGAATGATGATAAAGGATGTATGAAGAATTAAAGAAAGGAATTATATTTTATGCCAAATGAAATGATAGTAATGTTAATACGTAATGTCTTTTATGCATGAGTGAGAATTTGTTTAACAGATACCCACTGAGTTTACTTAGTGAACTCAAACAATGAATTTAAATGTTTCAGGTAAGTCTTCAGAATTAAAAAATGGGAGAAAGGGAAGAGTTTGTCTATAGAAGACGACGTGCATCTGAAAACAGGTAAATTGTGATCTGAAATAAATGTGGAAGTATTTAAAGAATTTTAGTTAGTAGCTCTTCCGTTGGTTAAGGAGATTTTACTGTCTTATGTTATTGTATTTATGAATTGTTTAGATCCTACCGTCTGACCTTAGTTCCCGCCTCGTTAATTTGAGTATCCGGGCCGGGTCGTGACAGAGGCGATGGATGATGAAGCCGGTGAGCATCAATATGGGGATGACATGCATCGACCTTATAAGCAATGACATGCGTCGATGCTGATGACAATAACGAAAGAAAAATTCAATAGGCATTGGCATTTGTGTCAACAACGCACATCAATCTTATAAGCAATGTAGTGCATCAATGTTATTTGTGATAAAAACGATAAAGTTAGTGTTGGCGACGTGCATTTGCCTTATAGGCAATGGCATGCGCCGACGTTGTTGGAGGCGATGGATGATGAAGCCGGTGAACATCAAAATGGGGATGACATGCATCGACCTTACAAGCACTGACATGCGTCGATGCTGATGACAATAACGAAAGGAAAATTCAATAGGCATTGGCATTTGTGTCAACAACGTACATCAATCTTATAAGCAATGTAGTGCATAAATGTTATTTGTGATAAAAATGATAAAGTTAGTGGGCATTAATGTTTGTGTTTATGATATGCATCAGCCTTCTAGGCAATGACGTGTGTTGATCATGGTGGAGACAACAGGAAACAAAATTAGTGGGCATCGATATTTGTGTCGATGGCGTGCATCAACCTTATAGGTGATGAAGTGTGTTGCCATTATTCACGATAGAAAATGACAAAGTAGGTTGCATCGACTTTTGTTTTAATGAAATACATCGACCTAATATGCAATGGCGTGCATCAAAGTTCTTAACAATATACAAAGTTAGAGGGCACATATGTTGGTGTAGTATAGATCTTATAGGCGTCATGTGCATCAATATTGTTATCAATGAAGTAGACGAAAGGTAATAATCATGTGACAATGATTGGTAAACCATAATTGAGCAATCGTAGACCATAGTCAGACGACTGTGATTAGGAAATCTTAATCGAGCCACAGTAGTCGAAGGACGCCGATCGGGAGATCATAGCCAGGCAACAGTGGTCGGGAGATCATAGTCGGGTGATACTGGACAAGTGACCATGTTCCAGAAATTGCAGTCAAGTAATTGTAGTTGGGCAACAGTAATCAAGAGACCTTTGTCAAGCAATAATGGTCGGGAGATCGTAGTTGCATGACAGTGGTTGAGAGACAATGGTTGGACGAAGGCAATTGTTGACAACAGTCGTCAGTGTCAATTGTTGGGCAAAGCCTTCTCCATTTCCAAATCCGCTTTTTTCTCAAAACTCCCATTCCACTTTTATATGGAGAATGAGAGTATATTTATAGCTTGTTGAGTGCATTTTAATAAATGTAGCAAAAAACACAAACAATCTATTAGATAACCCATATTGATTCCTTTAATTGTAGAATATGTGTTAGCATTTAAGTACCTTAATGATATCGAAATTGTATGATCTTAGACTCATTAATTCCTTACATCAACATACTCGTTTTTATTAAAAGCACGCAAGATGTGGAGATTGATTGGTCCTTCAAATAATATATCGGAGTTCTCAACTGCTCTTCGGGTGCTTGATTTGGACTCATTTGGATTCAAGTTGGATTTCAATTATAAATTTACTGAAATTGGAATTCAAATTATCCTGAATTTAATACTAGAAGATTTTAATTCAAAAATTGTCTCAAGATTCATGCTTGCTTGATAGGATTTGCAGGTGATGTGTCAATAATAATAATTAGCACATGTACTACTGGGAATACTCGAATTTAAGCCTAATTAAACAATAGAAACTGCAAATAACAATGCCCAACTCAGTCGACATTGCAAAATGAATTCAACTCTAGCAGAGAATTCAGTTCTTAACACAGAAAACTGAATTGCAGATATGCAGATCATACTTCAATGGCTTTAGTATACAATAGGTTACTACCAAGGCAATTTAATATTTGATGTGCAAAGTGAGTTTCATATGTCATTATACATTAGGAAAAAATGGTTTAATGACATAACATCCACAAAGCATTCAAGATAAACTGTGCAAGCAAATGGGAACAAAAAAGCTCATATGATAAACTTACGCGAATCAACTGCTGCACAGCACCCATACAGGTACCAAAAGCAGCAGCTCCGGGATACAGTCCTCTTTCAGCACCCAAAACAGAAGACAACAATACAATCGATCCCCCTGATCTAGCATCTCTCATCCTTTTAGCAACAGCTTGCAGCAGAAACCATGGTGCCATGACATTTATTCCTACTGTCTTCTTAAATTCACTTTCACTTATAAGCAGAGGATCTTGAATTTTACCTAGCAGAGTTATGATAACAGAAACATAAATACAGGTGCGTATGACATTTTAGTTTATCTTCGAATCAAGTAAATTAAAGGGAAAAAAAATGATTTGAGGACAATAAATACAAATAAAGCCCCAAGTGAAGAAGGGAATAAAGTAAAACTGGCGTAAACAAAAAATGCAAGAAGGAAGAAAGCGAATAATTCTATTCCGATAAATCAGAGAAATAGTTTTCCAGTACCCAAAAAAGCTGCCTCCACTTACATCAGTCATCCTACTTAAAGTTACTCCCAATATCATTAACTATTAATAACAACATAAGCATGTGTGTGTGCATAAGTAAGAAGCAAATGATGATGTTTTGCCTCAACAATGCTGTCAATATATTAGTTCCTTTCCGCTTCAGAAAAATTGGACTCAAGTTCTGAAATACTACTTGAAGCATCATTTGGTGCCAGCGTAATATTAAGCAAGATTCAAAATAATGAAGTGTGCATGTATGTTTGCCACACAGTCCCATCATGCTTAACCAGAAATCAGACGTTAGTCTGCCTAAAGTGCAATCAACCTTAGAAAGACCTCTGTCACTCAAATTAAAGATAAGAGCCGGAAAAAAATCCAATCATGTTAGGTTAAGAAAACAAAAAACAAACTCACTTTAAAGTCCTTAGACAAAAAGAGAGTCAATCCTCAAGCAATCTCATATTGACAACCAGCTAAGATCTAAAGAATATTGAACCAAGAATAAATAAATGCTCATCAAATATCTTTGTTGATCTTATTTATCCCAATAATAGAGGAAATTTGAGCACCTATAATAGTCATTATAAATTGTTCATTGTGGCCGTGCAATGCTACTTTGAGGCCATGCTAAAGGCCCAATTAACTGATATAACCTTCAGATATTTTAGGATTACTCAACCAGTCTCTTGATCATATAAGAATAAGAAACACCATTTTGGATTTGAGGAGCATTAAAATATCGTCAATGAATATTGTGCCCCTCATATAAAGGGAGTCATAGATATATCACCATGTTATCCTCAAAATCAATTTAATTTTAAGGCATAAAGATAAACCATGAAAGTAAATTTTGCAATAAAGCAATTAATGAAAAGTATATGAACAATGAAAAAGATATTCATATGTCTTTAATCAAGCTAGAAAATACGTATGATTAAATGCCAAGATAGTTGACTTTTGGGTTAGCAAAGTTCTGTTGTGCAGATAAATATAAACATATCAATCAGAAATGTGCATATATACATGGATATTTGATTTAGTGCTTAAGTATGTGAATTTACACAAGTATTTGTAATGCATTTGGTGCTGAAACAAAAATATGCTTAACCACACTTGAAATCGAAACTAGATCACTCACTTTTGAACCTCCTTTAAAACTTACAAATCAAGGTAGACTCGTCAAGCTCGATCTACAGCCAGATGTAGTTGATTTGGCGGCAATTAAAGTAAAAAGTGTGTTAAATGTGTGTTGATGTTACTAAAGTAATGTTCATATGAAACAAGGATTAGTATTAGAAATAGTTGAAGAGCGCCAAAAGAGTTCCGATCATAATAAATATTCAATTAATGATAACTAATTTTGTTAATATCTTTTCATATTAACTATGGAGGTGCTTAGAAGCATTTGAAAGTGAAGTGTGCATGCTAATTCTATGAAATATACCTTTGATGGGGCGAGGGTTCTTTCAAAATTAGCAAAAAGAGAGAATTTTTGAGAATTGGGATATTTAGATTTAATAGATAAAAGACTACACATATGATAGAACAAAATTAGTAATCAATATTAGTGACAGATCAAGTACTACCTCGGTGTGATGGATTCAAATACCATGAATCTATTATAAAAAGAACAAAACTTATAAAGTAGCTGGGTGGTTAAAATAGGAAAGTGCTTCAAAAAACTACACAAGCAAAGAATATCATGGAGACCTAATGGCATAGTTCATAAAATTGCAATTAAATAAACAATGCAATCGATACAAGTGCAGCAAAACAAATTAGATAGCTTCAATAGCCAAATTGAGTTTGGAAGTATCTTGATAGTTGACTTTTGAATTATCAATGTTATGCATGTGGGTAAATATAAACATACAAATTAGAAATGTGCATATATAAATGAACATAAGATTTTGTGCCTAAGTTTGTGGATCTACATCAACATATGTAATGTATTTCTTGTTGACTAAAAAATATGCTTTACTTAAAATCGAGGCTAAACCACTTAATTTTACTCTCCTTGAAAACTTTAAGCTCAAATTGAGGTAAGCTTGATCAAACTCGATTCGCTACCAAATATAGTTGATTTGGTGGTAATTAAGGTGAAAAGTGTGTTAAAGGTGTGTTGATGTTATCAAATAGATAATCCAATGAAATAAATATTAGCATTAAAAATAATTGAAGAGTGACAAAAGAGTTTCCAAACATGGCAAAAATATCATCAAGGATGTATGCTAACTATAGGATATGTAATTTTGATGAGTGAGGCTTCTTTCAAAATAAGTAAAAGTTAGAAGAATGGATAATTTTTAGGTGACAGATATGGTAATATAATAAGACTAAGCATATGATATATAATTTTAGTTAACAAATCAGAATTACCAATCAACATTAGTGAAAGATCAAGTAATACCTAAGTGTGATAAACTCATATGCCAAGGATCTATGATAAAAAGAATCAATTGTAATAGATGATAAAACTTATGTAGCTTGGTGATTAAAATAGAAAAGTGCTTCAGAAATTTAAACAATAAGAGAACATCATAGAGAACAAAAGATAAATTTTATAAAATTGCAACTAGATAGGCTATACAATGTATACAACTATAACAAGACAACAATGTCTTAAATATAAAGTTGAGTTTGGAAAGAAATGAGAATGCAAATCTGAATGCATAAGAAAGCTATAAATGATTCACTAAGAAATAATTATACTAGAGAGCTAGTAAGAGTAGTTGATAGACGATAAGATAATGAGGGTGGTTGGGACGTGTAAAAAATGGATGTTAAAATGCATAATTTAATATGATGAATAGAATTCACATAAAAGGGCAAAAAAGATAGAAAATCCAAAAGTATCCCAGTTAAAATTTATCTAAATATACTTGGAAAAGTTAAATTAAACCTCATTTAGCACTCAATAGGAATGAAAAGAAGATGAGAATTCATAAAGTATACCTCAAATAGTTAGCATAAGGCAAAATTTTTTAAATGATAAATACTCTAACTTTGATAAGGTTTATAAATTTAAACATCGAAAGGCTCAATAGACTTGGGATTGAAATCAACAAAGCATCCTTTAGGAAATGAAATTGGATAAGTTCAAATATAAATTACCCAGGACAGAAGTTCACAAAGAATAAAAAATGGTAGCCTTCAAGTAATTGAACATGGCTTCTATAATACACTCAAGGAAAATAAGAACTCTACTTATACTGCTGTATATAGTTCATCATTAAAGCGTGAAGGACATTGGCTTGGTGATATATCAGGCTCCATTCAGATGGTTTTGACAAATATTTAGAATGCATTGATTCTATTTAAAGTAGATATTTCATTGAAATGTTAACTTTTAATCACTGCAATTTTATTAAGATCAGTTTGAATTTCTTTTATACAAATCATGATCTGGAAGTGGCACCCAAATCTATCGGTGCTTAATTTGTAAAAGGTAACACCACATTGTTATCTAATCCATATCAATGTTTTCTATAAATACATATATACTTTTTGGAATCCAATTATTGTCTGTTTTCCAGTAAATCAAACAGGCAAAAAACCACTACAAAATGAAACAGGAAAGAAAACAAGCCTTCTAAATAAGTGGCATGTAGAATGTTTGGGAACTAAGATCAAGTAAATATCTAGTACGCAAAACCTTAAACAAAGTTGGTATTGGTGAAAAGGCCATCTTACAGCAATAGATACAAGCAACATCATTTATGATTCCTTATATTAGAAAAATTCTACGATAGAACACATAACATTATATTCTATATGCCAAAGTTTCAGGAAAAAAAATTAAGAGGAACTTTGAAACCAATCAGAGGCAGATGTACAAAATGTTACAAACTACTAAAAGGATGCACGACAATTTCACCTTCATACAAATGGCAATTAACGAAAGCATCCACTGAACCCAAGAGTTTCCATGCCTTATCCACAGCATCATCAAAAATCACCTCACTTTCTTCTTCCATATTCAGTCCAACTAGCTCAATCGGAGTTGATCCCTTCAACGAACTCGTAATCTCCCTCACCAGTGACCGGAGTTCATTCTCATCACCCATAATAACTAACCTAAAATAAACTCGTATAAAATAAGCATAAACTGCCAATAAAGAGCAAAAGAAAATATGGTGATCGGAGTCAGGAATTACGACGAGCATAAAATGAAATTAGTAGGAAATATTCAGTAGGATCAACTTTGAAGTCGTAAACAACAAAAATCAAACACAAAAAGAGAAGAAAGAGGCAGAATTTCGCTCCAATAACAAAAATAATAATAAAAACAAACCTGCAACCAGCCTTCGCCAGATGGTAAGCGATACCCGTGGAAATCTCGTCCCCATTCGCGGTGAGCAAAACCTTCTTGGGGGAAATCGCCATCGAAGCACTGAGAAACAGCAAAAAGCAAATGAGGGCTTAGCAGTTCGAGGCTTGGAATCTAAGCTAAACAAGCAGAGATTGGAAAATTAGAAAGAGTCGGGTCTTCGTACTAAGCTGGTTGTCTCAGAGCAAGATTTATTTTATTTCATTTATTATTATTATCATTTTTGGAAATTTTTCATTTATTTTGAAAAAAGTGAAGTCGGTTTGCATCGGGGGAGGGGGCGAGGAGGGGGGTGGAATTTTGGGTAGTTGCCTACCGTTTTCCCCCTATCAATAATTAAAAATATATAATAAATTTTTATTTTAAAATTAATTTAATAAAAAAATTTCATCTATAATATTAATCTTAAAAATATTCAATTATTTTCAAATACTTTTGAAATAATATTATAATATTATTACATAATTTTTTTAAGATCACTTTTAATTCTTTCATACATAACTTTGTCGTGTGCTAAAACATTAGCAGATCACAATGATAGAGATCCAAAGAGTTTAACATATTAAATTTTATGAAGATCTAATACATGCACAAAAAGACATGAGTAAGAATTGTAAGAGACAAGATTTTTAAGCAAAAAATCCTGGAAGGTGAAAATAACGAGGCATATCCTATTTAAAATTGATACATAACATATGACTTGGTTTGAGTTGACCTGCAAACCTACTTTTGACCCAAAAATAATCCATTGAATATATTTTTTCTTAATTTTTTACTTGTGGGTATAATTTTTTTTATCAAATATCATATACTTTATAATAAATAAGTTATACTTTTTTTTTGACCAAAACGGATTAACTGATAGAGTTTGGGTTAGTCGGGTTGTTTGCAAATTCAGTTAGTATTGGTATTTTTACCCGTCTATTAAATCTGTCATATTCAGGTTGAATGAATTTGAGTCGAGTCAATTTTTGGTCGGACTCGAACCTAACCCATCAACCCATTTTGACACATCTATGATCCTCAGACCATCAGTCCCCAACTATGGCCCTAAAACCTCCTTCGCCCGACTACTACCCTCAGACCACCATCACTTGACTATGGTCCTCTAAGCACCATCAACTAATAACGATTCTTTCGACCTCCATTGCATGTCCACTATAGTCCCCCGACTTTTGCCACCTATTGATTATGGTCATCTGACCACAATCATCCGACTACAATCCTTCCAACATCCATCGCCCGCCAACTACAGTCCTTAAACCACCGTGGCTCGGCTACAACCCTTCAAACATCGTCACCCGATTACGACCCTCAGACCACATCGTTGATTATAATCTTCCAAACATTATTGCCCAAATACAATCTTTTGACCATTGTTACCCAACTATAATTCCTATGACCTCCATTGCCATTAACTACAGTTCTTAGAATAATGTTGTCCAATAATAATCCTCCAACCTCTGTTGCTCGCCTATGATCTTCTAACCATCATTAACTTACTATGGCCTTCCAACCACTATCGCCTTGCTAGACTACGGTTCTTCCAACCTCTCGTGCTCATCAACTACAATCATTTGACCATCATCACATAACTATAGCTTTACTAGCTTTCGTCTCATATTGTTTTATTGTCTATAAACTTTATTGCTATCGCACGTGAGTTTTATTATTTATGTACCGATTCATGATCATTAAATGTCACTGCTATAAATTAACTGATAACATGCATATTATTTTTTTACTGTGCTTTGAATTCAATTGTATGATTTTATTGACTGATAACATGCATATATGCATATTATTTTGATTGAATATAAAATTGCAAGTTGATTAAAAATGATTTATGATTGCTTTCGCTGATCTTATTTGTACTAGTGTGTTATTAGAGGCTCTGATAAAGTAATTAAGAGATAAAAAAATAAACAATTCTTCCAAATTTAAATATTGAAACGTCACACTTGACATCATTCATCATCCATCACAAAAGGCTGTAATTAATGAAGTCGAATGGTTATAAACCACAAATGTCTAACGCCATTCTCACTAGTCATTCAATCCCCTCTACTATCAAGTGAATGACCAAATTAACCACCACCACTCTCTAATAACTCATAAACCCTATGACT
This sequence comes from Dendrobium chrysotoxum, assembly GCA_019925795.1. Taxonomy (NCBI): domain Eukaryota; kingdom Viridiplantae; phylum Streptophyta; class Magnoliopsida; order Asparagales; family Orchidaceae; genus Dendrobium; species Dendrobium chrysotoxum. The sequence continues at coordinate 47,007,464 of CM034301.1, forward strand.
CCTCTTTCTATCATTATAGAAAAAATCATCCACTTCTCATAGAGGTTGCATTTTATTAATGCCTTATCTAATCCCAAGGAATGTTATCCTTTTTAATATTTAAATGTTCATCAATCAAAGTGTCAAACACCCATCTTACTAGTTGCTCAATCTCCTCTGTTATAAAATGAATGACCAAATTGGTTGCCACCATTGTTTAGAGACAATTCAGGCACCTTAAGCTCCTCTTGCTCCAATCATATAAAATATTGTTCCTTTTTCATATAACATGCATTATCTTTATCCCTTGCCTAGTCTGGCGAAATGTCATCTTTTTTAATATTATACTCGTTCAAATAATTATTTTCTCTTTGATATATCATACAAAATTAATATTGATCGAGCACGAATCTCGAGGTAATTTTAAGTTGGAAACTTTCGAAATTAAATTCGGGATCGTTCGAACTTCGATTTCAACAAACTTGTAGTCAAACTGAACATCTCGAAAAGATGAACCCAACGACATTGAATTCGATCTAATTCGAACCAAATGGGTCCAATTCGAAGACCCGAAGCGTATTTGAAAGATTCAAATCATAAATTGGGCAACCAAATAATTTCCAAATGTGACATGCTTATAGTCAAATCAAGCGGCTCGATGAAACAAATCCAACGAGCCTAAAAATCACAAAATTCTGATATCATTAAGATACTCAAATACTCGATAAATGGTCAACGATCAAGGGAGTCGATATTAGTCGTCCATTCAAAGCACTCCCAACATGCCCTTGATCTTCTCCTCATTTACTGGTCAAGCCACTCCCAAAAAATTATAAATAAATTCATCATTCTTCATTGAAGGGTGGACCAATGAGGAGAAAAAATGTGGAGAAATTAGAGTTCTCTTGCCACCAAACTCCCCCTCGACCACCGACTGTCATCGGACTTTCGGTCGACTTCTGCCCGGCCACCAACTGTCGTTAGACTTCCGTCCGACCATCAACTGTCGCCAGACTTCAGCCCGACCACTAGCTATCGTCGGACTTCCTCCCGACCACCAACTGACGTCAGATTTATGCCCGTCCACCGACCATCGTCGAACTTCCATCTGATCCCTATTCATCGCTAGATTTCAACCCGATGGTTGACTATTGTAATCAGATCCTCAACTTCAATGACGAATCAATCACTCTTGAAATTTGCATATATGGCATTCAACTATGAAAAGCTATTACAAACATGTATAAAAAAAGGAAAGGCCAACCGGCCACTAACCAGAAGAAAAAGAACTACCATCATCCTCAAGAATGAACAAAAATTCTTGAGGGATACAATGATTATTACAATCTCCTATATGCCAAGTAAAAGAACTATCTATTGACGAATCAATCATTCGTAATATATTCAAACACTAGTGGATTCATTTAAACTGGGCGTGGCCCTGTATTTTTTCTCTTCAGAGTTTTCCACGTATAAATTTTTTGTGTTTCTATTATCTCTGTTTGTGAGCTCGGTACTCATGCAACGCTAAGACAAAAGATTTTTCACCGTACTGCCTCGAATATTCTCGCCCCCAACACTCTTATATTTATATATTTATTTTCTACATAAAAATTGTATATCTCTTTGGAGGTTCTCTTAATTTAATTGTATATACAAGATTTTTATTCAATGTTAAGATACTAAAATTTTCTTTTAATATTTTGAATCTTCCACCACAAAAGAGATAGCTTACTGACTCCTCTAATATTGATTTTCTTAAAATTATATTTTTGTTTGAAAAAGTCGCTCTCAAATTGAATGGCCATGCCAAATAAGGCTTCGTTTGTCACTACTTATAACCGATGTTTTTTTTTGTTGTTTTTAAAAAAATTTTGTACTAGAAAGTTATTATATAAATAGTAAGAAAATTATCCAAATAAGATTTAAGGATCTGTTTGAGATGATTATAATTTTTTATAAATATGATTGTAAAATTATTATCGAGAAAATAACTTCTAAAATATGTTGAAAAAATAGCTTACTAACAAAAAAATTATTAAAGATAATAAAAGAGCAAAGGCCCAAACTACAATAAAAAAAAGCCTTAGTCAACATGTCATAAATGTTCTCATATCTATACTATATATACTACTATTATAAAAGCCGCTTGAATTTCCTTCCACATCAAATCTTGGCCATCCGTTTTATTTCTTCTAAAATTATCTTGTCCCTTCATTGTATTATAAATAAATAATAAATCTACAAATATATAATAATTATGCAAATTAATGTTAGCTTTTATTATCTTATTATAATTAATTGATAATTTTAAAAATAATTAATATATAACTAAGTAAATAAATGAAGAAATTATTTGAATTCTCTAATGCTTCTTAGTCTTCCTTCATCTATATTACTATTATAAAAGCCGTTTGAATTTCCTTCCATATCAAATCCTAGCCTTTTATTTTTTATTTTTACCCTTCATTATATTTTAAATAATTAATAAATTTAAAAATATCTTAAAAGAATAATTATAGATTAAGCACATTAATTAGTTTAAATGACTATTCATGTACTCAATTTTTCATGCGAGTTCTTACCCTTCACAACTCTTCGTAAGCTTCACCACCGGATCGTCTTCGTGTCGTTTGGGTTTCGAAATTACACTTCTCCTCTATCGAAAGCTCGCTCTTCTTCTTCTCCTCTCCGCGCATTTTCAGGTTTGCGTCGCTTGGGTCCTTTCGGTTATAATCCTTCGTCACAAATTACAGCTCTTCTTCTTCTTCTCAAACCCTCAGCTTTTCATTAAACCATAACAAAAAAACCCTCCATAACCGCCTTTTTTGTCAGTGCGTGCAAACGAATATGACGGTAGGCAGCGAGAAGAAGCTATGGTGCCCGAGAACGATTCCATAGATTCCAAAGTTGAGGGAGTCTTGAAAGACCGCCAGCTCGATCCGTTCGCCACCAAAGCCATAAATTGACCCGCATCTTACATAATACACACTATAAACAATAGGAAGCGGACCTAAAACATGTCGTCGGGTTCCTCCGGGACCTCCGTGTGCGGCCATCCATTACCATTAATTTCACATTCAAGAGTTCGGAATCCATCAGAATCGATGAAAGCTACTCTATTGGATGCGTTGCAACGGCTGATATAAATGTCGACCTATTAAGTCATATTCCCAAGGTCCGTTATTTTTTTTATTTCTCTTCTTACTTTTCTTCTTTACAAATATTCTTTTACGTTTTTTTTCTTGAATTTCAGGAGTGTTTCCATGAGAAGGGCTATCTGAACCACATATATCATGCTAAAAGGTACTTTATCTGTGTGATTGAAATGAGTTTGAAGTCGTTACCCTAATTTCGGAAGATGGAAAGGTAGACTTTTCGGAATGATGCTAGGAAGCCCATTATTCATTTCTATCTAGGTTCTCATTTACATCTTTTTCCTTTTCTGAAATATTACAGCTATCATTTGCGTTTGTCATATTTCTATCATTGTGTTGACAAATAAACTAATGGGTGCATTTTTATCATTATATATTGTGAGGCTTTGACATATCTTATTGCAAACCATCAACCTATGATTCTGGGCTATGAACTTACCGCTTTTCAAATGGCTATATAGTTATCAAACATGCTGAGCTGATCTCTTAGTTTTTCATAAGGATTTTACCTACTGCTTCATCCGTGTTCAATGCCTCAAGGTTGAGCATTTCATGAAATAATTTTCGTGCATTTAGTCAAGGTAAGAAAGCTTCGAACTTGAGGGAGTTTATTGTCATTTGAAATGCTTAGCAAAATTATTCTCAATGCCTTGGCTTCTAGAGTAGTATCATAGTGCTTATACTTTAATTTAGTTTAATAAATTTTTACCTACTTTTGTATAACAATGCTTGGCTTTTGTAAGGTGACACTTTTAGAACTACTCCATACTACAACATCAGCATGCTAGAGGGTGATGAAATTGTGGACTACATAAGAAGTTTGTAGCGTACACACACACACCCACACACTACAAACTTGAGTAAAATGTTATATTACCATGCCCTGCGAACGCCCTAAGCCATGGGATGATGTATTGTTCATCTTGGATTGAGAGCTCACTGGTCGCTTTGTGAAGAAGAGTTTTGAAAGAGTCATTAAAAGAACTTCTTTGCCTTCTTCCACGATGTTGTTTTTGTTTGATTGGGAGTTACGATGGGAACTCACCAGTCACCTTCTTCTACAACTTTAGCCATTCGATTTCACATGCTTCAAAGAAGTGTTTTGAAAGACTCACTAAAGAAGTTTATTTGCCTTCTTTCAAATTCACATGCTTGTAGTGAAGAGGAGTTTTAGTGAATTATATATGGTCTAATCATCCAACGATTTCTCTTCTACTTGCAATTATACATGAATTTGCATTAATTATTATTTGTAAAAAAATTTTGCAGGTGCTAGGATAGACAATCTGTTTCTTCTCTTCAATAAATACAAGCAAGTTGTTGATATTCTCATTCCAAGAGACCACAGGTATCTCGTAGCTCCAAACTCTCCTTCTTAAGCAAATAGCTGCGTTTTTTTATTTGAGTCATTTAGTGTTTTTCCTACTTAAAAGATTGTTTTATTTTTTTTATTTCATTCTGTAATTGTTATCTTTTCAAAAGTTTAGGGTTTTTTTAGAAGAATGTTTATCGAGTTGTTGTGGTGCTTAATTTATTTATTTTTTCTCTTGATTTGCTAGGATTGCAAAGTCTCGCAGCTTTGCATTTGTGAGGTACAAGTATGCAAATGAGGCACAAAAAGCTCGTGGCAACTTTGCTTCTCAGTATGTGCATATTCATGCACTCTTTTCTATCAAAAAGGTAGCTTTAAGGCTTTGACATTGGGATATCAATTATATATTTAAGGTCGCCTACAGAGGTTTTTTTATTTTAATAAATGTTGAGTGGTTCCATTCAGTTCTATTTTATTGTGAGTGTTATTCTCTATGTTCTTTCGTTGATCATATTTTGTTGTTCCATCACAAGCAGTCTATTACCATTCTGTTTCTAGCCTTTGTGATGTTAGATGAATATATTCTTTTGTATTATATAGGACCTTATGAAAAAAATTTCTTTGTTACTGATACATCCTCAAAAATTTATCTTGATCGGGCACGAATTTCAAGGCAAAACTAAGTTGGAAGCTTCCGAAATTAAAATTGGGACCATCCGAACTCCGATTTCAACAAACTTATAGTCGAACTGAACGTCTCGGAAATACGAACCCAACGACACCAAATTCAACCCAATCCGAGCCCAAATGGGTCCAAATCAAGGGTCTGAAGCGCTATTGAAAAGTTCAAACCATAATTTGGATTACCAAACGGTCTCCAAATGTGACATGCTTATACTCGAATCGAGCGTCTCGACGAGATGAATCCAACGAGCTCAAGATTGCCAAAGTCTGACATTTCTAAGGCCTTCAAATGTCCATCAAACAGTTCACGATCAAGGGATTCAACATCGGCCGTCCATTCAAACCACTCCCTAACTACCGCTGATCTTCCACCTATTTACGAGCCATTGCACTCACGAAAATCTATAAATAGAGCCCCCTCTCCTCTTGAAAAAGACACCTAATCCTAAGAGAGAGCTCTTGCCTCCTTGCTCGTCCTCGACCACCGCCGGAGTTCCGCCGGACCACCGCTTGACGTCGTTGCTCCGCCGGACCACCACCTGAGGCCCTGCACTTCGTCGGACCACCACCTGAGGCCCTGCTCTTTGCCGGACCACCACCTGAGGCCCTGCTCTTCGCCGGACCACCACCTAAGGCCATGCACTTCGCCGGACCACCACCTGAGGCCCTGCACATCACCGGACCACCACCTGAGGCCCTGCACTTCGTCGGACCACCACCTGAGGCCCTGCTCTTCGCCGAACCACCACCTGAGGCCCTGCACTTCACCGGACCACCACCTGAGGCCCTGCTCTTCGTCGGACCACCACCTGAGGCCCTGCACTTCATCGGACCACCACCTGAGGCCCTGCACTTCGCCGGATCACCACCTGAGGCCCTGCTCTTTGGCGGACCATCACCTGAGACCATGTTCTTCGCCAGACCACCATCTGACGTCCTCACCTATGCCCGACAACTACATAGGGACCAAAATTCTGCCAGACCACCGGGAGACCCCGAAGTTCGGCCAGCGCAACCTTAGGCCTTCAAAAGCCTTTAACTTCCACCCTACGGGTGATACTTGTAATCTGATCGCCCTTGGAGGCGAGCCAGTCCCCTGTAATCTGCTCAAGTTTTAGTGGAATCATTTCAACTGGGCCAGGCCCCGTGGTTTTTCCCCTTTTTAGGGTTTTCCACGTAAAAATCTTGTGTTATCTGTGTGTGAGCTGGATATTCGTGCAATAATAAGACGTAGAATTCTAACTCTATCACCGCGTATATTCTAGCCCACAACAGTTTGGCGCCGTCAGTGGGAGTCGCTAGTCCCACCATCCTAAAGCACCACTACAATGGCCAATTGGCGTAGTAATCGCATCCTGGGAGCCTCCCGCTCCAATTCACATCAATCTCGGAATCAATCGCTGAATCAGGGACGCCAGGCATCTGCCTCATTTCAGCCCGGTGATTGAAACCGTGCCGGAGAAGGGACTTCAGGACCGTCCCTGGAAGATCGCATTCAGAGGATGGAGGATTCCCAGAAGGAGATCCTTTAACTCCTACGAGAGACCCGACAACCTACACTAGCACCCCCTGATGAGGTTCTGCTCCCTCGGGATCCACCACGGGTCGATGATATTCCACCGGAACACCTCCATGTCAAATTTCCTCTTCCTCCGTCAAGGAGACGTCCTCCAACACGCCAATATGACGAACTTGCTGACACAGCCAGCTCTACCCATCCTTCGCACGCAGATCAGCAACACCGCATTCCTTCGGACGCTCCCGAAGGCTTAGCCCGGCCACATATTGCTGAGCTCCCCTACAACGCCCTAAGGCAAGAACTACCAAGGCTGGTCCGAGAAGAATTTCTTGGGGGAGGTGTGAGGCAACCTCTTCGCCCATGGGATTTCCAGGAGTCATCACCTCTGACTGAGGTAATTCTTCAGCATCCTATCCCAGCAGGATTCAAGCTACCCAGCATCGATCCCTATAACGGGACATCTGACCCGTACGAGCATATCGACCACTATAGAACTATAATGCACATTCAGCGAGCCTCAGATGCGCTGCTCTGCCAGGTCTTTCCTGCCACCCTCAAAGGGCAAGCACGAATATGGTTTTACTCACTCCCAGCTTGATCCATTCCCATGTTCGTCAAATTGGCCAAGGTGTTCGTCGAACAATTTGTTGTCAATCGAAGAATAGTTAAAGACTCTTCCCACCTCTCTGGGATTCGCCAGAATGAAGGTGAGTCCCTTAAGGAATACTTCCAAAGATTTTCTATTGAAGCTCGACAAATTTCGGGAGTAGATCCAGAGTTACTTAGAGGAGTATTTCTCGGAGGGCTTCGTCCTGGCCCCTTCTACTCAGCACTTATGCGAGACACGGTCCCTTCATATGCCGACCTGATCCACCGTGTGGAGGCATAAATATCAGCGGGTGAAGCTATTAGTGCCCATAGAAAGCAATTTGAACAAACTCTTGGAAAACGCAAAACCCCTACTGTATAGGACTTATTCTCGCAAAGAAAGAAAAACTTCTCTCCTAGACCTCCAGTACCACGACGTGAGTTTCGACAAGAGGAGGAATATACACCACTCAGTGCCCCTCGAGCAAATGCGTTGATGGCCATCCGAGATCAAGAAAATATTAAGTGGCCTAATCCCTTGAAGCCGAATATAGGGAATCAAGATCAATACTGTCATTTCCACCGTAGTCGTGGACATACTACTGAAGCTTGCAAACAACTCAAGGATGAGATTGAGAGGTTGATCCGACAAGGATATCTCCAAAAATTCATCAAGAACCCACCTACTCAAGATGATGCTGGGGGGCAAAATCAATAACAAAGACAACTATTGAATAACATTCAAATGGTTGGTGAGATCAAATGATCACACAGTGTATGCATCTATGTTAGTAATGGTAGTCGTCTTATTTTATGGTATCTCTTTTTTAAGTAGGGTGTCTCTCTGATATCCCTAGTTTTTTTCTTTCCAAGTCAAACATTGTGTTGTCCTTATACATATATCTTATGTGTTTAGTATGGTGTAACACTCATATCCCTAGGTTGTACTAGGAAGTTGTTATATTATCCTACATAATATAGTGATGTGTTGTGCACTCTATTTGATATTATCTGCTTCTTTAGAAATGATTAAAAATGATGACAGTAGAAAACTACTGACAAATATAGTCTCTTAGTCCCTGATTCGATAAATACACGATCTTTATTGTGTCTCAATCATTGGACGATCAATCCCAGAGGGGATTCGATCTCGACCTCTTCCACGTAGGTTAACGTCATCGAGCAGGGCTCTGACATACAATCTCGGATAGGTCATACATCCTTGGTGGATTCTCTCGACCTCTTCCACACAGGTTAACGTTATCGAGCAGGGCTCTGACATACAACCTCGGATAGGTCATACATCTTTGGTGGATTCGATATCGACCTCTTCCACACATGTTAACGTCATCGAGCAGGGCTCTGACATACAACCTCGGATAGGTCATACATTCTTGGTGGATTCTCTCGACCTCTTCCACACAGGTTAACATCATCGAGCAAGGCTCTGACATATAATCTCGGATAGGTCATACATCCTTAGTGGATTCTCTCAACCTCTTCCATATAGGCTCATGCCATCAAGAAGTCCTCGACGATGAACTTCTACCGTCGTCAGGGTTTTGCCAGTCGCTGGACCCTCGTCGGATATCTGCCCGACGCTGAGCTTCCTCCTATTACTGAAGTTCTGCCCGTCGTGGGACTTTCGTCGAACTTCTACCTGACGTCGTACCTCTACTCGACGCCGGACTTATGCTCGTCGCCGGACCCTCGTCAGAGTTTAACCCAACGCTGAACTTCTACTCGACGCCGGACTTCTGCCCGTCGCCTGACCCTCGTCAGAGTTTAACCCGACGCTGAACTTCTACCCGACGCCGGACTTCTGCCCGTCGTATGACCCTCGTCGAAGTTTAACCCGACGCTGAACTTCTACTCGACTTCGGACTTCTGCCCGTCACAGGACCCCCGTCGGACTTCTACCCGACGCCGTACTTCTACTCGACGCCGGACTTCTGCCCATCGCTGGACCCTCGTCGGAGTTTAACCCGACGCTGAACTTCTACTCGACGCCGGACTTCTGCCCGTCGCCTAACCCTCGTCGGAGTTTAACCCGACGCTGAACTTCTACCCATCGCCGGGCTTTCGTTGGGTTTCCACCCGATGCTGGATTTCTGCCTGCCGCCGGACATTCATCGGACTTCTCCCTGACGCCGAGCTTTCTCCTGTTGCTGAAGTTTTGCAGGTCGTGGGACTTTCATCGGACTTCTACCCGACATCAAGTTTCCTCCATTTGCTGGAATTCTTCCCGGGACTTTCGTAGGGCTTCTGCCCGATACTAAGCTTCCTCCGTTGCTGAAGTTCTGCCTGTCGCGGGATTTTCGTCGGATTTCTACCCGACGCTGAACTTCTACCCGATGTCAGACTTCTGACCGTCGTCGGACCCTCATCGGACTTCTATCCGACGCCGTACTTCTACCTGTCATCGGAATTCTGCCCGCCGTCAAACTTCTACCCATCATCGGACACTCGTCGGACTCCTACACGATGCCAATTTTTCACCCATCACCGGACTTCATCCGTCTGTTACAGGGCTTCCACCGAGTAACGTCGGACTTCCACGAGATCCCTCAGAAAAGAAGAGAAGACTCCTGCTCAGTGAGGGGCCCTAGACCGGCACAGGGGATACCACCTGAAATGGCCTAGGGGAATGCCTCAGCGTGAGGGAGAAATGAAGAATGGGGGAGTTTCCCTCTTGCAGAGAGGGGCCCTGGGCTCGGACAGGGGATGCCGCCTGTACCGGGCTAGGGGAAGGCCTCAATTGAAAGAGAGGAAGAGAGGGAGGAGTTTTCTTTTTGCAGAGAGGGGCCCTGGGCCCGGACAGGGGATGCCGCCTGTGCCGGGCCAGGGGAAGGCCTCAATTGAAAGGAAGAAAGGAGGAGAAGAGAGGTGCAAGGAGCCCCTACCCCCTAGGGGTCTATTTATAGGTATGAGGGGAAAGTTGGAGAAGTTGGAGAGGTTATGGTAGTTATAAAAATATAAAATAAAAATAAAAAATAAAAAACAGTTAAAGCAACTGCCTCCTGAGGAGGAGGTTAAAACCACCTCATACGGCTCACATTGAAAAAAAAAAAGGACTAAAGTTCAAGACGTACAGTTTCATGACCATTATATATGGTCAGTAATTCAAAGAAGTTGTACTAATGGCGCCATCAGGTTCATTGATATTATATTCCATTTAAATGGTTTTTACATCATTAAATTATGAGATCCCACAATGCTCAAAATCTGGAGTATGCAAACTAGAAAGACGCTTTAGATTGCTTTGGCTTGATAAAAAAAAAAAAAAACAAAAGTTCTATTGACCTCTTCTAGAATAATCTTCAATTAAAAAGCCTTGAACCAAGTAAATATCATGGCTTAATGGTGTACACTATGGGACACGTTTGACAGTATTGGCCAAAATGTTGTCGCCGTATGCTGTTTATAAACTCTATATTCCAAACATTAACTGTATATTCGCAATATAATCTCATTTTTGACGAGATTTGAAATATGGAGATTGGCGCAAGACTTTATAGTCAGATCCCTTGACCACAATGACGGAACTCAACGAATACATTTCTCCCATGCTATTATATTGAAGATGTATAAACATTACATCATCAATAAATAACAGTTTTGAAAATCTGTGCCGTTTAAAGCCATGCTATTACAATATGATGTCAAAACTCTTAGAAAACTTTTTGATGATATGTCAAAAAGATCATTGTTCGAGACATTTAGTGCCTCATTTATAATTGAGTGAAAATTTTATATTTTATGTCCTGACGGGCTGATTAAAAAATTTTTAGAGTCCCCGGGAGCATTTTTAATATTACGAACTCAATTTAGACATTTTTGGAGCTATCTGGGATCTCTATGCACAAGATTAAATTATTTTCAAATTTCGAATCTCGCCAAAAATTCTCCAAAAGATGCAACATATATTTTCGGACTTTATAGGGTTCGACGTCCGAAAATAGGAGGGCAACTGATACATCCTCAAAAAATTATCTTGATCGGGCACGAATTTCAAGGCAAAACTAAGTTGGAAGCTTCCGAAATTAAAATTGGGACCATCCGAACTCCGATTTCAACAAAGTTATAGTTGAACTGAACGTCTCGGAAATACGAACCCAATGACACCAAATTCAACCCAATCCGAGCCCAAATGGGTCCAAATCAAGGGTCTGAAGCGCTGTTAAAAAGTTCAAACCATAATTTGGATTACCAAACGGTCTCCAAATGTGACATGCTTATACTCGAATCGAGCGTCTCGACGAGACGAATCCAACGAGCCCAAGATTGCCAAAGTCTGACATTTCTAAGGCCTTCAAATGTCCATCAAACAGTTCACGATCAAGGGATTCAACATCGGCCGTCCATTCAAACCACTCCCTAACTACCGCTGATCTTCCACCTATTTACGAGCCATGCCACTCACGAAAATCTATAAATAGAGCCCCCTCTCCTCTTGAAAAAGACACATAATCCTAAGAGAGAGCTCTTGCCTCCTTGCTCCTCCTCGACCACCGCCGGACCACCGCTTGACGTCGTTGCTCCGCCGGACCACCACCTGAGGCCCTGCACTTCGTCGGACCACCACCTGAGGCCCTGCTCTTTGCCGGACCACAACCTGAGGCCCTGCTCTTCGCCGGACCACCACCTAAGGCCATGCACTTCGCCGGACCACCACCTGAGGCCCTGCACATCGCCAGACCACCACCTGAGGCCCTGCACTTCGTCGGACCACCACCTGTGGCCCTGCTCTTCGCCGAACCACCACATGAGGCCCTGCACTTCACCGGACCACCACCTGAGGCCCTGCTCTTCGTCGGACCACCACCTGAGGCCCTGCACTTCGCCGGACCACCACCTGAGGCCCTGCACTTCGCCGGATCACCACCTGAGGCCCTGTTCTTCGGCGGACCATCACCTGAGACCCTGTTCTTCGCCAGACCACCATCTGACGTCCTCACCTATGCCCGACAACTACATAGGGACAAAAATTCTGCCAGACCACCGGGAGACCCCGAAGTTCGGCCAGCGCAACCTTAGGCCTTCAAAAGCCTTTAACTTCCACCCTACGGGTGATACTTGTAATCTGATTGCCCTTGGAGGCGAGCCAGTCCCCTGTAATCTGCTCAAGTTTTAGTGGAATCATTTCAACTGGGCCAGGCCCCGTGGTTTTTCCCCTTTTTAGGGTTTTCCACGTAAAAATCTTGTGTTATCTGTGTGTGAGCTGGATATTCGTGCAATACTAAGACGTAGAATTCTAACTCTATCGCCGTGTATATTCTAGCCCGCAACAGTTACCAAATCTCTTTTATTTCATTATGCTATCTACTGCTTCAACAAAATTTATTGGCAATTTTTACTAATCATTATCATTATGCCATCATAATATAATCTATGATTGCTATGCTACTAATTTACTCTTATGAAGATGCATCTTATTTTGCCCTCCTCTATCATATTAGAAGCGTCAAACTACAGTAAAGTTATTGATCATTTGATTCAAAATTTCAATAATCAAAGACAAGAAAACTTGACGGTTTTATTTTCAAAATAAAGAGACTATGCTTCTATTATTTTTTTTCAAATTTTTATGGTTGTTTCCAAAATTAGTACACCATTGCTTTCTTTGAAAACCTTTTCTTCATAATAGCTTTTGTTTGAACTCATGACATTTTATTGGTGCTAAAATTAAATTATATTTTTTTATTTTTTAACCTATATGATTTGTAGCCATGCCTGTACTACTCATTTTACTTTTCTTTCAACTATATTTTGTGGTTGTATGGAGGGAAAGTTTAATTCTATTTCCCATTATTGAACCTGTGTGCACTTATGTATGATTTGTGTCTCATTCATACTAATTAGAAGTTGGAGAACATTCTTGCAGTTTCTCAATAGAATGTAAATTTGTCCGATCACAAGGTATTTGATTATATTTTTTTCTAATACCTAAATTAAAAAATATTTTTATAGTTTGTTAAATATTAAATTCTATACTTAATAAATCATGGTTTACTCATTTCTTTGCATAAACAATTGAAATTTTAATTTCATTTTATTGGCTCAGTTTCTGATCAGTCACAACATGAGAGATTACCCAAGTCAAGTGTTGTCAAGAAAATTGATTTTGGAGGTACAACTTATGATAGCCAGCATCACACTTATATTGTATCAGCGCGACATTACAGGGCTCCTGAAGTTATATTAGGTTTGTTCAGAACTATTATGGTCATATTCATCTTCTTTTTTTATTGCTTGTGTGATTTGGTTATAAGTTATAACTCTTCTCGTGCTTGAAATAGGGCTTGGATGGAGTTATATAACTCTTCTCGTGCAAACATTAAGGACTTCTTTTTTCAGAAAGTTTCGAAATTCATTAATGCATTATAGTTTGACTTATATTTTAGTATCATATTACTCATAATTTGTAGATAATCAACATCTAACTTCAGTCTATCTAACTAATGTATGCTAACTAAACTTATGACCCTTAGATTAAGGATGATACAAAGGATACAGTTCAATGCATTTGGTGGGAATCATTTGTGTTCTGTTTGTGGACATGCAGTGCTTAAGGTTCTTCGCGAGGAGAATCATCAAACACATTGTGCAGATGTTGGGCCTTCACTTAATTGGACAATTGAAAGAGTTTCAATATAAGAATGAAAGTGAGATTTGCTTGCTTATTGTACATTACGGAATACATTTAGTCAACCTATATGATGTGTATATAGAAAGGCCTTACAAATTCTTTCGCTTTTATGTGGATAAAATATTCTGCTATTTATTTCATGTTAGATTTTGGTTCCTAAATATTGTGATGGGTTAAGAGAAGCATGATCCTACATTTTTTTTTTGTATTTACTTGTGTAGGGTTATCTGATTTTTAGTCCAAACACTTTTAGGAGACTCGGGGTTCCTACTTTTATATTTCATAATATATAGTAATGAAGTTAGATATATTTCTTTTATCATACTGTAGTTATTTTCATGATATTTGCTTTTATTAAATTCAAATGCTCTTTTATTGGTTGTCCATCATATTGATTTAATGATGTATGACTAACAATTTATCTAGATATTCACTAACATTTAACTATAATTTGTTCATCAAATGTTTGGAGTTCTAAAAATTTATCAACTATACTCCATGATTCCAATTCATAAAGTTGCCTTATTGAGCAATGTTCACTTTGCAGTCATTGGAGATGTCAGAGGCAGCGTACTAATGCTTGTTGTGGAACTTGTCATTGATAGAAAAGACAACTTAGGCAAAGAGGATTCAAGTTTTTATTAATTTTCTCTCTCAAAACAAGATAATTATTAGTGCATTATTCCATGTTCCCATTTCATTAAATTGATAACTTGCTTCCTGATTGCAAATTTCTGGTGGATGCATTGGACTATGCCATCTCCACTATTTGAGATGTTCCTTGAATTGGAAATAATAACGCTTCGATATTGGCTATTGTGTTCTGTCATCAAGCATATTGTAATTTCTTCTTTTCTTCCTCTATGATGTTTATGTGTTTATCTAAAAGGTTAGAAGTTTGATAAGGGTCAAATGGAAAGTCTATGAATCAAATAAAAAATTAAGAAATTGAATTCAGCTCTTTATTGTTTGAGTTGTTTATTGGGATATCAATGAAGTTTTAATTGTGTTGATATGTTTCCAGCTCATCCTCTTACCAACTCATGCTCCTATCGAATAAAAATTTAATTCAGTTCTTATTTGTACGAGTTGTGTACTGTTATATTAATAAAATTCAGGTTGTGATTATATGTTTTCAGTTCATACTCTTATTAGCTATCAATTATAGCCTACATGTGCTCATAATAACACCCACACGACTCTTAAAAATAAACGATTTCTTCAAACACATTTAATTTTGTGAAATTGTGCTTTTTGAATCACATTAAGATAAAATCCCTCTCTCTTTTATCATTTTAATTTAATATATCAATACAATGCTATAATATCATATTTATAATAAAAATTTGAGCTTCCCTTCTAAATATTAAATTGATTGATTTTACTGCATTATTAGTTCTATAAAGATAAACAATGTATTTTTCAATATTGAATTAAAATAATATTAATATATTTTCTCTACTATAATTTTAACAAAAATATCTAACTCTTAATTAAAATAAGTAATAATTATAATTACTTAAAACAATAAATTTATTTTTTTTAAATGATAATGTTATTACATTTTTATAATATGAATTTTTATTTTTAAATTTTTATTCACGTTCATTTAATGCACGTGCAATAAAACTAGTTCTTCGAAGAGAATCGATCCCAAAACCACTAGAAAATACCCACAATAAAACAGCTTAAATTATCACTCGAAAACAATATAAAAGTTAAAATTGAGTTTCAACGGAGCAGCCACTTTTCTATGAGATTGCACTGAATAATTTAAGCTTCTTAGTGAATAAAGTAACCAACATAATCTGCTACAGGTAGTAGTAACTATCACAAGGAAACAATTTTATGCCGCGCCAACTTGTCCGGTTGATTGGGGACATCAGTCCTAATCATAAGATCTAAGGGATTTATGATCTGAGTGAGATAATTTTTTTATTGTTTTATTTTTTAAATTATAAATATAGTTTTATTTCGTTATTATTTTGTAGTTATTTTTAAAAAATATTTATGCTAGAAAACTATTTTTACAATAGTTTTTAATAAAATTATTTTCTTATTAATAATTTTATATAATTAACTTTATGAAATTGGGATTTTTTTTCTTTATTAATAGTTTTATATAATTGATATATCATTGAAAAATTATCTTGTTCGGGCACGAATCTCGAGACAAAAATCATGTTGGAAACTTCAAAAATCAATTCAGAGACCATCTGAACTCTGATTTCAGCAAATCTATAGTCGAACTGAACGTCTCTGAAATGCAAACCCAACCACACCAAATTCAACTCAATCCGAGCCCAAATGAGTCCAAATCAATGACCCGAAGCACGTTTGGAAGGTTCAATCCATAATCCAGATTACCAAACAGTTTCCAAATATGACATGCTTATAGTCGAATCGAGCGGCTCGACGAGACGAATCCAACGAGCCCAAGCTCGTCAAATTCCGATATCATTAAGACCTTCAGATGCCTGATAAATGGTCCACGATCAAGGGATTCAACATCGGTCGTCCATCCAAACCACTCCACATTTGCCCGTGATCCTCCTCCTATTTACTTGCCATGCCACTCTCAGAAAACTATAAATAGACCCCTCATTTCTCATGAGAGGGGGGAAGCAAGAGGAGGAAGAAGAGAAGAAAGAGCTCTCTTGCCACCAGACTCCTCCTCGACCACCGCCAGACTTCCGCCCGGCCACCAAGTGACGTCGGGCTTCCGCCCGGCCACCAAGTAACATTAGACTCCTATCCAGCCACCGACGAACTCCAGAATTTCGCCCGGCCCCTAAGTGACGCTGGATTTCTGCCCAACTTCCACACGACATCAGAATTCTATTCGATGTCGAACTTCTGCCCGTTGCCAGACATTCATCGGACTTCTATACCCGACACCGAACTTCTGCCAGTGGTTTTTCCCCCTTTTTAGGGGTTTTTCCACATAAAAATCTTAGTGTCTCTCATAAATGCTACACCCTCTCTCTTTACCTGATTGCGTGTCGGATCTTCGTACAATGCTAAGATGATAAACTTTATATTTCTTTACCACCATGAATATTCCAGGACGCAACCGTTTGGCGCCGTCTGTGGGAACGTTGTTCCTGATTGGGGGGCAATTTTCGCTCCAACCTCAAAAGGTCGTGCATGTCAACATTCTAGCATCAGCTATGGCTGCATCGATTTCATGAAAATTAGATGGCACTGAGGGGCAACCTTAACTCTAACCTTGGTCAAAAAAATTCCTCCAATGCTTTCAATATCACGATGATATTTCTGGCAAGAAACTCCCAGCAAATGCAATAATGCTTTCAATAAATTTCAAGCTTTATACAGTCCCTAGCTGGACTTCTACTCTGTGGGCAAGGTCTTAATCTTGACCTCAAAAAGACAGTAACGATCTCATTTAATATGATCTTCTATATCCAATTTCATGTAAGAAAAATCTCACAAAAATTATTAGGAATAATTATTGATCATTGCTATATATGTATAAATTTAGGCATTATTGATAGAGTAGAAATTTGCATTTGCATATCACAATTTTTAATATGTATTTAATATTTTGTGGCCATCTTCCGTAATAAAACTATGAGAATTTTCTTACAGAAATTTTGTTGAAGAGATCATGAGATGGGAATTCAGGTTTCATTTAGGACAACTTTCTTATTACATTTTAGAGCAGCTTTTCAGCACAAAAACTTTTCTTAAAAAAATTATAAAAAAATTGCTTTAGAAAGCAATAAAAAAGCTATCCTAAACAAAATCTTAATTGATATTATAATGGGGATTCTTTCCGTTGAATGTTGTAATCTACTAATTTTAAAACTACTTGAATATATTTTGTGGGTTGGCATTATTGTTAATGATTTACAATAACTTGTAACTATGTGGTGTGTTAACATTGGTGTCAATGACATATCTCAACCTTATTGGCTATGGGGGATGCCAAATTTGGTGTGCATTGATAGGGGTGTAAACGAGTCGAGTATCTGCCTAATTAAGCTAAGCTTGTTTAATTCTCACTGAGCTCGATCTCGTTTATTAAGCTCAAGCTCGAAGATAAGTTATAAGCCTGCAAGAACAGAAAAGGAAGAACCAAAGCATTCAGAAGGCTCATTTGTGTATTACACTAATTAGTTTTACTATTACAGATTACATTTTATATAGATGAGCTGAGTACAAGCAGTTATAAAGCAGAGGTCCTCATCAGTCGTGCAAGGCATCGACACTCAAGATTACAGGTGGGGTCGAAGCTGTTTGTACAATAAGGGATAAGTGGCACAGGGTAAATTCCAACGTATGAATGGGCACACGCACATGTCTGCTAACACTGCCCCTCAAGTTAACAATGGCTCTTGAATTGTTAACTTGGATCGTAGTTGAAGAAATTGAGTAAAAGATAAGGCTCTGTTGAAGATATCTGCTGGTTGAGTTTGCGATGCTATATGATGTACAGTGACATGGTGAGCTTTAATGCAATTGCGGATAAAAGTGATAATCTACCTCTATATGTTTAGTGTGAGCATGAAAAACTGGGTTGTTGGCTAATGCAAGTGCATAAATATTATCATAATAAATTTGAGTTGGCACAAAAATTTGAATATGAAAACCAGTGAGCAATCGACGTAACCATAAGATATCACTTGCTACAACAGTTAAGGCTCGATATTCAGCCTCTGTGGAGGATCGTTCAACTATAGATTGCTTCTTCACGGACTAGTATAATAAATTCCCATCGAGAAAGGCACAAAAGCCATAAATTGAGCGGCGATCACTGGGGTTGGTGGCCCAATCGGAATCTGCGTATGCGTGAAGTTTGAGAGGTGCAATTGTGATAGGTAAAACATGATTGAGAGTACCATTTAAATATTGTAGCACTCATTTCAGTAGTTTGAAGTGAAGCTAATATGGTTTATGCATATGTTGACACAAGTGATTTATTGCAAATGTAATATATGGTCGAGTGATTGTGATATACTGCAGGCTGCAGTGAGCCAACCAGCTGTTTGTAAAGTTCTAGTTGCTGAAAGAGTTATGAAGTTTATGTTGCTTGAGGAAGTTTTGAGGGCAGAGGACTTTTGGGTTGCTTTGCAATTTAAAATACCATCTTTGTTGAGCACATCAGCAATATAGTGGGATGGACAACAATGGCGGATTGAGGCAGGGTCCCGTGGGGCACGTGCCCTCTCCGAAAAAAAAAATCTACCTATACGCGATTGGGGCTTTTAGGCGGTGGGAAAGGCTAATATCTGTTCGGCTTCACTGATTCAGATTCAGAAAGACAGAAAGTTGCTGTGCATAGGAAGCACTCATCCGACTCGTGGCGACGTCGCCGCTAGGGCTCTGCCTCCGGCCTCCATTGGTGAGTCTAGCCGATGCGTCCGCCGTCCAGGAAGACTTCCTTTGCTTTCGTCCGTCACAGGAAGCACTCGTCGGCAGGCGCACATCCCTTGCTTTCAGATTTCGCGAACAACAGCACAGGAAGTCGTCGCCTCTCCAGCTCTCCCTTCTTCAATCTTGGTTCCGGCCGGCAGCACATGTAAGAACTTGCTTTTAGATTCAATACTAAATTAGAATCTTTTTTTTTTTAGTGGCCGTGCACAGGTAAGATCCGGCCTACTGCTCCATGTTTTCTATAGTTTATTAGTTTAGTTCATAGTTTTTTTCCCTAAACAGATAATTTCGAATTATAGTTTTTTTTTTACTAAACAGATAAAAAAATTAGAATCAGTAAGTTATCATCACAACATTTATTTTCTGTTTAAATTAGATTCAATACCCGATATAGTGTCTACTACATTTCAAATTAGTTTACAGTTTACACTTCAATTTATAGATAAAAAAATTTTGTTTGCTGCTTCGTTCTTTATATTTAGTTTATTATTTTTATGTTTTATGTAGTTCACGAGTTTGAATTTGCACAAAGATTATGGAAAAATATTTTAAGAAGTCCTCACAAAACAAAAAAAGAATTTGAACATATGGTGAATCATAAAAAAAGAATTTGAATATTTAGTAGTTTATTTTTTAAATAAAATTTTTTAAAACTGCACGGTCCCAAGCCCGAATGAAAAATGTTAAAGGGATTTAAAAAAAAAATAGACCCCCTCTGTGAAAAGTTTTTGGCTTCGCCACTAATTGACAAAGAAATAAACTACTAGAATAAGGTGTAATTTGAATACCAACGAAATACGAGACCTGGCCAACATTTCTCATACGGAATTTGGAGTGCAAATTCTAAAGCAAAAAGGTCAATCTTAGATTAATCATTACCTGTGAGCAATAGATCGTCAACATAAACTAGTAAGTAGAGAGAAATATATCCTTTATGAAGTACAAGTAAGGAAGGATATGCTTTGCTTTGTTTGAACCCATATTAAAATTTGTGTGTGGAGAAGGTGGAGAACCATTGATTGGGGGGTTGTTTGAGTCCGTAAATAGCTTTATGCAGGCGACACACATGAGTTGGATATTGCAGATCTTGAAAGCCTTCGGATTGTTGCATGAATACTGTCTCATCAAGATTACCAAGTATGAATGCATTTAAAGCATCTAAATGATAGATGGGCCAATGAAAGGCAATAGCCACAATCAACATAAGTCTAATGGTAGGAAATTTGGCCACCAGACTGAATGTATCAATATAATCAATACTATATTCCTATTTGAAATCTTGTGCCATGAGTCTAGCTTTGTGACGAGATGATAGAGCTGTATAAGTTGAACTTGGTTTTGTATAACCATTCTCAACCAAGTATATTTTGGTCTTTGATATGAGGAAAGAGAGACCAAGTCCCTTTGTTGTGATAAAGCCTGAAATTCATCTAACGTGGCAGTTCTCCAAGCTGAATGCTTGTTAGCTTTTGTGAAGGTAGTCGGTGGTATCGGAACAATTGTATGCTGCAAATAAATACTTGCTTTGGTTTAAGATGACCAGTTTGTCGACAGGTGAGCATAGGATGTCAGATTGGTTGAGGAGGCAATGCAGGTGAAGTGGTGTTCGTTGGACAAGGTGTTGGTATAGGAGAATGAATGGTGGGGGTGGAGTGTTGTGTGGGAGGTGAAGTGGGAGTAGAATGAGCTAGGGAAGGGCTGGAAGGAACTACAAATGTTAATACTAGTGTAAGTGGGGGAATGGAAACTATTGGTGGGAGGATTGAGTGGATGTGTTATTCTTGAAGGGGAATATAGATTCAAAGAATTGTACATGCCATGCCATGAGATATAAACACGACATGTAAGTGGATCCAAGCATTTATACCCTTTGGATTGAGTTGTAAATCCTATGAAAACACAGGGTAGAGATCGGGGTTGTAATTTATGGCGGTTGGATAGAGGGATTTATGGATAGCATAAATAGCCAAACACATGGAGATGGTCATATTATGGGTTTTGCTGATATAACTTATGATATGGAGAAACATGATTAGTGAGCTTGGAGGGTAGCTGCTTGATGAGATAGGCAGCCTTTAGAAGAGTATCAACCCAGTATTGGTGTGGTATGTTTGCCTCAAATAAAAGGGCTCACATAATTTCCAAAAGGTGGTGGTGTTTTCATTCAGCAACACCATTTTGTTGGGGAGTATAAGGGCATGTAAAATGATGCAAAATTCCAAATGAATTTAAGCAATTTTGAAGATTAAGATTAACAAACTCACCACCTTGATCATATTGAAGCATTTTTATGGGTGTTTGAAATTATTTTTTCTACAAATTGTTTGAATCGAAGAAATGTAGACAAAACATTAGATTTGAGTTTTAACGGGCACACCCAACAAAATCTAGTAAAATCATCAACAAAAATGAGATAATATTTAAAGTTTTGTATATACAATATTGGGGAAGGACCCTATATGGCCGTGTGCACAAGTTCAAGACATTTAGTAGTTTTGGGAGAAGCTAAAGAAAAGGGAAGGTGATAACTCTTAGCACGAGCACAAGAATTACATGGAGTGAGGTATAGGTTGAATTAAAGTGTATTTGACAATAACTTTTGAATGGTATGAGAAATATGACCGAGCCTTTTGTGCCACACTGTAGAGCTGTTCGGTATGCTGAGTAGAGCTGCAGGGGGGATAGTACGTTGATGAAGTTTGGAAGCGACAGATAGTTTAATAGGGTAGAGACCTTGAAGGCTGGACCTTGAAGCAAAATCTGATGGTTCTTGGAACACTTAATGGTAAAACCATTAGTGTCAAACAAGATGTAACGAGTTGTCATTAAGAAGGTGATGAACAGAAAGAAGATTATGAATGAGATGAGATAGGTGAAGATTACGAGAGGGTGTAGGTAAAATGCCTTGGCCTAAATGAGCAATAGGAAGTTGATTACCATTTCCAACATGTACTTGTGAGTTGTCGAAGTAAGGATGAATAGGCTGAAGTTTAGATGCATCTAAGGTAAGATGAGTGGATGCACCTGAATCCAATAACCAGTCTGCAATAGAAGCATTTTCGTGTGCCACCTAAGCTTGTGGTGTAGGCATTTGGTACGATAGGTTCGAACTATGCCAACAGGAAGCAATTGAGCACCCGAGTTTTTTCACAAATTTGACACTTTACAGAAGCAAACGAACATCTACCGCCATGAGCATATGAAGGAGAAGAGCAACCACCACGTGATGTCACCCACGGGAACGGCCGTGGAAGACTACGAGAGCAAATGATGAATTTGTAGGAGGGATATGTTCTAAAGCTTTATCAATAGTGATGTTAATTTCTTCACTACATAGCAATACATATAAGTCATCTAAACTAATGGGATGTAGTTTAGTGTGAACTACCATTTTGAAGGGATTGAAGGAGGAAGGCAATCCATTACGGGTATAAAGAATGATGTATCAAGGTTTAATGGTGGAACTGGCAATGGTAATAAAATCAACACGTTGCTTGATTTCAGAGAGGTACTGTATCATTGATTTGTCTCGCATTTGAAGCTGATGAAGTTCATTTTTAAGCTGAAGTATGCGAGACCTATTGGTAGATTGTAACCGGCGTTCTAACGTGAGCCAAATATCCATACATGAATCAAGATTGAGTACATATGGTAACAACGATGAGAAAATGATAGAAAAAAGGGCTGAAGTAAGATTTGGTCAATAAGCACCCACGTATGATAAGCATTACTAATAGCAATGGAGTTATGTAGGAGGAGAGTTTACTTAAGGGGTTTGGGAGTGGAACCATCTAAGTAACTAGTAAATCCATTTGATGCAAATAATTTGGAAATTTGTGAATGTTACATGTGGTAATTGTCGGTGGTTAACTGAACGTTGAGCATTGTCTTGACATTATACATAAAAAATTTAAGCTGTGGGGGAATGGGTATGTCTGACGAGGTCTAAGATAGCAGAGGAGAAGCCGTACAAGAAGATTCTGTGATAGCCATCAGAAAAGAATAGGAAAGAAACTTGGAACCTGGTATTCTCTGATAGCATGATAAGTTCTAAACCTGCAAGAACAGAAAAGGAAGAACCAAAGCATTGGGAAATCTCATTTGTGTATTACACTTAGTTTTGCTATTACATATTACATTTTATGTAGATGAGCTAAGTACAATCAATTATAGAGCAGAGTCCAGATCAGTTGTGTAGGGCATTTACGCTCAGGATTATAGTTGGGGTAGAAGTTGTTGTACAAATAAGGAGAAATGGAGCTAGGTATATTCCATCATATGAATGGGTACACACACGTCTGCTAGCACTTTACTCGTTAAACAAATTGTAAGCTTGAGCTCGGCTTAATTGCTTGAGCTCGTTTGGAAAACTCGAGCTTGACTCGATTTCTAAATTTTAAATTAAAAAAATCAATTTTTTTAATTTTTTTAAAAAATTGAATTAATTTTAAAATATTAAATATGTTATACAATACTAATTTAAATTAATTTTGAAATATATTTTAATATGACTGAGCTGCTTAACAAGCTTTTGAGCTGAGCTCGACTAAACTCATAGCTCGAGAAGCTCAACTAGCGAGCTTATTAATGAGTCAATCTCATTGGATTCCTCATTTCTAGACGCTCGTTTTAACTATATTCAAGTAAGATTTAGAGATCGTTTGACCTCTCAAATAATGTAATAAAATTTTTAAATATGCTTCAAATTCTTAATTTGTATTCATTCGAACTCATATTGAAACACTTTTAATATAAAATATTTGTTATCTCATTGAAACATTCTTTTTGAATATAGGTTGAAATTGGACTTCACATAATCTTAAATTTATTTCAAAAATTTTAATTCAAATATTTCACCAATTTTATCAGAAGATATAATCACTTATTTAATTGAATGTAGTTAGAAACACTAAAAATTAAAAGGAATTTTAATTTTAAAAATACCTTGAAAAATTCTTAAAATAATAAATTTATTTATCATATAAAACTAAGTGAAAATAAACTTTTCATTATATATATATATCTTATTCTTAAAAAAAAGAAAAAAGAGTTATAAAATCATTTAATAGCTTAAAGTTAGGAAACGCATTCAAAAAATAAGATAGCATTCTTCACTTATATATTAAAAAAAAAGAAATCTCGTTCATTTGGCACTTACCTTTCCCGGGCAAATTTCCCGGGCTAATCTCCCGCTAAAATTCTAATCAACAATTCAGCTTCAAATGGAAAACCAATTTCCCGGGACTCGAAATTGTTGCATTTAGGCCGTTTGAATCCTCTCTCACTTTCCAATACCGCCCAATTTCCTGTAGCCGCCCGTGCTCCTCTTCTTAATCATCGATCAGAAGGCTCACAAAATATTGTATCCAAATTCTCCATGGACGGCTCGCAACACATTTCGCCACAATGCATCAGACCATTATGTTAAAGTCACCGCTTACAATACCAACCTGCGGTGCCCGGATTCCAGCTTCTTCTCCTGCAAGGCTCCGAGAAGTTCTGGTATTAAATTTTCCCCGAAGTACAGACACTTCTTCATTGTCAACATCTTCGACGTCAAACCATGCCGTTGTTGCCGACTCCTGCCAGAATCTACGAGGAAGAAGAGCCTCTCCTTGCTCCAAACCCCGACCGCTTCTGCATGTTTCCGATCCGCTATCCGCAGATCTGGGAGATGTACAAGAAAGCAGAGGCTTCCTTCTGGACTGCGGAAGAGGTCGACCTCTCACAAGACCTGCGTCACTGGGATCACACCCTTACCTCCGACGAGCGCCACTTCGTCACCCACGTCCTCGCCTTCTTTGCCGCTTCAGATGGTATCGTCCTTGAGAACCTCGCCGGCCGATTCATGCGCGAAGTTCAACTCCCGGAGGCTCGCGCATTCTACGGCTTTCAGATCGCCATTGAAAACATTCACTCCGAAATGTATAGTCTTCTCCTCGAGACTTACATCAAAGACTCAACGGAAAAATCCCTCCTTTTTCGTGCCATTGAGACCGTCCCCTGCGTCGCTCGCAAGGCTCAGTGGGCGCTGCGCTGGATTGACGCCTCGGATTCATTTGCTGAGCGGATTCTCGCTTTCGCTTGCGTTGAAGGTATTTTCTTCTCTGGCAGCTTCTGCGCCATTTTCTGGCTCAAGAAGCGTGGTTTGATGCCCGGTCTCACATTCTCCAACGAGCTGATATCTCGTGATGAAGGCCTCCATTGCGACTTTGCCTGCCTTCTATATAGTCTTCTGATCAACAAGATTTCAGAGGAGAGGGTTCGAGAGATTGTTGCGGATGCTGTGGATATTGAGAGGGAGTTTGTTTGCGATGCACTTCCATGCGCTCTTGTGGGAATGAACGCCGATCTAATGAGCCGCTATATTGAGTTTGTCGCTGATCGGCTTCTTGGAGCTCTGGGTTATGGCAAGTTGTATGGTGTATCAAATCCATTTGACTGGATGGAGCTCATATCGCTTCAGGGTAAGACTAATTTCTTTGAGAAGAGGGTCGGGGAATATCAGAAGGCGTCGGTGATGTCGAGCTTGAATGGTAATGGCGGAGGCCATGAGTTTAAGTTAGATGAAGATTTCTGAAGCCTGACCGAAGGCCTTCCTATGTATCAATTTGTTTACTTTTTCTTGTCCTGATAAAGGTTGGTTGATGCTTATGTTAGTTTTACTGCTGCTTATAACATCTCCCGCTTCCATATCTAGTAGTGCCTATAAGGTGTTTGATGAAATGCATAAATTATCATACCTGATTAAACATTGGAGATTTCTTTAGCATTTTGTCAATTAAAATACCTACTTTTGTAGCTTTTTGACGTACGAGATTTGATTGACTCTTAAGTTGCGATACACCAAATCTTATTTACAATTTATTTTTTCTGTGTCCGAAGTCTGCCGATACTGTGATGACAAGTTGAATCTCTGAAATTTAACTTGAAAATTTTTAATTTTGAATAAACTTCTGTAATATTTAGGCTCAATTTGATGCAACATTCTTAGAGAGCAGAGGATAAATTTCGGTCAATTTGAAAACCCCCACTTTTTTTTGAGGAAATTAATATTTTCCCATTAGAACTCATTTTAATAGTAATTTTTCATTATTTCCTTGTTAATTGCTTACATGGTGGTTCGGTAAGATTTATTTTGTGTTCCTTTACACTAAACTTGCAGAATTAATGAGTTAAATGTTGATTGAGATTATGAGATTTTCAAATGATTAAAAAAAGGGTTGTTCGATCATTTTTTCTGGCTTGAATTTAAACATGAACCGATTAACGGCTTTTCTACTTTTGATTATGAGGTACATTTCCTGCGAAAGTCGACTTTCTCCACTTTGTTAACATAACATGATGTTTCCCATTATTCTTAACGATTTTAAAGTGCAAGGCGATGTACAATGGAGATGGTTTTTTTTTTCTTTGGTACTTTGAGAAAACATAGAACAAAGTCATCTGGATTTTATCTTCTATGGGTTTTATGTGATGAACTAATGCTTACAATCATGAAAAAGCCTGAAGAAAATTGTTATATTTTGTTCTTCTTCATTCATAACTTGATATTCTTTATGCATATTGAACAAACTTCCATCATTCTGTTATTATCGCATGTTGCAGTAACGATTAATGTTACTGCTCAGCATATTCAAGTGGCTCATGTGATTTATCGAGCAATCTAACTAGCATAGCAACTAGCCCTACCAATAAAGAGCACAAAGCGGATATGCCAATATCCCACTTTTGAGAAAGTGTTGATGCAATAACTTTGACTCTAAAGAAGTAATTCTCTTAGGAGACTTTGAGATGTTATTCTTTGAATAATGTTTTTCAATGGCAGATTGCATTAAGCTAATGAATGACAAGAAATTTGAGTAAGGATCAAAGAGTGTTCCAAGGCAGAAAAGTCAGGTTGTTTGAGTTATCAGATTTTTCACTATTAAGATCAAAGGATTTAGCATTTTTTTTATGGCTTGTGGGGGTATCTAAAAATATTTATATGCAATTAAATATAGTACATTAAAGAAGTGGTGATCGATTGGGGTATATAGAGAGAAAAATTAATGTGTGAAGAGAATAGTGCTTGGAAGCAAAAGAATGCAAACAATCAAACAGTGGAAGTTCACACAAAAAAAACGTAACAAGTGAATTAATCATCATGCAGATAAGACTATCTCCAACCTAACTGCATATCGCCGTATGTCGTCTGCCATTCGCTGCATTCTAACTCCAAATCTCACACCAATATTCGGTAGGTGAATAGTGTGGCACAAATATTGGCGTCGGACTGTTCACCTATGCTAAAAAAAATTGGGTTGTCGAAAACAAGCACTAAAGAGGAGAAAAGCACGAAAGAGGAGAGATTATTACCTTCGCAGGAAGGGCACGAAAGAAGAAAGAAATGCAATTCTATTAGAGATGAATTATGGCATTTGATGTTTTATTGCATTTTAGAATGGAAAATGAGTTTTTCGATTGGAGATGCCCTAAGTTATAGAATAATTTGTTCTCTTCACTAAAACAAAATGCCACTTTGGCCTTGTAAATTAATAGATGTCTACATAAAAAATATAACATCCTCATCAATAATTGTGACAATATTTGTTGTTGAAGCCATACCAATAATACTCTCCACTTTATAGTACTAATAAGACCATTCAATGCCATAACAACAACAAATGGTATATTATCAGCCACGTGACATCACTTACGAGCAACCCAAGTGGATGATTCCTCTTGTATTCACCATGACTCAGTAATAGGGTCACAAAGCTTCCGATGTGGTGACATGTAATTTTTTTTAAAACAATTGATAAATATTTTATTTGACTCTTAAGAATCGTCCTTATGGCTTCAATTTATCGACAAGTTGTATCTAATCTGTTCTGACATGAATTTTGCGTGGGATTTAAAATTTTTTCCCTATTCGTGTCTCATTCTAGAGGTTTTTTTTGGTGGGAAAAATCGGAGCATATATACTGGAACAAAATATAGAAAAATCCAGCAAATAGAGCTAACTTTAACAACCATCAGCAGAGACATCCTAGTTCAAAAACCAAAATAGCTACACACCAAGCCTCTGAATACCAACCAACTGAGTCAACATCAGCATCCAACAAATCAAGAAGAAGCAATCGATCTTCAAAGTGCCAAAATAGCTACACACCAAGCCTCCGAATACCAACCAACTGAACTAACATCAACATCCAATAAACCAAGAAACAATCAATCAACAAAAGACCATCTCGAGTTCAAAACTTGAACAAAAAAGCCTTCAACAAACAAGAAACCCAAAAGCACACCTAGTCCCAACAGCAAAAACAAGATAATAAAGCTTAACCAATCCTCCAGCAGCCAAACCAACATAACAGAAACAAGCAAACCACCAACGAATAAGAAGAACTGAATTGCACAACAACAAAAAATGTCACTGTGGGCCTCCAAAAGGATTCTGCTTAGCGGGGAACAAAATGCAAAGGGTACAATCGCACTATCCCGTAGGACAAAACGGTCGTAGGCCTTTACACTCTATGCAATAAGGCCAATGGAAGAGCAGATGAGATCATATATACGATTAACCATGGAGGATAACGACTTTCACATACACACCTCGATGGGTAATA
Organism: Dendrobium chrysotoxum; assembly: GCA_019925795.1. Taxonomy (NCBI): domain Eukaryota; kingdom Viridiplantae; phylum Streptophyta; class Magnoliopsida; order Asparagales; family Orchidaceae; genus Dendrobium; species Dendrobium chrysotoxum. Next base: position 47,036,361 of record CM034301.1, read on the forward strand.
ATATATATGACATGATCAAATTATGAGATTTCTCCCATTCGATACATGAGCCATTTTGAAAAATCTATTTACTACAACATAGATGACATCATTTCTACGGAGTGTCTTGGGCAGGCCTAAAATAAAATCCATATTAACATCCTACCAAGGACAACTGGGGACAAGCAAAGGAGTGTAAAGGCCAATGTTCTGCTTACGCTGCTTGGCTAATTGACAAGTGTGACACCTATTAACCATCCTACCGATGTCCCTCTTCAGACTAGGCAAATAAAAATGGTACTCCACGGCCTCGATCGTCTTATCTCTATCGAAATGCCTAGCGAGGCCTCCGGTGTGAAGCTCCCAGACAAAAAATTCCCAAAGGGAGGTGCTAGGGATGCAAAGCTTTAGAGCTTCGAAGAGATAACCATCCTCCAGAAGGAAATCGTCCACAATACACTTGCTACATGTGGACAGGAGGGAGTAGGTCTCCTTGAAGTCAGGGCAATCCAAATAGTTCCCTTTTATTTGATCAAAACACATGACTTCGACTCTCATCTCAGTAGTAGTCATTATACGACGACTGAGAGCGTCGGCAGCTTTATTCTCTACTCCCGCTTTATGTCTAAGGGTATAAATGTACTATTGGAGGAATTCAACCCATCGATCATGACGAGCATTCAACTTTTTTTTAGGAGTTGATATAACACAGAGCCTCATGATCTGAAAAGATGACTAACTCTTGCGGGAGCAAGTAGTGTTGCCAATAGCGAAGGGATTGGATCACGGCGTAAAAGTCTTTGTCATACGTGGAATAGTGCTGCCGAATGTCATTCAATTTCTCACTGAAATAAGCTACTGGGTGATCTTCCTGGGATATGACTCATCCAATTCCGACCCCCGAAGCATCGCAGGTTACTTCAAAAGACTTTGGAGAAAACAGGAAGTCGCATCACTGGGGCTTCCACCATTCTTAAGAATCGTCCTTATGGCTTTAATTTATCAACAAGTTGTATCTAATCTGTTCCGACATGAATTATGCGTGGGATTTAAAATTTTTTCCCTATTCGTGTCTCATTCTAGAGGTTTTTCTTTTTGGTGGGAAAAATAGGGGCATATTTGCCCAATTTCATTCAAAAAAACGAAAAGTTACAAGAAAATTATAAATGATTTGTAAGAAAAACAAAGAAAAAAAACATACAAAATCAAACAAGAAAAACTGATATAAACCTAAGAAAAGAAAATAAAACTCTTTAGAATAGGAGAAACAAAATTATAAAACTAGCAAAGTTCAATAATGAACTTGCAAAAAAAGAAAGAAAATCCAACATAACACAACTCCATCATAGAAGAGTCAACAACTAAACATAATACTGGAACGTTACTCAACCCGAAACCACTCATCACTGGGTTCAAGTGATGACTAGCTGACTGACTATAAATAAGAATGTCATCAAAGTAGACGACGATAAACTTTCCCATAAATGGGCGCAGCACTTGCGTCATGACCCTCATAAAAGTACTCGGGGCGTTACTCAACCCGAAAGGCATGACTAACCAATCGTAGAGACCATCCTTGGTCTTGAAGGCAGTTTTCCACTCATCACTGAGTCGGATCCGAATTTGGTGGTATCCACTCTTGAGATCGATCTTGGAAAATAGAGTGGCATCCGTCATCATATCGAGCATATCGTCCAGCCTCAGAATGGGGAAATGATATTTGATGGTAATCTTGTTGATAGCGCGGCTATCAACACACATTTACTAAGATTCATCCTTCTTAGGGGTAAAAAGGGCTGGCACCGCACAGGGACTAAGACTCTCCTTAATGAAACCTCGCTGTAGTAACTCATTTACTTGCTTCTCAAGTTCAATATGTTCCGCGGGGTTCATACGATAATATGGCAGGTTAGGGAGGGAGGCTCCAGGGACAAAGTCTATAACATGCTGAATGTCTTTAAGTGGAGGCAACTGATCTGGGAGATTATCAGGGAAGACATCAGCAAACTGTCCCAGAATGGGTTGGACTTCTTGAGGGATAGGTTCGTTACATTCGGTGGAAATCTCACGACCGACTAAGGCATACAGAGGAGCTCCCTGAGCGATCTCAGAATCCAAAACCTTGGCGGTTACTAGATTCAATCATTTCTTGGACTTAACAGGGTTGGATTTGGAGTCATCCCTAACCAGGGCTGCGATAGTAAAAGTTTGATCTTTTTACCCGCAAGTTCGAACACGCAGGTGTTCGAACGCCCATAGATGTGGACATCATTGTCAAAAATCCAGGGTCAACCTAAAAGGATTTGTTTAACATCCATAATCAGCACATCGCATCAAACATTCTCCTTATAATCGGCAAAGGAGATAGGTACGATGCTTCGTTTCTTCACCTCCAAGGCAGTGGAGTTAACCCATGCTACCTTATACGGATTGGGGCGAGGAATGGCAGAAAGACCCAACTTAGATACCATATTAGAGGATACAACATTTATCCAACTGCCACTATCCACGACGACCTTACAGTTTTTATCTTTGATTTTGGCATAGGTGTGAAAGATCGTTGTCCTACGCCAGTCATTAATCGGGGTAGGGTGTGATATGGCACATCTCACCACGCAGATGGGAGAGGTATCCAGTTTCTGAAGGCATTGGAGGACAGGGGTATCATCATCCTCCTCGAAGAACTCACCCTCATCCTCTACTTGGTGGATCTGATCAACCTCGGGCTCAAGATTGTCCTCAGTGATCTCCTCGATGATAGAGACCTTATAGGGACTGGAGCACTGAGAAGCGATATGCCCATACCCCTGGCATCGAAAGCATTTGGTCCCGGGATTGGACCGAGGGGTATCCGGAGTGGGAGATTTGTTTCTAAAATCAAGTCAGGGTGTAGGAGGACCAGTGGGTGGTCGGGTAGTGCTCCCTGGGGTAAGTCGGGCAGTAGAGGTGTGAGGAGTGGAGCTACTAGAAGGTCTGTAGGAAGTCCTAGAGTCGTGGTGATGACTAGGGTGCTGGGACCGACTCTCCTCAAGGTCTAGCACTAATCTATAGGCATTTTACAGGGTAGTGATGTTCCGGGCGAACAGCTCATTGCGAAGATCCTCTCGCAATCCGGCACGAAACATAGACAAAATCTGCGCGAGGGTAGTAGAGGTCTCCCCTTTGCAACGGATGAGATAATCGTCAAAGGATGCGATGTAATCCTTGACCGGTTTACTATCCTGAGTCAACCTATGCCACCTATCCAAGAGCCTAAGGGATTGGATCACAGCGTATCCAAGGTGGGAGGTTTAGTTCGAAAATTAGATCTTGGTGCCGGTGGACCAGTGGGTGGTCGGCTATTGCTCCTTGGGGTCGGTTGGGCAGTAGGGGTGTGAGGCGTGGATCTACTAGAAGGTCTGTAGGAATGCCTAGAATCGTGGAAACGACTAGGGTGTTTGGACTGACTCTCCTCAAGGTCTAACACAAAGCTATAGGCATTTTCAAGGGTAGTGACGTTCCGGGTAAACAGCTCGTTGCGAAGATCCTCTCGCGACCCGGTACGAAACATAAACAAAATTTGCGCGGTTGTAGTGGAGGTCTCCCCTTTGCAACAGATCAGATAATTGTCAAAGGATGCGATGTAATCCTTGACCGACTTACTACCCTGAGTCAGCCAATTCCACTTATCCAACAATCTGGGAAAGTACGAGGGAGGCAAGTACTTCTGTTTCAATTCGCATTTCATAGATGGCCAATCAGTGATGGAATACTCGTTTTTAGACTCTCTAAATTGGACCAAAACTAACTCGCCCTACCTGTGAGCTTCATCTCAGCAAAACTGACATTCCTAGCCTTGAAAATATTATACCACTTAAAGAAACTGTTCATACCTTTGACCTAGTCCAGGAAGAGCTGGGGATTGAGGGTTCCATCAAAGGTAGGAGCATCGGCTTTGATGTTTGGCATGTCAGGATCGTGTTGAGGGTTGTGTCCATGATGGGGAGCATGATGAGGAGCACGAAAAGGTCCTTTATCTTGGTAGGTGTCGTCCCCGTACAAGGAAGGTGGTCGAGACGAAGTGAAAGGAATCTAATGGTTCCTACCTCACTCTAAGCTATCAAATCGATCGACAATGGTCCTACGAAGTTCAACTAAGTCGGCCTGATTTTCTTTGAATTGATGACTAATGGTGTTCATTTGACCTACCAATGGGTTTAACGTCCTTCCAAGTTGTTCCGGGTCCATAACTAGACACAAGCGGGCACTTGGGGTTGACTCTAGGAAGAGGACAACAATTAATTGCAATGAAAGACTCCTTAAAATGGCCCTAGATGGTGCAGAAATTTCTAGGACAGCAAACTACAACAAGGTATTAAGTCACTTAAGTAAATAGGGAGGTTGTTGAATTAAGGACAACACCTAAAATCCTAAGACATAACCTTAATGTTCACTAAGTGAGTGCAGAAATTAACTGGACAGCAAGCATAAATGAAGATTAAAATGTTTTAAATGATGCTATACATGCAAAATTGAATAAAAAATGGTTAGGCAACACCCTAGGATGATTTCTAGCATGAATATCCTAAGCTAACCATGCTTTGATACCAGATGATGTAGAACTACAATGTGTTAAATATATGTGATAAGAATTTGCACAAATTGAAAAGAACAAGAGCAATTATTTCTATTAGCTATTCCAAAAGATAAGATAAAACGTAAGAGCGATCACTGTCATTTAGGCTAAATCACATGAAAGAACTTAAACCATCACAAATAATATAGAATTTCAACGGCATGAAAATTAAGTAGACTTTCAACAAAATGCCTACGCTAACAATAAGATTATCACATAGAAAGTGAAACTCACTTCCTACATTTACTAAGCGTTGGCATTTAGCGAAGCACGATTCTTTGTGATTCAATCAACACCTATAAGCTTAGTGAATTAGAAGATAAATGAATAAGGGGAAGAAGAAGTTTACCAGATTTTAGCCTGAAGCTTCAGGGCAGCGATTTGAAGACCTTCCGGAGGTCGGTTAGTCACTTCTTTTGGCTGAAGTCCTCTAGGACAGTCACTAAGAAACCCAAGACAGCAATTTGAACCTTTGAAAATTTCTGGATAGCGAATTGGGTTGTTCCGACGGGTTGGATAGCAGGATAATTGGTGACAAAGTTCTGGACAGCAAGGTAATTTACTGTGGAAAAATTCTGGACAGCACTTGGAGGGACTTAGGGCATGGGGCGACTGAATTCCTTGGACTGGGAGCTCCGGACAACAGTTCTCCTTGCCCAAAAAATTTGAACTGCACCTTGTAGATGAGCAAGTAGTGGAGAGAAGAGTTCTGGATCGAGAGATGTTGGTATTTAGGGCTTGGGAAACTATAAAGGGGCGGCGGCCTAAATGGGGCTAGGAAATAGGGAGTGAGAATTTGAAGCTTGCCTAATCAAGATACTTAAATTAGGGAAGAATATTTAATCATAGTCAATTTGAATTTCAAATAGCTTTGAGTCAAATAACCTTCCTAAAATAGACTATGGTAGATTAGGAAAGATATTCCAATTTCAAACATAAAGAATTCAGATTTCCAAAACTTTCTTATTGAGGTTAAACCCAATAAGGAAAGTATTGAATTGTAATTTGGAGAGAAGAGGGGGTGAATCCAACGGCTAGGGTTAGGGTTGGGTGACGTTTGGAAGATGAGGTGGTGGAGGATTTAGGCACTATGGCCGGCGGGTGAGATGGTGGAGTGGGACGTGGGGTCTTGAGGCCGGCAGCTATTTATAGTCTTAATTGTATCTCCTTCCTTCCCCATCAAAAGAGAGCAAGAGGACTATTTATAGCCTTATACAAAGGACTTAAAAATAAAATACGACAATGCCCTCTTGGGCTTACATACGACCTCTCTTAAGTAACGGTAATAGTGAAAACAAAACTAAAAAAGAAAATAATAAAACAAATACATAATAATACTAAAAAATACATCGACTCAATCGTGGCCGTTGATTGATAGCCACGTCTTTGATAAACTTTCCAAGCTCCGATGTCCCCATCACTATACTTCTCCAAACCAAGCGACAAGCAAACAACTCATTTGATTTTGAAACTTGACTAGAATACAATCATAAAAAAAATGATGCCAACTCGTTTTCTAGAATTCAAGAAATATTCCAAACAACATACAACATAAATCATATTTTATATTGAAATTCACATGTGAAGCATACACAAAAATTCTCTAACTCTTTTTTAAAGCTCAAGGAAAACCATCCAACAAGAGAATCATATAACCCTATGCTGATTCAAACCAAACTTGCAAATTTCATCTCAAAAAAACTCAAGAAGAAAAAAAAAACTTGCAACTCAATGTTCACAAGAAAGTAGGTTTTAATGCCAATTGGTTCTTTCCAAAGTTCAAGGAGACATTCCAATATGATCGCCAACATAACCTGTTATAAAAAACTCAAACAAGTGAAGAAGAATCCAAATTTAGAAGAGCATGAAGACATCTCATCGTTGAACATGGCTCTTCAAAGACAAACGTACCTCCAACAACATAAATAACAGTGAGTAAAATACATGAATATCCTCCAATAAATCTATCAACCTTCATGCTATATGCCACCAAAAGCTTCAAAAAAAGCCTTAACTTAAATTTGTAAATATGCTCTTATGCCCCACACACCATCTTACAAGTCAAGGTCTCATCACATAAAGCAACTAATGAAATATAGAAAAGGTATTTTTGGAATTTCATAAGTAAAGCTTTGAATATATGCCAAGTTATAGCCATTATAATGAAATCATGAATTTGTGACAATGAGGGTTAAAACTAATTCTCCAAAACCCATGACATAAAGCAAATCATAGAACTTTTCAACATAAAGCAGCTCTTCCAATACATAAACTAAATGGATACTTTTCAGCACAAATCACTCCATAAAATTTTTCAATCATAAAACTTGTGAGATTTTTCAACATAAAGAAGCAAGTCATAAAATTTTCCAACACAAAACCACTCATAAGATTTTCCAACATAAGACAACTTATAATAAAACTTTCCATCACAAAACACTTTACAACATAGAACCACTCTTGAAATTTCTCCAACATAACATGGTTTCCAACAATGAAAACCCTTTTGAAACTTTTCCAACATAAAACATTCTCCAACAATGAAAACACTTTTGAAACTTTTCCAATGTAAGACATATATTTTCTGTAGAACCATAGGCCAACTCTTAAAGCTTTTCCAACATTTCTCTAAAAAGCAAACCTTATGAGAAAACTTATAAATTCTTACAAGTGAAAGAGGAAGTATATGATTGCTCTCCCACATTCATCTCCATGATAATTTGGAACATAAAGCAAATGAAAACTTGCATCTAGTTCATTTCCAAAACAACCCATGGAATAAAAAAAAGTCTATTTAGATGCTTATGTTGAGTGGGGGGTTTGAAAGAAATCAATGATTTGCAAACTACCTTCTAAAACTCATAAATTTTGTAACATAGAGCAATATCACGAAACCCTCTAATATAAAGCAAAACTTAAAATTTTTCCAATACAAAATATTTTTAACATAAAACCACTTTTAAATCTCTTCCTCACATAAAGTAAATTTTAGAATCCTTCCAACAAACTTTCACCTCTCATGTTATATGCCACCAAAGATTTTTTTTTTTTTAAACAAGGGACTCATGAACCTCCCAACATAACCCCTTTCAAAGCTCAAAGAAAACTATTCCAATAAGGAGAACATATGACTTTGTATTGAATCAAATTGAACTTGCAAATGAATCATGAAAGACATGAAAGTTTTTTTTTGCGATCTCATTGCGATATATCAAGTAACCAAATGATCTCATGAAACGAGATATAATTATGCATACTAATCCTCACCAAATACCCAAAAGCTTTCATCCATATGTTAAATATGCACATAACCCACACCATACTCCAACAAAACATCATTAAGATTTATGAGAGAAAACAAAAGATTAACATACCTTCTTAAAATCAATGAAATCTATAAGTAAATGATGAAAAACCAAGGCTTTAAAGGAGAAAAGCCACCTAACCTTTATTCATCAAATAAACACACCAAAGCTAAACGATAACACAAAGTGGTTCACCACTTAAACTTTCATTTGACGTAGGAGTATAAACTTGTATTCAAACTCCTTCATTCCAAGCAAGATCTCCTTGAGACATCTCACCAAACACTTGGTCAGCAATATTTATTAGAATACATAAAGCGAACTAGCATGAAGGTGGTAATTTATACACATGCTTGATTGAACTCACCAAACAAATCTACACAAGATCTCTAATGATTCATGTAATAGAAGACACATATGCATATATATAGAAAAGAGAACCAAAAGAATTTCATTCTTCAGGTTTTTGCAAAGAATCCAAGCAATATTACTCTTTTCATCATTTTTTTGTTTGAAACTAACATGAAGGAGTGGGAAAGTGGAGAAGATTATGTGGAAGGAAGGAGAGAAAAATCTGTAGGAAAGAGGGAGTGAGGTAGAGAATAAAGGGAAGAAGAAGAAGAAGAAGAAGAAGAAGAAGAGAAAAAGAAGAAGAAGATGAGGAAGAATAAGAAGAAGAAGAAGAAGAAGAAATGAAGAAGGTTACCTGTACGTGAGAGGGGCAAGAGGAGGCGTGGGCTGTAGTCATGTGGGAGAGGGAGGTTCTCCTTGTCCGGTTCAACGGAGGGAGCGATGGAGGCAAGGGGGGACTTTGATCTTCTTGGCTTGCGAATGGGGGAGAGATGGGGGCGTCAGATCTTGTCCGACCTAAAGGAGACGGAGGGAGAGCGGGGGAGTCGGGCTAGGTCACGCGAGAGAGAGAGCTCGGAGAGGGAGGGGGTCCCGAAGTCTGTAGTGTGCCAATACTGGGAGCTCCGAATGGAATTCAAAATGAAGGAAAGTTGTATACTTGAGCGACTGTCAGACTGTCAAAGCACGCGAAACTGAAGTGGCGACTTGCCGCCATTCTCTGCCGCTATAAGATTTCCTGCCCGCCATCTCTGCTACAGCCGCTGAAATTAGAGGAGAAGAGGCAGGGAAAAGCGGCAATAATAATTACAAAAGGGAGAGATCTCAGCCGTGAATTCAAATGGCTAAATGACAGCTGAATTGAATCAAACTCAATTTGACTGATTTGAGTCGATTTGGGTCTAATTTATTTGGATTAAATTTTTTTGACAAAATTGCTTCTAAATCGACGCTAATTCGAGTTAAATTAAACCCGACGAAACTCCCTCAAGTTGATCGAGTTTAATTAAACTTTGTCGAGTCTAATTCGACTCGATTTGAGCCGACTCGAGCTCAAATCAAGCTCGACGAGGTTCAATTAACTTGATCGAAGCCCGTCGAAGGCATTCGAACGAAAATCGAGGTCAACAGCCACCAGTCCTGAACCAAAACCAAAATGAAAAATTAAAATCAAGAAATCCAAGGATGAGGAGGAATTAATCATAAGTGGATTTTTTTAAAAATTAATGCAATATATTCTTTTTTTTTTAAGGAAATTTTATTCCCAGAAAGAAAAGGACATTACAATTAAAGGCCAACACCCAAAGAAGAACAAATAAGAGAAAAAAGAAACAGAAGCTAAAGCAACAAAGTAAGGAAAGGCAAACAAGAAAGAAAATCATTTGGCTAGGGCAGACTCAGGATGGCAGTCACCCGCAACTCCCCCACAACCACACAAGGGCCATCCATTGGAGAGAAACTAGAGCAGAAACCACAACAACAGGCAAGGCAACCAACAATTAGAAAGCAAACCCCAAGGTTGCCAACAAGCTGGCCAGCAAGGGGATAAGCAGGGAAATGCCTCATCATCGTCCAGAGCATCAGAAAAACCCACAACAATAAAAGCGACGGAGCAATCCAAAAGCTATTTCTTCTTAGCTTTACTTTTAAGCTTTTTTCCTCCAGCAACAAGAGTGAAATCAGCCTCCCCATTGTCGCCCAAAGCATCCCCCTCAAACCCAACCGAAGAAGTGACATCCTCATCCAAAACCAACCAATCATTTTGAACCAAAACCGAGTTATTGATCGACCAAACCAGATGGGCTTTCAAATCTGCATTAGACATAACCGAAATAAGAATATCCACAAGCTCCACATTACTCTAAGCAAGATTCACATTAGGAGAGAACTCTGGCACAACAGAGGTAATCAAACCCTCATCAGAATGGCCACAATCCTCAGAACCCAAAACAAGCCCATCCATGGGTGTCACAGGAGGTGCCTCATTACCAACATTAATAGCAGGAGTAACAGCCTCCCCATTAACAGCAGGAGTAACAGCCTCGCCAATGGAATCGTGACAGCTAACCCCAATAGACAAACAATCATTAGTAATCCCAACATTCAACGACTCAGACGGACTACCTAAAGGAACATTAGCACCCAACTCCAAGCCGACAGGGCCCAAGTTCTCAACAACATCCTTGCCCCCATCATCAATACAATTCACCATATAATTGTTCAAGGTAGCCTTATCCTCCTCTCCAACAGCATTCGTCAGGGGCAAAGGAGAGACCACGCCCCCATCTATTAAACCTGAAAAAACCAAAGCCTTCCCGCCCCCAGGAATACTACCATCATTAGCAGAAACGTGATAGGCAACCTCAGGAGACACAAGAGGACTTACAACCGAGTTGACTAAACAATGATCTACAACAACATTCTCAATAGGCACTCTGGATGGACTCCCATTTATAATAGGCTCAATAGCTGTAGGAGGAGCCTCCCGATTAGTATGGGAATTAGATAAATGCGGATGCAAGATCAGACATTCCGATTTGGAATGCCCCAAATATTTACAGTGCAAGCAATACAACGGCATATCCTCCGAAATAACTGACTGGACATACCCCAACTTATCTGGATCAAGCCAAACCTTGTCAGGAAATTGTTTGGAAACATCAAATTCGACCAAAACACGAGCAACCGAGGGATCGGAACCAGTAGAGGTAGCGTGATCAATTTTAAGGCGGTGACCAAACATCGAACCGAGGCCATGAAGGATCCTCGGAGAAAAAAGATGCGGTCTCAAATTCGGGAAAGACACCCAAATAGGTATAATAGGTGATTTAACATTCACATCAAACGAAGGCGACCACTTGATCAACCGCATGTAACAGTTGTTAATAAAATTTGAACGATGAGCAAAGATACGACAATAATCCAAATCATTCAATAATTTTATCAAAACATGCTTGGGATTAAGAATCATAACAGAGAAATAAAAAATCCACAAAGAGGGAAGACCACGGTGAGTAGTAATTTTAAGTTCAGGGAAGGAAGAGACGTTACCGGAAAGAGCTTCACGAAAGGACTTATAAGAAGGTTTGCCATCAAGAAATCCGGCATCAAAAAGACATTTACCAACCATCCGAAATGAAAGGCAAGAGAAAGCAAAGAACCAAGTAAAGCACAAAATGAAAATCACTTCCCAAAATGAAGAAGCAAAGTCGGAAGGCACGAGCAAAGCAGCACGACGGAAATCGCCACGGAGGAGAAAACCCTAGCAGAGCTCATTCTCTCGTGATGCAATATATTTTTTTGTTTGAGTATTGACATCAATAAGCTAACAAAATTGACACCTTATATTGCTTATAAGATTGTTGCATGCCATAGCACAAATATCAACATTTGTAAGCTCTATCGCCTATCATCATCAACAACATCAATGTATGCAATTATCTATAAGACCAATGTATATTATCAACACAAATGCCAATGCCAATGCCCGCCAAATTCTTTAGATTAGTTGGATGTTGAAACGCCTGTTCCAGTACTTTGTGAAAGCTGAAGATAGAAAAGTGAAGATGAAAATATCTCATTTATGTCACGTAGCACAGATTTCAGCACATTGGAAACCAGAAACTCAAAAGGTTCATGGAAAGTTTTTTTTTTTATCACGATTCCAATGAAAACCAGGAAGTCAAAAGATTTATGGAAAGTTTTTGAATCACGATTTTCTTATAAAGAAGAAGTGATTAAGATTGAACCCTAATTCCTTAAATTTACTTTCAGAGAAATGCAATATAGAAATAGTTAATTAAAAATTTTGTTATATTCATCTTAAAATAAACACAGTAAATTAAAAATTTATAAAAAACTGAAACAATTCTATCACAGCGAATAAAATGTGATGCCTGTCACTTACAAGCAGGAGGTTTTCTGTTGCCGACCATTTTTTTTTCTTTGTTTCAGAAATTGTTTGCAGAATGTTATTTTCTTTCTTTCTACGCAAAGTCTCGTGTAATGCCCCGTAGCAAAAGATTTGTTAAGACACATTAAAATTTTGAATATAGATCTAATATTAAAAATTTAAAAATAATTAATTATTGAGCCCCACTTAAATTTTAAATTTTTGTGCTGAAAACAAATTTAATTATTTAGGTATTTAACCCAAATGAATTTCCCTTTTGATTCTCTGCTCAGGCTACGTTTGAAATTGCTTTCTTACTGCTTCTTAAAGTAATTTTTTAGTATAAAAATATTAATTTTTATAATAAAAAATTACTTTAAGAAGCAGTAAGAAAACTACGGTCCGTGTCAAACGAAGCCTCAATCTTCAAGAGATTTTGAGGCTTCCCCTTTCACAGCTAATATTTCTACTTCAATAATGTTTCAATTATATGACTAAAATCATCACTCACATCCCTCAAAATTGTTGTCTACTGAAGTATATGTGGAGGAAAGAATGAGCAAACGACAAATTGGCGTTCACTGGGAAGGATTTTGATGGAGAGACGATAAATGTTTACTGGAGTTCACACTCCTCAGTTACAAATGTAAAGAGTTTTGCTAGCAACTCCATAAAATATGCTATTGAGAAGGGAAAGAGGGTGATTCACACTATGATAGTCTTCATTTTTCATTTTATTTGTTTGGAAAGTAAAACATTTTTATTTTTTCCTTAATTTTAACCAAAATTCATGTGCTTGTTGTGATTCATATATGAAAAGATGATATGAGACAGTTAGGATTTCGCTCGACAGGCGATGTGTGGCTTATAGTCAGAATATATTTCAATGAGAGCATATATGTAGACAAATGGGATGATTTTTTAGGCATGAAAAATAAGATGAATGAATTTCAAATATGTTTCCGTTTTATAATTAAAAAATTTAAGGGATATTTCCAAAAATTAATGTTTGATATATCACAAAATTGTCTTGATCGTACACGAATCTCAAGGCATATCCATACAAGAAACTCTCAAAATTAAAATAAGAATCATCTAAGCTTTGATTTCAACAAACTTATAGTCGAATTGAACATCTCAATAAGACGAACCCAACGACACCAAAACCAGTCCAATCCGATCCCAAACAGGCCCAAATCAAGGGTCTGATGCATATTTGAAGGGTTCAAGGCATTAATTGGATAACTAAATGATTGTCAAATATGGCGTGCTTATAATCAAATCGAGCGACTCAATGAGACGATTCCAACAAGCCCAAAATCGTTTAATTCTGATATCATTAAGGCACTTAAATGCTCAATCAACGATCTATGATCAAGAGGGTTGATATTAGCCATCCATTCTAACACTCCAAACTTGGCCTTGATCTCCTCCATATTTACAAGCCATGTCACTTTCAAAAAATTATAAATAGGTCCTCATTCTTCACATAAGGGGAGAGGAAGGAGTGGGAAGAAAAGAGAAAATAGAAGAAAACTTGGAGAGCTCCCTTGCCGTCGACCACTGCCAGATTTCTTCCCAACCACTGACCGTCGTCGAACTTTTGTCCATTCATCGAACATCACCGACGTTCTTCTCCACCACCGACATTCTTCTCCACCGCCAACATTCTACTCCATCGCCGACGTTCATTTCAACCATTGACGTTCTTCCTAACCACCGACGTTCTTCCCAAATACCAATGTTCTTCTCGACCACCACTGGAGTTTTCCTTAATCATCGCCAAAGTTCTTTCTGACTGTCACCAGGCTTTTACACTAAGAATATCTGTTTGAAGATTGGTAGAACTTTTTAATACATTGTATACTCCCTGTCATTGGATTGGAAGATAGGCTGTCATCAGTCCTTCCGACCACCGTCGCCTGACTACGATCTTTCTGACCACCATCGCCCGCCAACTACGATCCTTTTGACCTCCATCGCCAGACAACGGTCTTTCCGACCACCATCGCCCGACTATGGTCTTTTCGACCTTCGTCGCCCGACTATGGTCTTTTCGACCTTCGTCGCCCGACTATGATCTTTCCAAACACCGTCGCCCAACTACAATCCTTCATACCTACATCGCTCACCGATTATGATCCTGCCGATCAAACGAACATGTCAACACAGATTCTTCCAACTCCCACTATGTAATGCACTCTATATAATATATATTGGATACATCAAGCCAAGGCCATCCCTCTAATGAAGGGCTTCATTTGAAATCAATTGCAAACATTAGTGGATTCATTCAAACTGAGTTAGGCCCCGTGGTTTTTTCCATTTTTAGGATTTTCATGTAAAAATCTTGATGTCTCTTATGAACGCTATATCTCTACTATTTTATCTGTATGCGTGCTGGATCTTCATATAAAGCTAAGACGCTAAACTTTATATTTCTCTAACACCACAAATATTCCAGGACGCAACAATATTAAAATGCTGCTTTAAGTAGTAAGAAAGCCATTCCAAATGAAATCTTAGGGTATGTTTGAAATGACTGAAGTTTTTTATAAAGGTAACCACAAAGTTATTATAGGGAAAGTAACCTTTTTAAAAGTTGTTATAAAAAGTATTTTCAAACACAAAATTTTTTTGAAAGCAATAATAAAGCAATAGCCCAATAGAATTATGACTGCTGTTTGAAAAGCAAAGCACGAAAAAAGTTGTACCAAACAGACTCTTAATCTTATCCAACAAAATTAAATTGTAAGGCTAGAATAAGATCAATTTTCATTCTAATAATTACGAAAAAATTAACTTGATTGAATAATAAATTCATCGATGCTTTCATATGCAAATGAATAGTTACAAAATAAAATTAGAATAAGCCCATATATTTTGACAATCCATATTAGATTTTTACAAAATATGCAGAGTCGAATTCACATGATTGAATCTGATGAAAAATGTATACTAATTCCTTTTCTTGTTTGTATTGGTCAGAAGGACTATGTAATACGAGGAAAATATTATCTGGAACTAATTGATTCAATAATTTATATTATTCATTAATTTCAACTTCGATTGCCAATTAGAAACAATCGACTTACATCTGAAGTCAACACCTTTCTGATTATCAGTTAAATATGTAACTCCAACAGTGAAATTCCAGAGGGTGCAGACTCTAAGATGAAGGCATTCACCTCCTCTTCGTCTTCCTCTTCCTCTTCTTCTTGCAAGAAGATCATGGTTACTTTCCTCGTTCTTCTTCTCATCTTCCCTATTGAATCAAGAGAATTTCATGGCGATCCTCTGTTCGCAGGTTTGAATTAAATGATTTTGCAGCTTCTTTTCTCTTTAAAATCTTCTCTCTCTCTCTCTCTCTCTTGATGTTTCACCTTAGATCTATTTTTCTTCTCAAGACTTTTGCTCTGTTAAGGCTTGGGTTAAATGCCTGCAAAGCAGCAGGATAAACTGTGTAGGCTCTTGTTATTTGAGAGATCAATTAGAGAAATATTTATCCATCTATTCAATCTAATATATATTTACAACATTTTTAATTTTATATCATAAGAAAAATGTTCATCAAATATATTTTCATATGTTGAATTCCTGTTGTGTTTAAACACCACATAAAATACATCCGTTAGAAGTTTTTGACTTTTTCGTAGAAAAAAAAATGGATGTTTTTCAAGATCAGTAGCTCAGTTTTTCATTGATAGCAATCTCTGCCTCTAAGGACACCATGATCTCTCATAATAAAATTATACCCCTCACCTTTGATCACAATCCAAGGTGTGATCAAGAGGGAATTGGTAGGATTTCATAATTTTTTTTTACTCGCAAAGATTTTAATCAAGCCTTCGTCCTTGATTTTTCCCTTGCTCGACAACTCTGTCAACAATCTTGTCGCTGCCGTCAACGATGACTCATGTTCTGCCCAGCCGCTTGCGAAAAAAGGTAAAGGACACAGCACACTTTGGTCTTTTGGTTGGGAGCTTAGACTATCAACTAAAAGGTTTTGGGTTCGAGACTTGTGTATGCGATGTGTGTATGAGTCTGCCTTAATTGGCCTAAATGTCCCAAAAAAAGAGAAAGGCAGAGGTAGACTTAAAAAGATTTGGTAATCTATGCTGATAAAAAAAAATCGCAAAAAATGTATTAATGAAATAATTTATTATCCTATAATTGAATAAATTTTTACAAATATGAAAATTGTTCCTGCAGATGGTGTTGGCTTGGTTGCTACAAATGGACTTAGAAGAGAAGCAAGAGAAGGTGCGCTAGCGCCACCAACGCCGGAGAGTAATCATAACAACCCCGGTGGGCCCAACCCTAGAAGGACCGAGCATGATTGACCTTTCTTTTTTCCTTTTTCTAAGTAAAAGCAGATATTAAAAAATTACCCGTATCATTAATTTGATCATATAAACTTCCCATAAGTCTTAGATGATTGAAGCTCGAATTGTAGGTCTGGAGGCATTCGGGCCCAATATTTTCGTAAATTGCTGCTTTATGTGTTTGCGTTCGCTCTCAATATCTTGCAAAGAAATATTGTATTATTATTTGCAAGGATTCAAGGCACATTTGGTATTATTGCTTTTACAACTTTGTCCTCTGTGTCTGAATGTTACTTAAATTCAAGGCTTATTTTGTACTAAATTTTATCTTCTTTGAGACATTCCAAGTAATCGAACCACAGATTAAAGAAGCTAAGAATGGCATGATAATTTAGGCCCAGTTTGTTTTTCTATTTTTTTGTCTTCTCTGTTTAGAAACGGAGGAATTTTTTTGGGTGATGTTTGTTTGTGACACTTTTGCAGAAATACTTTTTAGAGAACTGTATTTTTGTAATGTTTTAAAAAGCTTTAGGATATCTCCTTCTCCGTTTGAAAACTCCATTCAAACAACAGTTTTAAAAACTGCCTTTTAGAAAAGGAGCAGGATAACCAAACGAAGCCTTAATAATTATATTTTTTTTGCTTAATTATGTATTAAACATGCTTTTTTTTAAAATTTATCCATTATCTAATCTATTAAGAGGACTTTACCTGCTTAAGTGTTACCTTACTCATTTATTCTAAGCCCCTTATATCTAAGAGAGGAGTTAACATGTATTAAAATTAACAGGTCATAATTTTAATAAAATTTCTTATAATTTTGTTTAAGAAAGTAATGAACTTCCTTGGAGATTTTTCTCAATAATTAGAATGTTGATTTCATTGTCCTTATCAAATGCACTAATTAGATGAGAGATCTATGATTATAATGCTTTACATTTAGATTGTTGATTGGAGATATCATACATGATGGCTACTGCAAGCTTCCCTCATCATGCCACAATCATTAATTGAAGATACCTTGGAACACCAATAAATAGAACCCAATTGTGGGACCAATTAATCAGATGAAGGACGAAATTAAGAAACCTTAAAGTTGATGTATGTCATAATTATTTAATTACATGAATTTGCATTTTTTTTCGCTCTGCTAGGGTTTGTTGTTCCCCTTTCGGGGTCGCACAACGACCGTCGCTTCGGCTTTGAGTTATGGATTGGGACGCTTTCGTGCAAGTTCGGAGACGCTGCTCGGTTGGTCGCAGCAAAGGCCGCTCATGGCAGTTTCTCTCTTTCCATAATGGTTTTTTTCCTGATTTTGTCAGGGGGTTTTAGTTTTTCCTAAGCATTAATGTCTCCTTTGTTCCGGCGGATGGCGGTAAATCATATTAAGCTGGATGACCCTGGTTTTTTAAACAATAAATCAAATTCTCGCTCTTTTCTTGATGTTTTGTCTAGGGATGTTTCGCCTGTTTTTGAGGTTCTTAAAACCTCCAATTTTCGAGGGAAGCCTTTGCTGTGGATTTCTAAAAAAGAAGTATTAGCACTTGCTTCCCCATCCTTAGAGTCGATTAGGAGGTTCTTCTTTAACTTGCAACTGAGCGGTGGTTTCTCTGTCACCTTGTTGGACTCACGTCAAGTTCTGATAAATTGAGTTGTGATATGGATTACTGCATAATTTTTTCCCACCGATCCTATTTTGTTAGTAACTGTTTTATGAAACTGACTAAGTGGTCTCCTTTTGTGGATATTGCGGAAGAGTCCCCCATTGTTTCGATTTGGATTTCTTTTCCAAACTTACGCCCTCATTTTTTTGCTCCTCGTATTCTTCAAGGCATGGGCTCTATTTTTGGTCATCCCCTTCGTACTGATACTACCATTGCAGTGGGCTCCTGTTCGTCCGTTGCAAGGGTGTTGGTGGAGCTTGATATCATAAAATGTTATCCTGAAAATGTTTTGATTGGCCCGAAAAATTTTGGTTATATTCAAAGTGTTGTGATGGATGAGTTTCCATCCTTTTGTGAGCATTGCAAAGCTTTAGGTCATGCAAAAAAGAATGTACTAGGCTTCATCCTCATTTACTTAAGGATCCTAATCTGACTAGGGATAATTTGAACAATGTTGGTTGTAAGCTGGAGGCTCAATCACTTAATCATCTTGTTAATGTGGATGTTAGGCTTACTAATGAGGTACAAGATAATGTTCAAGGTAATGGTTGTGTCGATTTAACTTTGGATGTTAATGCGGAGGCTGCTAATGTGGGTATTGTTGAAAATGAAGCTTTGCCTTTACCCTCTACTAGGGTGGGACTTCTGTCCGATCCTGTCATTTTGGGCCCTGAGGATTGTGATGTTTCAGTGTCGGTTAAGGATCATACTGAGAATGTTGTACTTGATATCTTGCCATCTATTAATACTGTTTGTCAATCTCCTACTTCACCTTATGTTGTTGAGAAGGATTCTTGCTTTGTTAATTTAGCGGTGCTGAATGGTTCTTCTAGCAATGTTCATAATGAGTCATCACAGTCTTCCTCTGAGAAGGAGTTATCACCTAGTATTGCAAAATCTATTGATCCTGTATCCATCATTGATGTACCAATTTGTCTTATCTCAAACGCAGATCTGAAAGCACAATTGTTGTTGAACATGATGTCTCCCCCTTTGGATCATTCTGACAGCATAGATGGGGCTGTTTCCTCGCCTTGCGGGGGTGTTAGGGATGAATTGGATGATCTGGTGGATGAAATATATAGTTTAAATGTTGGTTGAATCATTGATAAAGCATTTTGTCATAGAGGTAGCAAACGGGGTAAGAGAAAACTAAAAAGAAAGTAGTTTTGTTTGATTGCGGTCCTTATTTTTTGTTGCTGATTCCTCCATCAATCTGGTATTGATGTTGGACTTCTTTCGGTTGTTGGCTAGAGTTTATTTTCCTTGTCGGCCCTATTGTGTTGTCGACCATGTTGTTGTTCCGTTTGGTCGGTGGGACTGTTGGCGGGAGAGTCTGGTTATTAGCTTGGGTGGTTCCCTTCATGGTTGTGACAGCTATTGGGTTTTGGTCCTTTTTTTTCTGGATCGGACAATGATGAGGCAGGTTCATGCTTGCTCCCCTAGATGGTCATGGCTTGTTGGCAACCTTGGGGGTTGATTCTTCTATTTGGTCTTTGGTGGTTGTTTAGTTTTTCTTGCTGGTCTCTTTGCCTCTAATGGATGGACCAAGCTTGGCAACTGGGTGGTGCTTTTGAGTTAGAATGACTTATGGCCTTATTTTCACTCTATCTATTTTTGGAATTTCAATCTGTCACTTTTTGTGATATTTTCAGCCTTGTAATGTCTTATTGTGGCCTCATTTGGTCTATGTTTGTACTCTTATTTCATCTATGTAATAAATGTTATCTTGTTAAAAAAAATTAATTACACAAATTTGGTAAAGGATTTACACATTTTTTCTTAACTTTTCTGCGCGACTCTCTTCGTCTTCCGTCGCTAAGGTTTATAATAGGGTTCTCCCGACGGCTTTTGCCGCCCTACCGTCGAGAAGGCTGGACTCAAGGAAGATTTCTATTTTCCTTTGCCTAGTTATTTTAGTTTTGCTATTCTTTTTCGGTTGACCTTCTTGATCCCTCCCTCCTCCGGCCGTTCCTAGCAGGATGGTGGGGAATCACATTTTTGACCCAGGGTTTTTGGATGGTTCTTTGAAATCATGATCTTTTTTAGATGTTTTATCTGGTTCTTCTTCTGATGTATGCTTTCCTGAGCTCAAACCTTATACATTCTATGGTATGCCCTCTCTTTGGATCTCTGAAGAGAAAATCCTGGCACTTGCGGCTCCTTTGCAATTCGCTTTGGTTGGTTTTTTTCCTGGCCGTCGCCCTAGCCTAGATTCTATTTGAAAGTTCTTTTTCAACCTTAAGCTCAATGTCAAATTTTCCATGACTTTGCCCAACCCGTTGCATATTCTGATTAAGTTGATGAATGATTTGGATTATAGCTGAGTGTTTGGTCATAGATCTTATTTTATCAATAATTGCTGTATGAAGTTAACCAAATGGTCTCCCTTCCTTGATATTTGTGTTGAATCTCCTGTTATTCCCATTTAGATTTCATTCCCTAATTTAAGACCTCACATCATCTCTCCCTGTATCCTCCTCGCTCTTGGTTCATTGTTTGGGAATTCTTTAAAGGTTGACAATGCCACCTCCATTGGATCTCGACCATATGTAGTTCGAGTTTTGGTCAAACTTGACATTACAAAAAAAATCCGGACAAAGTGTGGCTTGGTCCTAAAAGGTTTGGGTATATTCAGCTTGTAGACATGGAGGAATTTCCTCCCTTTTGTGTTATCTGTAATTGTATTGGTCATGTTAGGGGGGATTGCAATAAGTCCTCTGTCTAAGTGAGTATTCCTACGTTTAATTCTAATCACCTCATGACTGATGGGAATGTAACTGGTGTTTTGGATAATGTTAATGATGTTGTTGCAAATTTCACTGTTTCGCCTATTAATAAGGTGCTCATTAATGGGGATATTGGTGGGGTATCTAATATTGGGGTGGAGGTTGATAGGCTTGTTGTTGGTCCGGCCGAGAAGGATATTCTGCCGTCGGTTGTTGTTATGCCTATGACTGTTTCTTGTGCTAACAATGAGAGTGTGTTGGAGGTAATAGGAACTGATGCTTGTATGACTAATTCTATTGCTTCTCCTATTGAGTCTCCCATTCCTAATTCAGATTCTGTGGAACATGTGGACTGTGAAACTTCTAGTCCTTTGGTTGGTTTGGTTTCTGTTGTGCCAAAAGAGAATGTAGATGCTACTTTTGGTTTGGATGATCAGCATCTAGCTATTGTGGGTACGTCTGTGGATAATAATGCTGAAGTTCCTAGTTCTAATGCTTCCATTGAGTTGGTATCTAATGTTGTTTCAACTGGTTGTTTGGGGCCAATTGTGAATGTCTCGTTTGTGGATGTTCCTATAACACTTATTTTTTCTAAAGAGTTGGAAAATCAATTAGTTTTCAAATTCACTATGAGTTTTGTGGATCATTCAGATTGGTTGGATGGGTCTTGCTCCTCTCCTTGCAGGGATGTCGAAGATGATTTGGTTGAGTCGGAGGATAATTTTCATGAGTATAGCTTGAATGTAAGTCGTTGTGCTCAAAAAGTCCAATTCCATGGTGCTGGCAAACGGTGTAAGCATAAATTAAAAAAGAAGTAATTGATTTTTTTGGCTTGAGTCCTTTGCTAGTACACCTCTTTGTCTTTTTTGCTCTGTTTGATGATGTGCTTCTCAATTGTGAGCTTTAATTTATGAGGCGGTCTTCTGCCCAACCATTGGATGCCCTTAGCTTGCTAGCAACCTTGATGGTTATTTCTCTAGTTCTGATGGCTGGCATTTGTTTGAGATATGAGATGATGATTGTGTTAGAATAATTAAATATAATAATTATGCGAGACGTCGCAATAATTATTTTAAGTATATATATTTAATCATATAAACTATTAAGTGGCCCACATACTTAATTAATTAATGATTTAATTATTTATGTTGAAATCCTATTGGTCAAGAAGAGAATTTGATCAATCGTTTATGGACCATTTGATCAAATAACTCCCATGAGCGGTTATTATAACTACTCCGCAGGAAATAACTACCGGTCCTCTCTCTCTCTCTCATTATGAGGGTTAATTTGCTCCATAGAGAATGAACTCAAGAAAGTGAAGAAAGTGAAGGAGAAAAGGGAGAGAAACTATAGTTCGGAATTCAACGAATTCAACATGAATCAAGGTATGTTTTCTTCCGATTAAAGTCTTGTGAAAATCATCTTGTTCAAGATCTTGTGGATTTAAGAATTGTGTAAAAAGATTTTTCGTTTCGATTTCTTTTACATAATTATGATGCGAGTTCTTGTAAGATTTAGAGAACTTGATCATGTAAATGAAGTTCTCATAAATGTATGTAAGAGAACTTAATTTAAGTTTTACAGATTGGTCTGTGCGTATTGCCTCCAATAGTTGGTCCTTGCATGGCTTCTGAATGGTTAGATGGAGGCTTGCTGTTCCTGAGACCGATTGTCGTTTACGTTGATTTGCTAGTTATAGCTTTGTATTGTTTTGGATTTTCCATGTTGATTTTCATTGTACTTTCCTTTTATTGAATGAAAAAATTGCCTTTGACTTCGATATATATATATATATATATATATATATATATAACATACAAATTAAAATGTTATATTAAAAGAATATTCATATCATACTTTTTTATAATATATATATCTCATAATGAGCAACCAAAATAAGGTAAAAGAATCAGGAAAATTAACAAGAAGATGATTTTTATATCCTATTTAAAAGAATTGAATATTATGTGAGTAAATAATAAGATTTATTCAATAAATATATAAATTATATATTTTTGCATTTGTATATCATCCTAAATAATATTCACATTCATCTTTATCTTACTTGTTTATTTAAAATTTTTTATTAATTTAAAATTAATAGAAATGAACACATTTCTATTTTTTTTATTTAATCAGTTTTACAAACTAATAACAAAAAGTAAAAAAAAAAAAAGTAAAAAAACTTTAATAATCGAATCAGACTAATAAATTTTAATTTTTTTTTATTTTATTCAAATAAAAAGCAGTTGGTATTTTCTTCGGTGAGAATAACTTTCAATTTAAAATGTTTTCTGAAGTGGCATTCCATTTATTGTGATGGTTGTGAACAAATGAAAGCTCTGGCTCGGCATTGATACCATTTTTAGCAATAGAACTATGCCTTCACCCGTTCTGTATTTTACTATTTTTAACTGTGTAGATGTATAAATCTGAATCAGAAAAAGAAAAACTACTTTCTCTTTCAATATTCATCAAAGCCTTCGCAACATGAAGAACCATATTGGCCATCGCAACGCCATGGCTTTGGTCATTGTTGCTCTGTTATTCTCGGCTCTGTTCTCCTCTCCAATTCAAGCCAGGACGAATGCAGAATTACAGTTCAAGCCAGGTTGAATATTTGATAAATTCTTTCAATTTTTTGCTGTTCATTTGAATATTTCTTTAGGCGAAGAGGCATTTATGATAAAAAATATCCATGTTTTATTCTCTTATACAGAGACGATTTCTTCCTTTGGTGCTATAAATAGAGTTGGGTTTGAAGCGATTCCTGTAGCAGTGAGAGGACAACGAAGATTTTCACCATTTGTGCCACCGTCGCCAAAACAAAATTCGCATCCGGAACCTCCAGTCAGGCCATCAGAATTTTAATAACGAGTATGTTATATGAATAAACAATAGAATCTTGTAATTCTCTATTGATTATCCACTCAACGTTCTATTGTCCTTGTTACTTGAGTAAAATTGAATAAATTTGTGGAGCCAAAAATTAGAATTTTGTGGTGCTTAATAATAATAATTTTAGGGTATGATAAGGACGTCCAAATTTAGATGAAGCACATGGCTCTTGAGCCAAGATTTGCCTTTCTCGAGCCTAGGGGTGTCAAAATGGATAGATGAGTTAGCTTCAGATCTTGATCTGAAATTGATATGATTATAATTTAATTAACCTGAGCCGACCTGTTTAACAAACATATCAAAAACTCAAACCCGAATTGCTAGAACCCGAATCGCTCGAACCCAACATGCTGACCTGTTTCAATTAGTTTTTTTTATATATAACTTATTAACTATTAAATTAAACATATTTGATAAAAAAATAAGAAGATTATACCTACAAATAAAAAAAATTAAGATAAAAAGTATTAAAGATATCTTTTTCGGGTCAAAAATGAGTTCATGGGTCAACCCGAATTCAACCAATTTAAATTTGATCCGTTTATTAAACCGATCAACCTGAATTCAAATTTTTCAGATCGAATTAACGGATCTAATCATTGTTAGACAGCCCTACTCTAAGAAATTTTTTGATGTTCACCATAGAAGGAAGGGTAATATAGTGCAAATGATTTTTTTTTTATATAATTCTTTTGAATATTATTGTTCTATTATTTTTATTTCTAACGTTACAGTTTTTTATTCCTATCATCAAAGGCTTCGTGTATGTTAATTAAGGAATCCATGCCAAATGTGAACATTTCTAGTGAGGTGGTGGTCATACGACTTTAAAAAATATTTTCTTAAAAAATGAGGGCCTATTCCATTATAATATATTAGTGAAAGGACAGTTTGGAGACTGTATGAAAATTTTTAGTTGGAATATAATAATAAAGTTAAATAAATAAAAAATTTGATGAAGCATAATATAAATAGTTCAAAATTTTAATCAGTGCTTAGCACATAAGAAGATTGAAAAGATTCAAAAAAAAAAATGTCAAGAGACATTTGGCCTAGTAGTTAACGAAAAAATTTTCACAGCTAAAGTAATCCCTCCCTAACAAATGGCCTTGGATTAGGCTTCGTTTAAGATGATTTTTTTATTGCTTCTTAAAATAAACTTTTTGTTAAAAAAATTTAATTTTTGAACTAAAACTCTATTTTAAAAAGCAATAAAAAGTTAGTTCCAAACCAAGCTTTAGGCTTCGTTTGGGGCCGCTTTCTTAATGCTTCTTAAAACAACTTTTTAGTATAAAAATTTTAATTTTTGTATTAAAAAACTATTTTTAGAATCAGTAAGAAAACTGTCCCAAATGAAGTCTTAGTTTGAGATAATTTTTTTATTATTTTGAAAGTTACTGTACAGAAAATAACTTTTTAGAATTATTGTAGAAATCAATTTTTTAGTATAATTTTTTTTTAATATAATGAAAAAACAGCGACCAAATAAAAATTATGATTACGGTAGAAAAATGAAGCTGAATATTCATGAGTGGAAATGGTTCCGAAGAATATAATTATTAATTAAAGTTGTTATTATTATTTATATATATAATATTTATTATTATAATAAATTCTCATTAATAATAATTATTGCGGGCTAGAATATACGCAGCGATAGAGTTATAATTCTACGTCTTAGTGTTGCACGGATATTCAGCTCACACACAGAGAACACAATTTTTTTTATGTGGAAAACCCGGGAAAGGGAAAAACCACGGAGCCTAGCTCAGGTAAAAAGATTCCACTAAACTTGAGTGAATTACAAATGTTGACACATCCATTGACTTAGAGGCTATCAAATTACAGTAGTTTAGAGAGTTAGACAAAGGTCTGGTGTCACTCCAACGTCAGGTGGTGGTCCGGCGGCACTCCGGTGTCAAGCGGTGGTCCGGCAGTACGTGGCACTTCAGCGTCAGGAGGCACTTCGGCTTCGGGTGTCACTTCGGCGTCAAGGAGCACTTCGGCTTCGAGTGGCACTTTGACGTCTTTTGATGGTCTAGTGGTGGTTCGACATAACTCCGGCGTCCCTTGGTGGTCCGGCGATGGTGTGGTAAAACTTCGACGGTGGTTGAAGAGGACCTAGGCAGCTGGAGCTTTCTTCCTTATCTTCCTTCTTCTCTCTTGGCTTCCATCCCCTTTCAAAAGGAAATGAGGTTCTATTGATAGAATTCTTGAGTGGCATGACTTGTAAATAAGTGGAAGATCAAGGGTAAATTGAGAGTGGTTCGAATGGACGGTCGATCTTGATTCCTACGATCATGCAACGTTTGATGGACCTTTGACTGTCTTAATGATATTAGAATTTGATGATCTTGGGCTTGTTGGATTCGCCTCACCGAGCCGCTCGATTCGACTATAAGCATGTCACGATTGAAGACCGTTTGGTAGCCCAAATTGTGGTTTGATCCTTCTAAAAGTGCTTCGAGTCTTTGATTTGTACTCATTTGGGCTCGGATTGGGTCAATTTTGGTGTCGTTGGGTTCGTGTTTCCAAGACGCTTAGTTTGACTATAAGTTAGTAGAAATCAGAGTTCAGATGGTCACAATTTTAATTTTTGAAGCTTCCAACTTGATTTCGCCTCAAGATTTGTGTTTGATCAAGATAATTTTTTGATGATGTATCAATGATATTTTAATTTATTATGTTTTCTTGTGTTGCTTTCTTATATTATCTGGAAATAGATTTGATTGTAGAAACATATTGTTCAATTTAACAAAATACAGTGTAATCATTAGGCTTATATAAGCAAATATAGACTACTAATAATTCTGTTATAGTGAATAAGGTTAAAATATTGAGTTGATAAGGAAGCTTGAAATTCTCCTTTTAAATATCCATTCATTACTCTCCCTCAACTGGGAGTAGAGCTTGAAATATCATGAACACCATTCATGTGTTAGGGGTTAGAAGTAAACCTCAAAAAGTGTCTGAGTTTGAACGGTCTTGACTTAGCCTAAAATAGTCATTTTGAGTTGAATATGACTCAAAATCAAATCATTTCAAGTCAAGCCGACTGACTCAAAATGATTTAAATTTGAGTCGACCTAAAATCAATTTTAACTAGAATTTATATAGATTTATAATTGTATATATATATATATACTTGATATGTCACTAAAAATTAACCTTGATCGGGAACGAATCTCAATGCAAATTTGAGTCGAAAACTTAAAACATTAAATCTAGGATCATCTGAACTCCAATTTAAGCAAACTTAAAGTTAAATTGAACATTTTAAGGAGACGAACCCAACGATGCCTAATTCGATCCAATCCAAGGCCAAATAGCTCCAAATCAAATGATCAAAACCTACTTAAATGCTTCGGAGCATTAATTGGAAGATCAAATAATATCCAAATATGACATTCTTATAGTCGAATCGAGCGGCTCGACGAGACGAATCCAATGAGCCGAAGATCACTCAATTCTGACATCTCTAATGCACTTAAATGCCTGATGAACGTTCTATGATCATGGGATCTAATACTAGCCGTATGTTGGAACACTCACAACATGTCCTAGATCTTCCACATATTCACTAGTCATGTCACTATCAAAAAATTATAAATAAACCATCATTCTTCACATGAGGGGGAGAGAAAGAAGAGAAAATGCTCTCAGGCTTAGAGAATTTTGAAGCTCCACCCCGGCACCACCACCGACAAATCCATGCTACCAATCCGCCGTTATTGAATCTCCCCCTGACCATTGTCGTCAAACCTCCATCTAATAGTCATTGATGGTCCTTCTGACCACTGTTGCCCGACGACGGTCGTTTCGACTACCATCGCCCGACTATAGTCCTTCCAACCATCGTTGCCTGACTACGATCCTTCCGACGACCGTCGTCCGATGATGGTCCTTTCGACCACCATCGCCTGACTACGATCCTTCTGACCATCGTAGCCTGACTACTATCTTTCATGACATTGTTGCCCGAATATTGTCCTCTGACCACTATCGCCCGATTACGATCTTTATAACAACCATTGCATGTCAAGTACAGTCCTTTTGACCATCGTCACTCGACTACGATCCTTCCGACCACCTTCGCCCGACTACACCCCTTCCGACCGCCGTCGCTCGACTACGGTCCATGCAACCACCACCGCCTTCCAACTATGGTTTTCGTCCATCGTTGCCCAGCTACAATTTTTCTGACCTCTATCGCTCGCCGACTACGATTCGTCCGACCACTGTCGCCCGTCGACTACGATCCCTTCAACCACCGTTGACTGATTATGATCCTTCCAACCTCCATCACCTGCCGACTACGTGATGAGCCTACAAACCAAATGAATAGAATAACATTCTCTTGAGAATAACTATTATGTCATTCTCCAAGTATGTAATGTGCTCTATATGATGTAAATTTGCTACATTGAGCCAACACATTCTCTTGAGAAAGGGCATCGTTTGTAATCGACTACAAGCACTAGTGGATTCATTCAAATATGGAGAATGGTCTTCTAGCTCAAGTTCTTGTGATATAATATCATAAGATCCAAAATATTTCTCTTCAACGTTTACTTATGAAGATCTAAGGGCTATAGAAAATATTACATCAATAAAGAAATTAAAAATTACAATAATTAATGACCTTCGATACAAACAACTTTAAATATGTGTCACACTCTAGCTAACTTAATTGTTGATTACATGTCTCATTGATATTCTTCTATTTTGAGGCAAGTTTTCTTGTACTGTGTGTGTAGAAATGAATAAAGGTATGTGAGTGCTAGTTAAGGTTGAGCTAAGAAAGAGATAACTAGTAAGTGTCTTAAAGTTGTCAGCGACCTTTGCTAGAACCCCAGGTTGCTTCAGAGTGGGAGGCGAGTCTGTTTTGAATTGCAGAAATGATAGGCTATGTGGTCAGCTAATTGTGGTGAGATTAGCTTGAACCCTCTTGAAAAGATATTTCACTGTATCTAATGAAACCCAATTTAGCATTACCCTTTGCCTCTGGCCACACTATGTATTGCCATTACCATGTTTTATAATATTCAATAAAAATAAAATAGTATGTATTTAAGTTATTAATATATATACATATATTAAAATATGAATAAAACTATAAAAAAGGTAAAAATAAAAAATGATCCGAAATGATTCCTACGTTAAGACTAAAATTTTGAGTTAACTTAGAATCCAGCTTTGGCTTGATTAAAGTTGTGAATCTCTTATATCTACATCTTACATAAATTTACTCAAATTTAAAATTTTTGTCATATTTAAAAGGTATAATTAAACCTAATATTAATATCTGAGGTTAAATAATTATAAAGATTTAAATAAATTTGAAAACATTAATCATTAATGGTAATAGTCTACAATTAATGGAAATATATAGTTCCAATATCAACAAAAAAACGGGGGAACGATAGCTGTAAAGGCCATACTCGTAAAATTTGAGGTGACCTTTACTTTTTCACTTTGAAGGTACGCATGTTAACTTGTTTGGCCAAAAATAGCCATGCATAGCCGAAACATTTATATATATATATTTTAAATTAGGATATTTTAATCAAAATTTCACTCATGTGCATCTGATCTAAGGGTGTTAAAATTTGATACGATCTAAAAATTCAACTCGATCTTTACCTAAATTTTTTGGGTTAGGGTTAACCCGTTTAAAGAATGGGTAGGGTTCGGGTCCCGATTTTTGACTCATTTCGAATTCCGGGTCGGGTTTGGGTCAAACCAAAAACCCAATTTTGACCCGTTGCGTGACCATCTCAAGTCGCCAGCCCGCTTGCTCGTTGCCCTCGCGGCCTTGCCGGCTTGCCCCATGCGTCTCACGTTGCCTGTTGGCTGCGGCCCTGTACAGCCGCACAGCCACAATTCGACGGACGCTCTGTCGGTCTGCCCTTGCAGACTCGCCCCTCGCGGCTCTTCCCTCACTCAGACGCTCCGTGTTGTGTGCGACCACCGCAACACACTTGCCGCACCAAGGCGACCACGCTGTGCGTGTCTAACCTAATTGGGTCGGGTCGGGTCAACCCAGAAACCCGACGGGTTGAGTGCGGTTTGCAATTTCTAACCCGTTTGCAAAAATCAGTCTAGTTCGAGTCGAGTCAAATAACAGCGAGTCAATATCGAGTTCGACTTGAACCCGACCCGCAACCGGTTTTTGACACCTATTCTAATCTTAATCTGTTGGTTGAGAGCTTTGGCTACCAATTAAGAGAACTTGAATTCGAAGCTTGCATATGCCATATGTATGAGTTTGACTAAGGCTTCGTTTGAGACAGTTTTTTTTTTAAATAACTTTTTAGTAAAAATTTTTAATTTAAAAAATAATAAGAAAGCCGTCACAAACGAAATCTTAATTGATCTAAATGTCCAAAAAAAATTCTCATAATAAATTTTATAATGATTAAATTTACCTTAAAATAGTGTAAACACAAATTTAATTTAATCCCATAAAAGAAGTTTATAGCTTTTAAAATGCAATATAATAAAAATTTTAAACAAAATTCTTAAACCCATTTTTTCTTAATAGAATTTAATCCCTTAAAAGAAGTTTATAGAATTTTTTTTGGGAATTTTTTTTTTTTGTCTTAAACAGTTGGGCGACTGGTCAACGAGAACTTCCTTATGCTTTCCGCTTCTTTTATTATTTTATTATTTTAATTTTCTTAATCTCATCTATTATTTCTAACATTGCAACCAAACTCCAACGGGCTTTGGATTCTGCGCAAGTGCGCCTCCCATTCCTCACAAAAAAACATGCGCCCACGGAAATGTCCATAGTAGCCCTCCACACCTCAAAAGAAATGAAGCATGTTAATTGATTGGGTATAATTTTTGCAATAATATTTAAAAATTATAGTACCAAAAACAACCAAAATTTTTATAAGAAAGTCTTCATAAAATTTCCTGAGAGATGAAAAAATAATATTTTGTTTGAGTTTAAATGGCCTATTAATTTAAATAGAATATTATTTTTAAATTAAAAATTGAGTCATATTCTTATTTATTATTTAAAAATTTTGAATTATCTGATCTTACAATATAAAGAATATTATGATTTTGCAATGAAATTAAATAAAACAATTTCACGCACATAAACAAATAAATCATTACGAAAATTAAATAAAATTAGAATTTATTTTGTTTGGATGTCACACTTAAAATAAGAGATGATGCCAACGAATTTGTTCCAAAAAGATTTTGATTGGGTTAAATAATTTTCCTGACAATTTTCTTAAAGGATTTAATTTGTTATAAGTATTTAAATGAAAATATTTCTCATGATATCCGGACTAATTTTATTATCTCCCTCCCCTCCTCTTTATGTACACCTAACTTCTCGTTCACGCTAGCTCTGTTAGTTTACCTTTCTTCTCAATCTACCTTCCACCAAAATGAAACCTTCCCCGCTTTCCCCTTCCCCGCCGGAAATCTCGGGGGAAGCATCCCGCCGGCCGCTGCCGGCGAAGCGGCGGAGCCGCTCTTTGCAGGAGCAAGGAACCAGAGAAACAAGCTATGATTCCATGCAAAGGAAACCAAAAGGCTACATGCTTTGCGATCGCCTGCTCATTTCCCCAGCTCTTCTACTGAAATAGAGAAAAGCTGAAGATCAGTGAAGCTTGCACTGCCGGGGAATTGAGGGTTAACGGTCCGATTTCTTTCTCCCTATCTCTCACTTTCTCTTTTCTTCTCCTTGTAGACCACCTTGTTCTTCTATCTTTCTAGTCAAACTTGTTTGTGTAAGAGACGCATTCTTTGAAATAAAGCCAAGAATGCTACTCTTACACAGATCGTGGAACCAACTTTATCTGAAGAAGTTTATGGTATTTTAGAAAGATGTTCTTAATTTTGCTGTTGAATATTCCTGCTTAATTATGGGAAGTTGAAGAGAAATGAGTGATAAAAAGGTGTTGTTTGACTTAAAGTTGTGCAGGGAATATTCAGGATTTAGTGTGAGTTGTTGGAGAATTAAACCACCCACTGATCGACTCATATAAAAAAGAGAAAATGTAGCAGTAGTAAAAAATATCAAGATTTACCGTAAAAAAATTTGGGAAAAAAACTATGGAGCCACATCACATTAAAAAATTTACTATAAAATTTGAGAGTTATAGTACAAATTTCTCTTTTGTCTCGCTCTCTTCTTGTCTCTCTTCACCTTTGCATCATTTTCAAACAAATAAATAAAGAGAAACTCACTTAAAACTACCAAGAAATGCAACCCTTCAAGAAAATGAGTAAGAAATATGCCAGCCTGCTTACTAGTTTCCTGGTGCCAGATTTAGAGGGCCGTGGCGCTCAACTCTTTGCCACCTATTTGCCAAGCCCGTGATCTAGAGCACTACAGCGTTACGCACTCTGTCTATTTTGAAACAAACTATATAGCACCCAAGTACATAACACCGCAGGGTTGCATGATTACACGAAAAAAAATAATTTAAGTGCAAAACACTCGAAACTAAATTGGGGGAGGACCCCTTAAATAACCCCAACAAACTCTATTAATAAAATTGAGATTCGAAATAACAATACAACTCAATTGATCAACACAATAAGATTCCACGTAAAAACAGGAGTTTGCACGCTTGGACCTTTAATGGCCGTCAATTAATGAATGCTTAATGAGCTTCAGCTTTCGGCTCAGTTGATTATAATTGTGGTGCTGTAGAGTAGTGTGGGGAGTGACTAGGCGGTGACATTGGAATAGCGTTAAGATAAGTATAGAAAAACGATGGAATGGTCTTGCGTTGCATTAATGGGTTGTGATTGTGACTGAACATTGCATAAGTTAGTCATAAATGAGGATTGATGCAGTAGAAGACAACTAAGCTTTTGAATCGAGAAGATGATTGGTTATTCCCTCTGAAAATTGGTTATTACCGATGATAATGCTGAGCTGATCAGGCTCTGTCAAGCTGTCTGCCGGTTTTATTATCACGATTTTATTCTATATATATATATATATATATATATATATATATATATATATATGAAGGATTTTGACTAATACACTCCCCGACTATATTGAGAGGAGTTTTGGCTCTGCTAGGGTTTTTTTCTTTCTAGCTCGCGCCCCCGCCGTTTTTTGCTCCATCGCCTCCGCGGGGAGGGGTCTTTCTTCCCCTCCCCCTCATTCCCTCATGGCTTCCCCCCCCTCCTACCTTCAAGACTTCCCCCCGCTTCCAGGCTCCTCTACCCCTTCCACATCCGGACCGTCCCTGCTCAACTTTCTCTCCAACCTAACTAACCATGACCCGGTCGCTAGCAACTTTTCTGTCTCATATATCAACCCTCCCACTCGGGTTCCTTTCTCCGCTGATGAACTGGATCTGGGTGTTCCTGATCGGCGGCTATCACTGGTTGGATACTCTGTTGGCCCCCGACCGACTTACCTCAGCTAACAGAACGCGATAAAGAAGGTTTGGACCATTAAATGTTCGGTTGATCTGTTATCTCTTAACGACGGTTTCTTTCTGTTTAAATTCTCTTCTCCGGAAGATTTTGAAGTTATTTGGACTGGTGGCCCGTGGTTTCTCTTTGGAAGGCCCTTCATCCTTCAAAAGTGGACTCCTAAGTTCAAACCGAGGAGGGAGGAATGCAACTCTATTCCTATCTGGATTAAGATCATTGATCTTCCTCTTGCTGTGTGGAACCCATTAGGAATTTCCAAAATTTCTAGCTTTGTTAGGTATCCCCTGGCTGTGGACGCTCTTACGGCAAGGAAAACTAGACTAACGTTCGCCCGGGTGTGTGTTATGGTCAGTAACGAATCTTCCTTCCCCGACGAAATTCCTATCTCCTTGGATGGAGACGACATGTTCTTAAAGGTCATCTACGATTGGAAGCCCGTCCCATGCTCCGGATGTGGATCCCTGGTGCACCCCTCCAATCTATGCCACAAAAACCCCCAACCTAAACCGCCTCCCAAAACTACTTTTAGAGGACGTAGTACTAGCCGTGCTCGTCCGCCACCGCATCCCTCAAAGGTTCCTCCTAAGGCCCCCCCCCCCCCCCCCCCCTCTTCTGTCATCTTAGCCACTGACTGTACCATCACCCCCACCAACCCCTCTACTGCAATTACCGCTCCCCCTGACGCCACCCTTCTCAATTCCTCTTCCCAAGATGACCCCATTATCTTATTGCACCACCAGCCACCCCCTCCTCCCCCTTCCCCTGTGGAGGAGAATGGTCTATTGCAAAAATCTATCCCAAACTTAAACTCCCCCCTGGATAATACTTCCTCACCTGAGCAACTTCCAGCCTCCTCCACCGAAACATCTCATTCCAATTCTTCCCCAAAGGCCCTCTGCTCCTCTTTGGACAAGAGTCGTTTTACACCCCCTGACCCTACATCCCCCAACAAATTCGCTATCCTCCAGCAGGATGATCAGCTTGACACTGCTCCTTTGGGTGCTGGATCTACCCCTCATCCGGAACCTGATGGCCACCCTGTTTCAGGACAATCCCAAAAGTCGCAACATGCTAAAACCACTAGAGCAAAAGGTGCTAAGAAAGCACACCAACCCTCAAAATTAAGATGACCCTTCCCCTTATCGGTTGCTGGAACGTTCGTGGTTTTAATTTGCCCGGTAAGGTTCTTGCTTGCAAGAACCTGATAGCCACTCATCATCTCCATATGATTTGCATTTTAGAAGCCAAAGTCTCTCCATCCTCTCTCCTTGATCCCTGGTTTGTTAACACCCACCAAGTCTTTCCTAACGAGCACAGTTGCAACAACTTCAATCTCTCCTCCCCCGGGAGGATTTGGCTTAAGTGGGACCCTTCCACTGTGTCCTTCAACCCGATTGTTTTCAATTCCCAATTCATCCACGACACTCTTCTCTTTGGAGTTTCCAGTTCTATTTTTCTTACTGTGGTTTCCGCTGCTAACACTGCTGCTGAACGATCCTCTCTATGGCATGAACTCTCGGCTTTAGCGGACACCATTTCTTCTCCTTGGATTGTGATGGGAGATTTCAACTGCTTTTGTGACCCTAAAGATAAGTCGGGGGGAGCTCCATTACACATTAGCAGATTAGGTGAGATGAATGGTTGGATGTTCCAATCGGGCACTACTAATCTCAAGTCGACTGGATTAAGATATACTTGGTGCAACGGTCGTGTGGATGACCCTATTCACATCAAACTTGATAGGATGCTTGTGAACCATTATTGGCTTGACAAATTCCCTATTTCCTTCTACAAAGTGGTTCCTCCCATCTGCTCTGACCACTCCCCTATTCTGCTTTTGCCGGGTGACTCTTCTCCTATTGTTTGCAGATTTCAATTTAAAAACTTCTGGTTGAAAATGGATGGTTTCTGGGATGCTCTCATCTCCTCCTTTGCTACTCCTTTTGTGGGTAGCCATATTTCTATTTTATATGGTAAACTTAGGATTCTCAAGTCTCATCTCAAATTGAAGAACTTGGGCAATGTGCATTCTATCAAATCTAGACTGATTGAACTGGGGCTGGATCAAAAAGCTTGTTTAGACCTCATTAACTGTAACCCGCTGGACTATCATCTCAATGCTTCTCTTAACGAGATCAATGCCAATATTGCCTCTCTACATGATGTTTGGAGCTCCTGGATCATACAACGTGCTAAAACTAAATGGCTAAAAAATGGAGAGGATGATCTGGGCTTCCTCTATGCTCGTATCAAATCCCGGGCCAACTCCTCAAAAATCACTGAAATCACCACTGCTGAGGGGCACTTTTCTTCTCCTCCTGAGATTTCTCAAGCTATTGTGAAGCATTTTAAAAGCATTTTTAACCCTCCTCAACCTGCTGTTTCTACCCAGTTCCCTGCGCTTCACGGTAGCATTATTCCTGCTCATCTGACGGACAGTCTTCTGAACCCTGTCACTGATTCTGATATTAAAGAAGTGGTCTTTGTTGGCCCTGCAAATTCTTCCCCTGGACCGGATGGTTTCACTTTTGAATTCTTTAAAGAGTCGTGGGAGCTTATTGGTTTTTATGTGACTAATGCTGTTAAAAATTTCTTCTCGGTTGGCCACTTACCCAGATGTGCTAAAGCCACCGCTATCACTCTCATTCCCAAACATCAACATGCCTCTAACATCTCCGATTACAGGCCGATCTCTTTATGCAATGTCTTTTATAAAATAATTGCCAAAATCCTTGCAAATCGCCTGCGGAGCATAATGCCACATATTATACATAACAGTCAAGCCGGGTTCATTCCCAACAGGGTCTCCACTGATAACATCCTCTTGGACAATGATATTTTAAATGAATTCAATTGCTCTTCTACCAAGAAGTTTTTCTGTGCCAAGTTGGACATCCGCAAAGTTTTCGATTCAGTTTCCTGGAGTTTTCTTTTCTCCAGGTTAAGACTCAAAGGATTCCCTGATAAGTTCATCTCCTGGATTAGGAGCTGTGTGTATGATGTTCCTTATTCTGTCTGTATTAACGGTGCCCTGGAGGGCTTCTTTACTTCCACTGCTGGCCTGCGGCAAGGTTGCCCTATATCCCCTCTTTTATTTGCTATTGTAATGGATG
Organism: Dendrobium chrysotoxum; assembly: GCA_019925795.1. Classification (NCBI taxonomy): domain Eukaryota; kingdom Viridiplantae; phylum Streptophyta; class Magnoliopsida; order Asparagales; family Orchidaceae; genus Dendrobium; species Dendrobium chrysotoxum. The sequence goes on from CM034301.1 coordinate 47,072,658, forward strand.
GTTTCTCTTGCTCCTTGGATGCTAGCCCCTTCTTGGGAATTCCCTCTAGTTCTGATTCCCTCACGCATCTTATGTATGCTGACGATGTGCTGGTGTTTGGGACTGCTTCTACTGCTAATGCTTTGGAGTTATCTATGTTTTTAATCGATTTTGCCCAGTTTTCTGGGCTCCATGTTAATAGCTCCAAGTGTAGTATCCTGTTCTCTAAGAACACTCCTACCGCTACTGACATCATTCATATTCTTGGATTCAATCCCACTGAGCACACTTTCAAATACTTGGGCCTCCCCATCTCTACCAAAAAACTGAATGCTACTCACTTCCAACCACTTCTGAGTAAAATTACTACTCTACTTGCTGGTTGGAAAGTAAAGTTTCTTTCTTTTGCAGGTCGTATTCAATTTCTGCGGTACTCAATTGCAAATACAATTGCCTACTGGATTAGGGGTGCTATCATTCCAAAAACCTGCTTTAAATTTATTGACAGATTATGTGCTAAATTTCTATACCATGGCTCTATTGATGGGAGAAAGCTTCACTTGATTGCTTGGCATAACACGTGCCTTCCCACCTGCTTTGGTGGACTTGGAATTTCTGATAACCATTCTGTTGCTTTTGGCTTTGGCTGCTCCTTCATTTGGAGAATGTATAACACTAAATCTATAGTTTTCGATTGGTTTAGGAAAAGATATGACTCACCTTGGAAACCTATCGGGCAAAAGGCCTTTAAATTCTGGAAGTTTATACACCAAATTGCTTACAAAATCAAAGATTCCATCACCTTCAATGTCAGGTCTGAGGGCAGTTTGCTTTCCATGTTCTGGGACCCTTGGGTGGGTGGGAAATTGCTTGGCGAGTTCCTCCCCCCCACTCAGGACTTACCTACGAATGTTTGTGACTACATCCTTGCGGGCTCTTGGGTTCTGCCTGCTTGTTTTCCCCTCAGGGTGAGGAATATCCTCTCTGATATCCCTTTATCTAGCTCCTCTTCTGCCCATCTTGTGTGGAATGGAATTGACAAACATAATTTTAGAACCTTCAGGATGCAGTACTTCACTGGTATGGAAAAAGTTGTTTGGTACAAATACGTTTGGCATAAGAGAGCTGCTCTTAGATATTCTTCTTACACTTGGTTATTGTTGAAGAATGGTTTAAAAACGGCTGACGTTTTAGCTAAAAGAAATATTTTTATAGATCCTATTTGTCCTCTTTGCAATCTGGAGGAGGAGAATAGCACCCACCTATTTTTTTCTTGTGATTTCTCCTTTGCGGTTATCAGTTGCCTTTTACCTGATTTGAACTGTTTCCTTTTTAGACCTTCATTATTGCAGCTCTTTGATTTTCTGGATGATATTATTACCCTCAGCAACTGGGAAAAAAACTTCTGTTTCTTTGTTATCTGCTGTGCTATTTACTTTATATGGAGGGAGCGTAATGATAGACGGTTTGGAGGACCTCTTGTCTCCATTGATGCCTTCCTCAAGAAATTACGGGCTGCCATAACTTACAAAGTTTCTAATTGGAAAAACGCAGACCTGCTGCATGCTTCTTTTCCCTCATGCTTCATATAATGCTCTTCTACCTGGCTGGGACGGTTTCTGGGACGGTTGCTGGAATGGTGTTTTCGAATTTTGGTGCTCCGTTTTTCTGGACGATGATGAGCTCTGGTCACCTCCGGATAATTCTACTCCTGATTTGCTGTGGCAATCAGGAATTTTGATTAGAATGGATTGTTTTCTTTTTGAGGCTGCTTGGACGGCCTGGATGTTTTAGCCTCTGTGGCAACCAGCAGCCTGTTGCCTGTTACCTGTCGCCGTTTTCTCTGCTGATATCTTAACTCCTCCGTGATGTAGTTTTTTGGGAGGTTGACCTGTTTCCCTGAGTCCAGTTATTTTTTCTTTCATTCTTTAGCCCATTTTCCTTTTCGGGCTGTTTTTTGTGGGTATAGTTGATTTTTATACCTTTGTTTGTCATAGAGTGTTGTAATCTTCTTCTTTAATATATGGGCCTGGCCCCTAATTTCTCCAAAAAAAAATTCTATATATATATGGATGAATAATGTTTTATTCCTATATGAAAATTGGGGTACATATTACATTATTTTTATGATTTTTTTTAAAGGAGTATGCATAATATATATTATTAACAGTAAGAATATGTAAATTTTAAAATATAAAATAGAGTAAATAAGTCAAATAAATTGGCACATTCTAAAAAATACATCAAATCATTTAATGCATTCACAATACACAAAATGATTTGGAGCATTCATTCTACAGAATGCGCTAAATCATTGATTTGACGCATTCTAAATTCGTCCCGCATGCCTCCTAATCAGTCGAGCTAAATTTTACAGAACTGTAACAATGTGCCATACTAAAGGGCGCATTCAATGGAATGCGCCATAGCATTCCATTGAATGCGACAAACTGTTATACTGTTTGACTTATTCTAACTACGCTAAATAGTTTGTTATATTTAATGGAATGCACCATTCTGTTTGGCTAATTTGGTTCTTTTTAAAAATTTTTAATACTCTACTTCTATTCTTAATTTAAATTAAACACTTGCTCCTTAAAAAAAATCCTAATTTTTATTTATTCACCTATTTAATATTTATTTAAATCTAAATTACATTAAAATATGTGCATAAAAATATATTTATTTAAAAATTAATATTAATAATATTTTTAATATGATTTAAAATATAAATAATATTTTAATAAACTTCAAATTTTAGGTAAATTCGCCTAAAAATTAATATTAAATTTAAATCATATAATTTTTAGATAATATACTGTGCATACAGTCAAACCACACTAGAAAATGCTAAGCTCGCACACAACCAGTTGTGTGGGTATGAGGGGCTGTAACGTGATCTTGTTCACTCATGTAGGGTAAGAAGCCGAACATACTGGTGCTATAATTTTTATATTAGGAAGTGCTCTATGTCAGAATATTCGTGGCAGTAATATTAGAGAGTTTAGCATTTGAGAATAGTAGTAATATTCGTGGCAGTAATTTAACACGCACATATATAAGAGAATAGTAGTAAGAGATACTAATTTTTTTAAAAGAAAAAATCATTGACCCTAAACTAATTGAAATAATTCCATTAGTATTTATTATTAGTTATAAAAAAATGTTCTTCCCCAACATTGAGGAATATATTAATATAATATATATAATTTATTTAGTGATAAAAGTTAGAAGACCTTTGTGGCATGGGAGCTATCTTTAAAAGATTAGGTGTTGTCTTACTTCTTTAAATATGAGAGACCCCAGGGACCAAGAAGTCCAACATAGTGGTGGTGTTGATGTCAGAAGTGAGAGTTTGTATCAACGGTATTGTTGCGGGTTGAAAAATTCATAGTAGTAGAGTAAAAAGGTTTCATGTCTTAGTGATATACGAAAATTGTGCACACAAACAAACAATTAAGATGATAGAGAAACATTATAATTTTTATGTGGAAAATCTTGAAAAGAGAAAAATCACGGGACCATGCCTAGTTGAAATGATTCTACTATTGTTTGAATGTGTTACAAAATCAATCCGTCCTTCAACTCAAGGACAATAAAAGTATAATATGTTGAAGATCTTGCCAAACTTTGGATGGGTATTCTTGAGCTCGATTGAATGACTGATGGCAACAGTTAGGAGAATGTTTGGTAGAGGTCTGACAACGGTTGTAGATCTGGTGATGTCCAATGCACGGGCAAAAATTCGGCAATGGACGATGATCGGGAAGAAATCCGGTGATGGACAAGGAACATGCAGAAGTATAGAGAAGGTAGCTTGTCGGGAAAAAATCTAGCAGTGGCCAACAAACAAGCATAAGTCCGCCGACGGTCGGTGGCCGGGATAAAATCCAGCATTAGCCAACGTACGGGTGAAAGTCTGGTAATAGTTGGTGGTCGGGAAGAAATCTGGCATAAGCTATAACGAACGGGAGGAAATACAGTGACGGTCAGTGTTCGATCGGGAATATATTAGGTGGTTGTTAGTCGCAAGAGAGCTCTCAAATTTTCTTCTTTATTCTCCCTCTTCTTATGTGAAGAATAAGGGCTTATTTATAATTTTTTGGGAGGGGCATGGCTTGTAAATATGAAGAAAATCAATGGCATGTTGGAAGTGTTTCATCGGATAACTGATAACGATTTCCTTGATCATAGAGCATTTATCAAGTATTTATGTACATTAATGACATCAGAATTAAGCGATCTTGGGCTCGTTGGATTCGTCTCATCGAGCCGCTTGATTCGACTATAAGCATGCCATATTCGATGATCATTTGGTCATCCAATTAATGTATTATACCTTCAAAGTATGCTTCGGACCTTTGATTTGGGCCCATTTGGGCTCAGATTGGACCAATTTTGGTGACGTTAGGTTCGTCTCGTCGAGATGCATCGTCATTATAGACAATAGCGTGTGTTGAGACTATTAGCAATGACAAGTGACGAAGACACCACTTGGTGTTGGTATGCAATAATGGTTAGAGGACAACTCTCGAGCCATAATGATAAGAGGTTCTTAGTAGAGCGATGGTGATGGTATGAATGTATTCAAGCGTAGTAGTTGTTTGTAAATTATAGCAGCATCATATTATTATAATTGATTTTGTTGCTAAATGCATAGTCCTTAAAAAAAATTATCCGCAACATTACTGTTTCAATAACCGGGGCATTTATTTTTGTAGAAACTTTTATTGACATTATCTGACAAAATGTTCTAAGATCTAAATTTGAAACTTTTAAATTTATTCTGAAATAAATATAATTAAATTATTGGTATATTATACTCATCTTAAAATAAATATAATTTTTTTAAAAATTTATGCTCCTCAAAATTTAATCAAGACATTATCACATAATTTTTTTTTTCTTTTTGATACCGTAGATTGTAGATTAAATTTTCGTGCATATATTTTAGTAGTAAAACATTCCTCCTGAAAAAGTGAAAATTCCAATCAAATAGCCTGTCCAGAACAATAAACAAAAAACCAAGTACCGTGAACCAGTTGATTGGCTCGCGAATATGTGCTCTCTTTCTCGAAAGGGAAGTGTGTAGCGAGTGAGACTGGCGAAGGATGCCGGTGATCTTGATGGCAGCGGCGGGCTGCAAAGGCTCGCCAGCTTTGGTTAGGGTTTCAGGCAGTGGATTCCCTTCCTTTCTACCCAAGGAGATGGAGAGGATTAGAGATTCGCATTGAGGGAGCTGGCCAAGAGAATACAGAGGATTCAGGTGAAGGTGTCCCGTAGCTTGATGGTTGATGAAAAAATATTCTCAAGAAAGATATGCATTAGAGTTATTAAGAAATATAATATGCTGAATTGCAAGACTTTTTCAACATCATGAATATAAATGAAAAGTTAATTTAGAATAATGGTACAACTAAGGCGAATGAGAAAGTATTTAGAGGACTTGATATTATGTACTATGTCAATCTTATTTTAAGATTCATGCATAATCCTTCTGCACAACATCTTGGAGCAGCTAAACGTATTATTCGCTACATTCGGGAGACAACTAATTATGGAATTTGGTACAAATCAATTTCTAACTTTGATTTAGTTGATTTTACTGATAGTTATTGGGCAGTTTCCAAAGAAGATAAAAAGAGCACGAGTGGATTTATATTCAATCTTGTGAAGCTGAATATATTGTCATCTTTAGAAGCTGAATATATTGTAGCTTCATTAGCAACATGTCATGCAATTTGGATGAGGCGAATATTAGAAGACTCTGAGCAACCTTAATTAAAGGCGACAGACATATTTTATGATAATAAATCGACAATATCTATGACGAAGAATCCGGGGTTTCATGGTAGATCAAAGAGAGAGAAGTTGTGGCTAAAGGAACTATTGCAATCATGTATTATTCTACTGAAGATCAAATTGCTGATGAGTTCACAAAAGCTCTCAATTTTAAAAAATTTGAGAGATTTTGATCAAATCTTGATGTAGGAATTTTGCATTAAGGGATTATATTTGTTATTAATACAAAATTAAATTTATTAGTTTAATGTTTTAAAAATTGAAACGGTTGTATTAGTGAAAGAAAGGTGTCGTTTCACTGTTATGGTTTGCTTTATTTATTTTAGTTTTGTCTAAAAAACTATTCAATTCTCTAAGAGAAGAAGTAAAAAAAAAAATGTGTACTTTTGCTTCCTCTGTTCTACTGTAATTTTCTTCTGTTTTATTTATCTTATTTCTCCAACAAATCTCCAACAGCATGTATATATTTGGGGGTCGCAACTTCTATAGTTTATACTCTATAGAATTATTATCATTCAGAAATGCAGCTCATCAAACTCAACAAACTAACCCATTTTAAACCGTTATATTCAAATTAAAGAAATAAATTACTGTTTTAACTGTAGTACTGACTGGACACTCGCTTTTTTCAAAAGAAAAAAAAAAGACAATTTTTATCTAATTTTAAACTGTCATAGAAGTGCCATGCAGAAGTTTCTCAGTACAATTATCAAAGTATGGACCTTGAAAGTGCAAGGGCATTCATTCCAACAAAAAATCTTCCTAAACCATGAATATGATATTAAAAGCAATTTTAGTTCATAATTTTCAACATCCCCTTGTGTTGTTTGGTGGAAAATAATGGCCGGGATTTCCGAGCGGCGACGGTGGTCGTTCAGCTAATCTCCCTGCAAGATTAGAGACATGGAGGCTACGCTTGAGATACAGCAGATTTAGAGAGGATATATGAGAGTATGTGCCTCTGTTAAATCTTAATAAAATTTTATATTATATATAAAATTCCATTATTTGACTTTTCTGTAATAAACAAAAGAAAAATCAGATGACTCAAGAAGCCAAAATCAAATTCCATATATAAAAAAACAGTAATAGATGAAAGAACAAACCCTGAAACTGTCAAACAGGCTAATAATAAGACTCACCTCCACTCACTACAACTCCCTGCATGACATAGAGGGATGCCACAAAAGCCAAGAAAACCAGCAAATGAACCAAGCATAACAACTCCATTGTCAAACCCTCAATGGTTGGTCTTATTTATGGCCAGCAATCCACAGAAACCTGTTAAGGTGAAAAGGACACTTGGTCCATTAATCGTTCTACTACACCTAAATATATTTTTATGCCATTATTTACTTGAGTTGGTGGATGCTTTCTATTACTTTGGAAAGTTTGGTGATGTGCAACATTCAAGTCCCATTTATTTTTGTTATATGTATATCTAGATGCTGAAGAAATTGTCTGCAAGGAAAGGATCCACATGTGCCATTTTGCTTGCTTGTTTCTCTTGACAATATCCTATATGTCAACATGGGGTGTTCATGAAAAATACAGCTTATCTCGTTGATATATATATATAATAACCTGAAGCAATGAAAGATAATTAAGAAATCATTTACATTTTCTGGAAATAATTGATAAAATCATGAACATGAACTTGCTATTGGGCCGGTGATAATGATGTTGATGCAAGCTAATTTCTCAAAGTTTAATTGAATAAGGATATTCTTTCATATATGGAGGCCATTATGCATAGCAGGCAAACATTGATAATTGACTTAGATTTTATGCTCTAACATAGCTTTCAAAAGCAGTGATTTTTAAGCCAATATTGATTCTGGGTAACTATAGCGATTTGAACAAAGAGCTTTATTGGCTAAGTAGCCACTGCTACTACAATCAACGTTTGAAATCGTTGATGTACTTGGAAAATTGCTAAATCATCACTATCAAAAAATAGGGCTATTGTAGCACAAAATTAGACTTCTCCCGACGGTTTTACCGGCCACAAATTTCACGCCTACTGCAATTGTAATGCGCTAGAATGACATTCCACGACGATTTTATGACTGCTGGAGAAGACACACTAAGTGCTACTTGTAGAATAGTGTCAAAGCTTCCTTTAGGCCCCTCAAATACACAGAAGATCCTAAACCTAGGCATTCTTCGCAGCCACGACGCTCAATCTTGTTTGCACCTTATTATACGGTTCTCCTTTTGGGGTTGAGCAATTATTGTGAAGAGGATTCCAACAGCAAACTCAAATACTAAATGGGAAAACTTCTAACCAAGCACCATGCTTCCAATATTTGGGTTATGCATAGGGATTTGCTTAAGTGTTCTTTATTCTTTAAATGAATTTCTTCTTTTTTATCCGGAAATAGGTAATCCTTAGAATCATTCAAAGGGTAAATTGATAGATGGCAAAAACCTATAAAAAAATCGTTTGACTGCTATAGTTCTATCCCTCACAGATTATTTTCCTTCAGTCATTTAATTCTATTTTATATTTTTAATAAAACGTCCTCTCCACCATTGCATTAAGTAAAGAAAAAAAAACGTCCTCTTCCTTCTCGATATGCTTATTTGGATTCCACATGTGCTTCACCACCTATCATTGAACCTTTAATTTGCAAAAGAAAAAAGAGAACCAAACTTGATTTATCAAATATTGATCCCCACAAAGACCATCGTCGACCAATTGTGCCATGATTCGTGTAAACTAGATTTCGTTTGAGACAGTTTTCTCAATGCTTTCTAAAACTATTTTTAAGTTGAAAATTTTCTTGAATAAAAAATTTTTGTACTAAAAAGTTATTTTAAAAACCAATAAAAAAGCTGTCCAAAATAAAGCCTTAAATATCAGTAAATAATGCCTATTCTTATAATGACCATGAATGAAGATTAATAAATTATAATGAAATTCGTTTCATTGTATAGTTGCTAGTAGTTCAATGCTTTATTCAGACCATCATTAAAGTCTATCGTTGAGCATTCAACACAAAACCATTCATCCATCATTTTATTTTAAACATTTGACTTCTACATTTTAATTATTGAAATTTTGAGGCAAATAATGATTCTTGAATTCTTTCATTGCTCAAAGGCTTTATAGAATAAAATTTATACTATTTTAAGTGATAAAGAAAATTTATTAACTTGTTGAAATTTATTCATGTTGCGGACTAGAATATTCGCAGTGCTAGAGTGAGTGAATTTTTCGTCTTAGCGATGCACGGATATCCAACACAGAAAAAGATAATTGAAGAGAGAGCAAAAAATACCAGAGATTTTTTTACGCGGAAAACCCGAAGAGGGAAAAACCACGGGGCCTCGCCTTGGTGAAAAGGTTCCACTAAATTTAAGTGAATTATTAAGGTTGACCCATCCCTTAACTTGAAGGCGGTGAAATTACAATAGTTTGGAGAGTTGGACGGAAGTTTAACGGCGGTTGACGGCTAGGCGGTCGTTCGACGAAGGTCGAGTGGGAGTCCGGTGGAGGTTGGCAGTTGGATAGAAATCCTGCGGCTGTATGTAGCCGGGTATAAGTTTGACGACAATCGGCGGCCAGGCGATGGTTTGACGATGATCAGGTTGGAGTCCGGTAGCGGTTAGCGGCCGAGAGAAAGTCAGGCGTCCATTTGCGGCCAGGCAGTGGTCCAACCATGGTTAGGGGGGGAGTCCGGCGGCGGTCGACAGGCAGGTGGAAGTCTGGTTGCGGTTGGCGGCTAGGCGGTGATCCGTCGATGGTCGGGTGGGAGTCCAGTGGAGGTCGGCAACCAGGTGGAATTCCAGCGGCGGTCGAGCAGTGGTCAGTTGATGGTCTGGAAAAAGTCTTGCAACGACGGTGACCGAGCAGTGGTTTGACGATGGTCGGCGGATGGGTGGATGTCCGGCGGCGGTCAGCTGCCGGGTCGAACTCTGGCTACAGTTGGCGGTCGGGCAATAGTCCGATGATGGTCAGCTGCTGGGTGGAAGTCTAGCAGCGGTCAACAGTCAGATGGAAGTCCAGCCGGGGTCGGTAGCCGGGCGGTGGTCCGGCGACGGTCGACGGAGGTTCGCCAGTGATGCTTGAGCTTTTGAAGCCTCAGAGCTCTCTCCAATTTCTAACCAAAAGTCCAAGCCCTCCTTCATGTGAGAAGTGAGTGTCTATTTATAAATTTTTGAGAATGGCATGCCCTGTAAATATGGAAAAGATTTGGGACAAATTTGAAGTGCTCCATCAGACGACCCATATTGATCCCCTCAATCTTAGAGAGTTTGTCAAGCATTTATGTGCTCAAATGACATCAGAATTAAGCGATCTTGGATTCGTCTTGTCGAGGTGCTTGATATAAGTATAACAATATTATATTTGGATATTATTTGATCATCCAATTAATACTTTGAGTCTTGCAAATGTTCTTTAGTCCCTTAATTTGGACCGATTTGAGCTCAAATTAGACCGATTTTAGTGTCGTTAGGTTCATCCCTTTGAGACATTCAGTTTGACTTTAAGTTTGCTGAAATCAAAGTTTGGATGATCCCAAATTTAATTTCGAAAGTTTTCAACTTAGCTATGTCTCGTGCATCAATTTTTGGTGACGTATCAATTCAATAACATTTGTTTAAAGTGTTGTATATCTTAGAGCATTATTTCAGATGTTTTGTTGTTTATCCGCATGATCATAATAACAAAACTTCTACAAAAGTCACTGAGTTTATTTCCTTAAAAAATGACATAAATAATTAGTTGTACTCTATTTCATAAATTTACTAATGAAATTTGAGAAAATAGCATTACTCTTATTTGACAAGAGTTCTTATTGTTTCGCTAGATGAAAATGTCCAAATGGTATGAGTTTTTGTGTGGATTTTCTTTAATTATGAGCATTGCTAATTTTCTCATATATTAAAGATCTTTCTTGTGAGCAATAAGAATAAAATTATATTGTAAAATGAATCTACACTTACATATAATTGAGCTCCTAACAAAATTGTGATTAGGAAAGATTTTTCTTGATGAATTTCTGTATGGAGTCTGCTTTCCCCTTAGAGTGCCTCTATCAAAGCAGAACAAGTAGCATATTCCAGTCCTCAATCCAAACCCGACACATCTTTTTTTTTATACGAATTGAGCTCGAACTTTTTTCAGCTGACTAAGCACCAATCCCTCTTCTTTTTGGGATATTTAGACTTATTAAAATAGATTTATATATATCACAAATTTAAGACTCAAATTTAAAATCACTTAATTAATAATTAAAACTTTCGATCAATAAATTAAGATGAGCTGTACAATCTTTCTCTGTCTCCTTGCTCGTTGCTGCCTCGTTTCTTTCTGCCCACAACTGCTTTGTTTCTCGCCTGCTCCATTCTCTGTTAAACAGGAAAGGTGGGGGCTGGGATTTTTTTTTGTTTTTTTTGGGAGAAAATTCCTACTGTGCTACATTATTACCACTGGAAGGGCAAAGCACAGAAAGCGCAGTTGTTGCTTCCCACGTAAGCTTCGCTTGTTTTTTTTTTTTTGGGAAAATTAGAGGGCAAAGAGCCCAAATTTCATTAAAGAAAATTACTTATATGTGAGAAAAATAAAACCTATAAGAAGAAAAAGAAAATCTTCCAAAATGGAAGCCACAGAAAAAAAGGTTACAGGATTAGCTGAACAAAAACGGAATAAATGAGGTGGTGGGGAGAACCAAAAGTAGGCTCAGGGTATTGCCAAGAGAGACGGACACCCCCTAGTTGCAAAGACAGAATCATAAAGTGATCACATAGACATCCAGAAGGAGACCACTGCCGTACGAAGGGGCAAAAGATGCAATATTGACATCATTGCCCACAAAAACCATCGATCAAACGGCACTAAGTAGATATCAATTAAGCATAGGAAAATGGCCTTCGAGATAGCCAAAATATTTCCATCTCCTCACTTTGAGGAGGATAGCTCATTGAATGATAAAACAAATCCTGGTAGGACTATTTCAAACATTTTCGAATCGCCTTGAGCTCCTTTCCTTCCATAAAAAGTATACTGAGCTACATATAACAAAATAGCAGAAATCCTTTTCCCAGCCAGAAAACTCATGAGAACCATCAATGAAATCAAAAGTTTGCAACAGGGTCGGCCTAAGGAGGAAGCCATCCAAAATAGGCAAAATATTGAAAATAACAGCAAACAAGAAGTCACAAGAAAGAACAAATGAAAATGAGTTTCACGACCATCAATACAAAACGAACAAGCTGGATTAATATCAATTGCTCTAACAAGAAGTAAATCTGCACTTTTTAACCTGCCTAATACTTCCATCCAGGCATAAGAAGAAAACCTTAAAGAGTGATGTTTATGCCAGATAAACTTGAACCAACCGACTTTCTCCAAATTGCCAAAGAAACTAGAGTAAAAAGTAGAGAAAGTAGGATTATGCAAGCCATCCCAAGACACAGCTGGTTGCTCACATATGGTAATACCCGAGAGCTCATAAAGAAGAAGATCCGGGAAAGAAGTGGGGAGAACCCAATGGTTGTTGTTAATATAGTTTTTAACAAAAGACAACTCAAACCGAAAGGTAGGTAGAATATCATGCATCAACTTCCCGTTACACCAATGGTCCCAAGCCATAGAAAAGTTGCAATTAGTTGAAACGTTCAAAGAAATGGAGCTATTGACCTTTTGAGCAGTAGCATAGATCTTCTTCCAGAATTGAGAAGCATTAGTTGGGGGGGTTTCCATGGGGATAAATACTTAGATTTAAACCAGGAAATAGCCAAACTATTCATAGTAAAAAACCTCCACAAAAAAGAGCAATAACTAGCATTATAAACTGCATCAATAAATGGTATGTCGAGGCCCCCCAAATATCTGGGCAGAGCAGTTTTAAACCAAGAAATTAAATGAATTTTCTTTTCAGAAATCCGACCATGGAATAAGAATCTAGAGCAGAGTCTAGAAATAACTTTACAGCATGCCTTGGGTATGCTGGATCCTCTAATCCAGTAAGCAATTGTGTTAGCAATAGTGAATTTTAAAAATTGCTCTCTATCTGTAGAAAGAAATTTGACTTTCCAACCAACAAGTAGAGTAAAAATTTTACTCAATAGTGGTTGGAAGTGAGTGGAATTGAGCCGAGAGGAGGAGATAGGAATACCCAAGTATTTGAGAAAGGAGCTCATATGAGGGATACCCAAAATATTATAGATGTAATCCGTAAATAAGACATTTTTTGAAAAGAGGATCGAGCTCTTAGAAGGGTTGATGAAAAGTGTTGACCTCATTATTCGAGATCAATATTCCCTGAATCAAATCTCTAGCACCTAGGTCTTCCTAGCCTAGCATAGACGTCGCATACATGATTTCTTTTAGGTGGATGCCTAATGATGTAGTATCGACTCGACCTCCCAATTCAACACAAATAAAGCCATTTAAAGAAAATAAAAAAATAAAATAAAATAAAATAAATTCATCAAGATTGACATTAATCGAACCTAAATTTGTTCAGATCGACACGAGTTCAACTTTCCCAAATTGTTTCGTCCTAACTTAATTAAAATCAAAATCATCTTTAGTAGAATGAAATTAATCTTTTTTAAATTATTTAAATTCTAAAATTGACATGAAATAAATTATTTTAAATTATCAAATTTGTTTCAAATTTTTTTTAAAATAATTTTCAAGCATCCGAAATAAAAAATTGACTCTTAAAACCCATATTTAGATCATGATTAATCGCAGCCGTTGATTAAAAGTTTTGGCTCCTAAATTTAAAATCAATTTAAAGAGATTAAACTTGGGTGTGGTTAGGGCAGTTCGCACGATCTCTCTCCCTATCTATTCGCAAAACCAACTCCCCCTCCCGACTCTCTGGCAACCGAACCCCCACAGCCCTCGTCTCCCTCTCTATTCGCAAGAACTGCTAGGCCCGTGCTCCCAGTTCGCTTCCTCCCTCTGCTCTCTCTCTCGCAAAAATCGAAGCCCAAGTGGAAGTCCCAAGTCCCCATCACCTCCTCTGCCCTAGCCGAAGCCAAGCCCCTCCCCGCCTGCGGGTTCTGACAGACCACCTGACCTATTAGGGTGCAGTTCTGTCAATGGAATGTTGTGCAATCTCTAGGAAAAAATCTATTTTCTAAGCCTAATTTTAAAACTGCTTCATAAATCATTTTTATGCATTCGAGTCAATTAGCATGCATTGCATTAGATACAAATTAAAAGAGTCTAAAATTTTAATTGCATTATGCTCCCAGGCATCATCTACCCTACATAAGTAAAGGGGGCAATTAGGATTTGTCTTAGATGTCGGCCCCGATTCCTCAGAACTTAAATAACATCCCTACCCATCTTTCATAAGAGACTGGACACATGGTTTTAAAGCACCTAGGTGGTTAGCTGGCTCCCCAATCCAGGCTGGGATAAGTCCAGATTTGCACTGCATTAGCTAGGTTCGGGTCACTACTTTGTAGTACCCAATTTAGTTTTAGGTTCTGAGGTAGATTGCCAAATCTTAAGTCCTCACTCTCTGGGAATATGATCCCAAATTTCTAATAAAATGTCAACTTAAATATGAAATTTTTCTCTTAAAATGTAAAGCCCAACATAGGGTAGACTGAGGTTGCCTCTGAGCTTCTCAGAATCCGGCACCTCCTACTTTTCTTCCTTTGACTCGTTAATAACTGTTCAACGTTGAGCTTTCTCCTTAAAAATTCCTACTGCTTTCCTTGTCTTCTACTTTGTAATCAAAGGGTAAGAAATCACTGCTTTAATTGAGAGTTTTCTTAGGAGTACCCCTCCTAGGATGTAATTAACTATAAGGGCTTGCCCCTATAGGGATTTGAGAACCCCAGGTTAAAATAAACCTTGTTTTATTCTCATAAAACAAGGAAAAAATCTTTGGGAACGCTGACATACTTTAAAACCTCATTTCTAATTTTAAATATATTTATAGAATATTATTATTATCCTTACAAGTAATATAATATTCTATTTGTTATATTCAATTTTAGAAATAATGACTTTTGTAAAAACCCATTCTTTCTTTCGGGTGTTTATGAAGAATGTTATGTTCGTCTTTTTTAAGATAATATAATATTCTCCTTATTACGCCTAAATAAAGGAATTGATGAATTTTTTAAAAACTATATTTTTATTTTTGAACACATTCTATAGAATTTCATGTTCATCTCTCGAGATGATATGTTATTCGTAGAATTGTGTTTGACTATAGAAATATCATTTTTCAAAACCCTATTTTGATATTGAATCCATTGCAAAATATTGTGTCAGTCTCCTGAGACTGTACTTTATTCTCAATGCAGTATTCGATTACAAAATAAGAGAACACAAAATCTACGTGGCGATATAAATTTTCCCACCAAAAAGCCCTGAAGCATTAGCAAAAATGAAAAGGGTTTTGGCTAAGTAAGAAGCATTAGCAGGAGAGGCCTCACCAAAGACCAAGACATCATCCGCATAGAGGAGATGATTAATAGACTAGCCATTAAGTTAAGGGACTAAAATGGGAGGGTTTGCATGAAGCATGCTGCAAGAAAAACCATCCATGACAATACAGAAAAGTAGCGGGGATAATGGACATCCTTGACACAGGCCCGAGGTGGAGTTGAAGAATCCATTGAGGGAGCCATTAGTACAAATAGAGAAATAAACATTGGAGATGCATCCTTTCACCCATTTAATAAATTTATCCAGAAAACCTTTCTGTCTCAATCTATGAAACAAAAAATCATGGGACACAGAATCAAAAGCCTTGAGAATATCCAACTTCGCACATAATGTATTACTTGTAGAGTTGAAGCCTTTTAGAATCTCAGAGGCTAAAATAATATTATCAGTAGAACACCGTTTATGAATAAATCCCGCCTGGCTATCATGAATAATGAGTGGCAACACTTGTTTCAGTCTATTAGCAATCAGTTTAGCCATAATCTTATACAACATATTACAGAGAGAGATTGGTATGTAGTCAGAGATGGAAGACACATGAGCTCCTTTAGGAATTAAAGTTATAACTGTGGCCTTAACACCTCTAGGTAAAAAACCAGAATTATAAAAATCCATCACAACTTTGCAGACGTGTGGGCCAATAATGTGCCAAGTTCTTTTATAGAAGGCAAAAGAGAAACCATCTGGACAAGGAGTGGAGGAATCATTCCCTTCAAAAATAACCTTTTTGATTTCTTCATAAGAGAAAGGAACTACCAAGGAGGTAGTCAGATTGGGGTGAATGCAATTCCTAGTGTGGATCGAGAAGTTATCAACATTAATCGGTTTTGGAGAGTTGAAGAAACCTTTAAAATGTTGAATGAAGCAGCATCAATGTCTTGATGAGAAGTGAGGGAGCCATTAGCATCATAAATTTCATAAAAATTATTTGAGTTCCTTCTGGCACGAATTTTGGCATACAAAAAATCAAGGTCATCTTTCCCCTGAGACAACCATCTCTCTTTAGCTCTTTGAGAGATCCAAGAAGCCCAAGAGGCTTGAAAACTGGCGAGCTACATGCTGATACCTTTAAGAGTAGCATTTAAATGATTGTCCAAAGAAGAGGTTTGAATGTTATCAAGGCAAATCTGTTGCCTGTTTTTCAACTCAAGAATTGAGTTAGAAATGAAGTTCTTTCCATAATATATTCCATCTCTGACAAAATTCGCATTATTTTATCTAAATCCAAAATAATCAAACGGATGATTTTTACTTGAAATTTGAAAATGATTTGAACAAAGCATATGCTAGGGATACAAGATATGCACTTATAGGTGAATTAAATAACTTTATTCATGATTGATACTTGTTTATTTATTCTTGTTGCATCCTAAAATATTTAAAGCGGTAGAGATATATAAAGTTTAGCATCTAAATTTTGTACAAAAATTCAACACACAGACAGATACTAGAAAGAGATGCAAGAGTTATAAGAGACATCAAAATTTTTACGTGAAAAATCTTAAAAAGTGGGAAACCACAAAGCCTGGCTGAGTTAAAATAATTCCATTAATGTTTAATTGATTACAAATGAGGCTCTTCTTTGGGGAAGACATTGGCTAAATGTAGCAAATATACATCATAATGGGCACATTACATTGTTGGAGTTGAAATAATACAATGGCATTAGAGTTGTTCTCAAGAGAATGTTGGTTTGTTCATTTGGTTGGCAAGATCGTAGTCAGGCGGCAGAGGTCGGAGGGACCATAGTCTGCCCACGATAATGGTCAGAGGGATCCTAATCATTAGGTGATGGTGGTCGAAGGGACTGCAATCGGTAGGCAATGGTGGTCAGACGGAACATATTTGGTGGGCGAAGATGGTTGGAGGGGCTATAATCGGTGGATGATGGTGGTCGGATGGACCATAGTTGACGGAGCGACGGTGGTCGGAGGAACCATAGTTGGCTGGCGACGGTGGTGGGAGGGACTATAATCGGAGGAATCGTAGTCAGCTGGCGATGGTCGTTGGAGGGACTATAGTCGACGGGTGACGGTGGGCGGAGGGACCATAATCAGTGGACGAAGGTGGTCAAAGTAGAGCGCAGTTTGCAGCCGGGTGAAGTTTCGAATGTGATAGACAGACCGACCGTGGTCCGGTGACGATCTATGGCTAGGCGGTGGTTCGACTATGGTTGTCGAACGGGTGGTGGTTTGTTGACTATCGGTGGTCGGGCAATCATCCAACGGTAGTTGAAGGAAGTTCGCTAGCGGTGCTGCTTGGGTAGAACTCTAGGATTTTTGAAGCCTCAGAGCTCTCTGCAATCTGCAGCCAAAAGGTCCCCTCATGAAGAGAGTATGGGTCTATTTATAAATTTGTGTGAGTCACAGACCCCGTAAATATGGAAATATCCAAGGTAGGTTCGGAGTACTCCATCGGATGGTTCGTATTAATTTCTCCTATCATAGAGCATTTTTAAGCATTTATGTGCCTTAATGAAGTCAGAATTTAGTGACCTTAGCTTGATGGATTCGTCTCGTCGAGCCGCTCGATTCGACAATAAGCATCCCATATTTAGAGATTATTTGGTCATCCAATTAATATTTAGAACCTTTCAAATATACTTTAGTTCCTTGATTTGGACCCATTTGTACTATGATTGGACCAATTATGATGTTGTTGGATTTGTCTCTTTGAGACATTTAGTTTGACTATAAGTTTGCTGATATTGAAGTTTGGATGGTCCCAAATTCAAATTTAAATATTTTCAATTTAAATATGCCTGAAGATCCGTGCTAGACTAGGCAATTTTCGATGACATACCAATTCTTTAGCCAAGATCTGCACTAATCACCTTTAACAAAATCTGAAATTTATTATTTTTTAATACTTATTTAATTAAGTATGTTAAATTTATAATATATTGATTGATTAATGTTCTCTGTTTTTTAGTTGATTGGTTTGTACGTTGATTTGGTATAATAATGTTTCTCAGCGTAAGCAACTTGATTATATGCTCGGATGAAAAAAATTAACGAAATTAAAAAAAAAGAGGGAATCTTATATTTAATATTCTATTTAAAAAAAAAATGCTGATAAAATTTTTGAAATTTGAATGAAAAAAATAATTGAAAAAAAAAAAATTTGAGCAAGAATCATTTACATTGTTCCAAAACTTGTTTGAGCACCACCGACGACCGCTGCCTCCAACGCCACCCTGCTGAATTCTGCCAACCACCACCGTCCGCCGCCGTCGCCGCCGCCCACCGCCACTCGCCACCGCCGCCCACCGTCAGTCGCCGCCGCCACATTACAGAACAAACATGGCCTCGTTAATTATAGTTACATTAATGAATAATGTCGGATGTCAGAGATGCAAATTGCAGGACTATAATTGGATTATAACTGTTAAGCAACGACAATCAAGCAATTACATCAAACTATCAACGCTTATTAGCTATATTAATACTAATTCGAACGCAATGTCAGAGATGCAAATTGCAGGACTATAATTAATAAAACAAAACAGAAACAAAACATGATAATGCTCCTCATCAAGCTAAGCAAAAACAAGGAATTGCAATAAATGTCTCTCGCATCTTGGGCAAAATTGAAGTGCTGTCTCAAATCTTCCAAAAATCAGAAGCAAATCCCTCAAGATATCCAACAATGAGTTCCTCAGAGAAATCCGCCAAGCATCAGCTCACACATAATTACCATAAAGAGTATTAAAAAGAAGGGACGAATCAAAGGAGAAAAGACCCTCCTCAAATCTAATTGAAGCTCAAAACCAGTTACAAAAGATAGAATACGAGACTGAACAACAAAATTATAACTCAGATAATAAAAAACTTTGCTTGCAGGACAAGAACATCCAAATAACAATGCCCAAACCAGATGATCTAGAAATCATAACAACAATCAACCCAATAACAACAACAACAACAACAACAACATCAAGCCTTTATCCCAATAAGTGAGGTCGGCTGCATGAATCTTTTTTCTCCATTATGTCATGTTAAGAATTAAATTCTCACTTAAATCTAATAAAGAAAGATCATTTCTAATATTTTTTAACTAAATCTTTTTACGTCTACCTCTATCTTTCTTAATAAAGGACAAATCTAATACATCTACCCTCCTAATAGGATCATCAGAAGGCCATCATTTTACATGACCAAACTATTTAAGACGACTCTATCTAATCTTTTCTGTCACTGGAACTTCTCCAACCTTTTCACGGATATGCTTGTTTCATATCATATCTCTATGAGTAAATCCATTCATCCACCTGAGCATCCTCATCTCAACAACATTTAACTTAATATTATGCTTCTCTTTTAATGGCCAAAGTTCTGCGTCATAAAGCATTGTAGGTCTCACCACAATCTTATAAAATTTTCCCTTAAGGAAAATAAATTGAGTTGCATTATGTGAAATATAATTAAGATATGTTAGGGAGAAAAATCTCCATTTTTCATCTTGTACTTTTCTATCTAATGTCAAATATAAATTTTTTTTAATTAGACCATGCCCATTATGCACCTTAATTTTAAAAATATGAATATTTATTTCTTTACATATATAATAAGTCATATGGGTCGCAAGAATGAAAAATCTTCTAAAAAAAGAATCAAAATAATTCAAAACATAGAGATCCACCCAAAAGAAAATTCTCCATTACAAATACATTTCTAAGAAATTCAAAGGAATTTTACAGTCAAAAAATAGATGTATGCAACTTTTTTTGTGATTTTTATATAACACATCATTTTGATTCACCAAAACCCCTCTTTAATAAACAATAAATAATTTTAAGGCCACCTTTTACAAATTTTCAAGTAAAAAAAAAAACAGAGTTAATAGCATCTCATTTAAATCACATATGCTTATGCCACAAATTTGGAAATCACTTGAAACATCTTAGAATATAATTACCTATTTATTTACAAAGTCTTTTCCCAACCAAAAGCAAGTGATGGGAGAATCATAAATAGTAATCTTGATAATTTAATCCAAATTAGAGATATTAAGACTTTCAATAATTTATTATTGAAGATTATCAATGAAATCAAATAATCTAATATGTTTATTAGAAAGGCCTGAAAATTTTTGGCACCAAATATCTCAAAGAAAGAGATCCCATCAAGCCAAGGGTTAAAAAAAAAACAAAGGATTAGTTACCATTAACACAAACCTGGGGCTCTACTCAACCATATTTCTAAAATGATAGGTAGTCTTGTGAAATTTTTTCCAAAAGCAGGAGACATTATTGGAGGATTTGATCCATAAGAAGTTTTAAAATTTACAGAATCAGTGAGTATTAGCATTATAAATTTTTCTGAAAAGTGTAACCTTAGATAAGGTATCGATGGAGGGGAGACCAAAGCCACATTCTCTAACAACGAAATGGGTAAAAATAATATAATGTAAAAGCAATCAAATAGAGCGACCTTCTATCACCATCAGATGCATACCACTGTGGGCTCCGAAAATTTCATTTATGCACTCCCGGCCTCTCCGCGCCATCAGTCTATTTTCCTTATTTGATAGTGATGACGGCAGAGAGTTTTAACAAAATTAGGTTCCGGGTGAATTTTCAGAAGGCAGATTGGGTTTTAGATAAGACACTACCCAGAGATTTCGCCCTCATTTTGTGAGGACTTTATGATCTGAGTTCTGGTTTCCTATAGGCGCAAGCCCCTATAGTTAATTACCTCTCCTGATAACAAGAGAGAACTTTCGATTAAGGCTAGTCGTTAAGGAGGTCACTTGGGTTATGAACCTTTCGTATAATAGCAACAATTTAGGGTTTGAATTTGAGATTTGAATTTATCACCATGATTTAAAAAATTATCACCACAAACTTAAAACTGGTGGTGGGGGGAATGAAGACGAGCCCGATCAAGATCCCATGGTTCCATCGTCCCGGGCTGTCATGATCCCTGGTCTACTTAGTCAGAGGAGGTAGTCGACCCAACCTGACAGAAGGCACCTTGTCGGTAGCCATGAGTTGCTTCGTCCAAGAATATCTTGTAGACCTGGGTTGATGTTTGACTAAAGGGATATATCCGAATCCACCTTAGCTGACAGAGGGCTTTATGCCTATCAAATATACCCTATGATTCATCGCTCAAGGGTTTGACGCCTTTAGCGAACATACGGGCTTTGGCCGTGATCGTAATATAATTGTGCCATTTTGCGGCAAAACCACCCGATTAGAGGGCACGTGCCACGTCCCTGCTGGCAGGAGACTATTTGAGGATGAATCTTAGCGATACACCCGACATGCATTTGCTCTTTGTGAGCTGAGGTTAATTTCAAATTTATCACCCCCGACAAACGGTTGCGGGAGGTTGATGATTTTTAGTTTTAAGTTTTTAGGTGATGTATTTCATTTTAAGAATTATTGACTTTTATTGAATTTGAGATTTGACCCCTCCGGTTGAGATTTTGTGTCAACACGGCCATCATCAGGGTGACGTTAGAGTCACTAGTATTTTCGTAGGCATTTGGGAGGTATTTTATGATTCAAGTCAGGTCAACTCTGGTCCCTTTCGTGGAGGAGGATGAGACTTGAATATTTGACCCGCGCAGCATTCTCGAATCGTTGGATTTGGGATTCAGATGTGACTCGGAGCACATGCGGGTTATAGCATTTGACCCTGCGCAGCATTCTCGAACATTTGTGTTTGTAACTTTAAAATATTGACCGGAGCACATGCAGGGGTGATTTTAAAATATTTAAATATTACCCACTTAAGGAAATGATTTTATTTAGAGAAATGCCCAAGATTTCATTTAGGGGCCTACGAACGCCTTCTGTCCGCTTGTACGCATGTTGCGGATCCGGTGGCGTTAAATCTTTCTAGATTTCAGTTATTGCATTTAGTTTGTTTTAACTCGTCTAAGCGCCACTTAGCAAAGCTTATAGAGGATATTTGCTCAATAGATATTAGGAGATCGTGCTCGTATTCGTAGGAGAATTATCTTGCTCGCTATGAATTCTCCCATTTCCCCCCGTAGGTAGACTGATTTGGTCGATACAAGCTTTTTATCCTTGCTTGTATGCTATTTGCTGTGAGCACTACGAATTTTCTGTTCCTACTTACAGGTGAATTGTAGTATATTATATTATGCCTTTGGGTTGAAGTAAATAGTTTGAAGCTCTAACCATCATAGCATAGCTTTCGGCTTCTTAGATCAACAAAATACTTTGATCATTACCCCTCCTCACATATTCATGATATGTCTCCATATGATTGAATGACGGGCATTCTTTAAGGTTTCCATATATCAAAATCATCAAGTTATTTGTGATTAATTATCAGAGAATCATAGTTTGGTACTCTTCTCAATCCCAATATCACAGGTAATCTGTAATCAGAGATTGGCAAAATGAACTCCAAATTTTCATTTCAATTTTATGTTGTCCAAGTCGAGTCTAGTTCTGAGTCCAGTTTGAGTTTAAGTCCAAAATTATTTGATCAAATTTGATTTACAATTGATTTTTAGGTTTGAATTATGTCCAAATCAATTTCTAATTTTCTGTCCAAGTCTCCTGTTGTTCACTAAAAGTTTCGGCAGCCTTCCAGCGTCCCCTCCCCGGCGCCGGGAGGTAAGGAGGGCATTTGCCCTTTCAAGTCCGCCCGGCCGGAAAGATAGTCAACGGCTGAGGGCTTTAGGGCGTTGTCGGGCCCCGGGATTGATCTTCAAAAGGTCTGATTGACGAAGATTGGTTGCAGACGATTGTCGATTGCCGGTGATTTGTTGCCGATCCATTTTTTATCATTTAATTTACAAATTAATTAATATTATAATTATTTTTTAAATTAAATAATAAATTAAGCACTTTTCAATTTTCTCCAAAATTTTGGTTAAGTCCCGGATTTTTGAGGAAATTTCAGCAGCCTTCCGGCGTCCCCTCTCCGGCGCCGGGAGGTAAGGAGGGCATTTGCCCTTTCAAGTCCACCCGGCCGGAAAGATAGTCAACGGCCGGGGCTTCAGGGCGTTGTCGGGCCCGGGAATCGGTCTTATGAGGCTTTGATTGACGACGATTGGACGCAGATCGTAGTTGTAGACGATTGGACGTAGATAATTGTTGCCGGCGATCTGTTGCGAGTTCCCTGTTTCAAAATCCTCTCATTTCTCTCTATCTCTCTCTCTCTCTCTCTCTCTCTCTCTTTTATTCTATTATATATATATAATATTAATAATATATATATAATATAATATTATATATATTATAATATAATAATAATCATATTGTAATATATGTATATGATTTAACATATATATACATATATTATATATAAAAATATATTATATATATTATAATATATTAATATTAGTTATATTAATATAACAGAGGAGGGAGGAAATGGATCGGGAGATGCCCGATCGGGCTAGGGCTGAAGGCGGAACCACGCACGGGGAAGGGCGTCGGCGGGTCCTTGGTCGGCAACGGTTTGTTTGATTGCAAAGGTTGAGCACCTGTTGGGTTCGGTCAAAGGTAGAGACGGGCGTCGGGTTGGACTTGACGGCAGCTTCAACGGGTGCAGGCTGGCGGCGGGATTCGTCCAGAGATGCGGGTGCAGGCCGGCGGCAGTCGGCTAGGGTACGTCGAGTGCAGAGGAAGAAGCACCGTCGGCGTCGGAGTCGGGTTCGGTAATGGGATTCGGCCACTGGTGGTCGGGCTGATGGCTTCACTCGTAGCAAACGACGTCTAGGTCGAACCGGGGTAGATGGAGGCTGGGGTCGGCCGGCGAGTTCGACGGGAGCAGATGGTCGGAGGTCGGAGCAAAGGATCGCAAGCAGGGAGGTTGGAGGCCGACGGCTTCGTTCGTCTGAGGTATTTTCCAAAAGTCTCATCTTGCTATCTCTTCTGGTTCTGAGAGCGTGAGAGCGGATGGGAGAGGGCTTCCGTTGTTTTGTGTCGTGAGTGGGGCGGTTGCTCCGAACGTGGGTGGCGGTTGCTCTGAACGTGGGTGGTTTTGGTCAGCTACGGGTAGTTATAGGTCAACAACCACCATCAGCCGTACTACCTAATATAAACCATTGGATTATAACAAACCCAATCAATCCTATATGTACACGTGTAAGGCACACAACACACATATAATCATATAAAGCTACAGTAGCATGTACCATGTTTGTGATCATCTTTGTTAATAGAAAAGGCATTGAAAATTTACCCTTTTTCTTTCCTTACCTTTTCTCTGCTTAGAAACAGTAGTCTGTTTACATGGTATCAAAGTCATTTCGCTCAGAGCATTGATCCTATCACATGGAGAGATCATCCTCTTCCCAAGCAGGTGAGCTGTCGATGGAGGAAGCTATAGAAGACATAACCATTCCGTCATCACTGAAGTTTCTCATCTTCAGTATTAAGACTATTGTGCCCATTCAACTGTCCAACAACGACTATCTCACATGGAAATCCCAAATCCTAAAGCTATTTCGCTCCAACAACTACGCCACATTTCTTGACAACCAAATCTCAGCCCCTCACATCTCACACAATCTCCTCTATGTTTCATATCAAACTAAAGACAATAACCTCTTTGTTATCTTCGATGCATCCGGTTTTCACATACAGGACCCGACGACCAACTCAACCTTTCTCTCGGGCACCTGCCGTGATGGTCTCTACTACCTCCCATCGACTTCATCTCACCAGTCCAGTCGTCGAGCTCTAGAAACAACTCTTCGATCCTTCCTATGCTAGCATTATCATTTAGGCCATCCACACCAAGTCATCAGCAACATATCAAAACGAAATAATCCCCTAGCTATACCGCTATCTACTCCTCTCTGTTCTACTTGTAAGGCCTCCAAAGGCCACAAACTTTCGTTCCCTAAATCTATATATCACAACTATAAAGTGTTAGAACTATTCCATACAGATGTCTGAGGATCGTCCCCAATTATCCCTACACAAGGTTTTAAATACTATTTATTATTTGTGGATGACGCTTCTCGCTTTTCGTGGGTTTTTTCCGCTCATGTATAAATCTGATGTTCCTTCTACATTTATCAAATTTCATACTACAAACGAAAAATAATTTTCATCTAAAATTAAATACCTCCACAGTGATGGAGGAATCGAATTTCTTAACAACACACTACAATCATATCTACAACTTCATGGAATTTCACACCAAATAAGCTTGCCCATACGCTGCTGAACAGAATGGCTTAGTAGAACACAAGCACCGCTATATTCTTGAGACCACTCGTATGTTACTTCACATAGCTCATCTACTATATCCCCTATGGCTCGACACTCTACTAACAGTCATATATCTTATTAACCTCATGCCATCAACCACCACCTCCAATAAATCTCCCCATCAATTACTGTACAACTCTCTACCCTCATTCAACGACTTTCGCATATTTGGCTGCGCATGTTTTCCTCTTCTCCCCCAAATAGCCAGCCACAAATTCTAACTTAAATTCCCTCCCTCGATTTTCCTGAGCTACGCCCCCAATTATAAGGGATACAAGTGCCTCGACCCATCCACATGTAAAATATCTATCTCCCGCCATGTCTCCTTTGATGAATCAACATTTCCCTTCAGCACTATTTCATCCACATCAACCAACACAACCTTGTTGACCTCTGTAACAGAACAAATAAAAGAAAAAAAAACAAAAAAAAAATGCATGAATGATTATCTGCTCTGCCGCTACCCATACCCAGATCCCGCTCAAGTCATTTCCGCCGTTTGCTACAGTGCTGCAGTCTGCAACGACGCCGAAAATGCCCATTTCTCACGTGCGTAGCTGCCCGCGCCTGCCTCTGTGTTTGCCTATAAAAGGAGAGCCAAATGGTTCTCTACCTCACTGCTTTCCCGCAAGCTTCCGCTCCGACTCCACCTCACATGAAAAGCTCTCCCGTCGCTACTCCCGATCTCAGCAAACCCCATATCCGTCAACACCTCTGCTCCATACTCTGATCTCCACCCTAGCCGAGACTTCCTCCGTTAGCCGACCACAGCCCGATCTCCATCTATCCGGCCCAAAGCTCCTTGCTCTAGAGCCTGTCGCCATTTCCTTCAGACCCGGCGCCGAACCCACGATCGTAAACCTCGCCGAGTCCAAATCTCAGCCGGTCGAACCCCTAGCCTTCTGCGACAGAGCTCCCGTCACTGCCCCCGACCCGAAGCCCCCCTCTCCATCTTTTGATTCATTCAATCCTCAGAGAGAGAGAGAGAGAGAGAAAGAAGTTTTCTCCCTATCTAGCAGCTTCCTCAGACCGCCAATCTAAAGCCCCGAGCCAAGTCTTCCCTACCCGATCTCCTCCTTATCCGTCGCCAACACCAGGAGCTGCCTCCGATTCCGCTGCCTTAGCCCGACTTGGACTCCTACCCAATTGCCTCTGCCCGACGCCTCCTATACCCAGCTTCTATACGTAATTAGGTTTAGATTTTGTTTTAGTTATCTAATGCAACTATTATAACTAATTAATATTGATTATAATTAATTACTAATTAATTATAGCTAATTAATATTAGTTATAATTAATTACTAACTAATTATACTTAATTATTAATTAATTATAATTATTATAATTAAATATTTTAATTCTATTCAATTATTATCAAATATAATTAATTATTATAATTTTATTTAATTATTTTTAAATTATATTTAATCACATTAATTTTAAAAAAAAGAGAGAGAAGAGGGGTGCTCTTCTCCTCCCTCTTCTCTCATCTCGATCCACGAGCCACCGCCGACACCGTCAGGTATAAACTTCTAAACCCTAAAACTCCGAGAGCCCGCTTTCGTCGTTGGCGGCGGACCAGAAAACCGCTTATACACGTTTTCTTAAGCGTGGTGGGATGGGACCCCGGTGCGGCGCCTACAACGAGGCGGGTAATCACCTAAAATCCCATCCTCGGCGTTCGTGTCGAGCCGGCAAATCGCCTATACACGCTTTCTTAGGCGTGGTGGGAAGGGAACCCGGTGCGACACGTACGACGAGGCGGGCAGACCCTATACACGCTTTTCTTAGCGTGGTGGGGACGATCTTAAGTACCCGTACGCAGCTCTGTACCTGCGGGGAAACAAATGCTTTTCTTTTTCAAGTACGTTGAAGACCCATACAAGCTTTCTTAAGCGTGGTGGGGGATTGAAGACTTTACACGGCCACAGTGTCCTCGAAAGAGGACATCTACCATACACGCTGTCTTAAGCGTGGTGGGAAAGGCCTAGTTTTTCGTAGTTTCCCCTAAATAGGGGGAGATGCCAGAATGCTGCCGAAATTTTGGGTGAACAGAAGACTACATTTGGACCTTATTTGGACATGCACTGTACTCAAACCTGGCTCCATTTGAACAATGATGTGAACTCAAATGAATTAAATCCAAACTTGAACCAAATATTTTAAGAACTTGGAATTCAATCTAATAACAAGGAACTTGACATACAAGACTTGAACTCCTACAAGACAACAGGGGACTTTGATTTGGACTTCAGCCATTACAAATACAAAGGACTTTGACTGGAACAATTTGAACAAACATTTGAACTTAGACTTGGACTTGTATTTTGACAATGAACAAAGAACTTGATTCAAAATTGACTCGCTTGGTTTAAACACCAACAAAGACTTTCAGCTTGACCACAGGAACCTCAAACCTGAATTTGAATTGAGCATAAAAACAATGCTCGAACTTGAACTCAACATGATTTGAATTCAAATGAGCAACAACCAGGAACTTCAACCAGACTTGAATAAATTGAACAGGAGACTTGAACATCGAACTACAAGGGACTCCGATTGAATTGAGTTTGAACTCATGAACTCGAACTTGAAATATGCACTTGTAGACATTGAACTTGAACCATACAATATCAAGTGGGATTTGAAATGAACTATACTCAATTTGAATTGAATGATCCATAAAGATTCGAGTTGGATGATGACACAAAGAATTACAATAAACTATAAAAGATTTGGACAAATTACATAGAACCAATCCCATGACAACATGAAGTTTAAACCAAGCATGAAGGAGCTCGATATCATGCTTAAAATGAAGTTATGAGCAATGGGATAACAACTCCCAACTAAGTGCAAGAGAAGTATACGCAAAACTTGTGTTGGATGAAGAGCTTGCAAATACCCCTCACTCAAGAATGATAATGAAAATTCATGCAATCAATTCACTTGAGATAATCGCTGTGATTACGAGCACGAATGAAGAATGCAATGACATGCTTATGAGTAACAGATTTAAATATGTGATGAATGGGGTAGTGTTCCAATCCATATGCTTACAATCAAGAGTATACAGTTTGCAAATGAATAGTGAGGATCCTCCATGCCAATCAAATATGCAAGCAATGGGGCTCATGTTGAACAAAACCTCAATGGTATATTCTATGGCAAACTAAAGCAAGTAGACGTTGCAAACCAAGGAAGAGCAATGATGTTCGCAATAATATACTTATGGGCAAAGTATGCTGCAACTATGATGAATCCCTAGTATAGATAAGTACTTATATGTTATGTCATTTGCAAGCAAGAATGAAGAGTTACAACATATATGAACACAAACAAAAGTGGAAGATTTGTTGAGCATACAATGGTTCATCTATGATTGAGGGAAAGTGACATGTAGTTGATGCTTGGGTGCTTTTATGGTCAACGACATCAAAACCACAAGTGGATACACACAACTTACCTACAAACGATGGTATCCCCTATAAATAAAGGAATCCAACATATGATGAATTACTGACCAAAATCAATTTGAGATAGCATGAAATAACTGCACTTTGCATACAACTGAGGTCTCCTAATTGTAGACAAATACATTGACCTGTTTGCATATAGTAAAGATTGGTTATATTGTAGGCGGAACGAGTCTCCTACGAATAAAGATACACATTCAACATCAGCTAATTTACAAATAAATACACTACTCTACCTGCGAGTTCTTACAGTAAGGATCCTGTAACATCCTTGTAGTCGACATAAGCATACTGATATGCATGTAATCAAGAGCAGAAGATCTGCAATACATACAAGTGTCCTATGAATACAGATGTATGCACCACATATCATCTATGGGTAGATACATAAAGATTTTAGTAAGAGCAGTATCTTGTAGTCAATTTCAATCCGTGAATGAATACATCTACCTACCCACCTGCATCAGTAGCGGATGTACAACAAAGACTAAAGACCACAATAAAATGCATAAAAAGTGTGACAAATATAAGTTCCTACGAGCTTCTGTAGGAAACCCGCCATACACTTAGCATTCCGTCTACGAGAATGACGTAAGGGAACCACAGTAGATAGCAAAATCTACTAGTGAAAGCAGGAGATTCGTTGGTGTACTACAATCTACCTGCGTAAATCATGCAAGTAGTGCACGACAGTCTACCTGTACAAAGCAGCGAATAACTCAGTCTAGGAGCTGCTACAATACGCCACCGGATCTGCAACATCCGTATAAGCAGACATAAGGCATTTACAAATATTCTAAAAATACCCCCGCACATGTGCACTTTAATTTGTATACACATAGGTACACGAAAGGGGCAAGTGCAGTCAAAACCTGCATGGGCCCTGGCGAGCGTGTAGTAAGAATGCACGTGACGTCTAGGGATGCTACGCGGGTCAATAAATTTGAACCCGATCCTCCTAAAGCAAGTAAATAGGAGTCGATAAGGTTCATCAAATAACTATAAAATGCCCCCCAAACACCCGCATGGGCCCCGGCGAGCATGTTGTAGAAACACATGTGACGTTTAGGGATGCTGCGCGGGTTAATAAGTGAATTCAGGTCCGAGCCCGATCATTCTGTCCAGGCAGATAGGAGTTGACACGGCTCGAACTATTAAGCAAATATATAGTCGCGGGGTCGACTGGGATATTTACTTTATAGCTCATATTAGGCCTTCAAAGCCTGTAATCAAGAGAATTCACTAACAAGGGCATAAAGCCTACGAAAATCTGATCCTCTGTTAGCAGGTAAACAGAGTTAATAAGGTTTAATTCACAAATACCAATAATCCCAATCACCCCGATGATGGCCACGTTGAATGTGAATCTCAACCGGAGGGGTCCATTCCAAATATTTCAAAATGCCTCCCAACTTTCCAAATACCCATCAAAATCCAAAACCTCAAACCCCAAATAATACCAAAATCTAAATCTCCAAAAAATAATCCCAAAATACCAAAAAAAATATTTAAAGCTGAAATCCAACCATGAAAATACTTAAAGTAAAACCCATCCATTCTCCGCAATAGTTTGCCGAGGTGGACAAATTAAAATTTACTTCAGCTCACATAAAGCTAATACCTAGTCGAAAATATCACTAGAATCCATTCTCAAACAATCTCATGCTAGCAAGGACATGGTACGAGTCCTCTAACCGGCAGTTTCGCCGCCAAATGGCACTGCAGGATAAACGGTTATGACTCGGGGACCTCTGAACCAGGTAGTCGCCGCCAAATGGCACCATTATATTGTGGTTATGACCAGAGCCCGTATGCTCCCCAATGGCACCAAATCCTTGAGATATGAATCAATAGGATATGATCGATAGGGCACAAAGCTCTCTGTTAGCTAAGGTGGATTCAAATTTGTCCCCTTAGGCAAATACCCATCCCAGGTCTACAAGGTCCCCTTGGACGAAGCAACCCATGGCTGCCGACAAGGATCCTTCTGTCAGGTTGGGTCGACTACCTCCTATGGCTAAGTAGACCAGGGACCACGATGGCCCGGGACGACGGAACCATGGGATCTTGAATGGGTCTATCATCCATTCCCCCACTATCCGCTTTAAGTGCGAGATGGTGAAAATTTCTAATTTTAAATATTAACCCTTTTTCAATCTCCAACCTTTTGAATTCCTAACCCAATGCTTCTACTATATGCCAGATGCACGTATCTATACGTATCTGATTGACGACTAGCCTTAATCGAAAGTTCTCTCTCGTTACCGGGAGGGGTAATTAACTATAGGGGCTTGCGCCTATAGGAAACCAGAACTCAGATCATAAAGTCCTCGCAAAATGAGGGCGAAATCTCTGGGTAGTGTTTAATCTACAATACTCATCTGCCTTCCCAAAATTTACCCCGGAACTTAAATCCGTTAAAACTCCCCCCGAAGAAAGCAAAAAGCGGGCGGAGGCCGGGGCCGAATTTTTGAAGCCCACAAACCTTTACCACCCAACCAAACCCCTTCCTTCTCCTACCCACCTCAATATCCTCAACTCCAGCATATGACCCACCACAATCGCCTCCACCAATCTCACCTACCTCCTCCACTCCACTAATCCCTACCTTAAACTACATATACTCAATCTCCCCCACTGCCTCAACCTCCAACAATCACCTCCACCAATCCAATGACAACCCGACTCAAATTTTGGTCATTAAAACCCCGCCAAATCCTCAACTTTCTCACTTCACTCGAGCAAGATCCCACCTCTTACACCAAAGCCTCTTAACACTCCCACTGACGAATAGCTATGACCACTGAATTCCTTGTTCTCCAAGAACAAGAAACTCTAGTTCCTCACGCTCCAATCTTAGGCTATCAATGTACATACAAAACCAAATGGAATCAAGACGGCTCTATTGCCCGTCTCAAAGCCTGTCTCGTAGCTCAGGGACACCAATAAGAATACAACCTCAATTACACTGAAACCTTCATCCCCGTTGCCAAATTTCCCTCCATCCGTGTGCTTCTAACTATAACCTCCACCAACAACTGACCCATTCATCAACTTGACATCACCAATGTGTTCCTTCACGGCTCCATTCACAAATAAATCTACAGAAACAACTGCACGGCTTTGAAGATCACTATTTTCCTAACCATGTTTGCCTTCTTCTCAAACCTCTCTACGACCTCAAACAAGCCCCTCGACAGTGGTTTCAAACCTTTCAAACCATCTTCTATCCACCGATTTCATCCACAGTACCTCCAACCCGTCGCTCTTCACCTTTTCTCACCAACAAAATCAAGTCTACCTCCTCATATACGTCGACGACATTCTTCTAACAGGAAACAATCCTACCCTACTAAACATAATCTCCTCCCTCAGTCATGCCTTCTCAATCAAAAACCTTAGCTTCCATGCCAACTTCCTCGGCATTCAGATCAGTCATCATCAAGATCACCTTCTTCTCTCAATCCATCTACACCAAAGCCATCCTCCAACAGGTTGATTTAGCCCATTGCAATCCTCTTTCCAATTTGCCCTACACTAAACCGCCATCCGACATCCCCTTTGATATTCTCTCAGGAGGTCCCCGCCTCTACCGACAAACAAACGGCACACTTCAATACATCACAATTACCCGCCCCTGACATATCCTATGCCGTCAACACTCTCTGCCAGCATATGCACAACCCACTCACTCAACACCTTCACCTTCTCAAAAGGCTTCTATGGTACCTCCAGCTTTGGTCTTCCAGTCCACAAAACTTCTCTTAACCTCGCCACTTTTCTGACACTAACTGGGCCAACAACCCATCCACCTTCCGTTCCACCTCCGGCTATTGCTCATATCTAGGACAAACACTCATTTCTTGGATAGTAAAGAAGCAACAGACAATTACTCGAACCTCCAAGGAGGTCGAATACCGTGCACTCGCTGCGACAACAGCCGGCGCCATATGACAATATCTCTGCCACTGCACTAGCGAACAACCCTGTCTTCTATGCTTGCATCAAGCATATTGAAGTCGACGCTCACTTCATTAGAGATCACATCCGCAAGCAAGACATCAAAGTGGCACCCATCTTCACTAACGACCAGTTGGTTGACATTCTCACCACATTATCTACTCATAGATATCATCTACTCATATCCAAACTCACGATTCAACCTCCACCGTGAGCTTGCAAGGGGGTAAAAGCAATCAAATGGAACGACCTTCTATCACCATCATGCATACCACCATCAGCCATACTATCTAATATAACAAACCCAATCAATCCTATGCATAAACATGTAAAACACAGCACGCATACAAACCAGTAGCATGTACCGTGTTTGTGAGCATCTCTGTTAATGAAAAAGGCATTGCAAACTTTACCCTTCTTTCCTTACCTTTTCTCTACAAAATGTTAATCTTATTTGTGATATCGTTCCCATAGGAGAAGACAGGAGAAGTTATTAGTCAAATTTGTAATTTTCTTCCAATGACTCTTGCGCAAAATCACAAATCTGAGCCAAGATCAGAGATAATTTCATATTATATAGAACGAATCTCCCAACAAACGAGACCTTCATCCCATAAACTTATTCATCATTTTAGAACAGTGAGTTTGAAATCTCACAGTGAAGAGAGAGATACCAGATAATCACAAGGTAGAGCTTTGATAAAAAAAAAAAATCCAAAGATTTCAAATAAAAGCTCTTGCGTAACAGGATTCGAAGATTTAAAGAAGCAAATGAATGATTTGTTGATGATAACAATATGCTCACTCAAAATTTCCAAAAAAATGAAATAAAAAGGCATTAAAATCCTGATTAAGAAAAAATAGGTCTCGTTTGTGTCCATTGAGTGGCAACCTATACAGAAGCCTCATACCAAACTACAACCCAAACAAAAAACTATTTACACATAGCATAACCAAAGCCCCTCACAAAAATACAAAATTTTTCGGTCAAGAAAATGATTAACAATCAGACAACGCCAATTAGTTCTTAACTCAACCACACCGAGCTGCACCCGCTGCCTCCTGATCGCCACCTAACCTGGCTAGCTCTGGCATCCACCCTTGAAGCAGATACCGACGGTTGAAACATTTGCATTGAAGGAGCGGAAAAACCTTCAGACATTTCCGACAGCATTCGCTGTAGCTCCTCCATTGTGCATTCCTCCTGTCGATAATTTTTATTTTTATTTTCACATGATAAATTTCATAACAAATTGCAACAACTTCTTATCACAGAATTTAAAATAATTACACTAATCTTACCTGCTTGCTCTTCACTTCCGCCATCAGCTGTACCATCTCCTCAACGAAATCCCAAAAACCCTTCACAAAATTTTAAAATTATGCAAATGTCAAATCTTCTCTGCTTATGTAGAATACTAGTGCAACCATCTCCGCAAGCGTTAATTAGTTTTCTCAATCCTTACCTCAACGTCCTCTACTCCTCCATCTTGTTCGCAATCATAAAGCCCGGCATCATATAGAGCTCGCCTTCTTTCGTCGGATAAAACTATTACACATCTTATGGTATTAGTAATCAAGCTTGTTAAAAGTGCAATGAATACTTGAAGAAAATGAAAAAATAATAATTGCAATTATACCTTCGTAAGCTTCTTGAATTTGCTGGAACCGCCCATTAGCCTCGTGAACCCGCTCTCTAGCGCACCGATCAGGGTGCCATTTCTGCAACCATTTCCTTTAAAAAATTAGAAACAAATCGAAAATAAAAAGTGAGGGATGGAGGGAGGAGTACCGTCCATACCATTGCAAGCATACGATAAGCTGCGCGTATCTCGGCGGCGGATGCATGACGGGAGACTCCAAGGATTGAGTAGAAGGAGGCTGTAGACCGTCCGAATCGCTGCTCTGCTGTTGCCATCGGTGGATTTGAGCCGCTACGAACGAGGCCTTTTAGGGAACTGGTGAGAACAATATATAGACGGGGAAAAACATATCTCGCGAGAAGAAAGAGGAGGCAGGAAGAAAAGAATCTGGAAAGTTCTGGAGGTGGAGGTGGCTATTCGGGAAGTTACGATTCGTTTTATAAAAATATCTACTGGCTGCGTGGGACGGGAGATTCCAGAATTTTGCTCGGAAACGTGGGCCAGTGTTAACCTCCAAATGGCTGTGGACCGTCTGATGATGCGTGGTGAATGGTGATCTGTGTATCGCCAGATTCGGCGCTTTGAGATTCGTTATGCATGGGAGATGAGAATGTTCGAGAACGAGCCAGCTGGCGAAAAGTAGTGAAAATCTGCTAACCATTAGGCCACGTCTCTATATATATTTTTTTGTTTTTAACACGCGGGAGTGATGGGACAAAAAACTTTATAAACAGCACATTTAAGCTTCGTTTAATTTTTTCTCCCTTCTTGTAAAATGTAGTTTTTTTTTTTAGAGAAAATTGGGCTTAGCCCTTATATTGAAAAGTCAACAGAAGTACAAAAATAATAGCTCTAGAGAAAAAAGAGGAGCAAGCTCGACAGAGCCAAAAATAATAATAAAAAACAAAGAGAAGAAAATCAGCAACAAAAAAAGAGAGAGATCGTGCAGGATCAAAAATAGAAAGAAGCAGCTAAGAGGAGGATCGCAATGAGCAGAAACCCTCTAAGCCAGGACTAAGGAAATTAAAATCAAATACTCATAATAAGCATCCAACATCCCCTAGTTGCCCGCAGGCCATCCAAGGGGAAGCCTGAGACAATGGCACATCATCATCCATGGCTGCAATACCCCATCAGGCAAACGAAAACTAACAACGAGCAGAGCCCGTGAATTCCCCCAGGCAGCAGATAGTTTTAAAAATAATGATTAAAAAAATAGAATTTTTTAGCTGAGAAATAAATATCAAAACGTTTTTCAAAATAATAGAAATATGAAGTTCGCTAAAAAATATTTCTATAGAAACGTCCTATTCAAATAGCGACTAAAAAATAATTTCGTCTTTCCTAAACATAAAAGAAAAAAAAAACTAAACAAACAAGGCCTTACAATGTTATATAAAAATTATTTCATCATATTTATGATTTTTTTAAAAAAATTGATTTTACATCCATCGCCAATGAATTGCCTTTTTTTTCAATAAGATGAGCATTTATCTTTGGAGAAATTATTTTTTGTGAAATCTAAATGAGAAAAACCATTCGAACATGTGAGCATATATATATATACACATAGTGAATATCAAATCAGTGTATATACTGTGTGTATACTTATAATCCGGACTGTTCTTCCCATCCGAACTCCGAACAAAATAATTTCTCTTACCTTTGACCTGCTAAATTTATTTTTGTTGGTTCCAAAAATTTTTTAGACTTAAAAATAATAATAGTAAGAAAATTATCTCAAATAAAATCTAATATTATCTAAAATTATTTTTAACTAATACTCTATAATTTTTTTAAAAAAATGAGCCTTCATATTCCCATCAAGGCTGAAACAAAAATTTGGCACTATTTTTTTATTATTTTCAAAAAAAAATATTATAAAAAAAACCGTTATAGAAAAAAGTAAAAAATTTATCCCACGTGAAGCCTACTATTTTCTAAAATTACTTTTATCTAATACTTTATTATGAAATTTTTATTGATTACTTTATTTTTATAATTTCGTAAATGTGATACTATATGAAAGATTATTTTTATAAAAAAAAAACTTGATATTTTTAAAAACTAAATGCCAGTTTACTTTATAGATTTGATCATAGTTTAAATTATCTTACCAACAAAGATAATTTAAATATATACTTTTTATTTTTTTATTTTTTATTTTCCAAATCATGATGTTACTTCTAGAATGTTTCACGCACCGCTACTCTACGAATATTCAAGTTGCATAACAAATAATAAATTAATATTAAAATTTTAAGAATTTTGATTATTTCAGAATTTAAAAAAATTCTACATTATTATATCATGGTTGTTTGTACTTAATAATAAAATAAATGGTGATTTACATATAATATTTTGAATTATCATTGAGATGTATGAAATTTAATTTAACTATTTACATATTTTAGAATTGTTAATAGAGTTTACGGGTTGACTATTGGATATAAGGAGGGATGAAATGTACTCTTCATGGATGAAGCTCTTCTAGGTGGTGACTTGTGAATTGAGTAAAGGCGAGTGGCTAAGAGGCAAGAGCAAAAGGCACAAATAGGACAAAGGAAGTCACGATAAGATATTTGCGAGACTTGTGATATATGAAGGGTAATGGAACCATTAGCAACCAACGACATGTGAAGGATATCTTGAACAATGACATGTGAAGGATGATAGGATTGATGACAAATGACGATGGAAATCGGAACGGTGATGGGAAGGTAATAGTATAAGTGTTATATTTCATTTTATTTAGATGATTTGTGAGCTATGTAGTTAAATAATGAAGTTTTTGCATTAAATATTTTGAGTGTAGGTAAATTCTAATATTTGAGTGCAATGTATGTAAATCATCCTAAAATAAAATAAGTTATTATTCTTATTCTTATTTATTATTTTTAAAACTAATATTAAAAATAAATTACAAAGAAATTTCTAAAATAATTCATATTTGAAATATAAGTTAATTCATATGACATCCAAAATACACTCATAGTATATTTTAAAGACAATACTGATACGTCATCGAAAAATTATCTTGATCGGGCACGAATCTCGAGGAAAAACTCAAGTTGGAAACTTCAAAAATTAATTCGGAGACTATTTAAACTCCGATTTCCGCAAGCTTATAGTCGAACTGAGCGTCTCGGAAATACGAATCCAACAACACCAAATTCGACTCAATCCGAGCCCAAACGAGTCCAAACCAAGTACCCGAAGCGCTGTTGGAAGCATCAAACAGCAATTTGAGTTACCAAACGGCCTCCGAGTTTGACGAGCTTATAGTCGAATCGAGCGTCTCGACGGGACGAATCCAACGAGGCCAAGATCGTAGAATTTTGATATCACTAAGACCTTCAAATGCTTGATAAACAGTTCACGATCAAGGGATTCAATATCGGCCGTTCATCCGGATCACTCCTTATTTGCCCTTGATCCCTCATCTATTTACGGGCTATGCCACTCCAGAAAAACTATAAATAGCCCCTCATTTCTCTTAAGAGAGGACCAAGCCAAGAAGAGAAGAAGAGAAGAAGAGAAGGAAGAGAAGAAGAAGAGAAGAAGAGAAGGAAGAGAAGAAGAAGAGAAGAGAAGTCTAGGAGGGAACAGCTCCTCCTCGACCACCGCCGGAACACCGTCGGAACTCCGCCGGAACACCATCGAAGCACCACCGAGAACCCGAGGGACGCCGGAGCTCTGCCCAACACGGAAGCAACATCGGAATTCTGCCCGACGCCAGAATTCTACCCGACGCCCGAGTGACGCCGGACTTCTTTCCAAGTAACGCCGGAATTCTGCTCGACACCCGAGTGACGCCGGAACTCTGCTTGGCCTTGTAACTGATACTCATTGTAATCTGATCGTCCTGAATTTAAAGGACGATTCAGCCTTGTGTATTTCAAACAACACTAGTGGAACTTTTTCAACTGGGCGTGGCCCCGTGGTTTTTTCCCTTTCCAGGATTTTCCACGTAAAAACTCTGGTGTTACTCTTTCAATTCTGTTTGTGTGCTGGATATACGTACAACGCTGAGACGGAAAATTAAAATCTATCGCCACGTATATTTGAGTCCACAACAGTTTGGCGCCGTTTGTGGGAATCTCATCCCACAACTTCAAGTATTGCTACGATGGTCAACAGGCGCAGCAGTCGCATCATTGGAGCTTCTCGCTCCAACTCCCACCAGTCCAGAAATCAGTCTATAAATCATAGAAGCCCGGTATCTACCTCTTTCTACCCCGGGGGGCAAAACGTACCTGGAGAAGGGACCTCGGGACCCTCCTTAGAAGAGAGAATTCAAAAGATGGAAGAATCTCAAAACGAGATCCTACAACTCCTGCGAGAGACTCGACAACCGACCCTAGCATCTCAGGAGGAGGTTCTTCTCCCTCGAGATCCACCACGTATTGAAGCTGTTCAAATCGAACATCTTCAAGCTGAGATTCCTCTTCCTCCACCCAGGAGGCGTTCGCAGTCACATCAAGATAACGAACTGGCTGATACAGCAAGTTCTACCCATCCTCCGCACACAGGTCGGCAATCTCTCCTTCCTCAAGGCCTCCCTGAGGAGCCAGCCCAACATCACATTGCTGAGCTCCCTCGCAATACCCTACGCCACGAATTGCGACGATTGGTTCGAGAGGAGTTCCCTACAGGAGGCGTAAGGCAACCTCTTCGTCAGTGGGACTTCCAGGAGTCGTCACCCCTGATGGAAGCCATTCTTCAACACCCTATTATGGCTGGCTTTAAGCTACCAAGCATCGAGTCCTACGATGGGACATCTGACCCATACGAGCACATCGACCATTACAGGACCATCATGCATATTCAACGAGCCTCAGACGCACTCCTTTGCCAGGTTTTCCCTGCCACTCTTAAAGGACAAGCTCGAACATGGTTCTATTCACTCCCAGCCGGAACGATCCTCACATTCGTCAAATTGGCCAAAGTATTTGTCGAACAGTTCGTAGCCAACCGAAGAATTACTAAGGATTCTTCTCATCTCTCTGGGATCCGTCAGAACGAGGGAGAAACATTAAAAGAATATTTTCAACGGTTTTCCACCGAGGCTCGACAGATTCCGGGAGTGGACCTAGAACTGCTCCGAGGGGTCTTCCTTGGAGGCCTTCGTCCTGGTTCTTTCTATTCGGCACTCATGCGGGACACAGTTCATTCATATGCTGACCTGATCCATCGTGTAGAAGCTCAGATTTCCGCTGATGAAGCCATTAATGCTCATAGAAAGCAATTTGAGCAAACAACTGGAAAGTGTAAGAACGCCCCTACAATAGAGGAATCATTTTCGCAACAAAAGAAAAATTCATCTCCTAGACCCCCAGTACCACAACGCAAGTTCCGACATGAAAAAGAGTATACGCCTCTCAATGCAACTCGAACCAACATACTAATGGCCATTCGAGATAAAGAAAATATCAAGTGGCCTAATTCTTTGAAGCCAAATGTTGGGAACCAGGAGCAATATTGCTATTTCCACCATAGTCGTGGACACATTACTGAAGCCTGCAAGCAACTCAAGGATGAGATCGAGAGGTTGATCCGACAAGGATATCTTCGATAATTCATTCAAAACTCACCTGCTAGAGATGAAACTGGTCCAACTGGGGGGCAAAATCAACAACAACAAAGACAACAGTTGAATAATATTCAAATGGTTGGCGAGATTGAATGACCATGCACTTTGTGTAGTTGTACTAGTAATACTACTTGTTAAGTGTCATCGTGTATCTCTTCTATGATAAGTAGGATGTCACTCTAATGTCCTTAGTATTTCTACCAAGTCAAATGATGTGGTTGTCCCTATATGTATATCTTATATTGTACAAGGGAACTATTGTATTGTCTTACAATAATATAATATGTTGTTCGTCCAATTCTGATATTGTCTCTTTCTTTAAAAAGAATATAAATGACAATGAAAAACTACTGACAAATATAGTCTCTTTATCCTTGATTCGAGAAATACACAATCTTTATTATGTCTCAATCACTGGATGATCAATCCCAGGGGGATTCGATCTGACCTCTTCCACACAGGTTAACGTCGTCGAGCAAAGGCTCCGACATACAACCTCGGATAGGTCTCACATCCTTGGTGGATTCTCTCGACCTCTTCCATACAGGTTAACGTCGTCGAGCAAAGGCTCCGACATACAACCTCGGATAGGTCTCACATCCTTGGTAGATTCTCTCGACCTCTCCCATACAGGTTAACGTCGTCGAGCAAAGGCTCCAACATACAACTTCGGATAGGTCATATATT
Organism: Dendrobium chrysotoxum; assembly: GCA_019925795.1. Lineage (NCBI taxonomy): Eukaryota > Viridiplantae > Streptophyta > Magnoliopsida > Asparagales > Orchidaceae > Dendrobium > Dendrobium chrysotoxum. The sequence continues at coordinate 47,113,441 of CM034301.1, forward strand.
CTTGATCGATTCTCTGGACATCTTCCGCAGAGATTCTTGGCGGGTAAAAAATCTTCGAAAGAGCATGTTGCACAATATATCAACTCATGTTTCAAAGATGCAAAAGCAAGTTTTCAGCTTCATATAAATATTATTGAAGTTATATTACAAAAGATTGTACATCTAGTTCACCTTTGCAAGAATTTAAAAGTAAAAGGTACACTGGTGACATTCATACAAGCTAGTATCATCAAGCAACAAACAACTTTAACACAGTCAAATATCCTTGGTGGATTTGAGTGACTTCTCCCTTATTGCACGTAAGCATCTCCTACAACTACTCCTTCAAAGAAAGGACATAACTGGATCATCATCAGACCTCCACTCAGTTGATAGTGTTAGTATATTGCCAAAATGTTGGCATGCCACACAACTTCGGCCCCTTGATTCAGTAATATCTGATGTTGGCACACTTCAGTATGGATGAATATTGCCTTAACACAATGCCACTGGACACCCACCATCATCGGCCCTTTGTCGGATATCTGTCGGCGGTCCTCTACTTCATCTCAACCATCATCGGATTCTTGCTCGATCGTGAACCATCATCGGCTTCTCGTTCAACTATTGATAGCAGCACCCTTGAACTCTCTCCTTCTGCTCCCCACTTGGTCGTTGACTGCTAACAGACTTCCACCCGATAGTTCATCATTGAAAAACTTCCGTTAAAATAGCATCAAAATTCTATTCGATGCTGAGCTTCCTCCCGTTGCTGAAGTTCTGCCCGTTTTAGGACTTCCGTCAGACTTTTACCCGACGCCGAGCTTCCTTCCGTTGCTGGAATTCTTCCCGGGACTTTCATCTGACTCCTGCCCGAAGTCGAGCTTCCTCCCATTGTTGGATTTTTGCCCGTCGTGGAACTTCTGCCCGCTGACGAATTTTCGTCAGAGTTCTACCCGACGCCGTACTTATTCCCGACGTCAGACTTCTGCCCGTCATCGGATGTTTGTCGGGCTTCTACCCGACACCAAAATTCTACCCGTCATGGGACGTCGTCGGATGTTTGTCGGGCTTCTACCCGACGTTGTACTTATGCCCGTCGAGGGACTTTCGTCGGACTTCTGCCCGACGACGAGCTTCTTCCCGTTGCAGGGTCTTTGCCCGTCGTCGGACTTTCGTTGGAATTTTGCCCGGGATTTTCGTCGGACTTCTGCCCGACACCGTACTTCTACCCGGCACCGGACTTCTACCCATCGTCGGACCCTCGTCGGACTTCTACCTGATGCTGAACTTCTTCCCGACGTCTGACTTCCGACCATCTTCAGACTCCCTCAAACTAACATCTCACCTCCACATGATCTCTTAAAGGAGAGAAATTCAAACTCCCATTTCGCTTCCCTTCCTAAAAAGGAGAAGCGGCTAACTTCTGCGCAAAGAGAGGGGCGCCGAGTCGAGTGGGGAAAGTCACCTACTCAAAAACGACGGAAGGCCTCAAAATGCCAGAAGCTAGAGAGGAGAAGAGAGAAATTTCTAACTCCTGTACAAGAGGAGGGGCGTTGTCTCAAGTAGGGAAAGTCACCTACTGAATAACAACGGAATGCCTCAACTGTCAGAAAGCCAGAATGAGAGAAAAAAGAGAAGAAGCCGCTAACTTCTGCGCAAGAGGAGGGGCGCCGAATCAAGTAGGAAAAGTCACCTACTTAAAAATGGCGGAAAGCCTCAGAATGCCAAAAGCTAGAAGGTCAGGAGAGGAGGAAGAAAGGAGCATTTTGTCCCCTACCCCAAGGGGTGTATTTATTGGATGAAAAAGGGAGAGAAAGAGAGGGAAAAATTGAAAAAAGAGGGGGAAAATGTTTGAAAATTGGAGGGAGGATGCTTCTAGAATAAAGTTCGAATTTTCTGAATTTTTTGGAATTTTTTCGGAATTTTTTGGGATTTTTTCGGATTTTTTGGGATTTTTTAATCCCTGTGGGCCCCACAAAAAAATTAATTAAATGGGGCAACTGCCGCGCGCTCCCGCGCGGCAGCCGCCGCTGCCGGCGGCCGGCCGGTTCGGCAGCCTACGCGTTATCGGGCTCCGATTTTGGGCCCGGACGGTCCAAATTCGACGTTTTTGGGGTCCTCGGACACGTTTTTTGACGTTCCGGACTCAATTTTGACACTTTCGGATCTCAACGGGGCCTCTGTGATCAAGTTCGAGCAAACATTTAATTTTTGGAAAGCAAATTTTTACGATTTTGCCAAAGTGAAAAGCCGACACATATATTTTTGGACTCCTGGAGCTTTGACGTCCAAAAATAGGGGGGCAACTGATACGTCATCGAAAAATTATCTTGATCGGGCACGAATCTCGAGGAAAAACTCAAGTTGGAAACTTCAAAAATTAATTCGGAGAATATTTAAACTCCGATTTCAGCAAGCTTATAGTCGAACTGAGCGTCTCGGAAATACGAATCCAACAACACCAAATTCGACTCAATCCGAGCCCAAACGAGTCCAAACCAAGTACCCGAAGCGCTATTGAAAGCATCAAACAGCAATTTGAGTTACCAAACGGCCTCCGAGTTTGACAAGCTTATAGTCGAATCGAGCGTCTCGACGAGACGAATCCAACGAGCCCAAGATCGTAGAATTTTGATATCATTAAGACCTTCAAATGCTTGATAAACGGTTCACGATCAAGGGATTCAATATCGGCCGTTCATCCGGATCACTCCTTATTTGCCCTTGATCCCTCATCTATTTACGGGCTATGCCACTCCAGAAAAACTATAAATAGCCCCTCATTTCTCTTAAGAGAGGACCAAGCCAAGAAGAGAAGAAGAGAAGAAGAGAAGGAAGAGAAGAAGAAGAGAAGAAGAGAAGGAAGAGAAGAAGAAGAGAAGAGAAGTCTAGGAAGGAACAGCTCCTCCTCGACCACCGCCGGAACACCGCCGGAACTCCGCCGGAACACCATCGAAGCACCATCGGGCACCCGAGGGACGCCGGAGCTCTGCCCAACATGGGAGCAACATCGGAATTCTGCCCGACGCCAGAATTCTACCCGACGCCCGAGTGACGCCGGACTTCTTTCCAAGTAACGTCGGAATTCTGCTCGACACCCGAGTGACGCCGGAACTCTGCTTGGCCTTGTAACTGATACTCATTGTAATCTGATCGTCCTGAATTTAAAGGACGATTCAGCCTTGTGTATTTCAAACAACACTAGTGGAACTTTTTCAACTGGGTGTGGCCCCGTGGTTTTTTCCCTTTCCAGGGTTTTCCACGTAAAAACTCTGGTGTTACTCTTTCAATTCTGTTTGTGTGCTGGATATACGTACAACGCTGAGACGGAAAATTAAAATCTATCGCCACGTATATTTGAGTCCACAACAAATACTATTCTTGAAAATATATGACTCACACATTCAAATAAGGCTCATTTGATTTTTTAGGAAATAAGTTTTGAAAAATTATAAGAATTTTACATTAAAATTTTATCCTGATGAACATAATTTAATGTCCTAAGGTTTTTAAGAAGACCGTGCACGAATGCACCTATGTAGATAAGTTGAAAGAAGTATTAAACAGATACAAGATTTCAATGTGAAAAATTCTAGAAGAAGAAATTCCAAGAGGTTTTACTCATTTGAAATAGTTTCATCTAATGTAATAAACTTTATCATGTTAGACATCTTTTGTGGTGATAATAAAAGTCTTGATGTATTAAAATTCTAATTGAGTGATAAGTGTCAGATGACGATAGAGAGCACTAGACTTTATCATTCTCTTGATAGGATAGAAAATTGGTTGAGCAGAAGGACAAGTGCTAAAAATTTATTGCTAAAGGAAATCAGAATCAATCATTGGCAAACATTTTATGATGGTTGATGAAGAATATTGAAAGTGTAGCGATGGTGAGTTGTCAATGATTTTTCTAATAGAAGAGGAGATTGGGTAATTGAGGGGATAAGTGCTTGCTGTAGGTAGTTAGCATACGTCAAAAGTTCGTTGCTAGCGCATCAAGCAACGGTTGATAGAAGAAGTCAGAAGCAAGTGACAGAGGGCAATAAGCTTGATTTTTATCCTAATAAGAGAAGAAAATGAGAGATCATCAAAGTAAAAGGCAAGTATCGAACGTCCGTGGCTGACAAACATTGGTTGTTTTGGCAATTATTAGAAGACGATGGATATAGAATGTTAGAAGTCAAACAATGATAGTTAGTTGATATGGTCATTCACCTAATAAAAAGAGGAGACCATGCAATCAATGAAAAAAGTGTCAAGTATTATCAAGTAAGAATCAGCAAAGAATATCAAAAGTCAAGTGATGGGCATAATTCATTTGGTCGTTTTCTAGTTAAAGAGAGATAATATGACCAAAAAGATTAATGTTTGACTTCAATGGCTAGAGAATGTCAAATGCTTGTTATTGACAAGTATTCGACAATTGTCTAAAAAAATATCGAAAGTCAAACTATGAAGCACTATAATAAAAAGACCTATGGGGATACTATTAATAAGAAAATTATAATTAAATATACTTATAAATTAATTTGGAGGCATTTAAAATAAAATGTTCTTACAAATTCATTTGCATCCTATTCTAATACAAAAGAAAGAATTTTATCCCACAAATGAAATTTTCCTTCTCCAATGCACTAAAACAGTTTTAAGGGGTTTTCATAAATGGAGCAACTACCAATTTTTTTCTCAAACCCTAACCTATTGAGCATTCGAAGCCTCCATCTCATCTGATGTAACACTTGGCCTCATCTCCTAACTGGGAGAAATTATTCTGTGCGGTCACCGGATGGTGTCCAGAGGTGAATCAGGAAGTGCCACGTCATTTTTAAGCGAACCAACGAAGAGAGGAAGAAGACATTGAGAGCAGAGAAGAAGAAGTATATTCAGCTTATCCAAAAAAATAAGATACATGACCTATATATAGGTATAGAGGAGGATTAAGCAACTAAACTAAATTACAAGAAGCCATAAGCAGCTGAAGTGTACAACATCCTAACAGGCCCCCTCAAATTGATCATTCAGGAACTGAATGTTTAATTTACTGCGTAGTTCTTCGAATCGAGCTGTGGCAAAGGGTTTGGTAAGAATGTCTGCAACTTGATCGATAGAGCTGATGTGAGCTATAGTAAGAGAGCCAGAGTTAATATACTAACGAATGAAATGGTAATCGATTTCAATATGTTTTGTTCTGGCGTGAAACACTGGATTGTTGGCTAGCATGATTGCGGAGGTGTTATCACAGTAGATTACCGGTGGAGATTGTTGAGTGATCTGAAGTTCCTCAACGAGGCGGCGGAGCCACAGAACATCAAAAGTGGCGGCTAAAAGTGATATATACTCTACTTTAGTTGATGATTTAGCCACGGTGACTTGCTTCTTGACATACCAGGAAATAAGGTTGTTGCCAAGAATGGTACAAAATTCGAAGATGGATTTTCTGTCTAGAGAGTTTGATGCCCAGTCCACATCAGCGTATGCTCGAAGTTGGAGATCACCGATGGTGAGAGGTAGTCCAAAATTGAGTGAGCCTTTGATGTACCGGAGCAAGCGTTTGAGAGCTTGAAAGTGAACGACTGCTGGATCGTGCATATGTTGAATGATACGATTGGCAGCGAAGGAAATGTCTGGACGTGTGATGTAAAGATACTGAAGTGAACCGGCCAGCTTATGGTAGAGATGCAGATCCTGAAATGGCTTGTCTGCGTCAAACAGTGAGGAACAATTCAGGGAGATCAGAGTAGGGGTTGGACTGCAGTCAGCAAACCCCGAATTCTAGAGTAGTTGAAGAGCATAGTGGCGCTGGTGAAGAAAGTATCCTGAAGAGGTCTTTAGGACTTGTATACCGAGAAAGGGAGAGACATTTTTAAGCTGTTTGAGTGCAAATTGGGACTGAAGTTGTTAAAGAAGTGATTGCAGCATAGCATGGTCGTTTCGTGTAAGTAAGATATCATCCACGTAAATAAGTAGGTATAGTTGTATGTGGTTGCGATGAAAAATGAGAAGTGAGGGATCAGAACGGCTAAACCCAAAGCCAAATTGTTGAAGGAAATTTGTAAGCTTTTGAAACCACCAGCGAGGCGCCTACTAGAGTCCGTATAGTGAATTATGAAGTTTGCACACGTAGTTTGGATGTTGAGCATCAGTGAATCCTGGTGGTTGACGCATATAGACATTATCGGGAAGGTCACCATGAAGAAAGGCATTGGATATATCGAGTTGGAGAATGGGCGAGTGATGGTGGAGAGCAAGAGTGAGAAGTATACGAATAGTTGACATTTTTGCCACAGGGCTAAAGGTTTCAGTGTAGTTAACTCTCAGAGTCTGATTGAATCCTTAAGCAAACAAGTGTGCTTTGTATCTATCGACTTGGCTGTTTGGAAGCATTTTAGTTTTGAACGTCCATTTGCCACCAAGAATAGGTTCGTTAGATGGTGGAGGGACGAGCGACCACGTACCTTGCCTTTGGAGGGCAAGGAACTCGTTAGACATGGCTGAGCACCAATGTGAAAATTTTGCTGCTTGAGAGTAAGTAGTGGGAGTGGGGGGAGAAGACATGGTAACCGAGAGATCAAAGATTTGTTTAGGCCTATAAATGCCAGATTTGGCTCGAGTTTGCATGGGGTGAATGGGCCTTTGAGTAGAGAACGATCTGGCAGATGATGAGGGAGGAGAGCTAGGAGTAGAGGGGATGCCACATAGGGACTTAGGCAAAGAATTTGTAACAGATATAATTGGGGTGGTAGTGGTTGAGAGAGGGGACTGAGGTGTAACAATAGGAACAGATGTGGGAGTGAGAAGAAGAGGTGAGAAAGGATCGGTTTAAGTTTTGAATGGTTGGGGTGAGGAATTGTAGATGAACTATAGGGAAAGATGTGTTCTTGAAAGACAACGTGCTCGGAAATTTGAATTTTGTTCGTGAGAGTGTTAAGACATCTATAACCCTTGTGTTATGATGAATATACGAGTAAGATGCATGCTTGAGAGCGAGGAGACATTTTATCAGAAGTATAAGGTTAAAGCCATGGAAAGCAGAGGCATCCAAAGGTACGAAGGTGTGTGTATGTGGGTGGAGTGCCATGAAGACGAATGATACAGAATTTGCTAAGAAATGGCTTTGGGTGGGAGCCGATTGATTAGATAATTCGCTGTGGAGACAACTTCGGCCCAAAATTTAATGGGAAGGTGTGAGGCATGGAGAAGGGTTCGAGTGAGTTCCAAAAGGTGTCTGTGTTTATGTTCTGCGAGGCCATTTTGCTCTGGGGTGTGAGGGAAGATAATTTGGTGAGTGATCCTTTGGGTTGAAAGGAAGGTTTTGAATTGATTACTTGTGAACTCACCTCCGCCGTCGGATCTAAAGAATTTAGGCACAGCATTGAATTGAGTTTTAACTAATGAGCAGAAATGATTAAATTTGGAGAATGTTTCATTTTTTGAATGCATGAGATAAAGCCAGGTGAATCTGGTGAAGTCGTTAATGAAAATTACATAATACGTAAAACCATTCAATGATTGTTGCGGGGCCGGGCCCCAAACGTCGGAGTGAATAAGATAAAAAGGATGTGGGGAAATGATAGCACTTTTATTAAATGAAAGTTTATGGCTTTTAGCCATATTACAAGAGGTACAAGTATAGTTTGACGTTAAAGAACCAAGATCGGTTATGTGCTGAGTTAAGTTGGAGAGAACTCTGTGATGCGGATGTCCAGATGAGCATGCCAGAGTTGAGTGGAGGAAGTAATGGCTTGGAGGGCTGTCGGTTTGCCAGGTGGGGCTAGCTGAAGTTGATAAAGCCCGTTATGTAGATGACCATGAAGAAGAGGGCGATTGTACTGTAAATTCTTAATAATGAATCCATTAGTGTCGAAGCAAATAGATACTTGGTTATCAGAAGTTAGTTTAGAAATTGAAATGAGATTATGAGTTAAGGACGGAACATGTAGCAGCTTGTGCAAGTAAAGCTTACGGGCTGAGTCAGGTAGCAGGAGAAGGCCCTGTCCGGAACTTTGAATGGGAAGAGAAGATCCATTTGCAATAGAGATCGTGTCGGCCCCTTGATAGGTTGTGGTTTGTTGAAGATTGTTGATGTCGAGTGTAAGATGAGTAGACGCACCCGAATCAAGAACCTAGTCGTTTGTAGTAGTGGGAGATTGCTGTGAGAGAAAGGCACGAGGTGACGACGGTCGACGAGGTTGTTGGTGCATACTTGAAGTTGCACTGGTGCCAACAATTAAGCGCAATGTGACCAATTTTGCCACAGATTTGGCATGTGGGGCGGTCGAATTGAGTTGAGGAGGATTGGGGGCTGGAGGGGAAGGGAGAAGGCGGGCGAGCATAAAAGTTTCGATTCTTGGAGTGGAGGGGCGGACCTTTCCCACGAGTAGAATTCGTTGGATTGACGTAGAGTGCGGTGGTATCCGGGATAGTGGAAGAATCTCTTTGCTGTTCTTGTTGGATATTAATTTCTTCGTAGCACAAGAGCGAACAAAGGGTATCAAGATCAATGGGGTTAAGTGAGGTTCGAATAGCCGTCTTGAAAGAGTTGTAGGTAGAAGGCAGGCCATTCAAGATCTAAAGAATGATGTCCTCGGTGTCAAGGTTAGAGACCGAGGCAGCAATATTGTTGACTAGAGTTTTGATTTGCATGAGGTATTGTTGCATGGAGGAATTGTGCATTTGAATGTGATGAAGTTCGTTCTTGAGTTGGATAACTTGAAAACGATTTGTGGGTTGCATTCTTCGTTCAAGAATAATCCAAACTTGATGGGCGGTGGTGGAGGAGAGTACATATGGAAGAATTGCGAGTGAGATGGTTGAGAAGAGGGTGGAGATCAGATTTCGGTCGATTAGATGCCACTTGGTGTAGTCGGAGCCGGCTGTGTCGGACGGACGGGGGATCTCGCCGGTGAGATGTCCGGCGAATCCATTCGCTAAGAAATGTTGAAGGAGCTGAATTGGCCAAATCGTGTAGTTATTAGATGTTAGATGGGTGGAGACCAAGCTCTTGAGGTTGGATATCAAGAACTTGAGCGGCATTGGAACTACGAACTCGGAGAGGTTGCCAGAGATTATAGAGGAGGAGGAGGGAGGAAGAGAGGCTGCTGATTCTTGATCTGCCATGAACGAGACCTTGCTCTAATACCATAAGCGAACCAACGAAGAGAGGAAGAAGACAACAAGAGCAGAGAGGAAGAAGTATATTCAGCTTATCCAAAGAAATAAGATACATGACCTGTATATAGGTATAGAGGAGGATTAAGCAACTAAACTAAATTACAAGAAGCCTTAAGCAGCTCACGTGTACAACGTCCTAGCAATTTTTTTGTTGTGTATCGGTGTTGTGTACCGCTATGTACTGGATGATGTGGCTCATCCTGATTCACATCTGAATCGTCCGGTGACCGCACAGAATAATTTCTAGGTGACTTCTGCCGCCTATTACAGGCTGACAACCATCCACTGTCATCACAATCATCGTAAAATTTATCATCTTAATTGAAGTTTTGGTATGATTTTCCTTCCTCTCAGAAGATAATTTGCTGCTACTATGTTCATGAAGATTTTCAACAAATCGTTTTTTGGTTTGCTATTGGGTGTTGCTTATTTATTTTTCGTTGCATTACCAATAAGGAATAGAAAAGGTTAATTTTATTTTATTTTTTTAAGATTTGATTATGACTTCGTTTCGATCATTTTTTTACTACTTTATTTTTTAAATCTCAACCATAATTTTATTTGACAACTATTATTTTACTATTTTTGAATAACTTTTGTGTTATGAAACTACTTTCTACAATAACTTTCAACTTAGCTAGGCTTTGTTTGGAAACGCTTTCTTATTGTTTTCTCTAACAACTTTTTAGCACAAAAGTTCTATGAAACAACAACAACAACAACAACAACATCAAGCCTTTATCCCACTACGTGGGGTCGGCTACATGAATCCTTTTTCTCCATTGTGTCCTATTAAAAGTCAAATTCTCGTTTAAATCTAATAAAGAAAGATCATTTCTAATATTTTCTAACCAAGTCTTTTTAGGTTTACCTCTACCTTTCTTAACATAAGTCAAATCTAAGACCTCTACTTTCCTAACCGGGTCATCGGGAGGCCGCCGTTTTACGTGACCAAACCATCTAAGGCGACTCTCTCTAATCTTATCTTCCACTGGAGCTACTCCAACCTTTTCACGAATATGCTCATTTCGTATCCTATCTCTAAGGGTAAAGCCACTCATCCACCTGAGCATCCTCATCTCTGCAACACTTAACTTAGAATTATGCTTCTCTTTTAATGGCCAACATTCAGCACCATAAAGCATTGCAGGTCTCACCACCATCTTATAGAATTTTCCCTTAAGTTTGAGGGGTACTTTTCTATCACACAATAAGCCCGATGCATTCCTCCACTTCAACCATCCAACTTGGATTCTGCTGATAATATCCCCATCTATATCACCATCACTCTGAACAATAGATCCAAGATATCTAAAACGTGTACTCTTATTAATGACTTGATCGGCCAAAGTCACAATGCCCTCGCTAGGTCTATTAGTACTAAAATTACACTCCATATATTCCGTTTTAGATCTACTCAAGCGAAAACCTTTAGACTCTAAGGTTGACCTCCACAATTCTAGTTTACCTTCAACTCCCTCTCTAGTCTTATCAACAAGAAGAATATCATCAGCAAAAAGCATACACCAAGGTACATCCTCTTGCAAATGTCTAGTGAGAACATCGATGACTAAAGCTTTATGGTACATCCTCCACAAAAGTTCTATGAAAACAGTGCAAAAATAATGGACAAAAATTATCATAAACCAAAACTTACTTTCTCTATAATTTTATAACTATCTTTATAAAAAAAGCTAAAGCCATCCCCGACCAAGTAAAGTTTTGTTTGGAACAATTTTTTTTACTTATTTTAAAGATGGTTTTTAAATTTTTTGAATTAGAAATTTTTTTACTAAAAATTATTTTAAAAAATAGTAAGAAAATTATCTCAAATGAGTTGAGTGGCATCAACAAGGAAGGAAGATCTCTTAATTGATAGCCAAAATTCCTAACTTACAGACCAAAATGAGTTGAGTGGCATCAACGAGTTCAAATACGGTGAACGATGAGTTCAAAGGCAAGGGCATCAACCTGTTAGGCAATGTGTCTAATGTTAGATGATATAAATAATTAAAATTAAATATTAAATCTATAATATATAAATCTCCTAAAAATTTTGTTAAGCCCTACTATCCAAGCAATAATCATGAACCCCTCATGAGGAAGGAAGAAAATTTTTGTTAAGCTCTACGATCTTTTGTTACTGTGCGTACATAAAAGAGAAAAAATTAAGAAAAAGTTATGTGGCTATTGATTTGAGGCCGGAGTAAAATCTGCTACCGAGAACTCCTGGACTCCGTATTAAAAAATCTCTCCGTGAGGAGGAAGCATCAAGCGCACAAGAAAACATAGTTTCACGCCCAATCCAAAATCGAGAGACCGCACAATCGCGATTCTATCTCAAACCCTAACAGCAGACGGCAATCAGCTGAACCAGATATGTCTCCTTCCTTCTTCAACCTTTTCATCTTCCTCCTCTCCTCCATATCGATCCCCACCCTAGCCTCGCATCGTCACATCATAACAATTCCTTCCACCGCTCTCCGCCCGGCGAGCTTCGCCTGGGACCCCGCCGCCCAGCACTTCGTCGTCGGCTTCTCTTCGGGCCCTATCATTTCATCCATATCCGACGCTGGCGTCGCGGAGACAATCGTCTCCGATGAACTCATCTCTTCCGTCTCGTCAATCTTCGTCGACAACCGCCGCCGCCGCCTCCTCGTCGCCATCCGCAATCCCAACACCCTCACCGCTTACGATCTCCGATCGCCTCGCCCCCACCGCCGCATCTTCTCTTCCTCCCTCGGCGCCTCCCCCGGTGGCATCGCTCTCGATCCCGCCACCGGACTCGTCTTCGTCACCGGATCGGACACTGGAGTTATCTGGAGGGTTGATTTGGAGGGCATCGTCTCAGATTTCTCCAGATCGGCGATCTACGGTGATGAGGGATTGGTTGGGGTGGCGCACGTGAGGAAGGGGTTTCTGCTCGTCGTTCAGGGGAAGATGGGTAGGGTTTTTAAGGTGGATGAGGAGAATGGAGCGGCGAAGGAGGTCATCGGAAGGAATGGAACTCCAGCACTGGAGGCACAGGGGGTCGCGGTGATGGCCGATGGGACTGCGGTGATCGCAGGCGGGAGGGCAGTGAGGATGCTGCAGAGTAGAGACGGTTGGGCGGAAACGGCAATAACGGGAGAAGTGAAGGTGGAGGAAGGGAAGAAGTTTAAGGCGGTGACAGTGAGAGAGGGGAAAAGGGCATACGTTTTGGTGACGCCGGAGAAGGAAGAGGAGGGAGACAATTTGCGTAGTAGAATTGAGGAGGTGGAGTGGGAAGAGGAAGGAGATTTATTATGGTTGATGGTTCTTGTTGGTTTCGGCTTGGCTTATTTTTTATACTGGAGGTTTCAGATGAGGCAATTGGTTTCCAACATGAACAAGAAGCGCGCTTAGGAAGAAGAAAGCTGAAGGAGGAGATAGGAAAGGTGTACACTACGTAATTGCGATCAGTTGCACACTTTTTTTTCTTGGTAACGAATGAATTTTCTTTTCCTGCAAGTTTATTGTAGATTTGTGGCCTTGTTAGCTGGAATTTACGTTTAATTTAAGCTGCAAACGGCATTAATACATCTTACTTTGATGGTTTATTTGAGGGGGATTTACATAGAGTGTACTTAACTCTTTCTTTGATATATTTAACATATAAATTTCACGACGCTTTAATAAAAATAATGAAAACTTGAATGGCGAAGAGGAAGTTACGGTGGAATTTCATTTGGAAGATGCTTCGACTGTCATCCCTCTCGTTCCTCCATGGGGATGGAGCTTCCACTACTAGCCATGATCGGAGCGATGGGATTTTATTGAGAAAGGGCATCGACGAGATCGGCAACATAGGAAGGTGTCAACAGGACCGGCGGTGTGTGACGGTGGTAATAAGATCAGCGGCGTGCCAAAACTCAACTGCGAAGATGTAGCAATGGGATCTCAATGGCATGCATTGAATTTAAAATTTTGGGATTCTAACTCGGGCACAAAATGGAAAGGAATCACGAAGAAAGCCAGCAGCACCGACCAGCAAACCCAAAATAATTGAAAATAATAGCTGCCTAATAAAGTAGAAATTATTACGTGCGGAGTCCGGACGTAGCTCTACGGACGGGCTTTCAATTAAATGAAAACATGTACATTTTTTTTCTAGCGTGATCCGATGACCCTGCCCACCCAAAGTGTGTATAAAGTCTTCTTGTGTACATTGTGTGTGTACAAGAGAGCCGGGTCAACGAGTCATGTTAGAGCTACGTATCTTCATTTAATTAAAGTCAAGATATAGAGTTACGTTCGGACTACGCACTTAATAAAAGGTCTTCCAAAAGAGAAAGCCAGTATTCCAGCACCCCATGGTTGTCGAAGGCCATCTAAGTGATGTGTGCCAAATATAACCAAGTTTTAGAAATTCATCAATAACTGATGCATCCTGGAATATTTGCGGTGGTAGAGAAATATAAAATTTAACGTCTTAGCTTTATACGAAGGTCTAGCACGCAAACATATAAGAGATACCAGAGTTTTTACGTGAAAACCCACGGGGCCTAGCCTAATTTGAATGAATTCACTAGTGATTGCAGTTGATTACAAATGAGGTCCTTCATTGGGGGGAAGGCCTTAGCTCGATGTAGTAAATATATATCATATATAATGCATCACATGGTGGGAATTGGAAGAATCAATGCTGACATGTTTGTTTGGTTGGAAGGACCATAGTCGGTGAATGATACAACCTGGAAGGACTGTAGTCGATGGGCAATGGAGGTTAGAAAGACTGTAGTCGGGCAACGGTGGTCGGAAGGACTGTAGTCGTCGGGCGAAGGAGGTCGAAAAGACCATAGTCGAGCGACAGTGGTCAAAAGGACCATAGTCATTGGGCGACGGTGGTCAGAAGGATCGTAGTCATCGGGCGAAGGAGGTCGAAAAGACCATAGTCGGGCGACGGTGGTCAGAAGGACCATATTCGTCAGGCGACGGTGGTCGAAAGGACCATAGTCGAAGGGTGACAATTGTTAGAAAGACCATTGTCTAGCGACGGAGGTCGTAAGGACCGTAGTCAACGATGTTGGTCGGAGAGGCCATAGTTAGCGACGATCAATGGGCGGGAGGGAGTCCGGCGACAGTTGGTGGTCTTGCGGAAGTCTGACGAAGATGGGTGGCTGAGCATAAATCCGACGACAATTGGTGGCGAGCGAAGTCCAGTGATAGTCGGTGGTTGGAAGTTCTGTGACAGTCTGTGGCCAGGCGTAAGTCCCGTGACAGTTGGTGGTCGGGCGGAAGTCCGTTGACAATTGGTGGTTGGGAGGAACTCCGGCGACGGTCGGTGGCCGGCAGTGGTCGAGAGGAGCTTGGTGGCAAGAGAGATCTCAAATTTCTCTTCCTACCCTTCTCCCTATTCCTCCCTCTCTCAATGAAAAATGAGGGGTTTATTTATAGTTTTCTGAGAGTGGCATGACCAGTAAATATGGAGAAGATCAAGGGCACGTTGGGAGTGGTTCGAATGCACGACCGATATTGATTCCCTTGATCATACACCGTTCATCGAGCATTTGAATGCCTCACTAATGTTAGAATTTGGCGAGCTTGGGCTCGATGGATTCGTCTCGTCGAGCCACTTGATTCGACTATAAGCATGTCATATTTGGAATTTATCTGTTTGTCCAATTTATGCTTTGAAGCTTCCAAACATGCTTCGGGTCCTCAATTTGGTTCCATTTGAACTTGGACTCGGATTGGATCGAATTTGGTGTTGTTGGGTTCATCTCTTCGAGACATTCAATTCGACTAAAAGTTTGCTGAAATCGAAGTTTGGATGGCCCCGTATTTAATTTTAGAAGTTTCTAATGCAAATTTGCCTTGAGATTCGTACTCGATCAAGAAAATTTTTTGATTATACATCAGATAACAAATTATTATGGGAGGTAAAAAATAGAGAGCACACAGATTTTGGAAGAAATCAGAACTCAAATGTTACTGTATTCTTTCCCTTGGTGCAGCCATCCAAGAAGAACTAGTGGTGGAGCTTGGTTAAGAGCAAGACTCAAATTCAAGATCCATCTTCCTCTAAGATAATTCACAACACATCAAAAGTTTAATAGATAGTGCCAGAGACATCCAGAAGTTTAATAGCCAGGATTGCAAGAGTAAGCAGAAGCAACTAACAGTAGTAACCTACCAAAACACACAAGAAAATAATCTCTTAGACTCCATGATATTTTTTCCAGCCCTTGCATTTACCCATCACAACTTTGCAAATTTTTTGAAAAATAGTGAAACAACTTGAAATGTTGTTGCTGTACCTTTTATCATTCCTCTCACCCTAAATATGAAAACTCCAAGGAGCACCATATATTTGTAATTTCTCCAATTAGGATTTGTAATTCTGAATTTTAATTACTGTAATGTAGCCTAAGAGAGAAAACTCCAAGGAGAAAAGCCACAACAAATCTCATGTCCATCAATTTTTCGCATGTTTTTTTTTGAGCGCTTGCTAGTTCAATCTTTTCTAACTTCTAATTAACTCAAATTAAATATTTTCTTTACATTTTTTAAGTCCCAAATATTTAGTCTTTAGCTACTGAATTGAGTAGATATCATTTATTGAATATTCACAAATTATCGTCACTCGCAAAAGCTCCCTATTATGACCGTAAATGAATCGAGTTTACTAAGTACCATCATATTCAAAACCATTCATTCATTTTTCTTTCATATCAAGTTAGATTCATAATTAAGCTCAATTAATTATAAATTTAATGTTAATAATTAAAACATATATGACTAGACAAATAATTCATGAAATTTAATTAAAATGAACACAATTCCCTAAATACTATTTATATTGTTTGATAAAATTCAATTTTTTACAAAATAATTTTTAATTATATATGTAGTTATTTATCTAATATTTGCATTATATACTTATGCTATGTACATTATAAATAATTTAAAAAGTACATAAAATCATAAAATAAGTAATTAAATCGTCCATAGGAAGTGATTAGCCCAATCAAAATTAAGATTATTAAAAATATTTAAAGAATTATATCTTATTTTATTATAAAAAATATTTATTATCTATCTTCTTTATTTATCATTCTTTTGTTAATTTTTGTTGCCAACAAGAGTAGGAAACATATGTGGTGAATATAGGATATTTCAATTCTTGTTAACGGATGATAATTATTTTAATTATTATTATTGTTGGAAGACATGGGAATCACAGCAGCACATGTAGGCACAACCCAGTCCGGGAAGACTTCATCTTCTAACGATAGAACCAAAGAAATGAGATCTAACGTTTGAAGCATGGGATTATGCTAACCTTTGATCATGTTGTGAATTTGGGATTCAATGGATCCATCCATTACTAACACTTATATGTTTGGCTACTGATAAGGAGATTTGGGACTCCATCCGTCGCACTTGATCAAAAGCTCGTGACTAGTACAAATATATGAAATCAACGTGAAGATAAGTGGAATGAAATAAGGAGGTAAAATAGTGACAAAAGTTGCCAAGAACTGAAAAATCTATGGCAAGGGCCCAAAAGATGAAGCTATTTTCAAAATTTTCATTGAAAAAGATCATGTTTGTGACTTCCTTGCAGGACTAAAGCCTGAATATGATCAGATAAGCGCTCAGAATCTTAGGGAAGAATAACTTGGAAGATATTATCTCTCTAACCCGATCAAAAGGGATGTAATGCTTGAGCCCCAGAATTCACCTGATATAACAAACTTAATATGCTGAAAACTAAAAGAAAGAGAGAAAGGACTAAATGGAGGGAAAATTTAAAACATAGAGGTATGACACTATCCCTTAACAAGAATCATCTAGTACATTATCATTAGCACTCTCAGGTGTCTACAATTGCTCTTGGCTTTTATGTCTCAAAAAAGTATTTAGGTAACTCTTGAAAAATTGACTTAGGAGCAAAATATTACATGATTCACATCTCATAATATTTCAGCACTTACACTCCTAGGACCAGTGATACAAATGGTTCCCTCACTACAATCGTAGAGCTAGGAGATATTAATTTAACTTTGCTCTTAAAAATGTCTTCTATGCACCAAAATTATCTACAAGCCTTGCTTTCACCGAAAAACTTGCAAAAGATCCAAAATAGTTCACAAATATTCATCCATCATATTGTATTTTTCAAGGCTAAGATTGGAGAGGAAACTTGGACTTGCTGAGGGAAAGAAAGAGCTTTACCATCTAGGAACCCGAAGAATGGGCCCTAATATCTTGGTACAGCGGGTTCTTCAAATAAAATCAGTAGTAACTTGTCTTTATCATCTCTTAGTTTGTCAAATAAAAATCACATATGGCTTCATCATTTTCATCCCAGAAATCCATCCTTCTTAGTTCTAAAAATGATGCTTCCTTGTCATTTCAAAGATATAGATATCATAGAATTTCATTGTGAAGACTATGGGTTAGCAAACCTACCCGTGTACCTTATCTATCGAATATAAAAACATCTATCACTCATTTGAATTGATCCATTGATATATAGGGTCCATTCATCACCCCGAATATTTTAGTAGTTCAATGATTTGTATCCAAATTAATAATTGTACTAGAGTCACATGAATATTCTTGATTGAACAAATAATTAATGTTAGTAGCATTATACCTAACTTTTATTCCAAGATTCAAAATAAAATTTGAGTAAAAACTACAAAAATTAGATCACATAATACAAAATATTACTTTAATCGATTTATAAACTTGTTTCAAAAGGAAGACATTATTCATGAATCAATAAAAATAAATACACCACAATAAAAGGTAGTTCCTAAAAGAAAAAGTCACTAAATACCACCCAGTCATTGTTACACCAAGGGAATGTTCCCAAATTGAATAGAGGCGAAATTGCTCTTACTTCCACTACATTAAAAATATATCATAAATATTGGAATACAAGACTCGCAAAAAACACCTCACTAATTTCTACCCACATCTCAAACACCCTAATAGTCTTTCACCTAGAATATTTGTTTGCACTTCTTTTAAACGTGTTCAAACTAGGAATAAATTGGGACCCAGAGCTATTAAGTGTTTATCTTAGTTATTCCGCTACTTAAAAAAGTACAAATATTATCATCCATCAAGAGTCGATGAAGCATTTGTTGAAAATAACCTTACTTCACACAATATCATCCTTTGGAAGAGATATCCCTTATGTAAGATAAAAACTATGATCAAACTCTTTTTAGCCTCTTGATCTACCTTTAGCTCCACCTATGTCCTCTAAACAACAAAATAACCCTGACTCTACTAAATCTATCTCTAGTCTCATGTACCAAAAATTATGCCAACTTTTGTACAAATTCATGACTATATAAGATATACTCGAGCGTACTCAAGAAGAAACATATCATACTAATCACAAGTTCATAACACCATCCCGAGTCCCGCCAATGAAGGCATGATAAGTTTTGAGCCACCTTTACATATGAAACCATGTAATACCAAAAGAAGACTTGATATTTCTATTGCTACACAAAATAGTCTTTGCATCCATTCTCACTGTGCGCCTCTTGGTTTGAGACAAGGTTTCTCTTATCTCCCTTTCTTATCACCATTATTATGGATGTTTTCTCGTCTCTAGGATATGAAGGTCAATGTCAAGCGATATATCCCTATTCCTAATTGGAACAACCCCATATCCCACATTCTATTTGTGGATGGTCTACTGGTTATGGCTTATGACAAGACCTAGCCGCAATACTACTAAAGCCCTTAAGCATAATCTCACTACCCTTGCATTGTTTATGGGACTCAAAATCAACACTCGACTCTAAAGCTACAAATGATGCATCTAGCTTCTCTAAGCTTATTGGTGTAACTATTGGGCAATTTCCTCTTAAATATCTTAGATTGCCCCTCAAGGCGGGAAGACTTCAAGCTAAGGACCATAAAAATATTCTTGATAAGCTAAAAATAATCTGTTGGCTGGTGGAAACAAATTCTGTGAATCTGTTCTGGGTCCATTCCTATGTCTAAAGGTAACTCAGACTTATGCAAACTTAAAGAAAATTAATATGGTAACAAGAAAGTGATTTTGATGCATGCAGGATGCGATTTAGATGCTAAGGTACGTATGAAGAAAGTCCTAATAGGCACCTAAATGCAACCATGCTCTGATACCAAAATTATGTAGAACTAGATGTGTATATAAATATCCAATGTTGAAATTAAACGCCTTAAATTAGAGCAACGATAATTATTCTAACTTTTAGCGAATTAAATGGAGATTAAATACAATAAGAGAGAAGATGTAGCTTAGGCCAAATTACACGATAATCATTTAGGATCAAAATATTAACCAATTCAATCAAGCTTAGCATAACATGGGGGATTTTCAAAGAAAATCTCTAAATTAAAATTTAGACTATCACTAGTTGGATCCACTCACTCACACTCTTAATAAATTGGCTTACGGAGAAAGTTTACACAATCTTTATGATGCCACAATTGAAGGGGATTTAAAAGGTACAAGGAAGGGAAAGAGTTTACCAACAAGGAAGAAGATTCAAAGCTCTAGCGAAGTCGTTTGGTTGCTTATGCGGAGAAATGGCTACACAACCCTTCCCACATGCTTTAGGCAGCAGTACAGTAATTCTGGATATTTGGATGATGATCGAACAGTTCCCGAAAGTCGGGACAGCGAACTACAAAAGCTCTGGACGGCGGGACAGCAAGCTATCACGTGTTGGAAGCTCTGGACAGCGAGCTAGGAGGTCCTGGACAGCAAGGCAGCAAACTATTACGTGCAGGAAATTCTGGACAGCACTAGGATGATTTCTGGATGCAGGACAACAGTCTTGGTGAAGGAGAAAACCTGAATAATCGATGTACAGGTGGGAGGGAGGTTAGGGAGGCTAATTCAAAGTGGAGGGGTGGAGGGGTGGAGGTAGGGGCCGGACATAGAGGAGGGAAAGGGAGGATTTAGTTGTAAAACTTGTATTTGAATCAAGGAGGGAAAATTTTGAAATTAAATTCAGATTTAAGGGAGGAGATAATTAGGAAACTTGATTTTAATTTTCCTAAAATGAAAGAGAGAAAGAGGGAATAAGAGGGAGGGGGCGACCAATTGTCTCCTTAATTGGAGCTCCCAATTGGGAAGAAAACAATTAAAGAGAGAGAGAGAGGGGGGGATCGGCCAAAGGGGGAGAAAAAGGGAAGGTGTCCACATACGTTGAATGTGTCCACATACGATGAATGTGTCCACATACGATGAATATGGATTGAAAATCAAATCCTAATTAATTTCAGATTTGCAAGAATTGGGGGGCTTTCCTAAAATAGGTTTATATCAATTAGAAAGGGTTTGAAATTCAAATTCATTTGAATGTGAATTAGAGACCTTCCAAATTAATATTGTGATAAATTAGGAAAGTAGTAAATTTGGGTAACTTTAGGATCTCGGGATGGGGGAAATGGTGGCCGGCGGCTAGGGTTTAGAGGTGGAGGCCGGCGGGCTAGGGTAGGGAGGAAGAGACCAACAGTTATGGCATAGGATGGGTGGGGGAGGTGCTCGGGTATGGTGGTGGGGCTGATTTTGGGTGGAGTTGGGATGAGGCCGGCAACTTAAAGGAGGAAGGGGAGGGCCAGTTAGAGAAGAGGAGGAAGAAGACCACGAGCCCGGACGCTTCCTGCGGCTGGTGGGTATTCTGTTGCCCTCACCTAGGGACTTCAACTCTCACATAAGCTCACAAGCTCTCCAAGAACACAATTGGAAAAAGAAATCTCATAATAATCTCATCCCCTCTCAAGAAGAGAAAAAGGGGTATAAATAGCCAAGTACAATAGTAAACATCAAAAGATAAAAGTGCCCCTCAAAGGTCACAAGAACCTACTCCCTCAAGTGAGGGTAAAATTGAAAACAATACAATAATAAATAAAAATACAAATAATAACTCAGAAATAAAGGGATGCAATCGTGGCCGTCGATCTCCGGCCCCGTCTCTGATAAATCCTCCACTGTCGGATGTCCTCATCAATGATGCTCTTCTTTTATAGCATAAATTGAACTAGTGTGTAGGTGATGAATGTCTCTTTTCTTTATACTTTGATCCTTGTTGGAAGGGCAAGTCACTGGTGGAGATCTTTTGCCCAAGCTGCTTTCCTATATTTAACGAGCTTAAAATGCTTTTCTTGACACCATGCTTCAAGAAGTTGGAAGAATATTCAATGACAATTGCTCCTCTATTACTAATTTGGTGGCAAAGGTTATTGTAGCTTATAAGTTGCGTAAATGAAAATTTAAAACTACTTGATCATCTAAGATTAAACAAATATTTGAGCAATGGAGTAGGGGTGTAAATGACCCGACCCAAAAAATTCATATTCAGATTGACTTGTTTAATAAACGGTTTGAGTTTTTGACCGAATTTATAAATGGGTCGGGTTCGTTGACCCGCCAACCCATTTTTGACCCGAAAATGACCTGTTTAATATCTTTTTTTTCTTAAGTTTGTTTACTTATGGGTATAATTATTTTTATTTTTATTAAATATCCTAAATTTTATAGTTAATAAGTTATTAAAAAAATTAAGTTATAAAAAATTTTTGTTAACCAAAACGTGGTAATGGGTCGGGTTCTAGCTAAAGTTTTTGACCCGTTTATTAAACAAGTAGGGTTAACTAGATTCATGTTGGGCCAATTTCGGGTTGGACCTGAACCCGACCCGTTAACTCATTTTGACAACCATACAATGGAGGATGTTTACTGACGCAAATTTTATGCTAGCTCGTGGCCTTCTTTAACACCTGGCTGAGGTTTTGTATTATTTAGGTGGCTTCATACTCTTCGACTCTTGGTTTCTTTATTTCATTCCCTTTGTGCTTTCAGTGCTAGGCTGATTACATGGCTTCTTTGTTTATTACCACTTGTGGTTTTGGTGATGGACAAGTTTACCTAATTGTTCTGTATAAGATGCTTCATTTTAAGCTATTATTCTTCTACTTTCTATTTTATCGGGCTTTAGGCAATGATGCGACTTTTTATTTCAATCTAGATGATTAACCAACGGCACCCAACAATTTTCATGTATCGTTGTTGATATTTCGAAATTAATTGGTCCTAATTGTGACTGTTGCAGGACGGTACATGTGTTTGTCATATGAAAATTTTTGTCTAAGCTTACCCACGACCTCTTGGGGAGACTTTTGTTTTACTTGGATCCTTTTACTGTATTATTTTGTTTTTATGGAGCTTCGTGCACGACCTCTTGGGGAGACCTACACACCTAAAAGAAAAAAAAAAGAGGTGTACAGCGTACCTGCCCGCTGAACTCCGCACGCCATTAGCACGTCTTCGCCATACCTACACACGACGACGTCGCTTTCCCCTCACGACCTCCTCGCGTCATTAAATAGCCGAAGGAAATAAGGCTTTCGGCCTCACTCCGCTACTTCCTCCTCCCACACGCACGACACTCCCGATCCCTACCGCAAGTCCGACTCCACTTCCTCCCTCGGCCCCTTCCCTGTTCGCAAACTATCGGCCTAGAGAGAGAGAGAGAGAGAGAGGGAGAGAGAGAGAGAGATAGATAGAGAGAGAGAGAGAGAGAGAGAGAGAGAGAGAGAGAGAGAGACTAACCTCCACTTCTTCTGAAGCCCTAACCGGCATCTTTACCTTCTCCGATTCCTTCGTGCGGCTCGACTTCGCTTCCTCCGAAGACGTTCCTTCCAGTCAGATCGGAAGTAGCGACGAAAGCTCGCTCGTTGTGAGGTAGCACGAGTCGCTTCTCCGGCTCGCAGTTGCTGTTCGACTTGGCCCCTTCCACGACTTTCCCTTCCTGTGAATCGGAAGACACGACATTTTGATCAGACTACGGGAGCTCGACCGCAGTAAAGGTAACGTTTACCCTTCCGTGCGCATCTCCGACTACCTTCCCTGCTGCTCGACTTCGCCTACTCGACGACGCTCCCTCCTGTTTGATCGGAAGTGAGAACGGAAGCTCACTTGCTCAGAAGGTAACTTTCTCCATTTCGCGAGCTGCTTCGACCAAATCCAGTAAATTCGTCGAACCAGAGGTTTTATTTTAATTAAAATTTATTTTAATTTTAATTTATTATGATTATTTAATAGTAATTATAATTAATTATTAATAATGTTGATTAATTATTTTTAGTTAGTTATAATTATTTTCTATTAATAATAATTAATTATTTTTAATTTTAATTAATTATAATTAATATCTATTAATTATAATTAATTTATGTTAATATTAATTAATTATTTTAATTAACTTTAATTAATCTTCATTAATAATGCTTAATTATTTTTAATTTATTATTAATTATAATAAAAAAAGAAAAAAAAAAGAGAGCGCTCTTCTCTCTCCCTTACCTCGATCCATATGCCAACCCCGTCGGTCCACTTACACAAAGGTATAATCTCTAAACTTAGATTCCCGTATTGATCGTTAGCGGCGAGCTGGCAAACCCCCTACGCGCTCACGTAGCGTAGTATGGAGGGAAACTAGCGCGACACCTACGACGAGGCGGGCAATCGCCTTAAACCCCGTCCTCGACGCTTGCGACGAACCGGCAAACCCCCTAAGCGCTCACGTAGCGTAGTAGGGCGGGAAACCGGTGTGGCGCCCGCGACGAGATGGGTAATCCCCGGACCGCTCATGTAGCGCGAGGGGGACACAAAAATAAGTACCCACATGTGGGAAAATTTCTGTGTTTCTTTGCAACAGGTGCCCAAGACCCCTAAACGCTCATGTAGCGGGCGGGGATTGAAGAAATTTTGCTGCCGTGATGTCTACGGACATCTACCTGAAGCGTGCACGTCGCGTCGAGGGGAAGGCAGCCTCTTGGTTTTTCCCCTAAACGGGTGAGATGTCGGGAGGCTGCCGAAATTTCATTTGAAGATTTTGAGGACTTGAACAAAAAAGGGACTTGACTTGAACTATTTGAACACAAGCAAAAGAACTTACAAGGACTTGAACTTCTGAACTGGAATTGAACATTAAACGAACCAAACTCAAAGCTGAGTAAATGAATAAAGTCTTAAATCAAACACTCGACAAAAGATTAAACTCAAACAAGAACTCGATTCGAGTGTTAAGCATGACTTGAACATTGAAACCTAAGCAAAGACTTGAGTCGGACTGTAAGGGACATAGAACTTGAGTTTACTACTTAAACTCAAGCAAGGATTTGAACTCGCAAAGGATAACAGGGGACCAATTTGAACATTTACAAAGAACTTGATTCGAGTAACAAAACTTTTGCAAATGCATTACAATGAACCATAGTTGGATTCAAACTTAAACAAATAGCAAAAGTCTGAGCTTTGGATGCTTAAGCATGAGAATGCAAATGTCAGCTCAAAGCTGTGAATCATTTGATGGAATATCAATCAACACCTCATGGTTAGTATTGATGCATAGTCATTTATGTGAAGTCTTACTATCAAAGCCGAGCAACTTACAAGTACAGTGGTCCACCAAATAAAGGTAACATCCAGTGAGTTGTAAACACGATGAACTCCCTGCAAGCATGAATGAGAAATATGCAACAGGTGTAATAACCCCCACATAGTCAATCTCAAACTGCAAATAAGATTATCAAATCCTTATGTGTTATGACAATCAGTGGGTAATGCTTACAAGGGTGCTCTCATAATCAACATATTAAGAGAGATTAGCGATAAGTCATGAACTCAATACACAAGTAAACACAATAATCTGCTAGCTGATGTTCATAGAGAAAGTATGTGGGTAAATGCTGCAACATCACAACCTGTCTGCAAGCAGAAGAAGAAAGTTGTAGTCTAAATATTGTAGTTTGCGAAAGGACAAGGGTAATAGGTTTTGATGAAAGCATCAATATTGTGATTAAATGTTATCCCATAAGCAACATCAAGGGAATTGCAATGAATATAAGTGCTTGCAATACTAGAAGATTCATGATGAATGTTTCTCAAGCGGCCATAGGAGACTTGTAAGTGTTCATGAACGACAATGAAAGGCATGCAAGTGAATATATAGCTTGTAGACATAAACGATGATCCATTCATAAGCTATGAGAGGCCTGTGGATGTTTGTGGACAATAAGAAAATATATACGAATGAACGCAATATACTCACCAAACTACGAATGAATTCAAGGGGCAAGAGAGTGAATACTATGATGCTCTTTCATCGACATCAGTTAGTCAGCAAACAAAAGCTATAGCTTCCTACAAATATTGAAATTTAGTGTGAGGCAGTGCTCTCCAATTGACATCCTATTTGCAAACATTAATGAAAGTCTGTAATGAGCACATCAGCTTATTTGTAGACAACGACGATAGATCAGAAGTGACAGCAATGATCTCTTTGCAACCAATGCCAGACATCTAGAAGATATAAATAACAAATATCACAATAATTAGAAGATACGCCAGAACCTACGGGCAACTGAAGGAGACCCATCGCGCACTCAACATATCACCTACAAACAGCTATCGAAGCCCTACGACAAGTATAAGACTCCTACGAATTACTGAAGAGGATATCTAGACATCCAGTATATCACCCACAAGCAAAATGCAACATGATCAAGCCAAATAAAAATGCCTACGGGTCACCGTAGAACATCTGCAAAATATTTGAAAATACCCCCCGCACTTGCACTGTAACATGTATACACTTAGGTACACATAAGGGAATGTATTATAAAACCTGGATGGGCCCCGACGAGCGTGTTATTGGTACACACGTGACGTCTAGGGATGCTGCGCGGGTTAATGAGTGAATTCAAGTTCGAGCATGATCCTCCTATACGGGTAGATAGGAGTCGACACGGCTTGAACCATTAAATAAATATGCGGTTGCGAGATCGACCGGGATATTTATTTTATAGTTCATATTAGGCCTTCAAGGTCTATAATCAAGAGAATTCACTAACAAAGGTCCAAAGCCTACGAAACCCGATCCTCTATCGACCAGTAGATTGAGTCGACAGGGTCCAATCAATAAAATATAAATGACCCCAAACGCCCCGATGATGGCCGTGTTGATAGAAGATCTTAACCGGAGGGATTAACTTCAACCATTTCAAATATCCTTAAATTTTCACAAAATTCAGATAATTTTCAAGTGACTTCAAGGTCACCCCGATGATGGCCATATTGAATGCAAACCTCAAACAGAGGGGTCCACACATATCATTTCAAATATCACCCAAAATCCAAAACTCCACAAAAATTTCCTGAAAATCCCAAATTCCAAACTCCAAAAATTCAAAAATCCAAAAATATTTAAAATTGAAATAAATCCATCGAAACACTTAAAACAAAACACATCCACCCTCCGTAATAGTTTACCGAGGTGGACAAATTGAAAAATACTTCAGCTCACAAAGAGCTAATGCCTGGTCGAGAATATCACTATGATCCATTCTCAAATAATCTCCTGCCAGCAAGGACGTGGTACGAGTCCTCTAACCGGCAGTTTCGCCGCCAAATGGCACTGCAGGATAAACGGTTATGACTCGGGGCCCTTTGAACAAGGTGGTCGCCGCCAAATGGCACCATTATATTATGGTTATGGCCAGAGCCCGTATGCTCCCCAATGGCATCAAATCCTTGAGATATGAATCAATAGGATATGATCGATAGGGCACAAAGCCCTCTGTTAGCTAAGGTGGATTCAAATTTGTCCCCTTAGGCAAATATTCAACCCAGGTCTACAAGGTACCCTTGGACGAAGCAACCCATGGCTGTCGACAAGGATCCTTCTATCAGGTTGGGTCGACTACCTCCTCTGACTAAGTAGACCAGGGATCACAATGGCCCGGGACGACGGAACCATGGGATCTTGATCGGGTCCATCATCCATTCCTCCACCATCCGCTTTAAGTACAAGATGGTAAAATTTCTAATTTTGAATATCAAATCTTCCAACATTTCCAAACTTCAAGCTCATGCTGCTACTATATGCCAGATGCACGTATCTTCTACGTATCTGATTGACGACTAGCCTTAATCGAAAGTTCTCTCTCGTTACCACGAGGGGTAATTAACTATAGGGGCTTGCGCCTATAGGAAACCAGAACTCAGATCATAAAGTCCTCGTAAAATGAGGGCGAAATCTCTGGGTAGTGTCTAATCTACAAACCCATCTGCCTTCCAAAATTTACCCTGGAACTTAAATCGTTTAAAACTCCCCCCCGAAGAACGCAAAAAAGCGGGTGGAGGCCGGGGCTGAATTTTCGGAGCCCACAGATTTCTGGCGACTCCGCTGGGGATTGGTTTCTCTTTCCATCTTTAGCTAGCCGTCTCAGTACCATCATAGCAGCAAAACCTACATGTCCTAAAATTTCGAATCTTTCAAAATGAGCGTTTAAAGAATTAAAATTTTGAATATTCTAAAAATGATCGCTCAAACAAATTCATTAAGATAACGTATTTAGCAGAATTTTAAATTTGTATTATTTGAATTTGCTCGCTAATGTTATCTATTTTTATTTTCTATTCTGTGCAAGTCTCTTCATTTTTGAAAGTGTGGGGTGATGTATCAAATTTTGATCACTAACCCTTACCTTTCATTTATGCAGATGGATCTACAGAATATGCCAATGACTGTCCAGCTGGGACAAGGAGCCAGGATCCAACTGGCGAATGCTATCATTGAGACAGGGAATGCTAGAGCTACCATCCAGTTTGGTAGCGTTGACTTCCCTGCCGTTGTTGAAAGGACTACCGCCATTCCTATAAATGGCAGAAACACTGATGGGTCTACCAGGAGGCCCCACCCTACTAAAATTGTTACCCGTCGTATGCATCTGCCAGCACAACGACTTACTGCCGAGAACCCTCGTGGGAGGATCTCTGTATTTGAACGGCTGTCGCAGCCAGAAACCCCGGCCACTAAGAGGATCGTGGCTGATGGAAGAATCTCTGTGGTGACTGCAAACACCACATCTCTGCCAACAGAGTTATCTGCACCCAGGAACAACACTTCTGAGGCTTCCTCATCTGGAGGAAAACTGACGAGAAGGCAGAGGAGGAAACTGAATGCTGAGCTCCGAGCTCAGCAATAATTCTCAACTCATCCCTCCAATATGTCAGCCCAAGAACCTGAAGCAACCATTCCTACCCGGAACGAATTCGCAAATCTGAAATGGGTTAAGAGGAACAGCTCAACTGGGGAGCTGAAGAAGTCTTTCTGGGATCAACGACCTGAAGTCCCACCTCCTCAAAAGAAGATGGAGCCTGAAACTCTTTCAGCACGGGTATATCGAGTCCTGAAGACCGTGAAGGAGAGAGGACTGAAAAAGAGAAGATATCAGCAACCGCTGATGGCCGAAGCCAAGAGAGTTCCACCAAGAGAACGTCTGTCTCTTGCTGTGGAGAAAAGAGAAAGAAGATCTACCCCACGTGGTGAGTATCGGGGTGTGACACCTGAACCGCGCGTTCAGGGATCCACCGCCGAAAGGTCCCGGTGGAAGGGAAAGCAAATCTGGAGGCCAAGGCCTCGCAGAGAAGAAAAGAATGAAAGAAAGACTGACTTGGGCGTGACATCCGGTACTGCTTCCCGGAGATCCGCCCCCAATTAGAAACAACATCAGAAATGGGTCCAAAAGAAGACCCATGATGACGCCAATCCCAACGGTAGACACCTTGGAGAATCCTCCAGGGGATCCCGTCGTTCTCTGACCCCTCCCAATAATGAATCTAACTTCGACCGTAGCCCACGGGTTGAAGAGATCTTCCTGCCTAACCAAGAACCGGAGATCCAGTGGCGCCGCCGCTCGGAGATCCGACTACTAGAAGAAGAAGAGGAAGAAGATATGGTAGAAGAAATATGGAAGAATATATTGAAGAAAATTTAGAAGATATAAACAACACCTTGGACATGGAAGTGGTCTATATGGTAAGGCATATCAATGTCGATGATGAGGCCTACTACGACGAAGGTGAAGATGATGATGACCGCTGGCAACCGCTGCCTAGACAAGTATATCGGCGCCGCCATGAAGCTGGGTCCACCACTGGCGGAGGTGGTCATTCCCAAGAAGAAGATGAAGTTAAGGAGGTAGAAGGGAATCTCCATGATGCCGAAAACATCACACTCGCTGATATGCGACGACAGATGAGACGGCAAATGAGAGTCAAAGACAGAGAATCTCTCAGTTGAATGAAAAGATGACGGAGATGATGACTCAAATGACAATGATGATGCAGATGATGCAAAGAAATGTTGCAGTCGATTTTATGCCCAATCCTCCCCCTGATCCTCCAAACTCCCAAGCGCCGCAAGTATCAGGAGTACGTAGAGCTCCTGAAGGTGGCAATGAAGTTAATAACATCACTCGCCAACCCACTCCACAGAATATCGCAAGTACCTCCGAGCCTGTGACTGCTGCGCAGCTTGAAGGGATCATTACAGAGAAGATCAAGGCTATTATAGCTATTGATCAAGCAGAGAAATTGGTGGGTAAGGGTCGTCCGTACCCTGCTAAATATGATCAGGTGCCATACCCAAAGGGATATTCTGTGCCAAAGTTTAACACTTTTGATGGCAATAAAAATCCTAGACAGCACCTGGCACAGTTCAAAGCCACCTGCGGGAACACTGGAGGAAATGATGCTCTACTCTTCCGACAATTTGTTAGCAGTTTGACGGCAGCTGCTTTCGAATGGTACGCTGAACTACCAAATAACTCTGTAAAGACATTTGCAGAGTTAGAGAATATGTTTGTGAAGAGGTTCGCCAGTGCGACCGAGAAAATGACGATCGCTGACCTTGCTCTGAATAAGAGAAAAAAAGAAGAATCAGTGACCAAATATATCACTCGCTGGCACAACTTGAGCATGAAATGTGAGCACCAGCTTGAAGAAGAGCATGCCGTACAGTTGTTAATGGGAAATATTGATGACAAAATGCAACCCTTCCTGTGCATGGCTACTATCACCACATTTCAGGATCTACTAGACAGAGTGACAAAGTTTGAGAAATTGAATTTATCAAAATCAGATAATTATTCTGATAAGCCTAAGAAAACTAAAGTCTCAGGTGCCAGAAGAGGTGAGGCTGACTCCATATTTTTCTCCAGAGCTGATAAGGAGAAATATGTGGCGTATAATGTAGACAAAGGCAAGCAGCCGATGCAATATCAAGAAAAATCTAAGTAAGTCTACAACCCTAACCCCCAGCCGAAGCTGATACTCGGGGGCAATGATAAACCACGAACTTATCAGGGTGGTGGAGAACGTCCGCGGCAAATAACGGGAACTGGTGATCGAACGTTCCCCTCCCTCAAAGATAAAATGAATAAAGAATATTCATTTAAAAGGGAAAGTGTTGCCAAGCTGTTTCGACAGACGTTAAAAGCGGGTTTAGAACTGCAAGAGTGCAAGAGACCCGAGGAGTGAAAACATAGTGGCGACCCAAACTACTGCCCGTATCATCGGGTAATGAGTCATCCAATTGAAGATTGCTATATCTTCAAAGATTGGCTTGAAAGAAAATATCAAAGAGGAGAGCTCACATTATCCGACAATGTGCTGACTCATCCCAGAAAAGAATCAACTCGGGTAGTTACGACTTAAAGAAGCCAGCTCAAGAAGAGCAGTGGGAGACTGCGGTCTCCAAGAAAACTGTGAAAATGCTGAAACAGCTCGAAGGAGATCCAGGTGTAAAATGGAAATCTCCTACGGAGCCAGTGTTAAATCTGAAGGCATTGCCTGTGACACAAGCGTCTGCTTCTAAACAGTTTCCCAACCAAGTTGGAACTTCAAAGTCTGGAAAGAAAAAGTCCTCCAAGAAGAAGATAAAACTGAAGAAGCCCAAGGAGAAGAAAATAACAACCCAAAGGGTTATAGATAGTCTGGATGAATACTACCAGACCGCAAGGCGTCCTATTAAGCTTGCTGACTTTATGTCAGAGCTCAAGATTCACGAAGCAGAGGAAGCTGATGAGGATTCTCTTCCCACAGAAGTTTGTCGAGTCATTTCAGTAACGCCAATAACTCCGACAAAAGAAAAACATGTCAGAGAGATGATCGTTGAAACCTGTCTGGCAACATCGTCAATGGACTACAGCTCAGAGGAGGATCTGTATTTTTTAAAGACAGATGAATCAGATCCCGATATAGCGTCGCAGATAGGACATATAAATCTGGGAAGTGACTCTGGATCAACGAGTGAATCTCTAGACACAATAATGGCGGACTCTGAAGAAGAAATTCCATTAAATAAGTCTGAACCAGAAGAGATCGCTCAAGTGCAGTTGAGAAGTGGCAAGATACTGCCATCTCCGCCAAAGAAGCAGGCCTCCAACAAAGATAAGGAAAAAGAGATAATTATCAACGAAGAAATTATCTCCGAGGAGCCCAAGAAGAAACATACTCCAGTTAAGGGGATAGATTATAATATCTTATCCCATCTGAGGAAGATCCCTGCCCAGCTCAGCATATACGACGCTCTGGTAATGTCTAAGGATCTTCGGGAGACTTTGATTCAGGCTCTCAAAGACCCCAAAAGATACGAGGCGTATTTTGCTGAATGCAACCTGACTGAGGTTCTACAAGCTCGAAACGAACCATTCATCACTTTCACAGAGGATGACATGATGCTTGTGACTGCAGACCACAACCGACCTCTGTATGTTACTGCAGAGAGTGATGATTTGGTAATCAGTCGAATTCTGATTGACCCTGGGTTCTCCATCAACCTTATGAGCTTAAAAACACTAAGGTCGTTGTGCCTCAACGAAGAGCATCTCGGGCCAGATAAGCTTATGGTGCACGGCTTTAACGAGAAAGGGCAGAAAACCCTTGGATCGTTTATGATTCCTCTTGTCTTTGGAAAATTTCATACAGAAGCCAAGCTCCATGTAATTGACGCGGACACTTCATTCAAGGCGCTACTATGTCGTCCTTGGCTGCATGAATATGGCATTGTTCCGTCAACACTGCACCAGTGCATGAAGTATCTCAGGGATGGAGAAGAATTCAGGATTTCTGGGATATCCAACCCTTTACAGTCCATGAAGCAACAGTCTATGAAGATGCGCAGTACTTCATGCCAAAGAAGCAAAAGTTATCAAACTCTCTCGAAGCTAAAGCATCCAATTCAAAGGCTGCAAACCAGCCTGGACAAAAAGTTAAGAAGAAGCAAGTGGGGAGAAAGAAGGCATTGCCAGCTCTTCCCAAATCAGAAGCTACTTCTAAAAGAAAGAAGCATGTACCTCACCTTGGAAGCGACACAGATGAGGATGAGGTCACCTCTACGAAATCCCAGAGGGTATGTCATTCGATGGACGAATGGAGTAGGGAGGTCGCATATTCAAATAATGATTATGACTAAGACTCTATCTACATGAACACGGTGCAAGATGTATTCTCTAGGAGAATCGATAGCCTGTTAATCTCAGACAGCGTGCTCGTAGTCACTCGTGTTCCCCTACAGTATTTCAAAGAAATAATTCCACGAGATATACATAAGGTTGAAGAACTTGTGACCCGTTATCTGCCTCCGATCAAAAAGGGGATTGAGTCAGGAAATATATTCTATTCCGTAGGAAAGGATGAAGAAGTGAATCGTGATTGGGACCATGTCTTCATCGATTCTGAAGAATTACTACCTACGAGGCTACCTAGGTTTAATACCAAAGGTATTCAAAGAATGTTGCGAAAGTGGATCAATATTCCCACCTCCAAGCAACAGCTCCGTACATGCCTATGCCTCTGGTACGGAAGGAGACCGCGTCCCTTACGAAGGAAGGATATGAATGCATATAAAGGCATTGGATTCGTCAGGCGAAAATGCATCCGGAAGGAGACTTGCCGAGCCATCACTTGCAGGGAAGTTGAATCCAATGACGGTTCAGATGAAGAAGTCTATGAAGCTGATGATTACGACGATCAGCCTCTAGAGGCCAAGCCTGCACCAGAAGAGCTAGAAGATGGTGGACAGGCAACCACTAAGGACGAACTAAAAGAAGTCAACTTGGGAATCAAGGATGACCCTCGCCCAACCTTCATTAGTTCCCTTCTGCCAGAAGATCAAATTGAAGAGATAAAAGAACTCCTCTGTGAATTCAGAGACTGTTTTGCCTAGATATATGCTGAGATGCCCGGCTTATCCCCTGACGTAGCAGTTCACAGGTTGGCAATCAAACCGAATGCTGCACCCGTCAAACAAGCTACGAGAAGAATGAGATTGGAGATTGAAGAACAGGTAATTGCTAAAACCAAAAAACTCATAGAGGCGGGCTTCATCCGAGAAGAAAAATACGCCGACTGGATTGCCAATATTGTCCCTGTGAAGAAGAAGAACGGTCAGATATGTATCTGTATTGACTTTCGAGACCTCAACAAGGTATGTCCAAAAGACGACTTCCCGCTCCCTGTGTCAGAACTCTTAGTGGACAATACTTCCAACTATGATATGTTCTCATTTATGGATGGATCATCAGGCTATAATCAAATCAAAATGGCACCTAAAGATGAGAAGCACACATCATTCAGAACGCCCATCGATATTTTCTGCTATACGGTCATGCCCTTCGGCCTGAAGAATACTGGTGCCACCTACCAACGGGCGATGACTCATATTTTTGATGAGTTGATACATCAGAAAGTTGAATGCTATGTAGACGACCTTGTTGTCAAGAACATAGACCGAAAAGAGCATCTAAATGACCTAAGGATTGTATTTGAAAGAATCAAAAAGTTCGATCTGAAGATGAATCCTCTTAAATGTGCTTTGGGGTCTCCTCCGGCAAATTCTTAGGGTACGTCGTTCGTCACCGAGGTATTGAAATTGACCCCAACAAGATCAAGGCGATCACAGAGATGCCACCGCCAAGAAGCCTCCGTCAACTCCGCTCCTTGCAAGGGCAACTGGCTTTCATTCGGTGATTCATATCGAATCTGTCGGGTAGGTGCCAGCCATTTTCAAAATTAATGAAAAAGGACATCCGCTTTAGATGGGATGAAGAATGTCAAGAAGCTTTTGATAGCATCAAAAGATATTTGTTAAATCCACCCATCCTCACAGCGCCAATTCCGGGAAAGCCTCTTATACTGTATACAGCTGCATTAGAAGAGTCCCTCGGAACATTGCTGGCCTAGCACAATGAAGAAGGAAAAGAAAATGCACTCTACTACATCAGTCGGAGATTAATCGGAGCAGAAATGCGATATTCTCCAATTGAGAAACATTGCCTGGCGTTGATCTTCGCAGTCCAGAAACTTCGCCACTACATGTTATCTCACAAAATCACCTTGATATCAAAGATCGATCCGCTGAAGTTCTTGATGACAAGACCAGCGTTGACAGGTCATTTGGCAAGGTGGGAAGCGCTATTACTGCAATTTGACATAGTATACATGCCATAAAAAGCGGTCAAGGATAAGCTTTGGCAAATTTCCTCGCCGCACATCCAATTCCTGTAGATTCGCCGTTGAACAACGATTTGCCCGATGAACAAATTGTGCAGGTTGATGAAGAAGAAAAGCTACCATTTTGGGAAATGTATTTTGATGGGGCATCGTCTATCAAGTCTCCCAAACCTTCGAATCTTATAAATTCCCAAGCTGGCATCGGTCTTATCTTTATAGAACCTGAGGGAGGTATCATGAGATTCTCGTTCAGTCTAACTAAACCTCAGACCAATAACGAAGCCGAATACGAAGCTCTAATAGCAGGACTGGAGATTGTAATTGATGTCCAAATCACAGATCTCCAAATATTTGGCGATTCTCAACTTGTGATAAATCAAGTTCTAGGCATTTACAAGATTTGCAAACTTGAATTGGCTCACTACTACCGACGAGCTCTCGAGCTTCTAAAACAAATATCGAATGTCAAGATAACTCAAGTTCCTCGAGGACAGAATGCAAAAGTAGATTGTCTAGCCAAACTGGCCAAGGAGCTTGCAAATGAAGACAAAAGGCCACATATATTCATTGCGGTTGAAAATCGTCAGGTCTTAGAGCCAGCAACCCTACAATTCCCGCAGGCATGGGGAATACCAGGTTCAAGCCAGCAGGATGCAATCCCGGTCGATCCTCAACATCCCCAATAAATCACTACTAAAAATCAACCAGGGGAACGTCAGGTAGTAAAGAGACGAAGAACCGGTAGATTCTCAGAGTCGTGGTTGGATTGCTTGGAGGTTGAAGTCGAAGACGATTGGAGGCAACCATTCGTCGACTACTTCAAAGAAAGCAAACTCCCAACAGATAAATCTCTGGCTGCACAAATTAGAAAAAGAATATTACGATACGCGTTTGTCAATAATATGCTATATCGGCGGGCTTTTGATCAAATGTGGCTACGATGCCTAGGGACCAAGGAAGCGGATAAAGTGGTAGCAGAAGTTCATGAAGGACTCTGCGGAGCACACCAGTCAGGTCCCAAGATGACTACTAAAATCAAAAGAATTGGTTATTACTGGCCTACGATGGTGAGAGATTGTATCAACCACGCTAAGAAGTGCCACGAATGTCAAATTCACGGTGATGTTATTCATCAACAGCCAAATCCACTACATCAAACGATAGCGTCCTAGCCATTTGAATGTTGGGGCACAGACATAATTGGGCCAACAGATTCGCCGTCTTCAGCGGGGCACCGCTTTATTCTGGCAGCAACAGACTATTTCTCAAAATAGGCAGAAGCAGCACCATTCAGAGAAGTCACGTCCGATCATGTGATCAACTTCTTCACCCACAATATCGTCTACAGATTCAGTGTACCACGCCGAGTGATCTCAGATAACGGCACAGCATTCAAAAGCATGAAAATCTACAAGTTTGTTGAGCGCCATAAGATCGATTGGCGGTATTCATCAATATACAACCTAAGAGCTAATGGTTTGGCTGAGGCCTTTAACAAGACGCTGGTGAAGTTGTTGAAGAAGATCCTCACCAAGAACAAAAGAGAATGGCATACAAAGATGGCAGAAGCATTATGGGTGTATCGTACGACCTACAAAACACCAACCAAAGCCACTCCCTACTCACTAGTGTTCGGGGCTGAAGCCGTCTTGCCACTAGAAGTTGAACTACCATCTCTTCGGGTCGCTATCCAGAATGAGATAACTCAAGAGAAGAATGCTCGCCTGAGAATGGAGGAGCTCGATGCACTCGATGAAGTTAGACTGCAAGCCCAACAAAACTTAGAAATCTACCGAGGAAGAATGGCGAAGTCATTTGATCGGATGGTGCGCCCTCGATCCTTTCAAGAAGGGGAATTGGTCCTGGTGCTGAGAAGACCAATCATCCCACACCGAAGAATTGGTGGCAAGTTCGTATCCAACTGGGAAGGCCCATTCATCATCGAGAAGGCATATCAGGGAGGAGCCTACCAGCTTATCGATCTGCACGGTCAGAAGCCCATGCCGCCGATCAACGGTCGACACCTGAAGAAGTATCATGCATAAGATTGCTCAAGGAAATGTTATATTTAATGTACTGTATATTTCATGCGTATTTATATACACTTTATATTTCACATTTTTGAAATTCTCTTGTGTTGCAAGAATGCATTTCAAAATCATCCTGCAGGACAGGGGGCATTTTAAATATTTATTTTGGTTGACATCGTGCTATGCGCCGAGATCCCCAAATAAATATTTAAAATCACAAAATTTTAAATCTATTCTATTATGAAATGTCCCTGCGAGACAGGGGGCATTTTAAATATTTATTCGGGTCGACATCACGCTGCATGTCGAGATCCTCAAATAAATATTTAAAATCACAAAATTTCAAACTTTCTTCTATTCTGAAATGTCCCTACAAGACAGGGGCATTTTAAATATTTATTCGGGTCGACATCGCGCTGCATGCCGAGATCCCCGAATAAATATTTAAAATCACCAACACAAATATTCTTTTATACTAAAGAATACAACGAATTCTTTTCAAAGTATATGCAGGTGATATTTCGAAAGATCGAGACACCACCACCTCCAACAAACCAAGATTTCAAAGGTCAGAAAGAGACTTTTGCAATTACACACTCTAACAAATTGAGCCAGAACAACCTGAAGTCTTTCAACAGCCTGAAGCTTAAGGTTCGAGTGGGTGTAAGAGGTCGGATCCAACACGCTCAAATATGGCCGGATCGCTGGCAGCTCCGTCTACTCAACAAGCCATAAGAAAATTCAGATAATTTTCAAGTGACTTCAAGGTCACCCTGATGATGGCCGTATTGAATGCAAATCTCAACCGGAGGGGTCCACACAGATCATTTCAAATACCACCCAAAATCCAAAACTCTACAAAAATTTCCTGAAATTCCAAATTCCAAACTCCAAAAATTCAAAAATCCGAAAATATTTAAAATTGAAATAAATCCATCGAAACACTTAAAGCAAAACACATCCACCCTCCGCAACAGTTTACCGAGGTGAAAAAATTGAAAAATACTTCAGCTCACAAAGAGCTAATGCCTGGTCGAGAATATCACTAGGATCCATTCTCAAATAATCTCCTGCCAGCAAGGACGTGGTACGAGTCCTTTAACCGGCAGTTTCACCGCCAAATGGCATTGCAGGATAAACGGTTATGACTCGGGGCCCTCTGAACCAGGTGGTCGCCGCCAAATGGCACCATTATATTATGGTTATGGCCAGAGCCCGTATGCTCCCCAATGGCATCAAATCTTTGAGATATGAATCAATAGGATATGATCGATAGGGCATAAAGCCCTCTGTTAGCTAAGGTGGATTCAAATTTGTCCCCTTAGGCAAATATTCAACCAAGGTCTATAAGGTACCCTTGGACGAAGCAACCCATGGCTGCCGACAAGGATCCTTCTGTCAGGTTGGGTCGACTACCTCCTCTGACTAAGTAGACCAGGGATCACGATGGCCCGGGATGACGGAACCATGGGATCTTGATCGGGTCCATCATCCATTCCCCCACCATCCGCTTTAAGTACAAGATGGTGAAATTTCTAATTTTGAATATCAAATCTTCCAACATTTCCAAACTTCAAGCTCATGCTGCTACTATATGCCATATGCACGTATCTTCTACGTATCTGATTGACGACTAGCCTTAATCGAAAGTTCTCTCTCGTTACCGGGAGGGGTAATTAACTATAGGGGCTTGCGCCTATAGGAAACCAGAACTCAGATCATAAAGTCCTCGTAAAATGAGGGCGAAATCTCTGGGTAGTGTCTAATCTACAAACCCATCTGCCTTCCAAAATTTACCCCGGAACTTAAATCGTTTAAAACTCCCCCCCGAAGAACGCAAAAAAGCGGGCGGAGGCCGGGGCCGAATTTTCGGAGCCCACACTAATATAGTGTATAATACTAACATACAACTTGCAACAAAATCTGATACAGGATAGCTTTTCTTTGTAGTGATTGAGAACATCTACAAGGCTCAATTTAAACTTTAATCCGTGAGAACTAAGATAATTTTTACCGGCTGAATAAATACTTATTTGATCAAGATAAGGTCCTACTCATGCAAATATCAAAATTTTGATGGGGTCATGCATCAAATTTACTTCATCAAATACTGTGCAAATCACTATCATATAAAATAGTGATAAAAGTTGAATCACCTTATTTTAATATGCTGATGCAATGACTCACAGAGAAACCAATTTTGAGATCAATAAATTAAAGGAATAATTTATCAAAATAGTTTGAAATGAAGAACTTGGATAAGAAAAGGAATATTTTGGGTGATAATAATTGGTGATAAATTAATTAACACTTAAAACAAACTCAAAATGATTATATTTTGAAAATAATAAGCGCCTTTAATATGACAAAGGTGAAATTTATAAGTACTTCTTGTTCTAATCACTTTAGACTTTCAAAAACACAATCCTTAAAATAATACGGAGATAGAACATTAGGCAAAAGTTCCTTATACTTCATCAGTAGGCATACCAATGTATGTTGTGATGTGCACAAAAATTGATAGACTATATTCTGAGGCAATTTAGTTTGTATATGTTAAATCCATTCTATATGTTTGATACGTCATCGAAAAATTATCTTGATCGGGCACGAATCTCGAGGAAAAACTCAAGTTGGAAACTTCAAAAATTAATTCGGAGACCATTTAAACTCCGATTTCAGCAAGCTTATAGTCGAACTGAGCGTCTCGGAAATACGAATCCAACAACACCAAATTCGACTCAATCCGAGCCCAAACGAGTCCAAACCAAGTACCCGAAGCGCTATTGGAAGCATCAAACAGCAATTTGAGTTACCAAATGACCTCCGATTTTGACGAGCTTATAGTCGAATCGAGCGTCTCGACGAGACGAATCCAACGAGCCCAAGATCGTAGAATTCTGATATCATTAAGACCTTCAAATGCTTGATAAACGGTTCACGATCAAGGGATTCAATATCGGCCGTTCATCCGGATCACTCCTTATTTGCCCTTGATCCCTCATCTATTTACGGGCTATGCCACTCCAGAAAAACTATAAATAGCCCCTCATTTCTCTTAAGAGAGGACCCCAAGCCAAGAAGAGAAGAAGAGAAGGAAGAGAAGAAGAAGAGAAGAGAAGTTTAGGAGGGAACAGCTCCTCCTCGACCACCGCCGGAACACCGCCGGAACACCACCGAAGCACCACTGGGCGCCCGAGGGACGCTGGAGTTCTGTCCGACACGGGAGCAACATCAGAATTCTGCCTGACGCCAGAATTCTACCCGACGCCCAAGTGACGCCGAACTTCTTTCCAAGTGACGCCGGAATTCTGCTCGACACCCGAGTGACGTCGGAACTCTGCTTGGCCTTGTAACTGATACTCATTGTAATCTGATTGTCCTGAATTTAAAGGACGAATCAGCCTCGTGTATTTTAAACAATACTAGTGGAACTCTTTCAACTGGGCGTGGCCCCGTGGTTTTTTCCCTTTCCAGGGTTTTCCACATAAAAATTCTGGTGTTACTATTTCAATTCTGTTTGTGTGCTGGATATATGTACAACGCTGAGACAAAAAATTAAAATCTATCGCCGCGTATATTTGAGTCCGCAACAGTTTGGCGTCGTCTGTGGGAACCTTATCCCACAACTTCAAGTATTGCTACGATGGTCAACAGGCGTAGCAGTCGCCTCATAGGAGCCTCCCGCTCCCACTCTCATCAATCCAGAAATCAATCTATAAATCATAGACGCCCGGTATCTACCTCTTTCTACCCCGGGGGGCAAAATGTACCTGGAGAAGGGACCTCGGGACCCTCCTTAGAAAAGAGAATTCAAAAGATGGAAGAATCTCAAAACGAGATCTTACAACTCCTGCGAGAGACTCGACAACTGACCCTAGCACCTCAGGAGGAGGTTCTTCTCCCTCGAGATCCACCACGTGTTGAAGCTGTTCAAATCGAACATATTCAAGCTGAGATTCCTCTTCCTCCACCCAGGAGGCGTTCGCAGTCACATCAAGATAACGAACTGGCTAATGCAGCAAGTTCTACCCATCCTCCACACACAGGTCGGCAATCTCTCCTTCCTCAAGACCTCAATGAGGAGCTAGCCCAACATCACATTGTTGAGCTCCCTCGCAATACCCTACGTCACGAACTGCGACGATTGGTTCGAGAGGAGTTCCCTATAGGAGGCGTAAGACAACCTCTTCGTCGGTGGGACTTCCAGGAGTCGTCACCCCTAACGGAAGCCATTCTTCAACACCCTATTCCGGCTGGCTTTAAGCTACCAAGCATCGAGTCCTACGATGGGACATCCGACCCGTACGAGCACATCGACCATTACAGGACCATCATGCATATTCAACAAGCCTCAGACGCACTCCTTTGCCAGGTTTTCTCTGCCACTCTTAAAGGACAAGCTCGAACATGGTTCTATTCACTTTCAGCCGGAACGATCCCCACATTTGTCAAATTGGCCAAAGTATTTGTCGAACAGTTCGTAGCCAACCGAAGAATTACTAAGGATTCTTCTCATCTCTCTGGGATCCGTCAGAACGAGGGAGAAACATTAAAAGAATATTTTCAACGGTTTTCCACCGAGGCTCGACAGATTCCGGGAGTGGACCCAGAACTACTCCGAGGGGGTCTTCCTTGGAGGCCTTCGTCCTGGTCCTTTCTATTCGGCACTCATGCGGGACACAGTTCATTCATATGCTGACCTGATCTATCGTGTAGAAGCTCAGATTTCCGCTGATGAAGCCATTAATGCTCATAGAAAGCAATTTGAGCAAACAACTGGAAAGCGTAAGAACGCCCCTACAATAGAGGAGTCATTTTTGCAACGAAAGAAAAATTCATCTCCTAGACCCCAGTACCACAACGCAAGTTCCGACATGAAAAAGAGTATACGCCTCTCAATGCAACTCGAACCAACATACTAATGGCCATTCGAGATAAAGAAAATATCAAGTGGCCTAATTCTTTGAAGCCAAATGTTGGAAACCATGAGCAATATTGCTATTTCCACCGTAGTCGTGGACACACTACTGAAGCCTGCAAGCAACTCAAGGATGAGATCGAGAGGTTGATCCGACAAGGATATCTTCGACAATTCATCCAAAACTCACCTGCTCGAGATGAAACTGGTCCAACTGGGGGGCAAAATCAACAACAACAAAGACAACAGTTGAATAATATTTAAATGGTTGGCGAGATTGAATGACCATGCACTTTGTGTAGATGTATTAGTAATACTACTTGTTATGTGTCATCGTGTATCTCTTTTATGATAAGTAGGATGTCACTCTAATGTCCTTAGTAGTTCTACCAAGTCAAATAATGTGGTTGTCCTTATATGTACAAGGGAACTATTGTATTGTCTTATAGTAATATAATGTGTTGTTCGTCCAATTCTGATATTATCTCTTTCTTTAAAAAGAATATAAATGACAATGAAAAACTACTGACAAATATAGTCTCTTTATCCTTGATTCGAGAAATACACAATCTTTATTGTGTCTCAATCATTAGAAGATCGATCCCAGGGGGATTCGATCCGACCTCTTCCATACAGGTTAACGTCGTCGAGCAAAGGCTCCGACATACAACCTCAGATAGGTCTCACATCCTTGGTGGATTCTCTCGACCTCTTCCATACAGGTTAACGTCGTCGAGCAAAGGCTCCGACATATAACCTCGGATAGGTCTCACATCCTTGGTGGATTCTCTCGACCTCTTCCATACAGGTTAACATCGTCGAGCAAAGGCTTCGACATACAACCTCGGATAGGTCTCACATCCTTGGTAGATTCTCTCGACCTCTCCCATACAGGTTAACGTCGTCGAGCAAAGGCTCCGACATACAACCTCGGATAGGTCTCACATCCTTGGTAGATTCTCTCGACCTCTCCCATACAGGTTAACGTCGTCGAGCAAAGGCTCTGACATACAACTTCGAATAGGTCATATATTCTTGATGGATTCTCTGGACATCTTCCACAGAGATTCTTGGCGGGCAAAAAATCTTCGAAAGAGCATGTTGCACAATATATAAACTCATGTTTCAAAGATGCAAAAGCAAGTTTTCAACTTCATATAAATATTATTGAAGTTATATTACAAAAGATTGTACATCTAGTTCACCTTTGCAAGAATTTAAAAGTAAAAGGTACACTGGTGACATTCATACAAGCTAGTATCATCGAGCAACAAGCAACTTTAACACAGTCAAATATCCTTGGTGGATTTAAGTGACTTCTCCCTTATTGCACGTAAGCATCTCCTACAACTGCTCCTTCAAAGAAAGGACATAACTGGATCATCATCAGACCTCCACTCAGTTGATAGTGTTAGTATATTGCCATAATGTTGGCATGTCACACTACTTCGGCCCCTTGATTCTGTAATATCTGATGTTGGCACACTTCAGTATGGATGAATATTGCCTTAACACAATGCCACTGGACACCCACCATCATCGGCCCTTTGTCAGATATCTGTCGGCGGTCCTCTACTTCATCTCAACCATCATCGGATTCTTGCTCGATCGTGAACCATCATCGGCTTCTCGTTCAACTATTGATAGCAGCACCCTTGAACTCTCTCCTTCTGCTCCCCACTTGGTCGTTGACTGCTAACAGACTTCCACCCGATCGTTCATCATCGAAAAACTTCCGTTAAAATAGCATCGAAATTCTATTCGATGCTGAGCTTCCTCCCGTTGCTGAAGTTCTGCCCGTTTTAGGACTTCCGTCGGACTTTTACCCGACGCCGAGCTTCCTTCCGTTGCTGGACTTCTTCCCGAAACTTTCATCTGACTTCTGCCCGAAGTCGAGCTTCCTCCCATTGTTGGATTTTTGCCCATCGTGGAACTTCTGCCCGCAGACGAATTTTCGTCGAAGTTCTACCCGACGCCGTACTTCTTCCCGACGTCGGACTTCTGCCCGTCGTCGGATGTTTATCGGGCTTCTACCCGACACCAAAATTCTACCCGTCGTGGGACGTCGTCGGATGTTTGTCAGGCTTTTACCCAACACCAAAATTCTACCCGTCGTGGAACTTCTGCCCGCTGACGAATTTTCGTCGGAGTTCTACCCGACGCCGTACTTCTTCCCGACGTCGGACTTCTGCCCTTCGTCGGATGTTTGTCGGGCTTTTACCCGACACCAAAATTCTACCCGTCGTGGGACTTCGTCGGATGTTTGTCGGGCTTCTACCCGACGCCAAATCTCTACCCGACGTTGTACTTATGCCCGTCGAGGGACTTTCGTCGGACTTCTGCCCGACGACGAGCTTCTTCCCGTTGCTGGGTCTTTGCCCGTCGCCGGACTTCGTTGGAATTTTGCCCGGGATTTTCGTCAGACTTCTGCCCGACACCGTACTTCTATCCGACACCGGACTTCTACCCATCATCGGACCCTCGTCGGACTTCTACATGATGCTGAACTTCTTCCTGATGTCTACCTTCTGACCATCTTCAGACTCCCTCCAACTAACATCTCA
Organism: Dendrobium chrysotoxum; assembly: GCA_019925795.1. Lineage (NCBI taxonomy): Eukaryota > Viridiplantae > Streptophyta > Magnoliopsida > Asparagales > Orchidaceae > Dendrobium > Dendrobium chrysotoxum. Next base: position 47,157,460 of record CM034301.1, read on the forward strand.
CCTCCACATGATCTCTTAAAGGAGAGAAATTCAAACTCCCATTTCGCTTCCCTTCCTAAAAAGGAGAAGCGGCTAATTTCTGCGCAAAGAGAGGGGCGCCGAGTCGAGTGGGGAAAGTCACCTACTCAAAAACAACGGAAGGCCTCAAAATGCCAGAAGCTAGAGGGGAGAAGAGAGAAATTTCTAACTCCGGTACAAGATGAGGGGCGTTGTCTCAAGTAGGGAAAGTCACCTACTGAATAACAACTGAATGCCTCAACTGTCAGAAAGCCAGAATGAGAGAAAAAAGAGAAGAAGCCGCTAACTTCTGCGCAAAAGGAGGGGCGCCGAATCAAGTAGGGAAAGTCACCTACTTAAAAACGACGGAAAGCCTCAGAATGCCAAAAGCTAGAAGGCCAGGAGAGGAGGAAGAAAGGAATATTTTGTCCCCTACCCCAAGGGGTGTATTTATAGGATGAAAAAGGGAGAGAAAGAGAGGGAAAAATTAAAAAAAGAGGGGGAAAATGTTTGAAAATTGGAGGGAGGATGCTTCTAGAAGAAAGTTTAAATTTTTCAGAATTTTTGGGATTTTTTAATCCCTGTGGGCCCCACAAAAAAAATTTAATTAAATGGGGCAACTGCCGCGCGCCCCAAGGGGCGCGCCTGTTGCGCGCGCTCCCGCGCAGGCGATGCCGGCGGCCAGCCGGCCGGCCGGTTCGGCCGCCTACGCGTTACCGGGCTCCGATTTTGGGCCCGGACGGTCCAAATTCGATATTTTTGGGGTCCCCGGACACGTTTTTCGACGTTCCAGACTCAATTTTGACACTTTCGGAGCTCAACAGGGCCTCTATGATCAAGTTCGAGCAAACATTTAATTTTTGGAACGCAAATTTTTGCGATTTTGCCAAAGTGAAAAGCCGACACATATATTTTTGGACTCCTGGAGCTTTGACGTCCAAAAATAGGGGGGCAACGGATACGTCATCGAAAAATTATCTTGATCGGGCACGAATCTCGAGGAAAAACTCAAGTTGGAAACTTCAAAAATTAATTCGGAGACCATTTAAACTCCGATTTCAGCAAGCTTATAGTCGAACTGAGCGTCTCGGAAATACGAATCTAACAACACCAAATTCGACTCAATCTGAGCCCAAACGAGTCCAAACCAAGTACCCGAAGCGCTGTTGGAAGCATCAAACAGCAATTTGAGTTACCAAACGGCCTCTGATTTTGACAAGCTTATAGTCGAATCGAGCGTCTCGACGAGACGAATCCAACGAGCCCAAGATCGTAGAATTCTGATATCATTAAGACCTTCAAATGCTTGATAAACGGTTCACGATCAAGGGATTCAATATCGGCCGTTCATCCGGATCACTCCTTATTTGCCCTTGATCCCTCATCTATTTACGGGCTATGCCACTCCAGAAAAATTATAAATAGCCCCTCATTTCTCTTAAGAGAGGACCCCAAGCCAAGAAGAGAAGAAGAGAAGGAAGAGAAGAAGAAGAGAAGAGAAGTTTAGGAAGGAACAGCTCCTCCTCGACCACCGCCGGAACACCGTCGGAACTCCGCCGGAACTCCGCCGGAACACCACCGAAGCACCACCGGGCGCCCGAGGGACGCTGGAGCTCTGTCCGACACGGGAGCAACATCGGAATTCTGCCCGACGCTAGAATTCTACCCGACGCCCGAGTGACGCCGGACTTCTTTCCAAGTGACGCCGGAATTCTGCTCGACACCCGAGTGACGTCGGAACTCTGCTTGGCCTTGTAACTGATACTCATTGTAATCTGATCGTCCTGAATTTAAAGGACGAATCACGTGTATTTCAAACAACACTAGTGGAACTCTTTCAACTGGGCGTGACCCCGTGGTTTTTTCCCTTTCCAGGGTTTTCCACGTAAAAATTCTGGTGTTACTATTTCAATTCTGTTTGTGTGCTGGATATACGTACAACGCTGAGACGAAAAATTAAAATCTATCGCCGCGTATATTTGAGTCCGCAACAATGTTAACTAGTGAAAATTAATTAACACTTAAAACAACCTCAAAATGATTATATTATGAAATTTTTAAGCACACTTAATATAATAAATGTGAAATCTATAAGTACTCCTTTTTCTAATCACTTAACATTTTCAAAAACACAATCCCTAAAATAATAAGGAGATAGAACATCAGGCAAAAGTTCTTTATACTTCATCAGTAGGCATACCAATGTATGTTGTGATGTGCATAAAAATTGATGTAGACTATACACTGGGACATTGAGCATGTATATGTTAAATCCATTGAAATAATATTGATGTGCGATGAAACAAATTTTGTGCACCTAAAAGACACTACATATACCTTATTACAATTAAGCGTGCCTTGAAACTAGGGTTATAATCGAGCCAAGCCGACTATATCATTGATTGAACTTGACTTGATCATCCTACAAGTTCATGTTGGGTTAGAGCTCGAGCTAAGCTTTCACATGTATGTTCGCACTAGATTTGTTTATAATCATGCTTGGCCTGTACTTGGCTTGCCTAGATTAGTTGAACAAGTACTTTAAACAAGCTAAAAATTCAAAGAGTACTTGACTTCTCATATTGACAAATAATTTTATAAATATAAAACAACAAGAAATTCAATAAATTTGGACTTAGAATCCAACTATTCAACGCAAATTCAATAAGATAAAAAATAAGTCATAAGCAAGCTTTCTTACAATCATATAACATAAACAAATTGCACTTCCAGAATCAATTTCTTACACTTGTCAATATTTAATTGAGATTTAGTCAAAATTTTGGTTAAATCATGCTTAAGGGGCAAGTAAATCTTACATTTGTGTCAAAAAATCATGAATATTCAGATTTATGGGATTTAAGAACTTTCTTTTATTATGTGTCGTTACTTCTTTCATAAGCTCCTTCACACGTCATTGGTTCAGTCAGTTTCTTAGCCCAACAAAGATCCATTGTGATTTCCTCACATCTTTGTTGGTAGGTCTTAAGAGTCGAGATTTCAAGATTTTGGATAGGGCGGAAGGGGAGAGAAAGGGGTTATAGCTTATGGGCAATTGAAAAAGTTAGGAGTGCTTATGTTATAAATTAGGATAGTTTTTTAATTATAAAATATTATTTTATTTTTATAATCTTAAGTAATTTCTTAAATTACAAAAATAATGATCACATCTAATTTAGTTGATTAAAAATATTATTAATGTCTTGAAATTAAATCTTGCTTAGATCAATATAATAAAATTAATATGTTTATATGCACAATGATTAATTTCTAATCATATTAAATCCCTATCTCTAACTACCTACGATTTGCTTTACCATTCCTCTTCTCCCCTTTTTTTGTTCATATCTATTATGTTGTGGAGCATACATTTTGTCATATATAGAAAATGTGATACGCAAACTTAGTTGCAAGGAGTTTATGATTAAGATGAAGAGTTTGGGAATGTTAACATACTTTTTGGTTGCCATAATTTTTTCCTTTACAAATAAAGGGGAACAACTAATATTTTATAAGAGAAATTTGAATTATATTTTCTCCACAATAAATTATAGTGAAATCTACAATGACATTGATATGAAATAACCATCAATTTGGTGAATATATATCTTTTGTTTTTGTCGCCAATCTTTTTTATTATTCTATTTTTTCCTCTCTGTGCTTGCGTAAAATTCACCTGTCTCCCAGCACTCATCACAAAAGAAAATAATATTACTAAATATTTTAAGCAAGCCGCCTACTACCTGACTTCAAATTGATAACAAAGCAAATAGAGATTATTTGATATAATAAGATGACGGGAATGGTACTTTATTACTCTATCAATGTAACGATAAGTACTAACGGGAAACTAAAATCATTATAGCTACAGCAGCGGTTACAGATGTATAGTTGAGATTAATTATGTTGATGGAGGCAACAAAGAAGTGGAAATATTTCATTATCACCTCCCGCCAAGCTAATGATTCGGGCCTAATAGCTCGTCTCTGAGAGAACAAAATCGTAAGCTTGGAATTACTTTGATAAAGGTATCAACACTTGATCTTAGGAAGCAATGTGATGAATAACAATTCTTGCAACTTAATGTAATCTCGAAATAAGTAATTATTAAATTCATTATACTAGATATGAGCATGAAAAAGAGGTTTGTTAGCAAGTGCTAAAGTGGAAATATTATCACAAAAGAGAGATGTCAGTTGAGCGACTGAAAACCCAAACTCTTTTAATGACCGACCACACAAGGGCATGATATTCAGCTTCTACAGTCGAATCGAATGGGCGACAATTGATTGTTTCTTGAAACACCAAGAAACTAGTGTGCAACTTGGATATGCACGGTAAGCATTCATAACTTTCCTATCCAATGTATCACCAGCACAATCGGAATTTGAGAAAGCATGAAGTTGAAGAGAGCCTTGAGTGATGGGAAGCTTGTAGCATGGTGTTCCATTATTGTAACCTAAGGATACATTAGAGAATATGAAAATGACCATTAAGAGGGTTATGCATATGTTTGCACATTTTATGTACAGTAAATAAGATACCGGATTTAGTGATTGCTAGATAGTGCAGCAAGCCAACAATGTGGCGATATAGCTCGGGATTTGCAAGAACATAATCAAATCTTTCACAAATAGGAAGCTTGAGAGAGAAAGGCGCATAACCAACTTATATTTTTTTCATAATCAAGCGATGCAAACAATTCAACATCATATTGTGTTTGATGTAGGCCATGTCCGTGGGAAGTTTGCATAGTATGTATACCCAAGAGTTGGGATATAACTCCGAAATTGCGTAATTTAAAATGCTACTAGAAATTTGTAAGCAAATTGTTGATAGTAGAAGAGTCGTTTCCCATCAATAATATTTCATTGATATGTATTAAAAAGTAAATAAAGTTGCTGTTATGATTATAAAATAAGAAGGATGGATCAGCCATATATTGGACAGTTGAACCTTGTATTTGGCAACCGACCCATCAACAGTATGCTTGAATTTATAGATCCTCCTTACAACCTAAAATATTTTGATCTGTAGATAGCAGTAATAAGAACAAGCTACTTGGAGATTGAAGTGGCCCAAATTCTTCAAATTGCAAACTATCAATGAGCATATTTAACTGCAGTTGAGAGCTAATATGAAAATGTGTTTTGATTTCATGTTGCCGATTTGAAGTCTCGTCACCATGGGATGAGCCAGGTAATTTGGAGCAGGTGGAGGTTGCAAGACATCTTGATTGGAATGAAAGGGAGTGGGTGAAGATTATGAGAATGGTGAAGAGGCAGCTGAAGAAGTATCTGGAGCGTGAGTAATGTAATAGATTAGCTAAGAGAATCTGATAGTCAAATGGTGAAGCATGAGATAAATTAGTGGCAATTGTATAGATTGTGCTTGTAGATGGTACAAGAGTAAGCAGAGAAACACATGCAGAAGATGTTGAAATGGCTATGGAATTTAAGGCGGAAGTGATCTCTGAATCAGCACCGGGAAACATAATTTTATGGAGAAGTACATGAGAAATAAAATTTTATGGTGTAAGATGGCAAAATCGATAACCTTTGCGCAAGGAACTACAACAAAGAAAGAAAGACACAACAAAAGGATTTCAGTGTAAATTTATAGGGTGAATATGGCTACAGCCAATAATAGCAAAGACATTCAAAAATTTTTAGATGGGAATATTAAGGTGTTTTATTGAATAACAATTGATATGAGGAAAACAAGGTTATTGTTAAAGGAATTTGATTGATAAGATATACTGCAATGAGAATGGCATCAATCTGCATTCAGAATGACATCAATCCAAATACAAAAGAAAAATGAGCTTGTAATAAGAGTGTTCAAGCAATCTCGATTAAGTGATGGTGCTTTCATTCAGCTACATCATTTTGTTCATGGGTATAGGAATAGCTATACTAATGGAGAATGCCGAATTGAGCCAAGAGGTTTTGAAACAATGTGTTGGAATACTCATCACCACAATCTAAACGAAAGATTTTGAGAGTGAAGCATTGAATTGTAGTTAGATCATTTCTTTAAATTGGGTAAATTTGGAGAGCATCTCAGATTTATTTTTTATTGGACACAACTAGAAAAAGCAAGAACAGACATCAATAAAAAAAAACATAATATCCAATAAAAGAAGTAACAGAGGAAGTATCACATACATATATATTTTTTTTAAGTATCACATACATCTAAATGAACAAGCTCAAAAGAAGAAAAGCATCTTGATGTAGATAGAGTGCGAAATTTTCTATGTTTTTTAACTAATTGACATGAATTACACGGAGAAATAGATAGAGAAATACATAAGGTAGACTCTTGTTTATCTATATTAGATATAACAACATGATAAGAATGAACTAAACAGGCGTGCAAAGTGGTAGTGGAGTCGATAGTAGAGGTTAATGCAACATGGCTGAAGTCCCGAGATGATTGATCTTATGATCCTTAACATAATAGCTTTTTGCATCGAAGGAAATTGAATATGAGTCGTCGAAAATAAGACGATGAACAGACATAAGATTGTGGGAAACTTTTAGAACATGAAGATGTGTGGATAAGAGAAGCTTATGGTGAGTAGAAAGGCGGCCTTGGACAATATTGGAAATTGAAAGAGATTATCCATTCCTAACCACAACATACTGATTTCCAAGATAGATTTGCAATTCAATTAGCAGCTTGTAATCAAAGGCGATATGGGATTTAGCACCTGAGTCAAAATACCAAACATTGGGATTGGGCTGAATTGGGGCATCTACAATAAAGGCCTGAGAAGTAGCTTTGTTGATGTAGTTCAATTTTTTGTGATGCCAAAATTTAAAAGACAAATGACCCAGTTTGTCACAAATTTGACACTCAAATCATTGTATATTGTTCTATCCTCCTCACTGTATGAAAGATGAGTGACACCCTTGCGGACCAAAAGAAATAGGGTTACACCCCCTGAAAAATCAAACTAAAAATGGCCAATTGGTAGCTCTATAAGCACCACAAAGAGTTCTAAAACTAAGCGACTTTAAATTCTTATGCAGCTTCATTAGCCAAATTTGTTTCCTCATTGCAAAGCAGTGAATAAATCATCAAAACTTAATGGCTAGAGATTAGTCCTAATAGCAATTTTAAATGTTGGATAAATGGAGTGGATGAAAGTGTACTGAAAAGTCAAGAGGTGGTGAATTGGTGTATCTTTTAAAAAAATATAATTATACACCTAAAAAACATCAATTTTTCTTTTTTTTTTTTTAAGGCTATTTTCTTAAGAACAAATATAGAAAAAAAAATTAATTATACACCAAAATGATTGAAAAATATTTCTTATTTCTCCTCTAAAAAAAGTACTTTCAAAGTTATTCGACAAGTTTAAAAGAAAAAATAATTTGTCATAACCAAACAAATATCCAAGAAAAATTTAATAATTTTCAATTAGTATTCCATCAATGATATCTCAATTAAACATATATCCACATATGAAATAGTGTGAATAAATAAAATGCAGAAGATAAAAAAAATAAAAATGCACAAACTGATTTATAGTTGTTCGACGAACGGACCACTCCCCAAGTCCTCTACTGCGATTCCACTATTACTCTCTCCTTTTGCTCCCAACAAGGTAGAGAAGCCTCTCTCCTTCCCAGAGTAATAGAACTCTTCTACTCGAAAAGCCCATAATCCTTAGTTGCTCCAACTAAATTCATAAGGTACACAAGACCTTTGCAAGATCTTCAAAACCTTTACAACAAGACTCCATAAAGCTCTTCACCAAGACCTTCGGCTTCAACACAGATGACTATAAAAATATGCTTGGAAAAACAACCATTTAAACACCCTAAACAAATTTCAAGAACTCTCTCTAGAAATTCATCACATGCTTCTCAAATCTCTCATCTCGTAATCCCCTCTCAAAACTCTCAACACACCTGAGAACTCCTTCACATGAGTTCGAGTTTCTTAGATATTAAATATACATAAGATGGTTCCCATAGAAACCCTAAAAATACTGATTAATAGAATAGTCAGCTTGATCATACAATACAAGTAGTACAATCAATCTAAAACCCTAAAAACTATACTCAGCTATTCGATCAAACTATATGATATAAATCATAAAGTACAATTAGCTCAATATGCTCTCTATTTATTCGGATTGTACGATGGGATTCATATAGTATGATATTTTCTAAATTCGATTTTTAATTACTTTCCTGGATTTTTGTGTCCTAAATAGATAAATCTCATAGAAAATTATGCAGTGCGATCTGTTCAAATTTGAATTTATCTATTTAAGAAGAGAGCAAATAATGGCGGGTTTATATTTGAATATAATTGATTACATGGTCTAACTTGGGCCGGACAATACGATTAATTTTACAAAATTTGATGTATGTTTTTTTGTTAATTAACACTTGACTTTTCAAAATTACCAGCATGTCACACATATTGTACAGTGCAATCCAAATCGTACAGTACGATTTTGCAACAAATCAAATGTTTTAATTAACTAATCATTTTCTTAACATATTTGCTCTCGTTTATGTGTGCTTGTTTGTTTAGCAAATCATATACCAGGCATAATTACAAGAAAACTTAAAATAAAAATAAAAAATAAAATTATAAGTTTTAATGTTTTGGCGGTTTTCTTTTCTTTGACGACTTTATTTCTTCAATTTTGGTTGATCACGCTTTTGTAATTACCATCTAGTGTGTGTGTCCAGTATCATCTGGTTTTCGTCTTTTAATTTACCTGAAATGTTGGCTTAAACAAAAAGAGACTTATACACATAAATTCATCAGCTTAATTTTCACAACTAACAATGTCGGTGATTTTCAAAATCTTAGTAATTTCACCAGGCTCATAGGTTCAGCAGTGGAAACCATTGAGAGTATATAGAATAATATACTCATAATCAAGGGAGGAACGTTCACCTTCGATTTTATTTTAGAAAGTTACTATTGCATAAATTAATTCTTCATAAAACTGTAATGAAACTCATCCTTCAACTATATTACACAAGAATGATTAGTTGATTGCAATCATTTATAAATGTTATTCCAAATAGCAAAGGAATCAAAATTTAAGATATAGGTTAATAAATGTACAGTTATGGTAGAGAACAAGGTAGCAACCAAGTCTTGATCTACCAACCAACATCCAAGTAGAGTATAGAGGGTTAGAAAAAATGTTGCCGGCGAGCAATGGAACCATCAAGATAACCTTCAACTTGAGCGCGCATTGTTAGTTGATTTTTCAGGTCTCAAGTGAATGGTAATGACATTTTTTATTGTAGACATCAAATACTTGAGGCATTGGGGAAACGCTAACCAAAGGCACAAAGTCAACATCAATATTCACATCAGTTTTCGAATCGATAGAAAGGAGAAAGAGAGTAATGATGATAGACAAGAAGAAAAAATAAATGTCATGAGGCTTGAGGGCTTTGATACCAAGACAATTTGATAAGAGGATGAAGATGAACATAATGGTATTTCATTACTCTGACAATGTAACAGTAAGTATCAAATACAAATTAGGGAAACCAAAACCATTATCGCCGCAATTGTGGTTATAAATCTATGGCCTAGATTATGGCTTCATTTGGGACAACTTTCATACTGCTATGTTTTTCAAACTATAACCACGATTTTTATTTGGTCACTGCTTTTTCATTGCTTTCAATAATTTTTTATGCTAGGAAGCTGCTTTCTACAATAGCTTTAAAAAACAGCTTTCTCCACAGCAACTTTACAATCACCTTTATAAAAAATTATAGTCATCCCAAAAATACCTAATGTCATTAGAGATTAAAGGCGGGGATTTGGTGCATCATTACTACAACTAGGAAGAGGAGGACAAAGACAGATGCAGCAGAACTTTATTCCATTAGCACATAGCACATTTGAGGTCGAAAGGATCAAAATCTAGAGAAATATAGAAAGGTACCGACTTCAAAGCAAAGTTATTTTAAATACAAAGCTATTAATTTATGCTATAGTGCTATACCATTTCGAACGGTAGTCCAATTGGACGGATTTCTTTGACTTTTCTTTCAATGTCAATCAAACAGACTATTCTTGCCCAACTCAGCCCTTGCCGAAACACACAATGGGCCGATTTTGTCAAGAATATATTTTTCCCCTTCTTAAAGCATTTGAAAAGTGATAAGTAAAAGGTTCTGATTTATAACTACAAAACAATTAGTTCCATAGCATCTTCAAGCTAATTATACTTTACCACACATAACTTGATTGCAACTTATACGGCTCTTTGCATCATTTAAAACTAATTTATTTAAAACCTCGCACATAAACACAAGAACTGCGTACTAAGCTGCACTTGATAATTTCTGCTATGATAACAGAAACATTAAAAAGACACGCACTTACTTATACAGCGCAGCAAGAAAAAAAAAAATCTAAAGCAACAAATAAAACCGGGACAAAAAGGAACCAAGAATCCAACAACCAGAGAGACACCTACCATAAACCCGAACCACCACAATCCGGTGAGCCCCACCTAAGCTCCAGGGGCAGCATCCTTGATCCGGCTCTGCAAATACCCACCATACTCGCGAGCGTAATCCTTCACATGGCTCGCCGTGTCGACGATCCGACTCCGGGCCAAATCGATCCGATCCGATCCAACCGGATGCCGACCTGTGAAGTACCGGTATAGCCACGTCGCCACAGCCGCCGCCGCAACGACAGCACCGACCGCCGACGCGGCTCCGGCAAGCAACACGAACGCCACCGCGCCCACCGGAACCCACACAGGGCTCGTTATCAGTAGCAGCGGCCCGAACACGATAAGACCCAGCGTAGCCCCACTCACCGTCAACCCGGCGAGGATGAGAAGAATTGCGGCGGAGATGACGAGAGAAAAGAACCCCACAACCTGGCTCGAGGTTGGCGCGTGGTCCTGGATCCATCTGAGTAGCGCACTACCGACGCCGGAGTTGTCACGGAAAATTGCCATCGTTCGACTCCCAGTTTGCCGATCAGCCATGGTTTGTTGGTTAGCCTAAAGCTGTTGATAGCGAATGGTAGGTTCTGAAGGAAACTGTAGGGGGAGCGGATTATTGAGGCGTGGAGTAGAGGACCGGAGGGGATTTAAGGGAATTGAAGGAATAGGGCGACACGTGTGGGATTTGGATATTTACATTACCATGCAGGGTTACACGTGTGAAGCGTGAGAGTGAAGCGTGAGAGCTTCAGGAGGATGCCACGGGTCTCCTGTTTCCACTTCTCGCAAACGACAAATTGTTGAAAGAAATTTCAATCGGACGTAGGACAAAAACTCACATGGCGTCATCCCACTGTTTGCACGTTTTTTTAAATTAAATCATGGATACAGGTAAGTTTCGACTTATGTAGTTATTTAATTCTATAAAAATTATATTACAGTAATAAAAATATTTTAATTGAATGCAGGTATATGTCTCTCAGACATGTCACAAGTGCTTAATAGGTTCCAGCATGGGAACACGGACCTGGCAAACTAGCAATAAAGACTCGATCAATACTAGTTGACTCCTATCCCCACAGTGTCTAACAGCATAAGGACTTAACTGGACAGGCAACCCAAGAAGATCATCCTCACAGAAATTTTAGGAGTTCACACAGGACCTTTCAGGCTTTGTGAGTTCTTCTCCTAAGCGGATTTGCCCTCTCAGAGCAACTCGCTAACAGGACTAGTCAACATGCTATTAATGGCATTCTTCGATCCTGCGGAAAGACAGGAACGCTTCCTCACGCTCAACCAATTGTGAGTTTGCAAATGCCACAATTCAAGTATGCTCGTCCTTCATATTGCAATGGCTTAAGAACCGTGCCCAACAGGTCGCCAATGCAACAAAAGAATTTGTTGCCATAGACTCAACCAACTCGATCCATCCAAAGGACTCGCTTTTCTCAACTCACCCACGAACACTTAAAAAAGGGAGTTCACCCGAGAAAAAAAGCTGAGCCAAAGTGAAAATATCACACGAAGCATCTATCATAACGGAACATGTGTTTTAAGCAATATGTATTGTGTCCCATTTATTATTGTACTTTCTTATATTTTAGTGTAACTTTTTCTGTAGTCATTGGATCCCTATAAATAAATGATGAAAATACACATTTTGAATACTTTTTAAATATTTTATAACATTACTAATCTAGTAGAGCAGTCCTCTAGAATTTCCCTTAGCTTTGCCTAGCTTGTTCAAGTCATTTTTTTCCTTTCCATACTCGCCTTAAGCTCTTAATTTTCTACCTTTTGAGATTGATTGTTTGTAAGATCAAGTATCAACCATGGACAAATTTGAATTCAACATTATGTCTTCGATATAATATAATATAAGTATAAATTAGAACTTTCAATTGGTGTTAGTTAAATATTACAAAAGGCATTCTCATAATTAAAGAAGACACTAATGCATTATAATAGACTTGAATTGTGAAGGGTATCTAGTTAGATGGTGGTAGGAATTTTTAAGTGTCAAAGTTGATAATGGGTAGTGAGTAATAGGTTGTAATTAGCATGTTGTGGACCTCCGAGAGGACAAAACAAACATCGCCACCCCGTGAGGGGAGACAGTATCTGGCCAATGGGATGGCAGACTCGATCACACATATGATTAACCATTGAGGATAGCGGCTCTCACCAGCACACCCCGATGGGTAACAATATATGTGACCTTATTATCACAATGGGTTTCCTCCACCCGATACATCAACTCGAGTAGGGTTTATTTAAAAGTGGGATTCGGTTTCCCACGGGCGCAAGCCCCCGTAGTTAATTACATCTCAAGCCAGGGCCTGAGAAAACTCTTGATTAAGGATTCTATATTATTCTTTTCAAATTGGGATCGGCACATAGGGAGAAGACTAGGAAGTCCTACTCAAAAGGAAAGAAATGTTCAACTAGGCTTTATCAACATACACGGCTTATATCAGCATCCGGAGGGACTAAGGTAGTGAGAAGAAACCGGATAAAATAAAGGGTCATGCACTCAGAGCATACATGAGAGAAAGATGGATGTGACGTCATCCGTATGACGCAGATAGGTAGGTTTATAGTCTCTGGACGATAGAAGACTTACATACAAACGAGGCATACTATGAAACAGTAATAGCCTTGAATCCTAAATTTAATGGGTCTAGTGTTCTACGCACAACACCAACACCCATGTCCTAGCTAATGCAATGCAAAATCTAGACTTACCCCGGCCTGGATTGGGGAGCCAGCTAACCACCTAATCGCTTCAAAATCATGAGTCTGGTCATTAATATGAAAGATGGGTGGATAGGTTATAGTTCTTGAAAATAGGGCCGACGTCTAGAGGATTTCCTAATTGGCCCAAGACTTATGTTGGGTGGATGCTCCTAGAACTAATTCAATTAAAATTTTAATTTAATTGATTTCTAATACAATGCATGCTGGTTAAAGTATCCAAATCAGATATGCACGGGATTTTAAAAAGGCTTATGAAAATAATTTTTAGAATTAGACTGGGCTTCCCCAGGTCCAGCACCTCATTCTCATGGGTCAGATTATCCGGACTCTACCCACAGGCGGAGAAGTGTCTTATAGAAGGAGAGAGAGAAATGCAATAATATGCATGCGACCCCGGACGATTCCGGCAATTTCCTAGATCGTTAGGTTGCTAAATTATTTAAACCTTAAAATTTTAGATATTAGTTATGAGTAGAAAATATTTTAGTCCTTAAAGAGCCTAACGAAATCTAGGCTAAAACAAAAGCGGCATGCAGATCGCCAATAAACTAAGAAAAGCATACAACCTATGCGCAATCAACATCACATCAAACAATGATAAATAACCAAATTAATCAATTAAATATCCATAGGCCAACTGCCCTTAATTACAACCCAGGGTCTGCAGAAAATAAAGTGGCCGGGCACCACTGCCAACAACCCGGATTTCTAATCCTAGAACAGACGCAAGTTATTTTGAGTGGGATACTCTGGATCTTCATCTTCTTGATCTTCTCTTCCTTTTACTCCTTGGATCTCAGCTTCTTTGGACTCCTTGGATCTCCTCTTTCTTGGACTCCTTGGATAGTAGAATGATCCAAATTTGGATTTCCAAATAGAAAAGGACTATCCTCATATTGGGTGTCATTTCCTCTTCGGAATCCAACCTTTAGATTCTTGTATCCCCACTCAAAATAGACTTTCACAATTCAATACCAATTTACAAATAATTACATTAAATGAAAGCAGTAAATTCTAGACTCTCCTGCAAGGTTATCCTAATGAAAATCATCTCAAGCAATTCATATATTTCATCCCAAGCAGTTATAAGGAAAATAAAATGCTCATCACAGCCATACTTGGTCATGCTCTTAATTATTTGAGGGCTAAGCAATTCTGGAGCACCTGTAGCAATTTATAATAATTTTTAATTAGCCCTCATTTATTTAGGGGGGCTGAGCAATTTCTGGAGCATCTGCATAAAACAACGTTAGTATTTTAATCATGAATTTTGCTCCCCTTTATTTTAGCATGGCATGAACATGACCACCTACAGAAAACATCATTAGTATCAACATCGATCCTAACCTATGGGTATTCTATCATGCGATCACATCAAATCCCAGAGTGTAGTAAAAGTAAGCAAACACACCAACAGTTCAATCACAATATGTAGTGAAAACCCAGAAAAGCTCGGCACACAGCATGAAAAGTAAACACCGGCCTAGACTAAGTCTAGAAATGGTACCCTAGAAAACAATCATATAGTGTGTGTAGAGGTCTGTGTGGCTGAGATAGATCCTAAGCTGGGTAGTTAGTTACAATTGCCTACTGTCCAGGTTTGTTGTAGGTCTGAAAAAGGAGTTTTATTTAAAGTCCAAATATTAGTGAATTAAGATCCATTTTAATTAATTTGGTGTGTAGGTCAGTTTTAATGCTTAGGATAATGATATTCGGAGTTTAAATTGCATTAGTGATTTTTAGGAGGTTCGGGGTCCACCTATACACTAAGCTAAGGAGGGTCCCAAAATTAAATTTTTGATTAAAGAGGATTTATGAATAGCTAATATTTTTATAAAATACTAGACCTTAACCCGATTAGTTAGACAGTTAGCATGCCCAATTTGGATTTTCCTATCCAAAGTTATGAATTTCTGAAGTTTTGGTCTTGTTTTGAACTAAGTTTGACCGGATTGTTAACTTCTTGATTTAAGTTGATTTCTAGAATTTTAATATTTTTAATAAATATTAGACCCTAATGTGAGTTGAATGCCTTTGAGTTTGTCCAATTTGGAATTTTCTATAATTAGTTATGAATTTTCAAAGTTTGAGCCATTTAGTGAATTATCGAAATTATTTAATTAAAGGGGTGTTTTAGGGATTTTCATCCAAATCAGTTCCAAACTGCTTAGAATCACCCCCAAAGGTCAGGAATGACCCAAAGAAGTGTTCCCAAGTGTTTGAGAAAATTTTGGAATTTTTAATTATTTAATTTAATTAAAAGATAATTTTTAATTAAAATTAAATTAAAATTCAGATTGAGACCCAATCGAGGGGCTTTTAATTTTCATAGATTAGGGACTGAATTCTGAAGAGTTTGATATATTATGAGTATTTTTCTGATTTAAAATAAATTTATTAGAATTTTTTGAAGTTATCGGGTCCTAATTAAAGGGTAAATTAGGGTTGATCAATTAAGGGGTTTAATGAGTCCTAAAAATTCCTAGAAAATTCTCAGGGGTTTAGGACATCACTGAGTTTAAGTGTTCCAAATTTTAAGTCATTCGGGGTTCTACCCTAATTCCTAGAATTTTTCTAAGTTCGCTAGACGGGTCCTTAATTGTTGTCCTTAAGGTGTCACTACGTTATACAGGAATAAAGTGAAATAACTAACCCTTAGGCATAACATAGGGGGTAAATGCAGCAAACATAAACACACCAAACCATGTCCTTAGATCTAGGAGAGCCTAGGCTAAGTGCTTGTGCATCCTACACATGCAAGGACTACGAAACACTAAGTAAATGAGCCTAATGAAGTGATTAGCGAATGATTGTGACCCAATCATTCACTAATCCTTCTCCCACATGAATGCTTTTCAAACATAGAATCTAGGTTTAAAGTTACACAAGATGTGGACCTCCCAAAATTAAGAGATTTAAATAATACCTAATTTTAAAATGCATAAATATTATAAATATATAATAATATAAATTTGAAAATAAGATAATTAAAAATAATTCAGTTCATAAGCATGGGAGGTCTACCAGCCACCAAGGGGTTTTAAAATAATTTTTATTTTAAAATAACCAATTATATTAATTAAATAATATTTAAATAATTAAATAATAAAGTAATACATGAAACATCCAGATGGGACAGAATCACATACAGGAAATATTTTAAAATTAAAATTTATATTTTTCTGAAAAATTTAAGGTATTATGCGTCAAAATCCGATTTAACATGAGAATGTTATGAATTTTTGAAGTTAAATAAGTTTAAAAGTAATTTTTACATAATTTAAATAATTAATATTTGAAAATAATTAATAAATTTAAAATAAAGTAAATATTAAATCTCTGGATTTTTAAAATAATTACTAAATAATAATAATAATAAAAGGGTTTTAAAATATTAATAATACTATAATAATTAAGACAATTTTAAAGTATTAATAATGTAATAATGATATTAAAATAATAATAATACTACTAATGATAATATTATCAAAATAATATCAATAATAGTGAATATTAATATTATAATAATCTAAATATTAGCATAATAATAATATTATTAAGAATAATATTGATATTATAATAATATTAATAATAATAAATAATATTATTATAATAATACAAATATTAGCACAATAATATTATTATTAAAATAATAATATTATTATTAATAATACTTGTTAATATTATAATAATATTAATAATAATTAAATATTAATATTATAATAACTTTAATAATAACAAACATTAATATTATAATAATATAAATATTAACATAATAATAATATTATTAAAATAATAATATTATAATTAATTATAATATTAATATGATAGTAATATTAATATAATAAACATTAAGATTATAATATAAACATTAATATAATAACATTATTATTAAAATAATAATATTATTATTAATTGTAATATTAATATTATAATTATAATAATAATAAATATTAATATTATAATAATATAAATATTAATATAATAATAATATTATTAAAATAATAATAACATTATTGATAATAATATTGATATAATAATAATAATAATATTAATATTAATATTAATAATAATATAAATATAAATATAAATAGTATAAATATAAATAATAATAATTATTATTATTTAAATTTTTTTTATTTTTCTGATTTTAAAATTATATATAAAATATATTTTAAATAAATATTAATTAAATAATCCTTGGCGGCGACGGCGGTCAGACACATGGCGAGCCCAAAGAGGCTCCCGCGATCTCAGCGATGATTGGAGAGAGGTACGAGCAGCGTCGGCTGAGTGGCCACGCGGCAATTGGTGATTGGGCCCGCGGTTGCGGGCAATAATTACCGCAGCGGCAATCATTACCGCAACCGCGGCTCGACTTATCCACGTAGGCAGATCCGCTCCGCCGTCTGATCCTCCGCCGAAACGAACCAACGGCTTTGATCGAGCCGGACGAGGGCGAAGACTGCGGGATCAGATCCGCGGTCGGACGAATGCCGCAGAATGGCTTGATTCGAACCGTTGATCGCGTGATCAACGGTTCAGATCTTACATAACATAATGTTACGTAAACCGAACCCTAGATAGGGTTTTTCACCTTGTTCTCCCCACCTGATGGACCAAATCGCATGAAACTTTAACCCTAGACTCTACACATGAAGAGCATTCGTGTGGGACCAATATCGCGGTCTGAAATACAGTTTCTGAAAAGTTATTTAATCATAAGTGTTCTAGACTAGGGTTTGAGATTTCACCTCGGTTAATGGATAGTTTTGGGAGTTCTTTGGCTCTCTGAATTTGTTGTCTGTCCACATATAAATCTCCTTCAGAAGTTGTGGTCTTATGAGCCGTGGATCGATGGGAAATCGCTTGGGAAGCTTCCAAGCCTCGGTTTGCCAGAGATCTCGTTGCCAGTGGGCTTCCAACGCCAGGTTTTGGTTGGGGAAAGTGGAGGGAGGTCTTGAGAGAACTCTCACCAAATCTCAGAGCTTGTGGAGGTCTGGAGAGAGAGCAAGAGCAAAAAGGTCCCTAAGTCAACCCTAAAAACCTATTTATATCTCTAATCCCTATGATCGACGGCTAGGATCAAAAGGGGAGTCAAATAGGAGGGAAATTAAGTTGATTAGGCCGTGGTTTGAGTTAGGGATCATTAGGAAAGTATTTGGGGCTTTTAAATGGGTTTAAATGGCCCTTAATGGGTCATATGGACCCATTAAGACTTGGGTTGACCAAGTCAAAGGTTGACTTGGTCAACCTAGTCAATTAGGGTCAAGGGAGGCTTGAGTGGACCCTAGGGATGAGCTTGAGTAGGCTAGGGTCTGATTTAGTCCCATTAAGGCCTATTGGGTTGATCTGGGTTGACCTGGTCAATCGGGTTGACCTGGTCAATCGGGTTGACCTGGTCAATCGGGTTGACCCAGGACCAAGACCTAGGCCCAATGGGTCAAACCTGACCCACTGAGTCCAGTGGAGGAGAAAATAGGGCTTGGAGAGCCCTGGATTAGGTTTGGGGCCAAGGGAGAAGGATATGGGTCATCTTGGGTCAACCCTGGTTGACCTGGTCAACCAAGTTGACCCAGGGCCTAGGTCTGGGCTCAGCAGACTCAGTTTGACCCATTGAACACAAGGGAGAGGGTCTTAGGCCCTGGCTTGGTCAATTTGACCAAGTCAACTCCTTTGACCAAGCCTGGGAGAAAACCAAGGTCAACACATGTGTCATGTGATGGATGGTTGATCATTCTCAAAACATAAGAGGAGACAGGGCTACATAGAAAGCTATCATCTGGCATTAGCAGTTACAGGACATTTAATGATGGATGGCAAGGGATGTCAGCAACTATGCATCATATGATAGTTAACTAGGTTGTTCTCTTGAATGAGCCTACATGTGGAGTAACTTGGAAGTTTGGCTTTAAAAATAATGTTGATGAACATTACATGTGAAACTACTTAAGTAAAAGAAGCTAAAGTCTTAAACATCGAGGCGCCTTTTGGTATAAAGGTTGAAATTTCATTTAAGAAACTCCATAATTAAGCGTGCTCATGCTGAAGAAATCCTAGGATGGGTGACCTCTCATGAAGTTACACCAACAGGATAAAATCGTGAGGCCCTTAAGCCAAAGTGGATAATATCTCGATAGTTAAGAGTTTTGACTATTATAAATGGTATCAGAGCAATACACCAGCTGGAAGATAGGAACTAAATGCATACAAGACAAAGTGTTATTCAAAACCTTGTATGGGACAAAGTGGTATGTGGCGGGAGTCACCACTTGAACTTGTAGGGGCCACCCATAAAATCCTATCTGCCTGGTGGATGATTTTGGGATAAAGATACTGACGAGAATGTCAGTTACTTAAGTGAAAAAGATTATGAAACCCCTTAAGTAAAAGAAGCTAAACTCTTAAACATCGAGACGCTTTTTGGTGTAATATTTGAAATTTCATTTAAGAAACTCTGTAGTTAAGCATGCTAATCTCGGAGAAATAGTGGGATGGGTGACATCCTAGGAAGTTACACCAATAGGACAAAACCAACATGACAAAATTGTGAGGCCCTTAGGCCAAAGCGTACAATATCTCGATAATTAAGAGTTTAGGTTGTTACATTATATGTTAGTTATTTATGGAGACATCAAATAATGGAAGATGTGGGATGCTATAACTCAGGCAACAGAGGGTGGTTGCCTATGTAGTTATTTTAATATTAGAGTAATTTCATGACATAGCTAAAAGCTTAGCTTTATAAGTCGACATTTTGCGGGCATCAAATGTCGATCTTCAAAAATATTGATAAGGGACACTAAAAGTTGGATAATAAATGGCAATTTGCATAGCCATTTTCCTAATAAAATGGAAGTTAGAGTAACCTAGAATATTGAAATCATGCATCAATGCTTGTTAGATGTTAGATATTCACTGTTGGCAGTGCTTAGATGATGAATGATGGGAGATGTTAATCGATGAATTATGAGGGATGTTGGATGATGAATGATAAGGGAAACCAAAATTCATCTGATGAAGGGTGGTTGACTTATTCTTTCTCTTGACATGATTTGAGAGTAGGTTTCTTGGAGACAAACAATAATATTGTCATTTAACAAATATACAAATTTTTTCATTGGCACAAATTAGACAATGAATGATGATAGACATTGAAAGTTGGTAGATAGAGAGTGGCATGCTTCGTTGTTCTTATAATTAGAGGAAAGAGCAATGGAATTGGAAGGCTAGTTTTGGTCATATACGTTTAGCTAACATAAATATTAGGATATTGAATAGTAAGGGACAACAAAATTAAGGCTACAAATGAGCAATTAGCTTGTTGTTCTTCCAACATTTAGAACTATTAAACAACCTGGAATGCTAACATTAAATATTAGTATTTAATCGACCTGAAATGCCCATAAAGAAGTTATCAGTGTTGTGTTTCTCCTAACATGGAGAAAAAATGGTCAATCAAGTAGCTTGGTGCTGAACATATCTATCTAGCAGAGATTGAACATTAGTCATTAAGAAATGCCAGATGTTAACATTGACATCAGAAGATGGTTGCATTGACTTGTTTCCTAACAATAAGTGTAAACTACAAAACTTTGTTTCCCCACGGAGATAGTTTAAAAAACATCTTTTGGATATGATCTTCTAGAGAAGGTCCTGAAGTTCCTTCTCCAATGGCGTTTCACCCACCAGGATAAAAAGAGGCATATATTTTGCATCCATGATTCATAGACTGATTCCTAAATTCATGTGTGTTGGAGCGAGAGGCTTCCAAGATACGATTGCTACGCCTATTGTCCATTGAAGCAGTACTTAGGATAGTGAGATTAAGTTTCTCAAAGACGGCGCCAAACTGTTGCGAGTTAGAATATATGTGGCGATAGAGTTAGAATTTTTCATCTTAGTTTTGTACGGATATCCAGCACACTAACAGAAGGAAAAAAGAAACACTAGAATTTTTATGTGAAAAAATCTGGAAAAGGAAAAAACCATAGGGTCGCGCCCAATTGAAATGATTCCACTAGTGTTTGAATAGATTACAGGTGACTGATTCATCCTTAAAATTGAGGACTATCATATTACAATGGTGAACCGTCAGGTTGAAATCTATTTACGAATGGAGGTCAGACGGAAGTCCCGTGGCAGTCTATGACCGAGCAAAAATCCAGCATCAATCGGCAGCTGGGTGGAAGTTTGGCGTTAGTCGGTGGTCGGTTGAAAGTCTGGCGTCAGTCGGCAGTCAGGCGAAAGTCCAGCGTCCGTTGGTGGCCGGGTGAAAATTCAGCGTCCGACATCTGTCGGGCGAAAGTCCAGTGTTTGTCGGTGGCCGGGCAGAAGTCTGTCAACAGTCAGTGGCCGGGTGGAAGTCCGACTGTGGTCGAGCAGGGGTCTGGTGGCAAGAGAACTCTCTTCCTTCTCTTCCTTGCTTGGGGTCTCCCCTTCATGAGAAATGAGAGGTCTATTTATAGTTTTTTTTAGAGTGATATAGCTAGTAAATAGGGAGGAGATCAAGGGTAAGTTGGGAGTGGTTTGAATGGATGGCCGATATTAATCCCCTTGATTGTGAACCATTTACTGGACATTTGAATTAAGCGATGTTGGGCTTGTTGGATTTATTTCATTGAGCCGCTCGATTCGATTATAAGAATGTCACGTTTGGAAATCGTTATGATTTAAAACTTCCAAATGAGCTTATGGTCTTTGATTTGGAACCATTTGGGCTCGGATTGGGTCGAATTTAGTGTCGTTGGGTTCGTCTTTTAGAGTCATTGGGCGGTCGGTCGGAAGTCTGGCATCAGTCAGCAGTCAAGCAGAAATCCAGCGTCCGTTGGTGGCCGGGTGAAAATTCAGCATTTGGCGTCTGTCGGGCGGAAGTCCGGCATCTGTCGATGGCCGGGCGGAAGTGCGGCATCTGTCGATGGCCGGGCAGAAGTCCGTCGACAGTCGGTGGCCAGGTGGAAGTCCGACGGTGGTCGAGCAGGGGTCTGGTGGCAAGAGAACTCTCTTTCTTCTCTTCCTTGCTTTGGGTCTCCCCTTTATGAGAAATGAGGGGTCTATTTATAATTTTCTGAGAGTGACATAGCTAGTAAATAGGGAGGAGATCAAGGGCAAGCTAGGAATGGTTTGAATAGATGGACGATATTGATCCCCTTGATCGTGTACCGTTTACTGGACATTTGAATTAAGCGATGTTGGGCTCATTGGATTCATTTCGTTGAGCCGCTCGATTCGATTATAAGAATGTCACGTTTGGAAACCGTTATGATTTGAAACTTCCAAATGCGCTTCCGGTCTTTGAATTGGAACCATTTGGGCTCAGATTGGGTCGAACTTAGTGTCGTTGGGTTCGTCTTTTTGAGACGTTCAGTTCGATAATAAGTTCTCTGAAATCGTAGTTCAGATTGTCCCATAATTAATTTTGAAAGTTTCCAACTTGATTTTGCCTTGAGATTTGTGCCCGATCAAGATAATTTTTTGATTATATATATATATATACACACACACAAATTAGAGAATAACTGAACACATAATAGCTATGCATATCCGTATGCAACCCCTAAGATACCTTCATAAAGACATATACTCTTGTGTACAGCACAAAAAATGTTAGGGCTTTTCAAAAGATATGAGGTTTGGGTGAAGCTAAAGGGGTGGAAGCACTAGAGTTATGCCATCACTATCACTGGATCATTCCGCCATTTTTATCTTTTTTCTTGTTTCTCCTTGCTATTATTACTCATTCTTCTACAACCTCAGATTCTTTCTCACCATTTCTTGTTCTGTTTTTCACAAATTTGCTAACAGCATTATATATAAATAGAACATAAACATGCCTCAAGTATTTTTTAAGTCTGTGCATGACTATCGACATCACCAATAATGAAATAAGTTGCCAAAAATATGCGTATGGATGCGTAAATTCATCCTTCTGTGTCTTCAAATTTATATAAAGTCATGTACGTTATTGTGCATAACCATATTTTTTGTATTTTCAAATACACACACAACTGTGTACGCTACAATAATGAAAGAAGTGGCCAAACATACTTTTACAAATGTATGCACAAATCTATTTTTTATGCAAAAAAAAAAGAAGATGTTATATAAAACACAACACAACTATTTATATGTATAAGCTTGAGTTTTTGTTGTAGTATATAATATAATTGTGTATATCAAAATTGAATGAAGTTGCCAATAAATATTTGTAAATAGTAATGTCAAATCTTCATTTTTGCATGATTAAGATGTTATGTGTGGATCATTCAGGTTGTATCGCTGACCTAGAACTCAATTATATCGATCAAGCTCGCTGGAAGGGTTGCAAGTGGGCCTCAGTTAACCGTACAACACTGCAGCGTTGTATACTCAAGCGTTGCAGTATTATACGTTTAGGCTGTTGGAGACAGAGAGTGGAGCGCTGCGGTGCTCCAAACCCTGTGTCGCGACGCTACGAGTTGAGTTGGGTAGTTTTCTTTCTAATTTTTCTTGCTTAACTTGAAGGGTTATGTGTCTCTTTGCCTATTCTGCGTAGAGAATGGTATAAGAGTGAAGAGTGAGAGAAAAAAGAGATATGTATAATTTCTCCCAATTTTTATTGGATTTCTTGGTGTGGTAATTACTCCGTAATTTCTTCCCGATTTTTGGCTTTTCCACGTTAAATCCTAGGGTTCTTTATTTTCCCTATATTTTATCTTTCTTGGCTGTATTTGTTGCGTAGTTTTACTCCCAACATAAGATTTGCACACAATTATGAACACTTCAATATGAAAAAAAAAAAGTTGCCAAATACTTATACGTAGCTACGCACATTCATAATTCATCTCATTGTATTTTAAATTGTGCACAACACTAAAATTCGATGAAAGTGAAAAACAAATGTTACACACAATTGTATAGTTTTTGTGTTCTCAGTATTATACATAGCTGTATGAAACATCAAATTTTCATTCTTTAAGAAATCATGCGTACATAATAGTATTCAATTTTGATTTTGTATTTTTAAAGTTGTACATAATTATTTTCATCATCAAAACTTGATGAAGTTGCAGAAAAAAATGCTTTCACGTGATTGCCTATAGACATCACAACAACATTTATGTACACTTTGCTAAATCACGTTACTCATATGCCTTGTGTAGTTGTGCATACTTTTGTAAGAAATTAGAGTTTAATAATTTTATAGCCATGTATATTGATTCATTTATATATATATATATATATATATATATATATAAGTATAATTTCAATGTCTAAAATAATAGCTTGAAAGTTCATAAGCAAGGAGATGACAATAGAGTTCCTAAGGGTCAACAAAACAATATGAGTTTGGCCAACAAACTAGAGACATAATTCAAAGGATGAAAGGGCATCGACACTTAAATTTGCAAACGGAAGTGGAATCAATTTTTTTCAGAGGCATCATCTCACACGCTCACTAGATGATCTTCTCCACGGAAACCATCAGTCAAAGATGAAAGGTTAATGCAGCTCATCTTGGTTTGTTGGTTGAGAGCTTTGACTATTAATCAAAAAGTCTTGGATTCTAATCTAACGTATGTGATGTGTGTATGAATTTATCTTAATTGACCTAAATGTCCCAAGAAAAAGAAAAAAAAATTATAAATACCTAATATTGTACCAGGAGAAGAATTGTCTTATTCAACATCAGCATGTGAGAGCTCTTAGGATGAGGTTGTTCAACAAAATTAAGCATTTGTATATGGACCACAGTGTTTCAACTTCTCCAAAAATTTTGCTGTAGGGAGCTTTTTTTATTGCTTTATTTTTCAGAGTATGCTCTGTTTATTATTTTATTGCTATTTTTTTAATTCAATTTTAGAGGTGAGAAGCAACTTCTGTATAGAAGGTGTAGGAAAACTAATATCCAATTAAAAAAAACATGTTCATATATATATATATATATATATATATATATATATATATATATATATATATTCACCATAACAACTATATAACTATTTTAAAATATATATATTTTTTATTTATTTATTTTTTAATATGCTTGATGATAAGTCACCAAAAATCATCTTGATCATGCAAGAATCTCAAGGCGTATTCGAGTTGTAAAATTTCAAAAAATTAAATGTGGGACCATCTAAACTTCAATTTCAGCAAACTTAAACTCAAATTGAATGTCTCGAAGAGACGAACTAAACTGTTACAAATCTGGGTTTATGGATTATAGTTTTGATGATAACAAATATTTCTGTGTTCTATTTTTGATTGGCAAACATTTCAGGTACAAACGATCAAATGCAATTTAAGCAAACTCAAGATCGGGACGATTTCTATTTAAACAGCCGTTTTCTTCACCATTTTTTCATAATTCTTCACTCAATCCTTCACTCCCTCATCTTCTTATGGTTGGTGGTAAGAGATCCAGGCAACGAGGTGCCAATTCCTCCCGGGGAAATACCGATCCCCGCTTTCCTGATGTAGCCGATCAAGCTGCATTTCAAAGATATTTTGATGTTGGGATCACTATCTCAAAAACGGTGAACCCATGGACCCTCACATATCCGATACTTGATTTATTCGCTCACACATCCCTCACCTTCATTCTTACTCTGGCTTTCCCCTTCAGCACTGACCTTCTTAGGGCGTTCTTTGCAAATCTGTGTATTACCTCTGATTACTCCGCCCTTTAATCATTTGTTAATCAACGACTAGTAGAATTAACCCGTGAGGACTTTCATAATATTCTCCAACTATCAATTTCTAGCGATAAGCTTCATCTTGTAGCATCTGACCCTGATTTTAATTGGAGTGTCGCCAACCACTTCCTTCGTAACACAAATGCTCAATACCACGACCAGCTCTGTTCCTCCCTAGTCAAGGATGCTAGGACAGTCCAACATGTCCTTCGCTCCTCCGTCATTCCTAAAATTGGGGACCCCATCCACATCACTCCTTTACTCTCCATCACTACCTACTACATCCTAGCCCATCGTGACTTTAATGCAACTGACTTAATTTTTTGCTACATCGAACAATTGATTACAATTCGGGATCCAGGCCACAGGAGATGCCCCAATCTAGCTTTAGGATATCTCATCCACTTTGCCCATGAAACGAAATACAATTTTTCAATATCCAGATCCAGCCAGAATCCCATATATTTTCTTCTCCAACAACTCCTTCCACGTTCTTCACAGCACTCGACTTCATCCGGAGCCCGCCCCGGATATTGAGGGAGAAGCGGAAGAAGTTGTTCCTGAATCTACTGCACCTGCTCCTCTCCGCATCCAATCACCGTTGGATCACTTGGTGCAGCGGTTCGACCAGTGGGAGGCACGTTTTGACTCTTACGTAGCTGCCCAGGAGGAGCAGCACGCTGCGGATGTCCACCGATTCAATACCTATGTAGACCAGCAGCGGCAACAGCACAACTAGGATATGGCCTGGTTTGGTGAGCAGTTCACCACCATTCGCAGTTACTTTCATCCATCACCACCTCCTCCATCTGATCAGGATCCGTCTCTCTATTAGGTTGTTTGTTTCAGTTTGTTGTGATGTTTTTAGTTTGCTGCTGTTTGTTTGTCTTTTATGTTCTTCCTTTTTGTGATGTCAAAAGGGAGAGTTATTTTTATTTTGTAGTAGTTTCATTTATTATTTTTAGTTGTGTATTTTGTTGTATTGAATGTCACTAGTTACCAATGATTAGGAAAATTTATCTTCTCTCGCATGTGCTTTAATTACTACAATCTGGTTGATTTGAAACTACTCAATAAATATTTATCATCATCAAAAAGGGGGAGATTATTGCAAATTTGGGTTTAAGGATTATAGTTTTGATGATAACAAATATTTCTGTGTTCTATTTTTATTGGCTAACATTTCAGGTACAAACGATCAAATGTAATTCAAGCAAACTCAAGATCGAGTCCGCGTGCGTTTAATTGTAATTTTTTTCTTTCTTGAGTCAAATGTAATGTAATTGATCTCCTAGCTAAGTAACATTGCACATACATACTCAGGAGGAGAGTTTTAATGAATAAGAGTTTCTATTTTTAATTTTTTATTCATATCGTCCTATACGATATTCCTATCATCCTAGACGATCCAGTGAAAATAGAAACCCTAATTAGGGCGACCAAGCTAAGTCGGTCTGATTAAGCAGATCATCCTGGATGATCTTCTGATCGTACAAGACGATAGGCTCAAATCAAAAAATTCTCAGCCGCCAGATTAACTTAGGCAAGTTTTATTTTTAGAGATTTGGTCTGATCATCCCAGACGATACATGTATCATCCAAGACGATACATGTATCGCCCTGAATGATCCTTCGCAATCATGCCTAAATTAGTCTGGTAATTAAGAAAAGTAATTATTATCTGATTGATACGATTATGTCGTCCTGAACGATCGTAATATCATACGGGACGATACATGCAAAATCCTGACATTCCAGAGCATTTCACCTGGCCAAATCGAACTATCCTCTGGACGATATGCCCGATTTTGAACTAATCGTATGGGACAATAGAGATATCATCCCGGACGATCAAGTCATTTTAAATCATACAGCACATTTTGTGCAGGCCGATCAGAACAATGCTCAGAAATATATTGGTTGTTTTGAACTAATCATATCGTCCTAGATGATCAAGTCATTTTGAAATCGTCTAGTATAAGTTGTCCTGGACGAACAGAACTATTCTCTGGGCAAAATTCCTGATTTACACTAATCATTCCCGACGATCACATAATCGTACGAGACGATCTGAACAAACTTTTCTTCTAATCGTCCAGAGAAACTAGATCGTCCAGGCTGATATATGAGATTTTACACTGATCGTACAGGACGATCCTTCGATCGTCCTGGATGATATTTGATGACCACTTGAGATTTAGGGCAAATTTTGAGCCCTCCTATAAAATTTTTTTTGTTCCAGCAAGAAATTTTTTTTGCCACTTTCCTTACCAGAGAAAATCTTGAGAGAGAGCTTGGGAGAGAGAGAGAGAGGACCTTGTGAGAAAGAGTTTGTGAGGTGTTCACAAAGGTTGCTCTAAGCAAGGATCTGAGTCGTCTTCTTCCGTTGTCATCTCTTGTCTTGTTGGTGGTTCTATGGTAGGATCGTCGGCAAGAAGATCCAGGTTCTCTGCCTACTTCAGGAGGAAGCGAAAGGAGTCTAGTTTCTCTGCCTGCTTCAGGGGGAAGCAAAAGGAGTCTAGGTTCTGTGCCTGCTTCAAGAGGAAGCGAAAGGAATTCAAGTTCTCTACCTCACCGGGTTGGTGGAAAGGAGTTTTTGTACATGCTTCTCAGCCTTACTGTGGGAGCAAAAGGAGAGTTACTTAGTGTTAGTGCAATACCCAGAGGGGAGGCTCCGGAAAGTGGACGTAGGTTAAGTTGACCGAACCACTATAAAATTTGGTGTGTTCTTTCTGATTATTTTTCGCACTTATTTTACTGTTGATGATTGTATGATTGTGATTATTATTTTGTTATCGTTGAACATCTGCACTTCATCGTATAATTATGAACGATTTAAAATATTCAAAAAGATTTTCTAAATCATCGTTTGCTAACGAATTTTTACAACTATTAATTCACCCCCCTCTTGGTTAGCCTCGGGACTAGTTCATAAAGGCTTAACATCCCTAACGAATTTTCATAAACGACACCAAAATTGATCCAATTCGAGCACAATGGGTCCAAATCGGGGGCTCGAAGCTTATTTGAATGGTTCAAAGCCTAAATTGGATTATCAAATGATATCCAAATATGTCATGCTTATAGTCGAATCGAGCGGCTCGACAAGACGAATCCAACGAGCCTAAGATTGTTTAATTCTGAAATCATTAAGATACTTAAGCACTTGAAAATTACTTTATGATTGGGGGATCAATATAGGCCGTCTAATGGAGCACTCCAAATCTGCCCCAGATCTTCTCCATATTTATAATGTATGTCACTCTCAAAAATTTATAAATAGACACCCACTCTCTACATGAAGGGGGACCTTTTGGCTGGAGATTAGAGAGCTCTGAGGCTTGAAGAGCTCCAACACCATCACCAGCGAATCTTCGTCAACCATCATTGGACCATCGCCCGGCCGCCAGACTTCCACTCGGCTGTCGACCATCACTGGACTTTTGTTAACCGTCGCCGAACTTTCATCAACCGTCTCCTGGCCAGTGACCGCAATCGGACTTCCACTCAACCGCCAATAGTCGACCGCCACCTAACTTACACCCGACCATCATCAAACCATTACCCGGCTGCAGACTACATTCCCTCTGACCTCCGTCGCCTGCCGACTACGGTCCCGGGTCCCTCCGACCACCATCGCCCGCCGATTATACTCAAATATGTAAAATAATTTTATTTAAAAATATAAAAAATTGAAGTAGAGCGCTTTGGTCTTGATTTGATGAGCGCTGCGATACTAGGCCATGAATAATATATATATATATATATATATATATATATATATATATATATATATATTTATAAATATCCCTGACTCACCCCACCCGCTCCTATACTTGGTTGCTTAGCATAGAAGAAATTGAAAGAGTGGAGGGAGAGAGAGGAGAGAGAATGGTCTTTAGATCATATTTGTTAGTCATTCCTATTACAAATTTTATTCTATTTGTTATAAGTGACTAATCTCTTACTTTTGTTTTTAATGATTTTGATTTCTATGAATTTTCTCTCATAAATTTGTCAAAGATACATTATCTCCTGATTTTATAAGCTTTTACCATGTAAGTTTAGATATGTTATATATTTGATAATTTTGAATGATTTGATATAATTTTATTACATTTTAAATGAAGTACTGAATGATATCAAATTTATGATATGATAACTCCACATGATACCCTACTGATTCATGTGATTTACTAATTAGGAGTTATAAGGAGCTGGGGATTGATTATGAGTTATAAGTAGTTTGGGCGACTGATTCACGTGATTTAAGGGGAGTTATAAGGAGTACATTGATTGGGAGTTATAAGGGGCGACTGATTGGGAGTTATAAGTGCAGGAGCAAGATACTCATAAAATACACTCATTAAATATCTGAATACTGATACCAACACTACTATGAACACTATACCGATATTGTGATTGACACTAATACTTTTTACTATCATTAACTTTATTTAACATTATTGATTATGATACTAATATTATTAATGGCATTAGTAATGTTTACTGTTACTGATACTGTAACTGATGATATTATGTATTGAGATGTGATGAACTATAAAAAAAATAAATTGATATAAATAATCAGTATAGACATTGATACATATATTTCTTCATATGATTTATAACATATTATTCTCTTTTATCTTGCTTTGATTTCATTTATAAGATTTTAGTTACTTGCTGGGCTATGTGCTCATTACGTGGTTTTATATGTTTTCAGGAAAGAATAAGGATCCTATGATATGAGGCTCCGGATAAGATAAAGATGTAATCATGTTTCTTTCTGCTGTTCGTTAGTAAGCTCTAGTTAAATAGTTTAAATGAAAGACAGATATAATTCTTCCAATATAGATCCTGGAATGTGACACCTCTAATCTCTATTGCCTAAATACATCCCAACCAATCAAATGAACAAGCCAACGTTCTATTGAGAATGGATTCCTTATCATTGGAGTCTTCCAACCCCACTATGCAATGTGCTCTATATGATACATTGAGCCAATGCATTTCCCATGCAAAAGGGCACCATTTGTAATCGACTACAAACACAAGTGAAATCATTTTAATTAGGTCAGACCCCGTGGTTTTTCCCCTTTTTAGGAGTTTTCACGTAAAAATCCTGGTATCACTTATAACTCTCGCACCCTCTTCTCTTTATATGTTTGTGTGCTGGATCTTCGCACAAAGCTATGACACTAAACTCCGTATCTCTCTTCCGGCACAAATTTTTGAGAACGTAACACCTTAAAATTCATTTCAAACCACATTATTCTCTTTTGTGTATAGGAAACACTTATGCAAATCCAGCGGGAACAAATTTAATTTGAATTCAAACATTTGTTTGAGCAGTAATCAAATTAGGTTCAAATCTTCTTTCACACGCGTTGGACGCGTGATGACTTTCGCAAGAGTTTGTTGCACGTTGTTGGTTCTATTGTTGTCTTCTCCAATAAGCAAAATTATTTTTCTTCTCTCACGATGTCATTCTAATTAGTGAGTCCCCATCTTTTCACATGCCGTCAATCCCATTTGTGAGCCTAAGGAAGATTTGGTTATTAAATTAGATCTAGCGGTGCATGCTCTAGTGAGTTGTTGATCTAGGTTCTATTGTAGTTCAAATTAGATTCAAAATTCACTACATTGAATCACTTTTTTTCTTTAAATAAACAAGTTACCAATATAAATAAAATAATTCGGCATATAAAATAAAAAATTATAAAAATTTCCTTTTTTTTTTTTTTTTTTAATTTGAAGCCAAACCGCATTCATCGACAGCAATTTACACACATAATTTACGATCGGCAAAATATGGGTAAGCAAACAAAGCACTTAAAAAATAACTACCTCCATCCCGAGGACGTGCCTGCGCTACAGCAAGTGGTCTCCTCGTCGCTCGCCAGAGATATCGGGATCTGAGGTGGCGGGAGAAGCGCGAAGGCCGGGCGGCCGAGGGCAGGCAACGCATCCGACATCGGATACCCCTTTCTGTTGCTTACGCCTTCTGTATATGAGGGGGGATAGTCAGCTTCTCAACGTCTTTCGCCGGTTGTTCTCCCGTAGCCGCGTAAGCGCAGAGCGACGACAAGAGCGAGGGCTGGAAGAAGAAGTCGAGGAAGTAGACGAATACGAAGAGGAAGAGGGAAAGGGGGAGGAACAACTGGGAGCTGTGGTGGATTTCGATCTAACCGTTCTTGCGAACATCCGTTTGCTCAGGCCGGCAATAATGGCTGGAGAACCCCAGAAGAAGGTGTGCCGTCTTATCCGTGCTCCTTTTTCTTCTAGATGATTAATTATTTTTGATTAATGATCCATTTTTTGTGCTATTTCCTATTTTCCATGGAGTACTTGGTTCTATTTTTTTACGCTCACTGTTATTCAAGGAGGAATAGCCAAAACGGGATATTTTGTCCGTATTTCACCATATCGACCGTGCTTTTAGAAGAATTCTGGATTTTTTTTTTTTTGCTTTTTTGTGGATTTAGAATGCTCAGGTATTCGGGATGGCAGAGCTCTCAGCCGGAGACGCAGTACCTCACCCGTGCTTGTGATTTAGCATTCGTCTTTTGACTTTGTGGGCCGGCTCTCTCTGATGTTGTTGGACGATGATTTTTAGGCTTTTAATTTCTTGCCCCTCTTGCGTACGGCATCGTGATCATTTTTTGCCGCAAATGCTTGGTAGTTCGTAATTAACGCATTTTCTTGTTTCGTAGTAAATTCAATCACTGAGCTTAGACTTTTCAATAGTCCATTGTACTTAAGAAGACTGAGTCCGACCGGCACTTGCTTTCTTATTCTATTTTTTACTATATCATATCGTTTTTTTTTTCACTGAAGTGCTTCCTTTTTCCCGGACTACTTCGGTAAATTGATGCCCATGTTATGTTGATTTGATATTGTTTTATTTTGCTTAGGAAAGGGATTTTTTTAGCAGATATGCTATGTGCTGAATTACTGATCTTTTATGGTAATGAAGTAAGGCTCAACTTAAACGGTTGAATGCGGTGGTAAAATTTAGACAAGAGGGCTTATTTTAGTTGTTTATGGAAATTATTTGGCCCTTTTCTTTTGTCTTTTGCAGTGTCTAATCTTTAAATTTCAAAACTTTTAGAATTTGCATGGTACTGAGTTCTTTACCGAGTATGGTGAAGCAAGCCAATATGAGATTATAGAGGTTGTTGGGAAGGGTAGCTATGGTGTAGTTGGCGCTGCAGTGGACAGCCACACTGGAGAGAAGGTTGCAATCAAGAAGATCAATGATGTATTTGAGCATGTTTCTGATGCAACTCGAATTCTTAGAGAAATCAAGCTTCTGAGACTGCTCAGGCATCCTGATATTGTAGAAATTAAGCATATCATGCTGCCTCCATCCAGACGGGAATTTAGAGATATATATGTTGTTTTTGAGCTAATGGAATCAGATCTCCATCAAGTTTTAAAGGTGAATGATGATCTTACTCCGGAACATCATCAATTTTTCCTATATCAACTTCTTCGTGCTCTTAAGTATATTCATTCAGGTTAATACCTTTTGTTTATTGATTCACTTGATTTATCATGTTTACATTCTAGTTGGTTTTTGCAGAATTCTGCTTTGTTTCATTAATATGACATAGTCATGTCCACCTATTGTTGGTTTTCCAGCAAATGTATTTCATCGAGATTTGAAGCCTAAAAATATCCTTGCAAATGCGGACTGCAAGTTAAAAATTTGCGACTTTGGCCTTGCTCGGGCGTCTTTCACTGATGCCCCATCAGCTATATTTTGGACCGTACGTTACCGTTCTCTCATCAAAACCCTTCCTTTAACAAAAATATGTTAATTTGTTTGCACGCATCAAAATATTTCTTCATTCTTCTCATAAATAAAGAGTTAAAGTAGGAGGTCTCTTTTGCATTCTTACATTGTTAATTGTGTTGTTCCCTTGCCTGAAATGTAGGATTATGTGGCAACAAGATGGTATCGAGCTCCTGAACTATGTGGTTCCTTTTTCTCTAAAGTAAGTTGGTTTGTAATTTTGTTTATATGCCATATATATATGTGTGTGTGTGTGTGTGTGTGTGTGTATATATATATATATAAATCTTGAACTGCTTCAAAAGTACAACCCTGTAAGTATATCTTCCTTCTTGCCATGAAATAACTACTTCTAAAATTATGTCCTCCTTAGTGTGTTCCTAGAGATTTGGATAAATTCTTTGATTGTTTTTATTCTTTATTTACTACAAATTTGGGTTTATGAATGATATTTAACCACCAAGAGATTTGTGGAACTTGGTTCGAAGGCATAAAATTGTTAATCTAGCTCGGCTTAAGTTTAGTATTAGTTGGGCTAGGCTTTTTTTAGTTCAGCTAGCAGTTAATTGAACAAGCTTCATTCAGTTCATTCATGTCTTGATTCCTATTGATTTTGTGGGAGAGAAGATGAGAAAGGATTATGATAATTATGAACTGATAAAAAGTAATGATCATAATCCTTATGAATATGGTTGTTTGGTGAACTCAAGTGATGAAACAAAGCATCTTTCCACTAGCTCTAGAGCGATTGCTAGACTAGGTGGCAATGAAGATTGTAGCTATCCATCTTTTCCTCGAATGACTTGCTGCATAAAAACTTGATATTCAATTGCATGCACGTTATTTTTCTTTATCTTGAAGCTCTAGGAGTAAAGAGAGAAAAAAATAGGGTAACAACTTCTCATCCTTGAAATTGTTTAAAACATTAGTTGTGAGGAATTAATTTTTTCCAAAGGTTTGTAGTTGCAATAAGAATGATTTAATATCCTTTAGGAACCTTAGGATTAAATTTGGAGAGATGTGGATAGGTATAGGAGAGGTTGGATTGGCCAAGCCAAGAAGTCCCCACCTTGGCTGAGAGCATGTTGAACTACTTTGGGAAACTAGGGTTTGCAAGTGAAGGGCCCATGGACTTGAAATCACTTGAAGATTGTTTAGGGATGCCTATTGATGAGATCTGGTACTTGCTGTAATTTTCCAAGTATTTTAGGTTGGGCAAATTGGGGCAAAATTCAAAAACTAGGTCATGTTGACCTAGTTTGGCCCGATCGCATGTAAAGGGTATTTTGTTTCCATTTTTTTTTCAAAGGAGAATGTAGGGTTTGGCCATTGATAGTTAGGAGGGATGTAGGAGACTCATGGGAATGAGTTTAATCACAACTCATAGGGTAAAATTGCAAAAATCAAATCCCACCAAAGGGAGTCTCTCAGCCACCAAACTAATTACTTCCAAATTTCATTCAAACACACTTTTATTATTTTCCATAGCAATTACAACATAATTATACACAAGTTTCCTGGATTTGATATTTAAAATTTGAATTCCAAATAAGGAGGGAAGTTGTTCCTTGTTTCTAGTGGTGGTTGGGTTGGTTTTTTTGGAAAGAGGGGGCTGGCCCCTTCAAGGAGTGTGGTGTGAAGTGGCTGCTTTGGCAGAATTTTGACTTGTTTACTCCTCTTTGTCTGCACCTTTACATCCTTGAACCGATTAAAATAAGCTTTGAAGCATCCTTCCTTGCAAGTCAAACTCCAATGGCATGGGCAGTCACATCCATCTAGCTTGCTTTCATATTTTATCTTCTTCCCAACTTAACTTCTTGGTTTGGTGTAATATGGTTGTGACCACTTGATGTATGATATATTAAATCCTAAATCCTTGTGCAATATAAGCACACAACATATTGTCCATCATCTTGTCTTTTTACATCACATACACACAATCATTTAAAAGAATTGAAAGAAAGAACCATGATAATTATTTGCTTGCCATAGATATAGTAATAAGCCAATGCTACAATGCATCAAGTTGTGACATCAAATGTGAAAGATAATGGGAAAGGTGGAGAGGGGGAGAAAGAGATAAGGAAGAAAGGTATGTGTGTGTGTGTTGGGGGTTCCCATCCTTCTTGGCTATTTCTATCATGGTTGAAGTTGAAGAAAGGATGCCTCTCTTGTTGGCTCCTTGTGGATGGATAGGCTTTTAGTGTATGGACATTTGATTGTGCTTGCAATGGTCTTACACAAGTACCTGACCATTCATATGCGGACAATCATATAAGGGGTATAGGATACAAATAGGAGTGCGTTGAATTATCCCACATCAGAAATGAAACAATGAACAATAGTCCTAATATATTAGCGAAAGCCCTTGCACATTAGCTTAGGCTTTTAGATTAATAGATATTCATTTACTAATGATTTGGGCTCAGCTCAATCCCCATTTGATCTAGCCCTCAACTAGAGGGAGGGGAGTGCATAGGAGAGAGGTCTAAATTGTTATGGAATCTTATTATTGTCCTATGAAGGAAACATGTTACACAAACTTAGTCATGGGAGAAAGGGGGGAGTGTTATCCAATATTTGTGATTATTTCATTAAGGTTATTTTTGAAATTTATTTAATTTTTTTGCTGCCCTATTTTTTTTATTTATAAAAGGAGAGAGTAGCATCTTTTATTATGCAAGTGAAATTTGGTTTTTATTTCTTTAGTCTTCGCAATAAGGCTAAGTGAAATCTATAGCATTGAATATAGGATGTAGCCATCAATTGGTTCTTGTATGTTATTGGGTGATGATCTTCTATTTTGTTTCCTTTTTTTTTCACTACATAGGTTTCATATATTTTCCAATACAAATGTCTTACATAAGTATATGATGGTCAATAATCTTGAATGATATAGATTTAATCTGTATATATTCAGTCCCATTCATCCATGACCTTGAATGCTTAAGATTTAATATGTATTTATCCAGTAGCATTCATCCGTAACCTTGAATGATTAAGATTTAAAGTGTATGATTTTGAGACCTAAAAAAGGAGGATGTTCTACTTCCCAATAAAATGAGGTTGATTTGAAATACTTGTATAGGCAGGCACATTACTAAGTTCTTGAGTATTAACTGAGGTCTGATTGGTTTGGTTGATTCAACATACTTTTATAAGTACAATAGTAAATAATGGTTTGTTATTTCTCCACGCTGAGTTTGCTTTTGTTATCCAGACAAGATAAACTTTTGTATGGTATAATGATTTTACTAAGTTCATGAGGTATCTGTCCTAAGTGTCAGGATTATGGGCTATACCATTTTGACAGCCTTGAGGCTCTCTTTCATGTGAGGGTGGAGTGGTTCTTTAGCGGTGTTGAAGTTGGCGTATTGTGATGTGAACACCACGGGTATCGATTTAGAAGAACAAACTCTCTGCACATGTAGGGTAATTCTGCATACATCATTTTCTCTATAGATTCTGACTTATGCATAGGCATACTTCACAAGCAGGGTAATTCTGCATACATCATTTTGCACGAAGTTTCATTGTCACATCTGGTGAAGAGAATAGTGTGCTTTGCTTAGCTTAAAAGCAAGCATGTCTGTAATTTTTATGCCCGTTGAGAAGTCCTATTAAAATATTGTGGTGATGATAGGAGGGATATCGCATGGTTTCTATAAAAAGGTTATGCACTAGCTTATGAATTAACCAGCAATTTAAACTATTATAGGTTTATAAGTTGATAAAATTTTATTCATCTGATTTCTTATTTCTCAAATTGTTTTTGTTTCAAGCTTGAGGCCTCATTGAAAGGTAGCTGATGATTTTTTTTCAAGATTTTCATTGTTCTAAAATTATAAATGATGTTCATTGATAACTAAATTTAAATAATGTTAATTTTTTCATTGGGTTTGGAGCAGTAGACTTGGTTAAATTTCTATGATGAATATCCATGAATTACTGGAAGTAGATGTTCAGCAACTTTAAAAATGATTGTGCATTAATCATTATCTTCCAGCATACTACCCATATATGGCTTGTTATGAATAGTTGTGAAATATTTTCTCTGTTGTTTGTCAAAGAATAATGTCGGAAATGTGCTTTTAAATGTCTTTTGATTCTACGCACCCTTTTCCTATTTGCAAATTACGATCTATTAATAACTGCAGTGAAGCCCCTTCTTCCAACAATTTCCTTGCTTCTAACGTGTGTGTAAAATTCCACCCCCTGTCTCATCTACTTTGTGTTCTTATTTTACATTTTTCTGCATGTTTATTGATCCTATAAAACATAATCATAGGCCTTAGATCCACTTGGCCTGACCCAGCATCCGGCCCTGGATCTAGGCAAGCTTATCTTGCCGAAAAGTCATGTCCAGATTCAATATTTGAAGCCTGAATGTGTCAAGCTGGGCTTATCTATTACAAAAATGTTTGGTCTGATACAACATGCTTTGGATACACATATTGACATTGAAGTTATTGCATTTAACATCATAGATACTATCATACAAATGCTTTTGTGATTAATTATAATTTTGGTGTCTTATTTTTTGTTTATATTGCTAGAATTTTTGGTGCACCAAGTGAAGCATTACCCATTTATTGTGTTTTGAGTGGCCCATTTGGCTTGTCATTTAAGTTGATCACTTGGACCGATGCAAGATTCGATACCTAGGTTGTTTGCATAATACCATATTGATTGCGCTAAGGCTGTCAAAGTTAGGCAGTCTAGGCTCAGCTGATGATTTGGCATGGACTGATCATATTCTGAAATCTGCCCGAATTGGTCCACCAACTTGTCAATTGATCACAGCTAGTTTTGTAGTTTTTAGCCTCAATAGTTTTCATGACAATGTTCATGTTTTCTAGGACTTTTATTGGTGAGTTAGT
The DNA here is from genome assembly GCA_019925795.1 of Dendrobium chrysotoxum. Taxonomy (NCBI): domain Eukaryota; kingdom Viridiplantae; phylum Streptophyta; class Magnoliopsida; order Asparagales; family Orchidaceae; genus Dendrobium; species Dendrobium chrysotoxum. Next base: position 47,196,034 of record CM034301.1, read on the forward strand.
AGCACATAAGAAAAATTACACGACTTGGAACTAAGTCCTTTCTAAATGCAGATCTACTATTTATTGTCAGCAGCAGTTTAAAATGACTGAAATGCCCTTTGTTTATGGGTGTGCGGGTGCCATCAGAGTTGGGACTTAGGATTTCACCCTTGCAGGTCTAGCAGCTTATTTGTGCAATTAGGTGTCCCAATTGTCCCAACTGGGATGCATTGCGGTGTTTGAGGAGACAATCTAATATTGTGGTAGGTGCAGTTTTGATAAAAGCAGCCAAGAGCATTAATATGACGCTGCTTTCTGATCTACTAAAATATAGGAGGGCTACTTGGGACTTCAAAAAATTGACGGATACTAGTCTCATTTTATGTGAAATGAGTGACGTGTTGTTTTCCAGCATAATTTCTCTGCATATATTTTTTCACAATTCATAAGCATGTTTCTCTTAAAGTTTATAAAAAAAAAAAAGAAACATGCTTTTAAAAATTGATAAAAAAATAAATACTAGTGAGATTTATAATGATTATAAGTTAGAAGTCTGATAATGAGGATTATAAGTTAGAAGTCTGATAATGAGGTAGTAAGTAATATGAAAGCTAGAATTTTTTAATGATTTATATGCTAGGCTAAGTACTATGGAAAGATAAAATGAGATGTACAAAATAATTAAGGCAAGAGGTAAGAGCCCTAGATATTTTGTTTATGTTAGATGCGCTAGAAGTAAATACAATAAGTTCTCAATGGCTAAGAAATCTCGGGAAATACTATTTAGAGAATTTATTAAATGACAAATTTTAGCAAGAAATTATTTTGAAAGAGCATGATGAATAATACAATAAGATAATTATAAAATGATCAAGAAATGTGAAGTGAAGTTAGCTTCGAAGGAGATGCATCAAAGTAAAGCTCTAGGTCTAGATGAGATAATAATAATAAAAAAAAACGTCTAGATGAGATATATTTAGGTCTAGATGAAAAGTGCAATGAGGTCTAAATAATTATGGGTGATATTGTAGTTGCTTGGTTAAAAAATCAAATGTTTTTTTTAAAGCTAAGAGGAAGATTAATGATTGGAGAGGAAGCATCTTGATAGCAATATTTCAGATTTAGGGACATTATAATTGCGGTAATTATTGAGGGATTAAACTTAAAAAATTATGTCAACAATGAAGAATCAATTTGTTTTTGTGCCAAGAAGAATCTTGGTTGAAATATTTGTTTTATTATGATAATTAAAGAAAAATATATATAGTAAAAAATAATCCCCTTATGACTTTTATTGATCTTGAGGAGAATATTCTATAACATTATGGGAGGAAGTGATGGAAAAATATTTTTAAAAAATTATGTCAACAATGAATAGTCAATTTGGTTTTGTGCCAAGAAGAATCTTAGCTGAAGCTTTTGCTTTGTTATGACTATTAAAGAAAATATATAGCAAAAACTGACTCTCTTATGGCTTTTATAGATCTTGAGATGAATTATAATCGAGAACCAAGGAGTTAATTTGGTGTGCTTTAAGAAAAAAGTGTGACTCAAAGGTTTTAAAGGTATTCGGCAATTTTAATGGGTGATATCAACAACTATTAATCTATATTACTAGAAGATTAAATGATACCTGTGTTATTGGTTTAAGTTTCTTTGGTCTTACACACAAGAGTGATAGATAGATGAGGATATAACTTTTAGTATTCAATTTGGATGGTTAAAATAAAGTGTCTTATGATTATTATGAAATCACAATATATCTTGGGAATATAATTTATTTTTTAAAATTGCTATTAGATTGGCTATGTTTTATGAGTAATAGTATTAGAATGTTACTTTTAGTGATGTAAAACGTGATAAAAAGATGTTAAGATGAATATATGAAAAATTAGAAAGTCAAGCTTGAGAAGTGCTTATGTTAAAGGGATGGTTGGAATATTATTAGCTGAATGCAAGATAGTGAAAAATAGACTTAAATACTTTAGACATGTACAATAAAGGGTAGAAAGTGCACACATAAGGGTTGTAGATTAAATTAAGAGTACTGCAACACACCCCAAACCAATCTACACACACAAAAAAAGCATTTTGTGGCCTACTTTTTTAGGTTTTGCAATCAAAATGGGGAGTGTCATGCACTTTTGTTTGTGTAGGATTTTTTATTGGTCTACATAATTAAGTGAGGATGTTGCATGAGTTTTTTTAGGTTTTTTTGTGATTCTATTCTCTGAAATTAACGCTGCTGAATGATTATAAATAAAAAGTAGACAAAAAATAGTACGGATAGAAATTGCACAAGATGATCATGTGGATAGATTTGATAGCTCATTCAATACACAATAAGATTAATGAAGGATGAGGATTCTTAAAATTAACTCCATCATGCTATGATGATGAATTTTTCTATATATTTATAATCAAAATAGCTTACTGTTGGTTTGAAGGTAAGTAGTCATTCATGCAATAATTTAAACGTCAATAAGACCATAATGTTCCCATGTTTTAATAGCATTTTCAATCCTTAATTATATTTTCTTGATAAGTTTATTACTCATAACCTAACCAAGTCTTATACTTATGTCAGACAAGGTTGATTTCCTACAAGCAAAATGCAGGCTAATTTGTTACATTTGCATGTTACAGTATACCCCAGCTATTGATATTTGGAGTATAGGATGCATATTTGCGGAAATGCTATCAGGAAAACCGCTATTTCCTGGAAAGAATGTGGTTCATCAATTAGACCTCATGACTGATTTACTTGGCACTCCTGCTCCTGAATCCTTGGCGAAGGTTACCTCATATCCAAAAAGATAGTTTTTGTTATTTTGTGTATGATTATATTTTTCTCTTATTTAACTTTGATGAATTTAGCTGTTCCAAAATATTTGCATCTATTACGTTCCTTTGAATTTCATTACACCTTGCATATATGTTATAACCTATATTATGTTCCTTTAAATTTCATTCTAAGGACATTAATGATGGTTCACAGAGGCCGTCAAGTTAATGTGGATCACAATAAATTAAAGCTGCACGTTTTAAAAGAACATTTTTTAATCGATCAAGCCCTCTTCAACTTGAAATTAGCTCTATTGGAAAGCTTCGACGCTAGGCCAATGTGGTCTTTTGGATGAAACAACCTACAAACTATCCACAAAGATCCTTCGACCATGTTAATATGACTTTCTCACTAAGTAGACCAAGGTACATATCTGACCTAGAATGCTGATAACATTCAAACCAGTAATATGAAGTTGTTAAATGATGGTGAAATCTCTAGATGATGCTTAATCACTATGTCATTCCACCTTTTGAAAGCATTCTCTCCTGATTTGTAAGAACCAGTGAGCATCCTTTTAGTGCTTATAATTCTTTCATACACCAACTCATGCACCATATCTTGAATTTTCTTGAGCTGAACGGCAGTCTTGCTATAATATATTTTTATGAATCATTGACCTAATATCAAATTACCATAAACTCAGTCAAGGAGCAAGAAATGTAAAAGAAAATTTTCATGGCATGATATAGTCACTGTAAGTTCCTCGCAATACCATTTTGATTGCAAACGGCCCAGTCATATTCATAGATTTGATGAATAAGGTGTTTCGATCCTATAAGTAGAAGCACAAAAAGAATGGATTAAGCTTCCTAGAGTACCAAGAAGAAGAAGAGAATCTCATGCTTGTATATAAAATGAGCTTTGGTAGGTTTCTTATTATGTTCACATTTTTAGTTTATCAAATTATTCCTTGTTTAATAATAGTTTAGTGATTTAACATGTGGGCCCGGCAAAAGTCAGGCATTTTTTTATTCTTTTACCTAACATAATAATACTCTAGTAGGTCTATTTTGAACAAAAGGTATACATGTTACAACATCAATATATTCCTTTAAAAAAAAAATTTGACAAAAGAATATGATATATGTTATGTATTTTTGGATGAGTATAAACTTCAACATTTGCATCATGGGAGCTCAAAAACACATTATTAAATCAATTTATTTAATACAGATAGAAGTTGATAGTTGATATGGTATTTTATGCAGTTTAATAAACTATGCTTAACTTTTTTTAGTATTTAAGTATTTATGTTAGTTTTATTTAGGATCTTGGATGAATTATCCATTTTGGATTTCAAGTTTAAATTTGAATTAGTTTGGATAAGGTTTATTTTGATTTTGTAATTGATCTTATCTTGTAAATCTATTTCTATAAATAAAGGAGTCTAGTCATGGATTTTAGAATCAATGAATTGGGTAAAGATATTTGAGTTTTACTCAACTGCCTTCTCTCTTTAGTCCCCTTTCTTTTTGCTTTTCTACCTCTTTGATCTTTCTCTCTCTCTCTCTTTTCTTTCTTTCTCTTCTCAGGAATACTTTTTTTCCTTTTTCTCCTTCCTCTTATAACGTTGTTTTGGATGAACTAGTATCATAACTAAAACTTCTATTGCGTTATTGTTCTTACTTCTACAATAGTAGCAATTGCATCTCATCCACAAAATCACAATTGCAATTGTGTTTGCCCCTTACACATTCCTGAACTACTTGCATCCATTGCATCCAGCCACCAGTTGGACACATCGACGCCCTTTACCCCAACTTCTCTGCATTCTTTGCCGACCCCAACATCACTCACCAACTCCACCTTCTCGTTGCATTGTCATACAAACAATCCAACAAGATTCATCATAAAAGAACGCTCGCTAACTATTGCGCTCAACTTTCTCATTAATTGCATTTCTTATGCGACAAAATTTAACACTAAATTGCTATCACTCATGTGGATCAGAAACGTTTCAGTTCATTTACGACTTAGTACCGGGAGGCCTCCTCTTCATCCTCTTTCATCCACTTATCTCTCATCAATCTATATTTGCAACTCCTCACTTGAGATCTCCATTGCATGCCAAACATACGATTGCAGTTAGGGAGAAATGGCAAATGTTATTGTAATGAATCTGTTGGCCATAAATTTAGCTCTCTTGAACTTGCAACCATCGTCTACTTCCCCTGCTCTACAGCGACACTAGGCTTGTCGACAAATCACTTCACCGTCAAAGTTGATTCCACCACCGATGAATTCTTTTGCATACCCATCTTCGTTGCCGTCAACTTTTGCACTGACCTCGTTGTTTTGCTCTCCCATGCACTTGATGCTAGAACTACCTCCTATTAAGCAATCTCATCGCACTCAATTATGCTTGTGTCCTTGCCCACGCATTCACGATTGCTCAATGGCCTTTCTTGCACACTCCACATCGCCAGTCTCAATTTTTGCTTTACTCAAACATTCTACTATCTATTTTTGAGTTTGTTGCAATCAAATTCGCTAACAACTGCATTACCTTAACCCAATGCACAACCCAATTAAGCCCAATCTAGTTCCAAACCCCATTGTAGAACTATACTATAGAGGATATTATGGGAAGACTTCAAAACTTTTGGAGATATCTTTTCAAAATTTTGATATTGTTCTCGAAGATTTATGAAAGAGCAGTATACTAATATTGTTGATTTAGTAATGTTCTTGCTTTTAATCTCTTTCTCATTGGGATAGAATTTCCCTTTGTCATCTCTTCTCTGAGATGGACTTCACATTCATCTATTTTTCTTTAGGATGGATGTTGCTAACTCTATAGTACAATTGACGATCTTCAGTTATTCGTCAAGCCATATTTCAACCCTTTATAGTATAGTTCTTTGAAACCCAAGGAAATTGATAAAGCATGGTTAATTAGGTTTATATATTTTTGGATATTTTAGGATTTGTTCTCATATAATTATGATTTTGGATAAATTATCTCTTTTTGAATAATTTTAGGTTTAAATTTGAATTCTCCTTTCTCTCCCTCTACTCTTAGGTCTTAGGTCTTAGGTCCCTCTTTTAGTCCCATTTTCCTTTTTCTTTTTCTTTTGTTGCCTTGCTTTGTATTAATAGCTAGTTGGGAGAGCGTTGTGAATCCATAATAGAAGATTGCATTTAATTAGTAGTTAAAAGTAAGTTAATTTGTAGGAGTTAATTAAATTGAGGTAACATTGTGTTTTATAAATACCTCAATTTAGGGAGGATTAGATATAAATACCTCAATTTAGGGAGGATTAGATATAAATAATTACATGAACTCATTGCAAGTTAACTGCATGCTCTCTTAGGCTTGTTATTAACTCTGATTTTATTATATCTTTTTCTCTTGTGATGTATGCAGATTCGAAATGAAAAGGCTAAAAGATATCTTAGCAGCATGCGCAAAAAATTCCCAGTTCCCTTCTCACAGAAGTTTCGCGATGCAAATCCTTTGGCGCTTTGTTTACTTCAACGTTTACTTGCTTTTGATCCTAAAGATCGTCCTACTGCTGAAGAGGTGTGAGCTTCAAATTTAAAATTGTTCAATGTGAAATCAAGTCCTTTATTAAGCAAATATATGGTTGTAGTTGGTATAATGTGATACTTGATATTCTTTCATGCAGGCTCTATTAGATCCATACTTCTATGGACTGGCAAATGTAGAGCGGGAACCTTCAACCCAACCAATTTCAAAACTTGAATTTGAATTTGAAAGGAGGAAACTTACAAAAGAAGATGTTCGAGAATTAATCTATCGAGAGGTAAAAGTCTAGGAGAGTGGTTATGCTTTATTATAATAACTATACTCTTAATCACTGTACACTTCTTAATGATGAATTTCGATTAATGCTAACAGATTTTAGAGTATCATCCGCAAATGCTTAAAGAATATCTTCGTGGAGGAGAGCAGACTAGCTTTATGTACCCAAGGTAACATCATTTATTTGTCAGTATCGTTATTTAAGATGACAAGGGCTTTTTAGTTAGTTTTGGATATGTAATTTAACGCAGACCTTTTCTTCTAGTAAAATTATTCAACCAGCTAGTCTTTTACTGCTCATAAATCTTATATTTTGTAGTGTTCTTAGTAATTTTGAACCAGACAAAGTTCATAGTTGTTTTACAAGGAAATGTTCATGCGGTTGATAAATGATTCTCAAAGCCGTAGGGAGGAAAGTGGGTCATGATTTAGATAATCTTGCACGGTTGTTTTACCTCGGTCCCTTTTCCTAAATATGTTTGGGTTGTGTCTTCTAATGATTACGTCATACTTCTGAATAAGATACTTTTGCACGTGGCATATTCATGAAACTCTAGCAGGATGCCATCATGTCGTCCTCACTGTTTAACGTACACACACACAAACAGTATGAGTGTGCATGCTGCAGTGCCATGGTAAATTTTCTTTTAGCTAGACTAGTGCACGCGATATAGAACAATGCTAATTATTCAGAGAAAAATGCCAGGTGTAACTACTTGTTGCGGTTGTGGCTTTAGCTATCTACCATATGGTTTATTGATATGCTCATCATATCTAGTTTTACAGTGGAGTGGATCGCTTTAAGCGACAATTTGCTCATTTTGAAGAGCATCCTGGGAAGGGAGAAAGAGCTACTCCAGTTTTGAGGCAGAATACTTCTTTGCCCAGGTAAAAAATCAAGAGTTCCAATCGAAGAGTAGTGTCACATTGTTCATCAACTTAGCACTTAATAATGTATTGATCTGCATCTTTTTTTCAGGGAGAGGGTTTTACTGACTAAAGAAGAAAAGGCTGATACAGAGAATGAGCCTGAAAGACCTGACAGACTAAGTGTTGCTGGGGCTGTTAATTCCACAAATGATAGCCCTTCCAAATCTCTGCAGGGTAATGCCTCCGAGGATTTTGTGGCTGCAGAAAACGTGCAAAACAGATCAAATTATAGTGTGCGTAGCTTGCTGAAGAGTGCTAGCATCAGTGCTTCCCAATGTGTAAAAGTGGAAGGACGAATGGATGCTAAAGTAAGTTTGTAGATATTACCTTCTTATTTAGTTTTGACACATTTTGTAGGAAACTCGTCCATTTTGGTGAAATGCTAGAACATGTTTTAATATTTACTTAATATTTGTTTTTTATAGAAAATAAATATAAAAAATCCACTAATAAGTAACATAGAATTGTATTTCTAAATTTAGGGTTTATAGATTTATTTTTAATATGATATGTATATAATTATTATGCATAGTATTGCATCATATGAGTTGATTCGGAGATTAGAGCAAACCCTCACAGGCTTGAAATCGACTCGAAGTTGAGAAGTTGAATGAATTTCTAGTGAAGTTCCCATTTCAATGAGTTCATGTAAATCATGCTTATAAAGAATGGTAGTGTCGTGACATATGATGCTTGTTGTGGAAATTACAATTTTTATGAACTTTCTAGTTGGTAGATTATTGATAATTTTGCTAGAGGGAGAATTTAGAAAAATTCAAATGAATATTGTAAGTTTCAGCAAATTTTCTTTTCTAATTGGAAATTCATATAGATATATTAGATTCAAATAATAGATGTATATTATATGGATGGAAAGCTCATTGTGAAAAAAAAAAATCTTAATTGTGTAAATATGATTATCTATCTTTGGATTCAACTAGATAAATAGATTTTAAAGTTCAACTGTTTTCATGAATAAGTCTATGAATATGTTGTAGTTTATATGCTTAATAATATTATTTTTATGAATTTATAAATAAAAAAACTAAAAATTAAAAATAAATATATATTATTTTGGTTAATTGGCATAGGAATTATATTAGGCTTTATATTATCAGATTATTCATATGAGTTCTGACTCTTATTTAGTGTCACAACCCTTATTTCATTTCCATCTTGCAACACCGGATCGAGCCTAGCCTTGGGCTAGTTGACCCGATCTATAGTCCTGAGAAAGGGTCGCAAGCAAGTCATCGCACTTACTAAAAGCTCCTTTGTGTCATCAAAAGTTTAAGGAATGACCCATCGAAAAGATTTCTAAAGTTGTTATGTAATGCATAAAAGATATGAAATGTCAAATGTGTAATATCTTCATATTGTAGTTTGACTATGGATTTAAAAGTGCTCATGAGCTTGAGGGTTGATCCCTTCATTCAAATCTAGGGACTGAATGTTGAGCAACATGGATTGAATTTTTCAAAAGTTGACTGGTTTGCTTCCCCAAAAATTTTCTTATACAAAAATTGACCTATCTAGAAATTATATTAGACATATAGGATCTAGGCTTATCATAGGCACAAATCCTCATGATTAATTATCTAGAAATTTGGAGTTGGCCTGTTCTTGAGGAATGTTAGGATCTTCTTGAATTAGGAAGAAGAACTCCCTTCATGAGCTTCTTGAGGAGGAGGAGGGAGAGAGGGAAGGGGAGAGGGAGAGAGGCAAAATCAGAAATCTGTATTTCTTAAACTATACCTATTACAGCCTATAAAACCCCTATTTATAGACTCAAAAATAGTTACAAAGAAAGCTACACTAATGGCTATACAAGCCATACAAGAAACAACCTAAATCTAGGACCAATATCTAACAATCTCCACCTTGGTCCTAGATTTACACAAAAAAGGATATCCGCTGTTCATAAATAACCCCGCCAGTCTTCTCCACCAATTGCATCCACCGGACGATTTACAACACCTCAAGAACTACTCTACCGTCTTCTTGAGTTTCTTGTGTGCCTCGCTTCCATGCCCTGTGCATCCACCAGCACCCTGCGCCTTGTGCCTGCGCCCTGACCCTCCAGCTCTGCTCCCGCGCCTTGAACTCATGTGGTCTGACTCCAACCACATCCTGCGCGTATCCAACTGTACACCGAGCCCTACGCCTTCACCTGCGCTTTGCTCGTCACAATCCCTCGCCCTGCACTGCCACGTTCGGCCAGTGCCCTGCATGTCCTCCACCGGTGACCTGCGCTCCTGTGCAACCTCCTCGTGCACCGCACGACCTCGCACCTCCAGGCGCCCCGCACTCCCGGCACTGCTCCTCAAGAACATATCAAATCCACCTCAATGTCTCCCGGACTTCACCTGAAGTCCAAAAAACTCCACCTCAAAAGATTTTCTCCGATCTATAATCATGCTCCGACAAGAACTCCCGACAAGTACTTTCTATCCCTTGTCCCGATCGAAAGCTGCCTCTGACCTCTAAATCTTGTCACATGCTCCGATTCTCCACCTTGATCAAATCCATGATCAAGAGTCTCTTTTCTGCAGATAACTCCCAAACTCCACATCGCCTGCTCGCCAGAGCCGAACGAAACCTCCAGCCTTCTGTTCGATCTGCCTCCTCACACGAATCTTGGACGGAACCAACACCTGTTCTGATCTTACGCTACGATCTTGATTACAAGATCCTGTCTAAAGATTTCTTCTTCTGGCAATGGAACTATTCTGCTCCAATGTCTTTTATGCGAACAACACTCTTCCTGCTTCTTTCTTGAATCAAGGAGCACCTTGTCTATGGCTTCTTGCACACGGACCAGCAGCTCGCCTCCGCCTGCAAGATTTGCACATGAGACTCCCATCGGCTTCGCCTTCATACCGCGTGCAACACACGAAACTATTGCCGCCGAACCCCTTGCTCCTGCCTTGCGTCTGCAGTCTTCCGGTCCATCCTGATTCCGCGAACAGGTCTGATCTTTGCTTCCTGTTCACACGTACCCAGGCCTTTACTTCTTTTGATCCAACTTTTGCTCTGTGAGAATGAACCCCACAGCCTGCCTAGCACACACGCGAGCAAGGTCAGATGCCTTTCCTCCCGATTTCGCACGTCTAGCTTGGCGCCGAACTTTCACGTGAACAGACCTTCCGATCAACCGCCCGCGAGACCCACGAACCCCGATTTGGCCGTCCGCACTCAGCTACCGCGACCAGGTCACACCCGCCTCCGCCGAATCCGGCAAACCCTGAGCCAACTGAGCGGCCCAAGTCCGGCTCTCCCGTTCGTCTGCTCTGGCCTGCACGGTTGCCGACGTCTGATCCTGAAGCCAACACGTTCAAGCTAGCCTCCACCACCAGCCTCCTTCATCCTAGTTTTCTTTAGATAATAAAACCTCCCTCCACCTCTACCTAGCTTGGTTTCATCCACCAGGTTTTGATACCAAATGTTATGATCTTTTTGAATTAGGAAGATGAACTCCCTTCATGAGCTTCTTGGGGAGGAGGAAGAGAGGGAAGGGGAGAGGGAGAGAGAGGCAAAATCAGAAATCTGTATTTCTTAAACCATGGCTATTACAGCATGTAGAACCCCTATTTATAGACTCAAAAATAGCTACAAAGAAAGCTACGCTAATGGTCATACAAGCCATATAAGAAACAACCATTGTTAGATATTGGTCCTAGATTTATGTTGTTTCTTGTATGGCTTGTATGGCTATTAGTGTAGCTTTCTTTGTAGCCATTTTTGAGTCTATAAATAGGAGTTCTATAGGCTGTAATAGGCATGGTTTAAGAAATACAGATTTTTGGTTTTGCCTCTCTCCCTCTCCTCTTCCCTCTCTCCCTCCTCCCCAAGAAGCTCATGAAGGGAGTTTATCTTCCTAAATCAAGAAGATCCTAACATTTGGTATCAGAGCCTGGTGGATGAAACCAAGCTAGGTAGAGGTGGAGGGAGGTTTTCTTGTCTAAAGAAAATTAGGAGGAAGGAGGCTGGCGGTGGAGGCAAGCTTGAACGTGCTGGCTTCATGATCAGACGACGGTAACCGTGTAGGCCGGAGCAGACGAACGGGAGAGCCGAACTTGGGCCGCTCGGTTGGTTCGGCGAAGGAGGGTGTGACCTGGTCGCGGTAGCCAAGTGCGGACGGCCGAATCGGGCATCGTGGGTCTCGCGGGCGGTTGATCAGAAGGTCTGTTCACGTGGAAGTTCGGCGCCAGGCTGGACGTGCGAAATAGGGAGGAAAGGCGTCTGGCCTTGCTCGCGTGTGTGCTAGGCAAGCTGTGGGGTTCATTCGCACAGAGCAGAAGCTGGATCGGAAGGAGTAAAGGCTTGGGTACGTGTGAACAGGAAGCAAAGATCGGACCTATTCGCAGGATCGGGATGGACCGGAAGACAGCAGACGCAAGGCGGGAGCAAGGGGTTCGGCGGCACTAGTTTCGGGTGTTGCACGCGGTATGCAGGCGGAGTCGACGGGAGTCTCGCGTGCAAATCTTGCAGGCGGAGACGAGCTGCTGGTCCGTGCACAAGAAGCTGGAGACAAGGTGCTTCTTGATTCAAGAAAGAAGCAGGAAGAGTGTTGTTCGCAGAAAAGGCCTTGGAGCAGAACAGTTCCATTGCCAGAAGAAGAAATTTTTAGACATGATCTTGTAATCAAGATCGTAGCGGAAGATCGAAGCAGGTGTTGGTTCCGTCCAAGATTCGCGTGAGGAGGCAAATCGAACAGAAGGCTGGAGGTTTCGTTCGGCTCTGGCAAGCCGGCGATGTGGAGTTAGGGAGTTGTTTGCGGAAGAGAGAATCTTGATCATGGATTCGATCAAGGTGGAGAATCGGAGCAGGTGACAAGATTTAGAGGTCAGAGGCAGCTTTTGATCGGGACAAGGGAGAGAAAGTACTTGTCGGGAGTTTTCGTCGGAGCATGATTAAAGATCGGAGAAGATCTTTTGAGGTGGAGTTTTTTGGACTTCAGGTGAAGTTTGGGAGACATTGAGGTGGATTCGATTTGTTCTTGAGAAGCAGTGCCGGGAGTGCGGGGCGCCTGGATGTGCGAGGTTGTGCGGTGCACTAGGAGGTTGCACAGGAGCCCAGGGCACGGGTGGAGGACAGGCAGGGCACTGGTAGGGCGCGGTCGTGCAGGGCGTGGGATTGTGATGAGCAGGACGCAGGTGAAGGCGCAGGGCTCGATGCGCGGGTGGATACGCGCATGATGTGGTTGGAGTCAGACCACATGAGTGCAAGGCGCGGGAGCGAAGCTGGAGGCTCAGGGTGCTGGTGGATGCACAAGGCGCGGAAGTGAGGCACACAACTAACTCAAGAAGACGGTGGAACAGTTCTTGAAGTGTTGTAAACCATCCGGTGGATGCAATTGGTGGGGAAGACCGACGGGGCTGTTATTTATGAACAACGGATATCCTTTTTTGTGTAAATCTAGGACCAAGGTGGAGATTGTTAGATATTGGTCCTAGATTTAGGTTGTTTCTTGTATGGCTTATATAGCCATTAGTGTAGTTTTCTTTGTAGCTATTTTTGAGTCTATAAATAGAGGTTATATAGGCTGTAATAGGCATGGTTTAAGAAATACAGATTTCTGGTTTTGCCTCTCTCCCTCTCCTCTTCCCTCTCTCCCTCCTCCCCAAGAAGCTCATGAAAGGAGTTCTTCTCCCTAAATCAAGAAGATCCTAACACATCTCATGTGCCATATTCAATATCACTTTCAATTAAGGATATTACATACATTCTACATAGGTTGTGGCTAAGTTTTTGGTTTTAATTCTTGGGTATGATTAGGAGTGATTGGCCAGTTGGATCAAAATCTTATAATTCTATCATTTTAGATTAACTTGGTGGACCTAGTTTATCAACAATACCAGATCCGGATGCCATATTGTCCTTATAGTCTATTTAGCAAGCATTTGTTGCCACCTATCAGGCATTACACTTGAATGCATGATATATTTTTTGTGGTACAATAGAATGCATGGTATATCGATGAACAACATACTTCATCCTTTTCTCTGGAAAATTTCAAACTAGAGAACTAAAGTAGGCTCATACAACCACTTAAACATCCAATTATTCCAAAATGCAGAAAATCATAAGCTAAACATGAGCATCATTATAATTTAGGCGGCAAAATAAAGGGTAAAACAACTAGTTTGAATCTTATAATGACAATTTTAATTGGAAATTAGTAGCGACAAACTTTGCAAGAAATAATTATGCTTCTAGATAAATATTTAATTTTTATTTTATCTTAAGTTCACCTTAACATCGAAAATTATCCTCTCCAATATGATTGAATCACCTTGGTTTATTGGTTGGGAGCTTTGGCTATCAATCAAGAGGTATTGGATTCGAGTATTGTGTATGTGATGTGTGTGAGTTTGCCTTAATCGGCCTAAATGCAACCCCCCCCCCCCCCCCCCCCCCCCCTAAAAAAAGGGCTTGGGTAGATTCCTCAATTAATCCTGACAAGTACAATAATGTCAGGATTGAGCTGCTCACTCATATTTTCGGTACAAAAATCTCCCCAATCCTGATTGTCTATGTTGGATCAATCTAGTCCGACGGGTCCCATGCTAGATCTAGGACTATGGTTACTAAGTCATCTAAGTTTCAAATTTATTGATGAGAGTTGACTGAGTGGTACATTAATAAAAAAAAAAGATGCAGGTTTGGGTGATATGCTGGTAGTTTCATCTGTTTAGGATAGCACGTCAGTGAAATTTCTTCTTTTGCATTAGTGCTCTCAGGTGTAGTCATTTAGCCATTTTCTTTTTCCTTTTTTAATATTATCTATAGTGTTTGCTGCTCTCTGCTCTGCCGTTTTTCCTCAAGCTAAACGAATTATGTTGCATCATCGTTAGCTACTAGTTGTGAATTTTGTATGTAACAATGACACAGTCAGCCTATTAAAGAGAGAGGTAGCATCAACGCCTCCCCAAATGCAATGTGGGTAAAGATCCATGTTGAAGTACCTCAAAACATCCGACTATATGAATGTATCTTCTTGTCTCTGTTTGAGCTATGGTTTATGTGGGGTGTGCGTGTGTATTGTAGAGTTCTCTTTTTAATGTGAGCTATAGTTGATTCGGTATGTATGTTTACTCTTCATTTGCTTATATGCTTGTTCATCTGCCCTAGCGCCATTTTGCATGATTGAATGTGGAGGCGGTTTATCAATTTGTCCCACCTATGCCTATCAGCTATTATTTATTGTAGGGGTGTCAAAATGGGTCAACAAGTCAGATTCGAGTTTGACTCGAAATTGACCCGATCAACCTGAACCCGACTCGTTTAATAAACGGGTCAAAAAATTGAACCCGACCCGCTAGCAACTCGAATCCGACCGGAGGACCTGTTTTAATTAAAAAATATTTTTATTAGCTTATTAATAATAGATTTTAGGCTAATTGATAAAAAAAGAGGATAATATCAATAAATAAAAGAAATTAAGAACAAAGATTAAATGAGTCAATTTCGGATCAAAATTGAGTTGGTGGGTCAACACGAATTCAACCCGTTTAATAAACGGGTTGGAATGCATGACCTGAGCCTAACCCGTTATTAAATGGGTCAAACCGAATTCGAATTTTTGGTGTCGGATTGACGAGTTGGGTCACTTAAACGGGTTAGAATGTATGACCTGAACCCAACCCATTATTAAATAGGTCAAACCGAATCCGGATTTTTCATGTCGGATTGGCGAGTCAAGATATTTATTGACACCCCTAATTTATTGTGCTGACTGCATGGAGTTTTCGATTATAAACATTGCAATTAGGCATCATTAAGAGCTTGTCATTGTACTTTTGCCTTATTCACTGGAGATTATTAATCATTTAATCTGGTTTCATTTGTGCAGTGATTTAGTAGCAGTTTTGGATTGCATCATCATTATGGGGATTTTACTGATATACGCCACTACAGACTTTCATATTTGCTAGCATATCATCCAATTTCTTAGAACTACTGGTATGTTGCTCTCTTCTTTTTATTCTTACAAATGTGCCACCCTACTTTGTAGATGTTAGCCTTACAGATTATTTCATTTGCCTAGCAGGAATTTTCCATAGAATGCTTTTAGAAATAATAATTTTTATGTGAAAATTATAAGGTATTTTCCTCCCACTTTTGATCAAAAGATAAATCAGTATTAATGGATAAAATTAGAGTTATTTTTTCGGGAAGCATACTCAAAATTAATCACAAAATTGAAATATTAAAAATTAATTATGCAAAGCTAATCTTGTGAAGCAATAGTAAATTAATAGTAGATGTAATGTTAATAATAAGAACACGCCTTAGCATGCATAAATATTTTCTTATGATTAATTTTGACGCCACTTCTAACTCATATTTATTTGAAAGTATTTTAACACTTAATTAGAAAGAGTTGAATGTGCAGGGTGTTATATCAGCAATTATAAAAAGAATGGTGTCATTGCAGCAAATGCAATGTTTTTGGTGGTATATTAGTAAAAATCCTCACTTATGTTCTAAGGGCCATTTAATTGCTTGAATTTTTTAAAGATGATTAATTATTTAGATTCTATCATTTGGTTGATTGCAGTTCTAGATTTATATGATTTTTAGTTCTACAAGCCCTTAATATTGTTGAATTTTGTTAGAAACTGCTGAGCCCCAAAACTATTATTTAGAAGAATTTAGGTTTCATTTGGGACAGTTTTTTTTTAATTTTTTAAAACAGTTTTTAAGTAAAAGGTTAAAATTTTTGTCCTGAAAAATGATTTTAAGAAGCAGTAAGAGAATCGTCCCAAACGAACCTTAAGCTCTTTGATTTTCAGAAATGACTGTCCTGAACACTGATGCTTTAGTTGGCGTTACAGATTTAAAGGAGCTAACCTGTTTCAAACTACCTGAATGGACTCGCAAATGGGCATTAGTGCCAAGATTTCTCATATTCTGATCTGAAGACTGAAGTTTCTGAAATTCTATCACTAACAGTACTCGTTATGATCTTACAGAACTGACAGATGTAATTTTGTTTTTCCTAATCATTTTCACGTAGTGTATAATTTGACTTTGGGAGCACCAATATCTGCAATTATTTTGCAGAAAGCGATTTTCTTTCATAGGTCTGTTCTAATCTAAATGGCATTCACTTTTATTTCTAGTTACAATATTTGCTGAACTGTTATGGGACAGTTTTAATAATTTTTTAATACAATTTTTTTTTTAAGTTATAAAATTTTGCATTAAAAAGTTACTTTAAAAATAATAAGAAAGCTATCACAAATAAAGCTTATATATTGTGGCATAAGAGAGAGAGAGAGATGTGCAGAGTAAAGTTAAACGTAAGCAAGCAAAGCTCAGCTTTTCAATTGAGAAGAAATGAAATGGGCCCTTTTATCAAGAGGCAAATGGTTGAAGAACAGCCTTCATGAGACCGCGTTCTCATTAGTTTTTAAAATAATTTTTTAGTATAAAAAAGCTGATTTAAGAAGCAGTAAGAAAGCTGTTCCAAACAAAGCCTCAATCAGGCTAAAATGAGCTATTCTTTGTAAGAATATTTGGTGCAACTCACTAATGACATCTTTAAATGAAATTAATGAGACATAAAAAAGTAAATAAAACGCTATGAAAACATTTACTTATTTCATCTCCTGCATTCTCTCTCTTTAAACATTCTCTCTCTTTAAACAATCGGTATTTAATCTTTTTAAACTAATATTTTTTATGTTTGGTATGTCTATTCTATCATAGCCCTGCATTGGGTACCCTCAAAAAATTATATATTTTACAATTTGATTTTGTCCACCCTAAAAAAATAGTAGTTTCACCCTGTAATAACACGTGCACTCTTAAGGCATTCGTGCTAAAATATGAGAAAAATTTCTTCTATTTTCCTCTTCTATCTACTAGCAAAATTGGTAGATCAACTTAGTCCTGATTTGTTTGTCCGTTCTTAGTGCTTTTTCTATTTCAAAATGATATAATTTTTTTTTTGCTATTTGAATGTGACGCATGCTTTTTCAGAAATTCTATTTTTTTATTATTTTGAGAAGCGTTATGATATTAGCTTCTCCATTTAGAACTTCCATTTCTTCGATTAATGTTTTTGAAATAGAAAAGATAAAGAATCAAACGAAGCCTTAGTAAATCAAACTATTTGTAGGAGCTTGATCCAACAAATACATATTAAAATTAAATCCTCACGGAAATTTCAATAATCATAACCCCAATTTTTTTTATTTTGGCAGCCTCACAACTATACCGTTCAATATATAATGGAATATAATAGAATAAATCATACGTGGAATTTTCCATTCGTGCCATCTTTAACGTTAACAAATTTAGTTACATGGCTGACGTGGTGTCTTGGGGAGATGGCTGCAAGGATTATAACTGCGGCTAGAAGGGCAAGGGCAATGCCAAGGGAATTGATTAGCGCAGACTCTGGAGAATTATGGGAGAGGCCTCGGCGGCCAAGCAAGAAGGTTAGCTTCTCCTGAAGGCCTGTCTCTGCTGCCGCCACCGCCAGCCCAAACGTATAGAGACCCACAAACAGATGCCATGGAAGTACCACCGACCGAGTCCACCGACCCTCGGGCTTGTGCCACATGCTGATGAGCCCTACCATCCACTGCAATTTGAGTAGATTGCATAGAATTAGCACAGGAATTTGCTACAAACATTGGAAGTGTTAATTTGATTTTGATTTTTAGTGGTGATTAAAATTTATAATAACTCAAAAAGTTGGAGGAAAGTATCATCCATTGTTGTATGCTCGCCATTTGTATCACTTTGAATAAATTAATATTTTATCTGAATGGGTAAATGATCATTTATTGTTGGTATATTTTATTACTTGCTATTTTACTACTGGAAAGAGAGGGCGTGAGTTGCTTTAATGCATAAACTGGACAACAACAATGAAGGAAGCTCGAGATCTTATCTTGAATGTGAATAGGAAATACAACTCGAGATCTTCAAGTCTCTTAATTGGATGTTTGGTCATTTATTATTCCATCATAATATAAGGAACTGTATAAGAAAATTTAATGAACTCTTCTATATTGTTTTGGAATCTACTATTTAGATTTTCTGTAGTTCTTTTGGTCCTCACTTTTGTTCACACACCTATTTTCCAAACACCAGTGTACTCCAAAGAGAGGAAAAATATTTAAAAGATCAATATAAAGGAACCAGCAGTCACATTCCAAGGATGAATTGATGAGCACTTCTGCAAGGATGTTCTCTAAATGAGGCGGCTTAAGGATTGCAAACTAGCTAATGAGCCCAGTTCAAAACCCACTTCCTGAACTATATTTTTAATGAAAGAAGTTCAGCTTGGCAACTCCGAGACTTTAGATTCGAAGCTTACATATCTGATGTTTGTGTGAGTTTGCTCAAAATTCAAAAAAAATATTTTCTAACGGAACTATTGTTTCATGATAGCTCAATGTTTATATAATGAACATCTTCAAATTGGATCTATGATTTGTAATTTAATAATACATTAAATAAATAACTAAAGGGCCCAGAAAAGAAGCAATGCCTTACTGTATCCTTATCCTTGATCAATCAATTAAATGAATAGTCGTGACAATGATGTCCGAACTTGCATTGTCGTCACGCAAAAGTAAAAACAAATCGAAGTTCCATGATAATAAGACATGAACCAGTTCACTGGGATAAAACTCCTGTTATTTGCTCTGGGAAACAGTAGCCTCATGATGCTAATCTAACGGTTAAAGTTTTGCCAGATAATCAACGGTCTACTAAAAAAATATATATTTGGATATTGCGTAGAATCGGTATGGTTGAATTTGAGCTGCCCTCGGCTAGAATTTCACTCAATTATCAAGCTTAAGTGCTGGTCAGTAAATTCGAGCAGCTCACACTAATATTTTAGTTAGGATCTTAAGCAGCTAATTTCATACTTGTTTTTCAGGAAATTATCACAGTTTTATTCAGCTATTTTTAAAAAAAATTTATAATGCTCACAATAATTTAAAAAAAAAAATCTTTCTCAAAAAAACTTCAGATTTATTTTTACAAATAACTACAGCTGCAGCCATTATCGAACTGCCAAGCTTCCATTTCTTTTTTTACTATTATTTTTGCCGCAGCAGAATATTTAATTTGATTTTCATATCAAGCATTAATTGAAATGCAACATTCTTCAAAAATGTTCTCAAATCGATGATCAACGGCGCTGATCTAGTGAGAGAATAGATCTGTGTGATGAAGTGAGAAAAGAAGGAGAAGGGCAAGATCGGACCTGGAAGGCGGAAAGGGCGACGCAGGCAAGGCCAATCCAGGAGTGGAGGCTATAGAAGTTGGCGGAAATTCCTTCGTTGCCCCTGAACTTCGCCCAAATACCGAAGAGCCCGAAGCCCAGCGCGGCCGCTTGAAGCGAGAGCTGCACAGCCTTCCGAATCTCCCGGGACCACCCCGCAAGCCTCCGGTGCACCAGAATCGCTGCCAGACAATCACCACCCGGTGAGCTTTAGCAAGATGACCGCGCGCACTATTAGCAAATTTAAGAAAATTATAAATATACCTTGGGAGGCCACTATTATGCGGAGTCCGGACGAGAAGAATCATTAAGATATATGAGTGTATACACTACGCACAAATTTATACACAGTATGTATCAATTTTTGGTACACAATATTTGTATGCAGTGTGTAAGGACGATTCTTCCCGTCGAACTTCGCATGAAATAATTTCTCCACAATCACTTAGCCGCTCCATAAATAATAATTATTTATTATTTATTTCTTTATTTTTTATTCTTTTTAATGTTTTATAATAAAAATTATTTGAATTATAATTATTTTTATATGAGCCAACTCTTAAAATTAAGCCAAGCTCCGCCAAGCTCTCGAGCTCGGCTCGACTTGCTTACACTTCTAATCAAAGGCGACCACATTACATATTATGATTGATGAAAGTTATTAAAATCCTAATTGCAGAGATAAGTAAAATAAAAAAAGATGGATCATTGCAGATTTGCACCGTTAAATTTTTTTTTTTCTCAAGAAAAAAAAAACAAATAAATAAATGTTTACCGACTATCCTGCCTAAATTAGAATTGGAACTCAAACAACAGCCTAACAGGGAAATATTTTACCATAATTGGAAAATGGAGTTTATCTGACAACTGCCGAATTAAATTTTGGCAGATTAGGTTAATCGATGTAAAATTCAAAGAAGAAACAAAATCGGATCGGCTAAATGCTGGATAGGTTACCTTCCCCGTTAAGGAGGATGAAGCCGATGACCATTAGAAGCGGATGAAGCGCCTGCAGTAGAAATAAATTTAAAATAAGAACAAATAATGCAAAGAAGATCGTGGCATTCCGATAAGAGATGAAGTGAAATCTGGGCAGGGAAGATAGAGAATAGAGATATTTACTGAATATAAGTGGTCGAGCTGAGAAATGGCGTCTCCGTCGCCGCCCGAGGAGGCGGAGTGCGGTAGGAAGCTGGATTTAAAGTTGAATGCCCAGGCGAGGAGGAGACCGGCGACGACGAACCCCCAAAGCCTCGCCAGAGAAAGAGCCCACCCCATTAATTCCTCCCTGCTACACTGGCTTTGAGCTCAATAGATGTAGCTTTAAGATCTATTGCGTCTAGGTTATTGGTATTCCAACTATAACCCTGGAATGCATTAATAGTCGTGCAGGGAAGATAAACCGTTGGATCATGTGCGGCCGATCGTCCCAGATTCTGTCATGTCCGCGTGGCTAGTGGCTACGAGAGAAGCTTGAGCCGTTACTGTTTTTACTTTTTTACTTGTTTTAGTGCTGCCTCTAACAATTACAGCCATTTGATTTAATGCACGGTGTAGATCAGAAGGATGTACGGTCCCACACGTATTTTGGTTCTTAGAGCGGACTGTTGAGAAACGTGGTTAAATTTAAATTCAAATACGGACAAATTTTAAGGAGAAGTTTAATAATTTATTTTCTATGGGCGCACGGCCTGAAAATCTATACTACTATTAAAATGAGGCTTGAGTTCTCTTCCAAGAGTAAATTCTGGTCATTCAATTTAATTAATTATAATTATTCAAATCAAATCTCAATTTTTTATTTTAACTATTATAATTATAAACAATTAATAATTATAATTTTATTTTTTTTTTTGGGACATTTAGGCCAATTAAGGTAGACTCACACACACATCGCATACACAAGACTCGAACCAGAGACCTCTTAGTTGGGTAGCCTAAGCTTCCAACCAACAGGTCAAAGTGAGCTGTGTATTATAATTTTATTTGATATATTAATAAATACCTCTTGGGATTCTGTTTCACTCCAAATATATCTAAAAAAGACTGAGTCCCTTCGGATACCGCCCCTCTTTGTTAGAAACGCCTTCTCCTCCTGCTCCTTCACCTTCTTCTACTCCCATCGGCTTCGCATGAAGAGTTTTTAATGAGTTGCTAAAAGGAGGTTCTTCCACTTCTGACAAGGCCCGACGATGGCACCAAGAGACAAATCTTATTTTCCATCTTTGTTCTCGGCTCTCGCCCCGGCTTTCGATCTCCTTGAGGTTTCTGTCTTGTCCATGTTTTCTTCATCTTTCACGGCGGTAAGGAAATTGCACGTGTTCGGTCGACCACCCCGACTCACCAAGCTCTCGCTCCATACTTCGAAATTCGTATTTCTTTTCCTTTTTCTCCTTGTTTTGTAGGTTCTGTAAATCTAATTTAGATTATTGAGTTTGAGTGAGTGAGTGTTATAAAAAAGAATCGATCCATTTGTTCTTCACGTCCTCTTAATCCTCATTAATGGCGACCAAAGCCCCCATCTTTCCAATGCCGATTCCCCACCACTACAGCGACTACGGCTTCGATCCCTAGATCGACTACTTCTAAGCTCTGGAAGAAGCGAGGAGACATGGAAAGAGAAGCGATGGGTCTCGATCGGCGGACGCGCTGCATTTCAAGCTACAGAAGCCGATTTCAAAGGAGGAGAGAACGAAGTCAAAGAAGAGGCGGCAATAGTGGAAGAACGCGTTTGGGCTTTTCTGGAAGAGCGGGAAAAGCGTTGGTAGAAGCGTCGGCCGGGTTCCGTCGAGGCTGCTGTACGCGACGGAGAGCATGTCGTGCCGGGCGGTTCGAGCAAATTCCGGGCCGCTGAGTGCAGCTGAATTCATGGAGACCCAGGTGCCTTACACTTTAGCCTTAGAGATCTTAATCTTCCGGAGAGTAATGAACTCTCCGCCGATGAAGCGATGATGAGGCCTATCTATATCTTTACTTGAGTGTTTGAGAAGGTTTTGATATTGAGCTTGATTGCTCTGCTTTGTCTTCTTCTTCTTCTTCTTCTTATGTTTGTTGATTTCTTCTTTTTCTTTTTTATTGATGGATTCAGATCTTCAACCTTTTGCTGGCTCTGTCGCAATGGCGATGAAAAAAAAATTGAGTTTGAGTGGTAAGCACATTTTGCTAGAGGTTGTTTGCAAAGTTACTTTGTTTAAATAAATCTAAGAAAATATAATATTACTTTGCATTTAATTTCGATATGCACATAGTAAATGATCAGGATCGTCAAGTGTCCGTCAAGAGTAAAAAATGCACTTATGTTACTCTTCAAAACAGATTCAAGAGGCTCAAGAGCATAAATATGATCTATATATAATCATAAACCTGTCATTTATTTGCACAATTGGTTATGCTACTCTGTTGCAGCTCTTGAAATCACATATTGGCTATAAACTGCATTCAATAACCTTGTTGCGGACTAAAATATACGCGGCGATAGAATTTAAATTTTCGTCTCAGCGTTGTACGTATATCCAGCACACAAACAGAATTGAGATAGTAACACCAGGATTTTTACGTGGAAAGCCCTGAAAAAGGGAAAAACCACGGGGCCACGCCCAGTTGAAAGAATTCCACTAGTGTTGTTTGAAATACACAAGGCTGATTCGTCCTTTAAATTCAGGACGATCAGATTACAATGAGTATCAGTTACAAGGACAAGCAGAGTTCCGACGTCACTTGGGGTGTCGAGCAGAATTCCGGCGTCACTTGGGGAGAAGTCCGGCGTCACTCGGGCGTCGGGTAGAATTCCGGCGTCGGGCAGAATTCCGACGTTGCTCCTGTGTCGGGCAGAGCTGCGGCGTCCCTCGGGCACCTGGTGGTGCTTCGGTGGTGTTCCGGCGGAGTTCCGACAGAGTTCCGGCGGTGTTCCGGCGGTGGTCGAGGAGGAGCTGTTCCCTCCTAGGCTTCTCTTCTCTTCTTCTTCTCTTCTTGGCTTCTTGGCTTCTTGGCTTGCGTCCCCTCTTAAGAGAAATGAGGGGCTATTTATAGTTTTTCTGGAGTGGCATAGCTCGTAAATATGTGAGGGATCAGGGGCAAATACGGAGTGATCCGGATGAACGGTTGATATTGAATCCCTTGATCATGAACCGTTTATCAAGGATTTGGAGGTCTTAATGATATCAGAATTCTACGATCTTGGGCTCGTTGGATTCGTCTCGTCGAGCCGCTCGATTCGACAATAAGCTCGTCAAAATCGGAGACCGTTTGGTAACTCAAATTACTGTTCCATGCTTCCAACAACACTTCGGGTACTTGATTTGGACTCGTTTGGGCTCGGATTGAGTCGAATTTGGTGTTGTTGGATTCGTATTTCCGAGACGCTTAGTTCGACTATAAGCTTGCTGAAATCGGAGTTTAAATGGTCTCCGAATTAATTTTTGAAGTTTCCAACTTGACTTTTTCCTCGAGATTCGTGCCCGATCAAGATTATTTTTCGATGACGTATCAGTTGCCCCCCTATTTTTGGACGTCAAAGCTCCAAGAGTCCAAAAATATATGTGTCGGCTTTTCACTTTGGCAAAATCGCAAAAATTTGCGTTCCAAGAATTACACGTTTGCTCGAACTTGATCATAGAGGCCCCGTTGAGCTCCGAAAGTGTCAAAATTGAGTCCGGAACGTCGAAAAACGTGTCCGGGACCCCAAAAACGTCGAATTTGGACCGTCCGAGTCCAAAATCGGAGCCCGGGAACGGGTAGGCGGCCGAACCGGCCGAACCGGCCGGCCGCCGCCGCAGAAACTCGCCGGAGCGCCTGCGGCCCGCGCCTGGGCCCGCAAGCGGCCTGCCTGGCCCGCGCGGTTTGGCTGGCCGCGCCGATTCGCCGTGCCGCTTGGCCGGCGGTTTGGCCGGCGGTTAGGGAAACCGCCGGCCGGTTTTTTTAAAAAATTTTTTTTTTTAAATGTGGTGGGGCCCGAAAAATTCCGAAAAAATCCAAAAAAATTCCGAAAAATTTGAAAAATTTCAGGGAATTTAATAGAATTTTGGAATCCTCCCCCCCTTAAAGAAAACTATAAATAGACCCCCCAGGGCCTAGTAAAAACTCACCCCTTCTTCCCTTCTTCCTCTGGCTTTCTAGCTTTTAGCATTCTGAGGCTTTCCGCCATTTTTAAGTAGGTGACTTTCCCTACTTGACTTGGCGCCTCTCTTTTTGCGCAGAAGTTAGCGGCTTTCTCCCTTCCTCCCTCCGTTCTTCCTCCCTTTTTCTTCCTACTTCGGAGGCTTTCCGCAGTCTTTCGTAGGTGATTTTCCCTACTTAGATCTGCGCCCCTCTTTAGTGAAGGAAGCAAAAATGGGTGATCTCGCCTCCTCTAAAATTCCTTCAGAAGACCGTCCTACGCAACGGTCTGAAGTTCCAAAGAGGGCCCAGAAGGCGCCGAAGGCTGACGATGTGATTTCCACCGTCACTGAGGACTCCTTCATCTCATTTAGGAAAAAGTTTCATTTTCCTAATGATTTGGTGATGAAGGTGCCGGCCAGAACTGATGGTGCCTGCTTTCCTCCCCCTGGATACGTGACG
Source organism: Dendrobium chrysotoxum (assembly GCA_019925795.1). Taxonomy (NCBI): domain Eukaryota; kingdom Viridiplantae; phylum Streptophyta; class Magnoliopsida; order Asparagales; family Orchidaceae; genus Dendrobium; species Dendrobium chrysotoxum. Next base: position 47,221,369 of record CM034301.1, read on the forward strand.
GTGTATGAATTTAGTCTGCGAGCGGGACTACGATTTCCTCCTTCCTCCGAACTGATCGACATTCTGACGCTTTGTGGGGTATGCTTGTCTCAATTTTCCTACAGAGCAATGTCGATCGTGATGGGCCTGATCGTGCTTTTCAGAGATCGCGGAGTGGTACTTTCCTCAGAGTGCCTTTCTCAAATGGGGCGTCTCTTTAGCGATGCGCAGGGACGCATTTCATTCAGGTCCAAGTGGTTAGATATCCGCACTCGAGACCCCTCGAAAGGTTGGATCAGCAACTTCTTTTATGTGCAGAATGATTGGGGTCTTCAGGAGAAGTGGGGGAAGTTGAAAGAGCTACATGTCCCCCTTCACATCGGAGCAGAAGATTTGCTGAGGATACTCAAACTCTCTGATTTGGATGCTCTACACTACGAGGTACGTTACTTGAGTAGATATGTAGATGAGGAGTACTTGTTCAAGGTTGGATTATCTACTCAAGCAGGGAGATCACATGCTCAAATGTTGAAGAAGTCTGCTAGAGTTCCAGAAGTGGTCCCCCAAAAGAATCACTCCAAGCGACCAGGGAGCGAGGAAGGTTTGCAGGCATCGAGGAAGAAGAGGGCAGATGAAGTTTTGACAGTTGTTAGCAAAGGTCCCCGAGCTTCTCCATCCAAGTCATATATTCCAGAGGATGTGTTAAATCATCAGTGCATCGGCCGCCGACGGGCTGAGGAGTTGATGAGTTCTCCTTCACTTCTTCTCCTTTTTTACATTTCTTAAGGAATATATTTCTGATATTTTTCTTGTCTCAGTATTCTGATTTCAAGCTTGAGATGACCAAGACTCTGAACGATTGGAACAAAGAGTTTGTGAAGGTTAAATACCTTCAGGGAGAGTACAAGAAGAAATATGACAGTAAAGTGAAGGAGATGAAGGTGGTGGATGATCAGCTTGAGGGATGCAGAACTGAGTTGGCGAACAAGATCACTTCAGTCTCTTCTCAGAATGAACGGATGGATTGTCTGCATATAGAGTTGGTGGAGGCACAAGCGACGATCAAGCAGCAGGAAAAGGCTCAGCAAGTCCTTGAGGCTGAGAATGAGAGGCTTCAGAGTGTACTGTCCGAGAAGGAGGCCCAGCAGTTGCCGTCAGCAGTTATTGAAGAGTTCAAGAAATCTTATGCTTTCAAGATCATTATTGAGGACCACATTCAGGAGGCTCGCAGTCATATTTATGACGTGGAGGTGAAGGCCTTGGAGGCAGAGTGCGCAGAGGATGGCTTCATCAGGGGCTTCATGAAGGGTGTTCGGACAGTACATCGCAAGACTGGAGCAGAGATCGAGGGACTGACTCCCAGCCAGGCTTCTGGTGATGCTTCTTCGGACTCTGGTGGTGAAGAGCTGGAGAGTGAGTTGCAGCGAGCTTTTGCCTTGGAGGAGGACGAGGATGATGTTGAGATTCTATAGGGTGTCTTTGATGTAGTTTTGTATCTCTTTGCTTTCTTTCTAGTGCTTGTATATATGCTCGATGTTGATGTTTCTATCTGGTGTACTTGATGTTCAGTGATATATAAAGATATTGTTGATGTTCTTTTCTCACATGCAAATGAAATTTACTTAGTTTTACTTCAGTTTGGACTTTAGTGAGCTCTCTTTTGACTTGAACAAATGTGAGGCATTCCTTTTCTTTAAAGATTTTGACCTATCCGGGGTTATTAGTGAAAGCATTTGCTCGATACCCTTAACCTGTCCGGAAAAAGGTCAGATCAACTCCCTTTGGGATTGATCATCAAATGATTTTGATATTCAAGATATCCTCCTAGGATACTTGACCTATCCGAGGTTGTTAGTCAAAGCATTTGCTTGATGACATTAACCTGTGCGGAAGAGGTCGGATCAAATCCCCCTGGGATTGATCATTCAGTGATTGAGATACAATATAGATTGTGTACTTCTCGAATCACAGAAAAAGAGTTTGGAGAGAAGAAACATTAGCACGACAAAGTGAATATCATATTGCTTCGTAATATGAGATAACAGTTCCCTAGAATAACTTAGGGATACAAGAAAAAAGTTCTTCTATAATCAACACATAAGGGATGTACGAAAAACTTTATAACATGACTACAGGAGAAGATAAAATATAAGACAAACATAACACATAGACAGATAGCAGTATCAACTCCTACTGATAATATTTGCGAAGATTGCCCACGTTCCAAGTTCGGGGAAGCATTTTTCCACCAGCATCCTTCAGTTTGAAGGTTCCAGGCTTGACCATAGCCGCTACCAAATAAGGACCTTCCCAGAGGGGGGAGAGCTTATTTCGCTGAGGGCCTTTTCCAGCGGCTTCAATGCTTTGTAGTACTAAGTCCCCAATAGTGATAGGCGAGGTTTCACCCTTCGATTGTAGTGACGGGCAACTCTTTGGTGGTATGCAGCGGTTCTAAGTGAGGCTTCATCTCTTACTTCTGGGAGGAGATCCAAATTTGCTCTAAGCTTCTCCTCGTTACTTTTGAAGTCGAAAGTCTGAACTCTGTGGCTAGGAACTCCGATATCAACCGGTATGACTGCTTCTGTACCAAAGTAAAGGCTATATGGGGTTTCTCCTGTAGGAGTTCTAGCGGTGGTCCGATAAGCCCAGAGGACATTGGGGAGTTCTTCGGCCCATTGCCCCCAGCCTTCCCTAGACGTGTCTTCAGCCCTTTCAGGATTGTTCGGTTTGTAACCTCTGTTTGCTCATTAGTTTGAGGATGGGCAACAGCTGTGTGAATGAGCTGAATGTGAAAATCCCTACAAAAAGATGTAAAGATCTTCCCGGTGAATTGTGTCCCGTTATCAGTGATGATTTTTGCGGGAATGCCAAAACGACATATTATGTTCTTCCATAAAAATTGCTTGGCATTTGCTTCAGTAATCTTCGCCAAAGGTTCTGCCTCCACCCATTTGGTGAAGTAATCTACAGCCAAAATAATGAATTTTCGCTATCCAGTCGCTATGGGAAAAGGTCCCATTATATCAATCCCCCATTGGGCAAAAGGCCAGGGGCTTTGAAGGGATGCAAGCTCCAGAGCGGGTGTATGAGTGAGGTTAGAATGCAGTTGACAGTTTTCACACTTTCGTGTGAATTCAAGTGCATCATGTTTCATTGTAGGCCAATAGAATCCCTGTCTCATGATCTTGTAAGCTAACGCTCTTCCTCCCAGATGTTCTCCACATACTCCTGAATGAACTTCCCGAAGCGCGTAATCAGCTTCTGATGGTGGGAGACACTTGAGGTACGGCCCAATGAAGGAGCGCTTATACAACGCGTTGCTGATAATGGTGAAATTTGCAGCTCGTCTCCGAAGTCGTATTGCAGCTATAGGATCTTCGGGTAGCACCCCATCTTTCAGAAAAGACAAGATGGGTTCGATCCAAGACATCTCTCTTGGCTCGTCAATTGACTGTATGACCCATGGACCCTGAATGCTTGGAAAGTGGATTTTCTCGATACATCTTCTCTTATAGATGTCCCCCGTTGTTGATGTAGCAAGTTTAGAAAGAGCGTCTGCTCTTGCATTTTGTTCTCGGAGGATATGTATGATTTGATGCTCCCCTATACGGGCTAAGAGTAGCTTTAAAATGCTACAATATTGAGCCAATTGTGGGTTGTGAATATCAAAATCCCCCTCCACCTGAGAGGCGACTAGTTGGGAATCAGTGTGGGCTATTATGTTCTGGACTTCACAGTCAATTGCTAGTCTTAACCCAGCAACAAGGGCCTCGTATTCTGCTATGTTGTTGGTTGCCGGGAACTTGAGTCGAAGCCCGTACTCAAGGGTAACCTTCTATGGAGAGATTAATAAAATTCCAGCCCCAGCCCCAGAACTCCCTGAAGCCCCATCGACGTACAACATCCAGCATGGAGAATAAGGTGAAGCACTCGGTTGTACATCAGATACTGGAACGGTGCATTCAACTACGAAATCTGCTAGTGCTTGAGATTTAATATCAGGTCTAGGCAAGTAGTGGATATCAAATTCTCCGAGTTCTACAGACCACTTAACAAGCCTGCCTGATACTTCTGGCTTTTGCAGAATGCTTTTTAGCGGCAGATTCGTGTAAACTCCAATTGAATGGGCTTGAAAGTAAGGGCGTAGTTTTCTGGCAGAATAAACTAATGCCAATGCTGTCTTATCTGCCAAAGGATAACGTCCCTCTACTTCAGATAAAATCTTACTAACATAGTAGATAGGACGTTGTATAGCATTTTCTTCTCGGACCAGAACCGAACTAATGGCTTGGATAGATACAGCCATGTACAAATATAATCGCTCTCCTGGTATTAGTTTAGAAAGTAGTGGCGGGGATGCCAAATACTTTCGTAATTGTTCAAAGGCTTCTTGACATTCATCTGTCCATTGAAACCCGGAGCTACGAGCACCTCTAAGTATCTTGAAGAAGGGCAGATATTTGTCTCCTAAACGTGCCAGGAAACGAGATAGTGCCGCAATTCTCCCATTCAACCTTTGGACCTCCTTGATGTTCTTTGGTGGCACCATGTCCCTTAGTGCCTTGATCTTCTCCGGATTGGCTTCGATTCCTCTATGGGTTACCATAAACCCTAAAAACTTTCCAGAAGCGACTCCAAAAGCACATTTAGCGGGGTTGAGTCGCATATTATAATGCCTTAACAAGTGAAAATATTGTTTCAGGTCAGAGATATGTTGGGTTTTTTCTAGACTTTTTACCAATATATCGTCTACGTACACCTCCATAGTACGTCCAATAAGGCTTTTGAAAACTTTATTCATGAGACGCTGATAAGTTGCTCCAGCATTTTTGAGCCCGAAGGGCATCACCCGGTAGCAGTACAATCCTTTATCTGTTTGAAAAGCTGTTGCTTCTTCATCAGCAGGATTCATTTTTATTTGGTTGTAGCCGGAGTAGGCATCCATAAAGCTTAACATATGATGACCAGAGGTGGTATCAACTAATTGATCGATGCGAGGGAGCGGGAAACTATCCTTTGGGCAAGCTTTATTGAGATCAGTGTAATCTATACACATTCTCCAAGCTCCACTTCCCTTCCGTACCATGACAACATTTGCTAACCAAGTAGGATAGTGCACCTCTCGTATGAATCCAGCTTCTAAAAGCTTATCTACTTCTTGTTCAATTGCTTGCTGGCGATCTGGTGCAAAGTTTCTCTTATTCTGGATAATCGGTTTGCACGTTGGATTGACTTTGAGGGAGTGAACGATCACTTCGGGGTCAATTCCAGGCATATCTGCTGGACTCCATGCAAAAATATCCTGATTTTCTCGTAGAAAAGCTGTAAAGTTTTTCTTCTCATCATCTGAGAGAAGTGATCCGATTCGCACTGTCTTTGAAGGATGCTCTTCAGAGATAGATACAGTAGTAAGGTCTTCCACAGGGGAAGCTCTCTGAGGAATATCTTCGCTCCGCAGATCAAAGTCCTCGATGCTCAGGGTAATCGTCGGACGAGACTTGATCTGCCTAAGATAGCAGGTCTGTGCTATTTGTTGATCTCTGCATACTACACCGACTCCTGATGGGGTATGGAACTTCAGCTTGAGGTGAGGAATGGATGCGATGATCCCAAAAATTGATTGGAGCGGTCTCCCGAAGATGGCGTTATAAGCTGACTCTGACTTTACCACGATGAATTGAATGGAGTGTGTACTCTATCGAGGAAATTCTCCAAGGACTACCGGGAGACTGATTATTCCTTCTGCTTGTACAGGTTGATTATCAAATCCATATAAAGGACCTGCAGCAGGTTGAAGTTTTTCTCTTGAGAGACCCATGTTGAGGAAAGTAGAGTAGAATAGGACATCTACGGAGCTTCCGTTGTCCACAAGAATTCTTTTGACATTGTAACACGGGTCACCAATGCCTGCGTTTATGACAAGCGGATCTTGATGGGGGGTTTTTACTCCTTCCAGGTCGGAATCATCGAACGTGATGGAATGATCGATACGAGCCTTTTTTGGAGTTGGGTTTTCTTCCACAGTTAGAAAGACTTGGTCGGATAGTAAGGGGCCTCCTGCGATTGTTTCAATTTTGCCAACCGTTATCCGGTTATTCACTGGCTGTCTTTGTGGTTGATTTTGCCCCCCAGTGGGACGAGTTTCTTCTCGGGTAAGTGAATTCCCAATAAACTGTCGAAGATAGCCCTGACGGATGAGTCTTTCAATCTCCTCCTTAAGTTGCCTACAGGATTCAGTAGTGTGGCCACGACTACGATGAAAGTGGCAGTACTGATCTTGGTTTCCTATATTCGGCTTCAAAGGATGTGGCCACTTCACTTTGTCCTGATCTTGAATCGCCATCAACACATTTGCTCGAGATGTGTTGAGCGGAGTGTACTCCTTCTCCCGTCGGGGTTCTCGTCGTGGCAGTGGGGGTCTAGGAGGTAGATTGCTCTTCCCTTGCTTTTTCCGTTGTGATGATGGATTATCCATCTCAGGTGCTCCCTTGCGCTTCCCAGTGGGTTGCTCGAACTATTTTCTGTGAGCGTTTATTGCCTCATCTGCTGATATCTGTGCTTCCACACGATGGATCAGATCGGCATATGAGTGAACAGTATCGCGCATGAGTGCCGAATAGAAGGGGCCAGGACGAAGTCCTCCAAGAAAGACCCCTCTGAGCAATTATGGGTCTACTCCTGGGATTTGTCGAGCCTCGATAGAAAACCGTTGAAAGTACTCTTTCAACGATTCTCCCTCGTTTTGACGGATCCCGGAAAGGTGAGAAGAATCCTTAGCGATTCTTCGGTTGGCAACAAACTGTTCGATGAATACTTTGGCCAATTTGACAAATGTGGCGATCATTCCGGCTGGAAGTGAATAGAACCATGTTCGAGCTTGTCCTTTAAGAGTGGCAGGGAAAACCTAGCAAAGGAGCGCATCTGAGGCTCGTTGAATATGCATGATGGTCCTGTAATGGTCGATGTGTTCGTACGGGTCGGATGTTCCATCGCAGGATTCGATGCTTGGCAGTTTAAAGCCAGCCGGAATAGGGTGTTGAAGAATGGCTTCTGCCAGGGGTGACGACTCCTGGAAGTCCCACTGACGAAGAGGTTGCCTTATGCCTCCTGTGGGGAATTCCTCCCGGACTAATCGTCGCAGTTCGTGGCGTAGGGCATTACGAGGGAGCTCAGCAATGTGAGGTTGGGCTAGCTCCTCAGGGAGGTCTTGAGGAAGGCGAGATTACTGACTTGCGTGTGGAGGATGGGTAGAACTTGCTGTATCAGCCAGCTCGTTCTCTTGACGTGACTGTGAACGCCTCCTGGGTGGAGGAAGAGGATTCTCAGCCTGAAGAAGTTCAATTTGAACAGCTTCGACACGTGGTGGATCTCGAGGGAGAAGAACCTCCTCCTGAGGTGCTAGGGTCGGCTGTCGAGTCTCTCGCAAGAGTTGTAGGATCTCATTTTGAGATTCTTCCATCTTTCGAATTCTCTCTTCTAGGGAGGGTCCCGAGGTCCCCTCTCCAGGTGTGTTTTGCCCCCCGGGGTATAAAGAGGCAGATATCGGATGTCTATGATTCATAGACTGATTTCTGGATTGATGAGAATAAGAGCGGGAGGCTCCTATGAGGCGACTGCTATGCCTGTTGACCATCATAGTGTGGACCTCCGAAAGGACACAAAAACCATCGCCCCGCGAGGGGAGACAGTATCTGGCCAATGGAAGGGCAGATTCGATCATGCATACGATTAACCATTGAGGATAGTGGCTCTCACCAGCACACCCCGATGGATAATAATATATACGATCTAATCACAACGGGTTTCCCCCACCCGATACATTAGCTCGAATGGGGTTTATTTGAGAGTGGGATTCGGTTTCCCACGGGCGCAAGTCCCCGTGGTTAATTACATCTCAAGCCGGAGCCTGAGAATACTCTCGATTAAGGATTCTATATTATACTTTCTGAATTGGGATTGGCACATAAGGCGAAGACTAGGAAGTCCTACTTGAAGGGAAAGAGAGGTTCAACTAGGCTTAGTCAACATGCACGGCTCACATCAGCATCCGGAGGGACTAAGGTAGTGAGAAGAAACTGGAGAAAATAAATAAATCATGCACTCGAAGCATGCAGGAGGGAAGGATGGAGGTGGCGTCATCCGTGTGACGCGGATATGTTGGGTTTAGGGTCTCTGGAAGACAGAAGACTTACCTACTGATGAGACGTACTACAAAATAATAATAGCATTGAATCCTAAATCTAATGGGTTTAGTGTTCAACACAACACTAACACCCGTGTCCTAACTAATGCAATGCAAAATCTGGACTTACCCCGGCCTGGAAAGGGGAGCCAGCTAACCACCTAGTCGCTTCAAAACCATGTTGTCCAGTCATTAAATGAAAGATGGGTGGGTAGGTTATGGTTCTTGGAAGTAGGGCCGACATCTAGAGGATTTCCTAATTGGCCCCAGACTGATGTTGGGTGAATGCTTCTAGAGCTAATGCAATTAAAATTTTGATTTAGTTAGTTTCTAATGCAATGCATGCTAGTTAAAGTATCCAAATCAGGTATGCATAGAACTTTAAAAAGGCTTATAAAATAATTTTTAGAATTAGACTGGGCTTCCCCAGGTCCGGCACCTCATCCTCATAGGTCAGATTATCCGGACTCTACCCGCAGGCGGGGAAGTGTCTTATAGAAGGAGAGAAGAAATGCATTAATATGCATGCGACCCCGCACGATTCCGGCAATTTTTTAGGTCGTTAAGTTTCTAAATTGCTTAAACCTTAAAATTTTAAATATTGGTTGCGAGTAGAAAAGGGTTTTAGTCCTTAGAGAGCCTTACGAAATCCAGGCTAAAACAAAAGCGGCATGCAGATCGCCAATAAACTATGAAAAGCATACAACCTATACGCAATCATCATCAAATCAAGCATAATACATAATTAAACAAATCAATTAAATGTCCATAGGCCAACTGCCCTTAATTACAACCCAGGGTCTGCAGAAAATTAAAGTGGCCGGGCACCACTGCCAACAACCCGGATTTCTAATCCTAAGACTGACGCAAGTTATTTTGAGTGGGATACACTTGGTCTTCATCTTCTTGATATTCTCTTTCTTAGACTCCTTGGATCTGAGCTTCCTTGGATTCCTTAGACCTCAGCTTCCTTGGACTCCTCGGGTAGTAGAATAATCCATATTTAGATTCCCAAATAGAAAAGGACTATCCTCATATTGGGTGTCCTTTTCTCTTTGGGCATCCAACCCTTGGATCCTAGTATCCCCACTCAAAATAGACTTTCACAATTCAATACCAAGTTACAAACCATTTACATTAAATGAAAGCAGTAAATCTAGACTCTCCTGCAAGGTTATCCTAATAAAAATCATCCCAAGCAGTTTATATTATCCCAAGCAATTTATATAGAAATAAAAATACTCATCACAGCCACACTTGGCCATGCTCTTAATTATTTGAGGGCTAAGCAATTCTGAAGCACCTGTGACAATTTATAATGATTTTTAATTAGCCCTCATTTATTTAAGGGGGGCTGAGCAATTTCTGAAGCACCTGCATAAAATGACATTAGTATTTAAATCATGATTATTGCCCCCCTTTTATTTAGCGCTGCATGAGCATGGCCACCTGCAGAAGACATCGTTAGTATCAACCTCGATCATAACCTATGGGTAGTCTATCGTGCAATCACATCAAATCCCAGATTACAGTAAAAATAAGCAAACACATCAATAGTTCAATCACAACATGCAATGAAATCTGGAAAAGCTCGACATGCAGCAGAAAAGTAAACACCGGCCTAGCCTAAGTCTAGAAGTGGTGCCCTAGTAAACAATTCTACAGTTTGTATAAAAGCCTGTGTGGCTGAGGTAGATCCTAAGCTAGGTAGTTAGTTGCAATTGCCTACTGTCCAGGTTGGTTGTAGGTCTAAAAAGGGAATTTTATTTAAAGTCCAAATATTAGTGAATTGAGATCCATCTTAGTTGATTTGATGTGTGGATCAGTTTTAGTTCTTAGGGTGATAATATTTAAAGTTTAAGCTGCATTAGTGAGTTTTAGGGGGTTCGGGGTCCACCTATACACTAAGCAAAAGGGGGTCCCAAAATTGACTTTTTGATTAAAGGGGATTTATGAATAGCTAATATTTTTATAAAATACTAGGCTTTAACCTGATCAGTTAGATAGTTAGCATGCCCAATTTGGATTCTTCTATCCAAAGTTATGAATTTCTGAAGTTTTGGGCCCTAGACTATAGGCTACGGTTGACCGGAAAGTTGACTTTTTATTTTAGGCTGATTTATGGACACCTAATATTTTTAATAAATGCTAGATCTTAATGTGAGTTGAATGCCTTTTAGTTTGCCCATTTTGGAGTTTTCTGTAATTAGTTATGATTTTTGGAAGTTGGGGCAATTAAATGAATTATCGAAATTGCCTAATTAGGGGTACTTCGGGGGTTTTGGCCCAAATCAGTTCCAAACTGATTGGAATCACCCCCAAAGGTCAGAAATGATCTAAGGAGGTGTTCCCAAGTGCTTGGGGAAGATTTGAGATTTTTAATAATTTTTAATGAATTATTAAAGGCAAAAAGGTGATTTTTGATTAAGGTTAAATTAAAGTCCAGATTAATGTCCAATAAAGGGGGCCCTAATTATCTAAGGTTAAAGACTGAATTCTGGAGAGTTTGAGGTATTATGTATATTTTTCTGATTTAAAATGGATTTGTTACATTTTTCTGAAGTTTCCAAGGCTTAATTAACGGGTAAATTAGGGTTGATCAATTAAGGGGTTTAATGAGTCCTAAAAATTCCTAGAAAATTCTGAGGGGTTTAGGATGTCACTAAGTTTAAGTTTTTCAAGTTTCAAGTCAATCAGAGGTAAAACCTAGCTCCTAGAATTTCTCTAAGTCTGCTAGACGGATCCTTAATTATTGTCCTTAAGTGTTACTAGTGTTGCATGGGATTAAGAGATGTTTATTTCTAACCCTTTAGACATTCGCATGTGGGTAGATGGGTTTAGGGATCTATCTAAAATAAATAAATAAAAGCAATCTAATGAAATTGAAGTTGCTACATGGTCTTAAGGTTGGGAAGCGTGCAACCATAGGCTCTCTAAAGGCTTTTCTAAGTTTTAAGAAAGCTTACTGCACCGGGGGCTATGACCCGGTGGTATCGCCCATAGCACCCCCACAAAAATGAATGGGGGTGACTGATGCTCATGTCTATAGGCTCCTTCGTCTATTGCTCCAAAAGCTCCTTATCCTTTGCTTTTCCAAAAGTCCCTCGCAAATAACAAAGCAAGAGCAAATATAGGGGGGGTGAGCGTAGAGGCTATTCAAGAAGAAATGTAAATAAACAAGAATTTAAATAATAAATAATTCAATATTTGCACTTATCTAAAACATACATATCACCATAGAGCATGAAGCATTCGAAGAATTTTCTAACATGAAGCATGAAGGATAACTATATATGAATCATTTCAGAATCCGACAACATTAAATATGGAGATTCATTATTGTAGAATATATGAGAAAAATCGTAATAACACATATGAACATTCGCTAGCATTGGTAAGGGAAGTTAATAAAGCAGCACATTACGCATCAAGCATATGAAAACTCATTAACATAAAACATGGAGCAGACTACACATAAATCATACAAGGCATTTCTAACATGAGCAAAACACCTTTGAGTTGTTTTCGCCTATACTTGTGATTGGAGCATGAAGCTAATGAGATTGTATAACACAGCCGCAAATCGTTCCATTTGTATAACATCAAATACATGTGCATGTATATTATATGTTACAATCAACTCGACATGATCCCAACACTTGAATTATTCTATGCATACTCATAATTTAAAGACAATAAATAAATAAGTAAATGAACAAAATTATCTATCATAGTTATCGATCTTCACATGATATGAAAATAAATAAATAAATATATAGTGTTGAGATTTATGAGTACATGCAAATATTCATCATATGATTATAAGAAATAGAACTTTACATCCATATCATGCTTTATACTAAACTCGATCTATGACTATAAGCAATTACTCATGGGATGAAAGAAAATTCATGCAAATCCCCTTCTCTTCCAAGGCGTTTCAACATACAATACTCTTTACGAGCAATATTTAATTTGTTATACCTTCTTTTTTTTTTTTTTTTTTGAGAATCTAAATATGTATAACAAATTTTGAAACTATCACTATTTTTTTTATTTAATCAAAATTATGCGTTATAAAGATTTTAAATCCTGCATGCCACTAACGCTAATAAGATAATGAGTGAGTTGCAACTTCAATCATCTTTAATATAATTTCAAATAAAATTGATTCCTAACCTGCACCTCTTCAAAAATGCTTTCGTTTTTAGCTTGTCTCGGGTACGACTTCAACATAAAAAGTTTTCATAAAATTTTCAAATAAAAGTCAAGAATTTTAGCGAGGATTTATATATGTATTTTAACAAAAAAAGAAAATAATAATAATAATAATAATAATATAATAATAATATAATAATAATAATAATAATAATAAAATAAAAAAATCTCTTAAACAATCAGCAACATTTTACTAAAATCCCATCAATAGATTCTATTAAACCGTCAAATTTGGCAACTCTAAATCTTGCATTCAAACCATGATATAATACTAGCACCTTAACTTATAAAATGAGCATATGGATTGCAGGGAATACGAAACACTTAAAAGAATTATATATATTACATAATCTCTCCTCCGATTCATGAATAACTAATTAACATATATCTACTTTTAATAAATAAAATAAAATAAAATAAAATAAACGAACCCGTCGATCGCAGAGGACACATCTTAGAATATATATGATACGTCATCGGAAAATTATCTTGATCGAGCACGAATCTCGAGGAAAAACTCAAGTTGGAAACTTCAAAAATTAATTCGGAGACTATTTAAACTCCGATTTCAGCAAGCTTACAGTCGAACTGAGCGTCTCGGAAATACGAATCCAACAACACCAAATTCAACTCAATCCGAGCCCAAACGAGTCCAAATCAAGTGCCCGAAGTGCTGTTGGAAGCATCAAACAGCAATTTGAGTTACCAAACGGTCTCTGATTTTGACGAGCTTATACTCGAATCGAGCGGCTCGACGAGACGAATCCAACGAGCCCAAGATCGCAGAATTCTGATATCATTAAGACCTTCAAATTCTTGATAAACGGCTCACGATCAAGGGATTCAATATCGACCGTTCGTCCGGATCACTCCTTATTTGCCCTTGATCCCTCACATATTTACGGGCTATGCCACTCCAGAAAAACTATAAATAACCCCTCATTTCTCTTAAGAGGGGACCCAAGCCAAGAAGAGAAGAAGAGAAGAGAAGCCTAGGAGGGAACAGCTCCTCCTCGACCACCGCCGGAACTCCGCCGGAACTCCGCCGGAACACCGCCGGAACACCTCCGAAGTACCATCTGGCGCCCGAGGGACGCCAGAGCTCTGCCCGACAGGGGAGCAACGTCGGAATTCTGCCCGACGCCAGAATTCTACCCGACGCCGAGTGACGCCGGACTTCTCTCCAAGTGACGCCGGACTTCTTTCCAAGTGACGCCGGAATTCTGCTCGACACCCCGAGTGACGTCGGAACTCTGCCTGTCCTTGTAACTGATACTCGTTGTAATCCAATCGCCCTGAATTTAAAGGACGAATCAGCCTTGTATTTCAAACAACACTAGTGGAACTCTTTCAACTGGGCACGGCCCCGTGGTTTTTTCCCTTTCCAGGGTTTTCCACGTAAAAATCCTGGTGTTACTATTTCAATTCTGTTTGTGTGCTGGATATACGTACAACGCTGAGACGGAAATTTAAATTCTATCGCCGCGTATATTTGAGCCCGCAACAGTTTGGCGCCGTCTGTGGGAACTCTTATCCCACAACTTCAAGTATTGCTACGATGGTCAATAGGCGTAGCAATCGCCTCATAGGAGCCTCCCGCTCCCACTCTCCCCAATCCAGAAACCAGTCTATAAATCGTGGACATCAAGTTTCTGCCTCCTTTCTTCCTGGGGGGCAACATATTGCTGGAGAAGGAACCTCAGGGCCTTCTTTGGAGGAGCGAATCCGAAAGATGGAAGAATCTCAAAACGAGATCCTACACCTCCTGCGAGAGACTCGACAACCGACCCTAGCACCTCAGGAGGAGGTTCTTCTCCCTCGAGATCCGCCACGTGTTGAAGCTGTTCAAATCGAACATCTTCAGGCTGAGAATCCTCTTCCTCCACCCAGGAGGCGTTTACAGTCACATCAAGAGAACGAGCTGGTTGATACAGCAAGTTCTACCCATCCTCCGCATGCAAGTCAGCGATCTCGCCTTCCTCAAGACCTTCCTGAAGAGCTAGCCCAACCTCACATTGCTGAGCTCCCTCGCAACGCCCTACGCCACGAACTGCGACAATTAGTCCGGGAGGAATTCCCTACAGGAGGCATAAGGCCACCTCTTCGTCAGTGGGATTTCCAGGAATCGTCACCCCTGGCAGAAGCCATTCTTTGACACCCTATCCCGGTTGGCTTTAAGCTGCCAAGCATTGAATCCTACGATGGGACATCCGACCCGTACGAGCACATCGACCATTACAAGACCATCATGTATATTCAACGAGCTTCAGATGCACTCCTTTGCCAGGTTTTCCCAGCTACTCTTAAAGGACAAGCTCGAACATGGTACTATTCACTTCCAGCCGGAACGATCCCCACATTTGTTAAATTGGCCAAGGTGTTTGTCGAGCAGTTCGTGGCCAACCGAAGAATTACTAAGGATTCTTCTCACCTTTCCGGGATTCGTCAAAGCGAGGGAGAATCGTTGAAAGAGTACTTTCGACGATTTTCTATCGAGGCTCGACAAATCCCAGGAGTAGACCCAGAATTGCTCAGAGGGGTCTTTCTTGGAGGACTTCGTCCTGGCCCCTTCTATTCGGCACTCATGCGCGATACTGTTCATTCATATGCCGATCTGATCCATCGTGTGGAAGCACAGATATCAGCAGATGAGGCAATAAACGCTCACAGAAAACAGTTCGAGCAACCTACTGGGAAGCGCAAGGGAGCACCTGAGATGGATAATCCGTCATCACAACGGAAAAAGCAAGGGAAGAGCAATCTACCTCCTAGACCCCCAATGCCACGACGAGAACCCCGACAGGGGAAGGAATACACTCCGCTCAACACCTCTCGAGCAAATGTGTTGATGGCGATTCAAGATCAGGACAAAGTGAAGTGGCCGCATCCTTTAAAGCAGAATACAGGAAACCAAGATCAGTACTGCCACTTTCATCGTAGTCGTGGCCACACTACTGAGTCCTGCAGGCAACTTAAGGAGGAGATTGAAAGACTCATCCGTCAGGGCTATCTTCGACAATTTATTGGGAATCCACCTACCCGAGAAGAAGCTCATCCCACTGGGGGGCAAAATCAATCACAAAGGCAGCCAGTAAACAACCGGATAACGGTGGGCGAAATTGAAACAATCGCAGGAGGCCCCTTACTATCCGACCAAGTCTTTTTGACTGTAGAAGAAAACCCAACTCCAAAAAAGGCTCGTATTGATCACTCCATCACATTTGATGATTCCGACCTGGAAGGAGTGAAAACCCCCCATCAAGATCCACTTGTCATAAACGCAGGCATTGGTGACCCGTGCTACAATGTCAAAAGAATTCTGGTGGACAACGGAAGCTCCGTAGATGTCCTGTTCTACTCTACTTTTCTCAACATGGGTCTCTCAAGAGAAAAACTTCAACCTGCTGCAGGTCCTTTATATGGATTTGATAATCGACCTGTACAAGCAGAAGGAATAATCAGTCTCCCGGTAGTCCTTGGAGAATTTCCTCGACAGACTACACACTCCATTCAATTCATCGTGGTGAAGTCAGAATCAGCTTATAACGCCATCTTCGGGAGGCCGCTCCAGTCAATTTTTGGGATCATCGCATCCATTCCTCACCTCAAGCTGAAGTTCCATACCCCATCAGGAGTTGGTACAGTATGTGGAGATCAGCAAATAGCACAAACCTGCTATCTTAGGCAGATCAAGTCTCGTACAACGGTTACCCTGAGCATCGAGGACTTTGATCTACGGAGCGAAGATATTCCTCAGAGAGCTTCCCCTGTGGAAGACCTTACTACTGTATCTATATCTGAAGAGCATCCTTCAAAGACAGTGCGAATTGGATCACTTCTCTCAGATGATGAGAAGAGAAACTTTACAGCTTTTCTACGAGAAAATCAGGATATTTTTGCATGGAGTCCAGCAGATATGCCTGGAATTGACCCCGAAGTAATCGTTCACTCTCTCAAAGTCAATCCAACATGCAAACCGATTATCCAGAAGAAGCGAAACTTTGCACCAGATCGCCAGCAAGCAATTGAACAAGAAGTTGATAAACTTTTAGAAGCCGGATTCATACGAGAGGTGCACTATCCTACTTGGTTAGCAAATGTTGTCATGGTACGGAAAGGGAGTGGAGCCTGGAGAATGTGTATAGATTACTCTAATCTCAACAAAGCTTGCCCGAAAGATAGTTTTCCGCTCCCTCGCATTGACCAGTTAGTTGATACGACTTCCGGTCATCAGATGTTAAGCTTTATGGATGCATACTCCGGTTACAATCAAATAAAGATGAATCCTGCTGATGAAGAAGCAACAGCTTTTCAAACAGACAAAGGATTGTACTGCTATCGGGTGATGCCCTTCGGGCTCAAAAATGCTGGAGCAACTTATCAGCGCCTCATGAATAAGGTTTTCAAAAGCCTTATTGGACGTACTATGGAGGTGTACGTAGACGATATGTTAGTAAAAAGTCTGGAAAAAACCCAACATATCTCTGACCTGAAACAATGTTTCCACTTGTTAAGACATTACAATATGCGACTCAACCCCGCTAAATGTGCCTTTGGAGTCGCTTCTGGAAAGTTTTTAGGGTTTATGGTAACCCATAGAGGAATTGAAGCCAATCCGGAGAAGATCAAGGCACTAAGGGACATGGTGCCGCCGAAGAACATCAAGGAGGTCCAAAGGCTGAATGGGAGGATTGCGGCACTATCTCGTTTCCTGGCACGTTCAGGAGACAAATATCTGCCCTTCTTCAAGATACTTAGAGGTGCCCGCAGCTCCGAGTTTCAATGGACAGATGAATGTCAAGAAGCCTTTGAGCAATTGCGAAAGTATTTGGCATCCCCGCCACTACTTTCTAAACCAATACCAGGAGAGAGATTGTATTTGTATATGGCTGTATCTATCCAAGCCATTAGTTCGGTTCTGGTCCGAGAAGAAAATGCTATACAACGTCCTATCTACTATGTTAGTAAGATTTTATCTGAAGTAGAGGGACGTTATCCTTTGGCAGATAAGACATCATTGGCGTTAGTTTATTCCTCCAGAAAACTACGCCCTTATTTTCAAGCCCACTCAATTGGAGTTTACACGAATCTGCCGCTAAAAAGTATTCTGCAAAAGCCAGAAGCATCAGGCAGGCTTGTTAAGTGGTCTGTAGAACTGGGAGAATTTGATATCCACTACTTGCCTAGACCTGATATTAAATCTCAAGCGCTAGCAGATTTCGTAGTTGAATGTACCATTCCGGTATCTGATGTACAACCGAGTGCTTCACCTTCTTCTCCATGCTGGATGTTGTACGTAGATGGAGCATCAGGGAGTTCTGGGGCTGGAGCTGGAATTTTATTAATCTCTCCGCAGAAGGTTACCCTTGAGTACGGGCTTCGACTCAAATTCCCGGCAACCAACAACATAGCAGAATATGAGGCCCTTGTTGCTGGGTTGAGATTAGCAATTGACTGTGAAGTCCAGAACCTAATAGCCCACACTGATTCCCAATTAGTCGCCTCTCAGGTGGAGGGGGATTTTGATATTCACAACCCACAATTGGCTCAATATTGTAGCATTGTGAAGCTACTCTTGGCCCGTATAGGGGAACATCAAATCATATATATCCTCCGAGAACAAAATGCAAGAGCAGACGCTCTTTCTAAACTTGCTACATCAACAACGGGGGATATCTACAAGAGAAGATGTATCGAGGAAATCCACTTTCCAAGCATTCAGGGACCATGGGTCATACAGTCAATTAACGAGCCAAGAGAGATGTCTTGGATCGAACCCATCTTATCTTTTCTGAAAGATGGGGTACTACCCGAAGATCCTATAGCTGCAATACGACTTCGGAGACGAGCTGCAAATTTCACCATTATTAGCAACGAGTTGTATAAGCGCTCCTTCATTGGGCCATACCTCAAGTGTCTCCCACCATCAGAAGCTGATTACGCGCTTCGGGAAGTTCATTCAAGAGTATGTGGAGAACATCTGGGAGGAAGAGCGCTAGCTTACAAGATCATGAGACAGGGATTCTATTGGCCTACAATGAAACAGGATGCACTTGAATTCACACGAAAGTGTGAAAACTGTCAACTGCATTTTAACCTCACTCATACACCCGCTCTGGAGCTTGCATCCCTTCAAAGCCCCTGGCCTTTTGCCCAATGGGGGATTGATATAATGGGACCTTTTCCCATAGCGACTGGACAGCGAAAATTCATTATTTTGGCTGTAGATTACTTCACCAAATGGGTGGAGGCAGAACCTTTGGCGAAGATTACTGAAGCAAATGCCAAGCAATTTTTATGGAAAAACATAATATGTCGTTTTGGCATTCCCGCGAAAATCATCACTGATAACGGGACACAGTTCACAGGGAAGATCTTTACATCTTTTTGTAAGGATTTTCATATTCAGCTCATTCATACAGCTGTTGCCCATCCTCAGGCCAATGGGCAAACGGAGGTCACAAACCGAACAATCCTGAAAGGGCTGAAGACACGCCTAGGGAAGGCTGGGGGGCAATGGGCCGAAGAACTCCCCAATGTCCTCTGGGCTTATCGGACCACCGCTAGAACTCCTACAGGGGAAACCCCATATAACCTTTGCTTTGGTACAGAAGCAGTCATACCAGTTGATATTGGAGTTCCTAGCCACAGAGTTCAGACTTTTGACTTCAAGAGTAACGAGGAGAAGCTTAGAGCAAATTTGGATCTCCTCCCAGAAGTAAGAGATGAAGCCTCACTCAGAACCGCTGCATACCACCAAAGAGTTGCCCGTCACTACAATCGAAGGGTGAAACCTCGCCCTATCACTATTGGGGACTTAGTACTACGAAGCATCGAAGCCGCCGGAAAAGGCCCTCAGCGAAATAAGCTCTCCCCCCTCTGGGAGGGTCCTTATTTGGTAGCGGCTATGGTCAAGCCTGGAACCTTCAAACTGAAGGATGCTGGCGGAAAAATGCTTCCTCGAACTTGGAACGTGGGCAATCTTCGCAAATATTACCAGTAGGAGTCGATACTGCTATCAGTCTATATGTTATGTTTGTCTTATATTTTATCTTCTCCTGTAGTCGTATTATAAAGTTTTTCGTACATCCCTTATGTGTTGATTATAGAAGAACTTCTTTCTTGTATCCCTAAAGTTATTCTAGGGAACTGTTATCTCATATTACAAAGCAATATGATATTCACTTCATCGTGCTAATGTTTCTTCTCTCCAAACTCTTTTTCTGTGATTCGAGAAGTACACAATCTATATTGTATCTCAATCACTGAATGATCAATCCCAGGGGGATTTGATCCGACCTCTTCCGCACAGGTTAATGTCATCAATCAAATGCTTTGACTAACAACCTCGGATAGGTCAAGTATCCTGGGAGGATATCTTGAATATCAAAATCATTTGATGATCAATCCCAAAGGGAGTTGATCTGACCTTTTTTCGGACATGTTAAGGGTATCGAGCAAATGCTTTCACTAATAACCCCGGATATGTCAGAATCTTTAAAGAAAAGGAATGTCTCACATTTGCTCAAGTCAAAAGAGAGCTCACTAAAGTACAAACTGAAGTAAAGCTAAGTAAATTTCATTTGCATGTGAGAAAAGAACATCAACAACATCTTTATATATCACTGAACATCAAGTACACCAGATAGAAACATCAACATCGAGCATACATACAATCACTAGAAAGGAATCAAAGAGATACAAAACTACATCAAAGACACCCTAGAGAATCTCAACATCATCCTCGTCCTCCTCCAAGGCAAAAGCTCGCTGTAACTCACTCTCCAGCTCTTCACCACCAGAGTCCGAAGAAGCATCACTAGAAGCCTGGCTGGGAGTCAGTCCCTCGATCTCTGCTCCGGTCTTGCGATGTACTGTCCGAACACCCTTCATGAAGCCCCTGATGAAGCCATCCTCTGCGCACTCTGCCTCCAAGGCCTTCACCTCCACATCATAAATATGACTGCGAGCCTCCTGAATGTGGTCCTCAATAATGATCTTGAAAGCATAAGATTTTTTGAACTCCTCAATAACTGCTGACGACAACTGCTGGGCCTCCTTCTCAGACAATACACTCCGAAGCCTCTCATTCTCAGCCTCAAGGACTTGCTGAGCCTTTTCCTGCTGCTTGATCGTCGCTTGTGCCTCCACCAACTCTATATGCAGACGATCCATCCGTTCATTCTGAGAAGAGACTGAAGTGATCTTGTTCGCCAGCTCAGTTCTGCACCCCTCAAGCTGATCCTCCACCACCTTCATCTCCTTCACTTTACTTTCATATTTCTTCTTGTACTCTCCCTGAAGGTATTTAACCTTCACAAACTCTTTGTTCCAATCGTTCAGAGTCTTGGTCATCTCAAGCTTGAAATCAGAATACTGAGACAAGAAAAGTATCAGAAATATATTCCTTAAGAAATGTAAAAAAAAAAAGGAGAAGAAGTGAAGGAGGACTCACCAACTCCTCAGCCCGTCGGCGACCGATGCACTGATGGTTTAACACATCCTCTGGAATATGTGACTTGGATGGAGAAGTTCGGGGACCTTTACTAACAACTGTCAAAACTTCACCTGCCCTTTTCTTCCTCAATGCCTGCAAACCTTCCTCGCTCCCTGGACGCTTGGAGTGGTTCTTTTGGGGAACCACTTCTGGAACTCTAGCAGACTTCTTCAACATTTGAGCATGTGATCTCCCTGCTTGAGTAGATAACCCAACCTTGAACAAGTACTCCTCATCTACATATCTACTCAAGTAACGCACCTCGTAGTGTAAAGCATCCAGATCAGGGAGTTTGAGTATCCTCAGCAAATCTTCTGCTCCAATGTGAAGGGGGACAGGTAGCTCTTTCAACTTCCCCCACTTCTCCTGAAGACCCTAATCATTCTGCACATAAAAGAAGTTGCTGATCCAACCTTTCGAGGGGTCTCGGGTGTGGATATCCAACCACTTGGACCTGAATGAAACACGTCCCTGCGCATCGCTAAAGAGACGCCCCATCCGAGAAAGGCACTCTGAGGAAAGTACCACTCCGCGGTCTCTGAAAAGCACGATCAGGCCCATCACAATCAACATTGCTCTGTAGGAAAATTGAGACAAGCACACCCCACAAAGCGTCAGAATGTCGATCAGTTCGGTGGAAGGAGGAAATCGTAGTCCCGCTCGCAGACTAAATTCATACACCGTCACATATCCAGGGGGAGGAAAGCAAGCACGATCAGTTCTGGCCGGCACCTTCATCACCAAATCATTAGGAAAATGAAACTTCTTCCTAAATGAGATGAAGGAATCCTCAGTGACGGTGGAAATCACATCGTCAGCCTTCGGCGCCTTCTGGACCCTCTTTGGAACTTCAGACCGTTGCACAGGATGATCTTCTGAAGGAATTTTAGAGGAGGCGGGGTCACCCATTTTTGCTCCCTTTACTAAAGAGGGGCGCAGATCTAAGTAGGGAAAATCACCTACGAAAGACTGCGGAAAGCCTCCAAAGTAGGAAGAAAAAGGGAGGAAGAACGAGGGGAGGAAGGGAGAAAGCCACTAACTTCTGCACAAAAAGAGGGGCGCCAAGTCAAGTAGGGAAAGTCACCTACTTAAAAAATGGCGGAAAGCCTCAGAATGCCAAAAGCTAGAAAGCCAGAGGAAGAAGGGAAGAAGGGGCGAGTTTCTACTAAGCCTTGGGGGGTCTATTTATAGTTTTCCTTAAGGGGGGGAGGATTCCAAAATTCTATTAAATTCCCTGAAATTTTTCAAATTTTTCGGAATTTTTTGGGATTTTTTCGGGCCCCATTTAAAAAAAAAATAATAATAATAATAATATAATATTACAAAACCGGCCGGCGGTTCCCCTAACCACCGGCCAAACCGCCCGGCCAAGGGGCGCGGCCAGCAGGCGCGGCCAGCCGGGCCGAAGGCGGGCCAGGCGCGGGCCAAGGGCGGGCCAAGCGCGGGCCACGGGCGGGCCGCGGGCGGGCCCCAGGCGGGCCGCGAACAGGCCGCGGGCGGGCCCAGCGCGGGCCCAGCGCGCTCCGGCGCGGTTCTGCGCCGCCGGCGGCGGCGGCGGCGGCGGCCGGCCGGTTCGGCCGGTACGGCCGCCTACCCGTTCCCGGGCTCCAATTTCGGGCCCGGACGTTCCAAATTCGTCGTTTTTGGGGTCCCCGGACACGTTTTTCGACGTTCCGGACTCAATTTTGACACTTTCGGAGCTCAACGGGGCCTCTATAATCAAGTTCGAGTAAACGTGTAATTTTCGGAACGCAAATTTTTGCAATTTTGCCAAAGTGAAAAGCCGACACATATATTTTTGGACTCCTGGAGCTTTGACGTCCAAAAATAGGGGGGCAGCTGATTCGTCATCGGAAAATTATCTTGATCGAGCACGAATCTCGAGGAAAAACTCAAGTTGGAAACTTCAAAAATTAATTCGGAGACTATTTAAACTCCGATTTCAGCAAGCTTACAGTCGAACTGAGCGTCTCGGAAATACGAATCCAACAACACCAAATTCAACTCAATCCGAGCCCAAACGAGTCCAAATCAAGTGCCCGAAATGCTGTTGGAAGCATCAAACAGCAATTTGAGTTACCAAACGGTCTCTGATTTTGACGAGCTTATACTCGAATCGAGCGGCTCGACGAGACGAATCCAACGAGCCCAAGATCGCAGAATTCTGATATCATTAAGACCTTCAAATTCTTGATAAACGGCTCACGATCAAGGGATTCAATATCGACCGTTCGTCCGGATCACTCCTTATTTGCCCTTGATCCCTCACATATTTACGGGCTATGCCACTCCAGAAAAACTATAAATAACCCCTCATTTCTCTTAAGAGGGGACCCAAGCCAAGAAGAGAAGAAGAGAAGAAGAAGAGAAGAGAAGCCTAGGAGGGAACAGCTCCTCCTCGACCACCGCCGGAACTCCGCCGGAACACCGCCGGAACACCTCCGAAGTACCATCTGGCGCCCGAGGGACGCCAGAGCTCTGCCCGACAGGGGAGCAACGTCGGAATTCTGCCCGACGCCGGAATTCTACCCGACGCCGAGTGACGCCGGACTTCTCTCCAAGTGACGCCGGACTTCTTTCCAAGTGACGCCGGAATTCTGCTCGACACCCCGAGTGACGTCAGAACTCTGCCTGTCCTTGTAACTGATACTCGTTGTAATCCAATCGCCCTGAATTTAAAGGACGAATCAGCCTTGTATTTCAAACAACACTAGTGGAACTCTTTCAACTGGGCACGACCCCGTGGTTTTTTCCCTTTCCAGGGTTTTCCACGTAAAAATCCTGGTGTTACTATTTCAATTCTGTTTGTGTGCTGGATATACGTACAACGCTGAGACGGAAATTTAAATTCTATCGCCGCGTATATTTGAGCCCGCAACAATATATATGAATGAAGATATATAACACAATTACGTTTGCGTGAATTTATTTTGGCAATACCTGTACACAACAAGAAAACTCCCAAAAATGATAATAATAATAATCCTCTGTTTGATCATCTTATTCATTTAAGAATTAAAACATGCAGAAAAGTTTTCTTTAGCCTTATCATGCTCTGTCTTGATCCTACACTACAAATGGTTAAAATAAGGCTAATAGTAATGATATCAAAACACAAATGATTAAACTACACAATGGTGGAAAATAAATAAATAATCCATAGTACAAGTAAATCACGTAACAAATAAATACAAAGATATGAAATCAACTTTCAGGAAAGAATTATAGAAGCAGAAAATCGGTTACATACATTTTGATTTTCTCAAGGCTTCTTTGTCCAAATATCCATAGTCACGAGGGAGAGAGGGAGAGAGAGAGAGAGTCACACTCTCTTTTTCTTCTTGGGATGGACCACCATAGAGCAGCTCCTCTACGTAATCTTCCTCTTTAGCCGAATGGGAGAGAAAACTGCAGCTTCTATTGCTTGTTGGAAGGGGCGACTCAAGAGGAGAGCACGAGAGCTCTGCGTGAGCATGAGCGGCGTGAGGCAGCTGGAATGCCCAGGAGATCCTCTCCGCATGGGATTCCCCACCAGCCCGAGAACCGAGAGCCTCCATCTGGAGTAAATGCTCGTCCAAACAAAGGAGGAAGCTTTCGAATTCCTACCATACGCGTTTCTTGCTCGACGCCATAACTGCCCTTTTTTTTTTATTTAGGAAATCATTCAAATTATTTAGAAAGACAATTACACTTCAATTGGAATCAAATTAAATGCATTCAATTAAAATCGAGTTAAAAAAAAAAAGATTTGATTCGGGTCCGATTGGGTTAAATTAATGAAATTAAACCGGAATAAATCCAAAACATGTTCGAATCGAGCCCGCTGAGGCTTGCATGAATTAATTTAACATCATTAAATGCCATCGGGACTAATTCAACTCAATTTCAAGCTGATTAAAATTTGATTAGATCTCATTAAGTGAATTCACTAAAGTTTAAGCTTCAGCCGACACAATCGATCCCGAGCTGATGTTGATTTAAATCAAATCAAACTCGACGCGGTTAAAATGAACAGATCTGATTTAAGCGAATGCAGTCGGGTCTAATTTAGCCCAATTTTGACTCGATTCAAGCTCGATTGGACTTCCATCAAGTCAATTTAATGGAATCATATTCGAATAAACAAAATCGGACCTAAATCGGCGTCGAACTGGATTAAATTAGGCTCGACGAGATCTAATTAAGTCGATCAAAGGTGCTCGAGGGTAAACTGGTGAAAATCGAGGTCAACACATAGCAATACTTGAAGTTGTGGGATAAGTTTCCCACAGACGGCGCCAAACTGTTGCGGACTAAAATATACGCGGCGATAGAATTTAAATTTCCGTCTCAGCGTTGTACGTATATCCAGTACACAAACAGAATTGAGATAGTAACACCAGGATTTTTACGTGGAAAGCCCTGAAAAAGGGAAAAACCACGGGGCCACGCCCAGTTGAAAGAGTTCCACTAGTGTTGTTTGAAATACACAAGGCTGATTCGTCCTTTAAATTCAGGACGATCAGATTACAATGAGTATCAGTTACAAGGACAAGCAGAGTTTCGACGTCACTTGGGGTGTCGAGCAGAATTCCGGCGTCACTTGGGGAGAAGTCCGGCGTCACTCGGGCGTCGGGTAGAATTCCGGCGTCGGGCAGAATTCCGACGTTGCTCCCGTGTCGGGCAGAGCTCCGGCGTCCCTCGGGCACCTGGTGGTGCTTCGGTGGTGTTCCGGCGGAGTTCCGACGGAGTTCCGGCGGTGTTCCGGCGGTGGTCGAGGAGGAGTTGTTCCCTCCTAGGCTTCTCTTCTCTTCTTCTTCTCTTCTTCTCTTCTTGGCTTCTTGGCTTCTTGGCTTGCGTCCCCTCTTAAGAGAAATGAGAGGTTATTTATAGTTTTTCTGGAGTGGCATAGCTCGTAAATATGTGAGGGATCAGGGGCAAATACGGAGTGATCCGGATGAACGGTTGATATTGAATCCCTTGATCATGAACCGTTTATCGAGGATTTGAAGGTCTTAATGATATCAGAATTCTACGATCTTGGGCTCGTTGGATTCGTCTCGTCGAGCCGCTCGATTCGACTATAAGCTCGTCAAAATCGGAGACCGTTTGGTAACTCAAATTGCTGTTCGATGCTTCCAACAGCACTTCGGGTACTTGATTTGGACTCGTTTGGGCTCGGATTGAGTCGAATTTGGTGTTGTTGGATTCGTATTTCCGAGACGCTCAGTTCGACTATAAGCTTGCTGAAATCGGAATTAATTTTTGAAGTTTCCAACTTGAGTTTTTCCTCGAGATTCGTGCCCGATCAAGATTATTTTTCGATGACGTATCAAACCTGTAAGGTAATCAGTTGCAATTATAAAATTTGATATAGAAGAGAGTTTGTAGGACTTGCAATAGAGTTTATGCCCAATACCCATTTATGATATCTTTTTTTTAAGTAGATGCTTTTTTCGATTTAAAACTGTAAGGAAATTAATTGCTTTTCTAATTTATATAATGCACATAATTGAAGAGTAACATAAGTGCATTTTTTACCTGATCCTAAACTATTTTGTGTGGAATCGAAATGCACATATTACTTTACATTGTAGCTCTTGTAAAAAATTGAATCACAGTTTGCAATAAACTTTGCATTCAATATCTATATATAATCATAAACCTGATCCTATAGCAAAGTAGCCCTTATGCTATCCTTCATGCCTTTTCTTGTATGGTAATCAGTTGTAGTTATAAAATACCAAATATTGCTACAATTTAGATAATTATCTTATGCCAAATGGTTGAACTGAATGCGCTATTTGATAGTTAACAATCTTAAACTTCTGTTAATTAAAATATCGGATTCAGGATATGTAGTCACAGATATCTTTTTCTAACATTAGAACCACATTTAGCTAGATTATGATCTTCATGAGTAGAGAAGTGGGTCTAATACTAGGACATATATGGTTGATCAGATCTTGTTTTCTTCTAGATTTGTAGAAGTCGGGTTTTTATGCTTGTGTTTTCATTTGGGGATGTTGTTATTGCTTAGTTCTCAGATTTCTTCAGAGGCCTGATGGGCTAATTGGAGTGATTAGATTGCTTGTTGAATTCAAATTTATATGTATTTTCTATCACTCTATATTATTTGATATTCATGTTCTTGAATGCATCTCATTGTTTCAATCTGGTTGCAGTTTGATAAAAAGTATTAATCTGGTTGCAGCTCTTGAATGTTCATTAAAAGTAATTTGTGTTAATCTGGTTGCAGCTCTTGAATGTTCGTTAAAGATACTTTATCTATCTTATGTGTTCTTGCTACAAATTTTTTATAGTAGTATAAATTTCTGTTTAAATTTAGAGTTGCATTTCATTCATATTTTATGCCTTTATTTTGATTTGTTTCTCCAATTATTTTCTAGATTTATTAAAGCAATACCAAAAAAACTAATAAGCAGGAAGCACTCTATGAGACATCAAAATTAAGCCTTATCATTCCAAATAATTTTGCCTCCCTTGAATGGGCATATTTGCTTAAATTTGACATCTCCAATATCTTAATCTACTTCATAATTTTTTTTTCTCTAAATTATGTATGACATCTAAAGTATAACATATAAATTTTCTTTATGATGAGATTATTTGTAAATGAAGCTCTGTTTATTATAATTATATTTATCATTTAGCTTGAAATTATATATTCAGTAAATATACAAAACTCATTAGTTTTTTGAATGATAAAAGCTCATTACCACACTTAAACATTGGTCAATATCAATGGAGTGAATGATTTTTGAATTCTCTTTTTATAAATTACTCTAAACTATAACATAAAAATATAGCAATAGAAGTTGAACTGTTGAAGTAGTTTGATGACATAGGACATCACGGAACTAAAATTATCGTGTTTAATCTGTGGCATACTGATGATGGTGTTATGGAGCTTGATTTTTACACAGATTTAGAGGATATACTGATCACTGGAGGGCATGTAAAGCAAAAGAAAGTTAAGAAGTCTAACACGAAAGCTGAACTAAGCCAAACAAATGTTGTAGGTCAATATCAATATTCACTCAGAGTATACTCATCAATCTTGTATCTGAAGTTGCCACAAAACTTCAAGATATTGTAATGTAGTGTAGAAGTTGAGCCTCACCACATTATTTTTTATATTAACAAGATGAGAAATTTCAGTTGTTTTGTTATAACACACATGCTTGTTTTGTTATACTGAAGGTTCTTTCCATCCCATCTTTCCATTACTAGGCACCCTTTTTTGAATTTAGTAAAACAGGATGCCTCTTCTGATGGCTTGTATGAATGCAACATACATTATGGGGTTTCAAATGGTGTTGTACTTTTCGCTTCCATTGTGCTTGCCCAAGAAAATTGTGATATTACCTACTCTTTGAATGAGGCTTATGTTGACCTTATGGATGAGATTTTTTTTTTTCAATGCCATTTGCAGGAGGAATGAAAGTGAACACTGACCGGGTTGAATCGTCACCATATGCAGATATGCTTGCAGCATAAGGATGCTACACAATGATGCAAGGTGTGGAATTAGTTCTTGCCACCTTTTGAAGTTTGTTGCATTTATATGCATGCCATTAAATTTGGTGTTCTTCATCATTTTTTTCAAGGAACTTGGTATTTCTGCTTTGCATATTAAGATCAAGGCCATTGGGGAATAAAACCAAAACTCCATGTCCTGGTGCTCAATCTTCTCTTAGGGCTCTTGCACACTCTTGAATGAAAATTGGGCGCATTGGTAAGTTGTATTATTAAATTTACTTATTACATTCATGATGGATGCGTTTGTTCTGGAGGAATTAAAGCATAAAAGAAATATTTTTTGCCTTATAGTTCCCATCTTACATGAATAGGTCATAAGAAATTATTGTAATAATCACATATTCATATATCTTTTTACATTTCTTTGTTTAAAGCCAGTGAAAAGCAAAAGTTGAAGTATAATTGAATTTTGCCTATCTTATATAACTATTTATTTATTTATTTATTTCATAAAAATATGAATCCTTAAGCTTGAAGGCATCCTTACCACTCATTGTCTACGACTTATATGTATGTTGTCATCGTTGATATCAAACTTCTTTCACAACATTAGTGCTGCTTTGAAAAATTAGGATTTTTATCATGAGTTACCTTCTTTGCCTACCAGCTAATTGATTTAAATATTTCTCTTAATGCTTATTTTAGTTTTGAATAACAAATTTAGTCTTTTGACTCATAATATACTGATGTTAAAAAATAAATCGATTGGGAACCCTCACATTATACATAAACATGCTTCAGATATTTAATTTTATTTAAATGAGTATATTCGAAGAATAATAGAAATTTATATGCCTATTACTTATGTATAAAAAATTTATGAGCATACAAATATTATATGTAATATTCATCTTGCATTTAATATTGTTGATATAATATACCATAAGTTTATTTTAAATTTTATGATATTATATTTATTTTATAAAATTTTATTGATGTGCATCATGTACATGCATTTATATTAAGATTTTAAAATTTTATTTGTGATGATAGGTTTTTAAATCGAACTCATTTAAAAAAATAATCAATTTGCTAGAATTTAATATTTTATGAAAAATATTCTTAAATCTTTACATTTTATTCACATTTACTTATTGCACATGGAATCAAAATGTTTGTATTTTAATTTTTTAATGATAATTATAATTTCATTATACATGTTTTATTCTAAAAGAAATTTTCTTTAATATTTTACTGATAAATTTTTACATGCCATTCAATAATAAGAGAATTACTTTCTACAAACCTCTAAATGATAAATAAATCTTATTCATATTTATTATCAAAATTTCAAGGAAATTTGTCACTCCTATTATAATGAAATATATTTCTATCTAACATAACATGTATTTAATATGTTATTTAGGAGAATGTGCTATTTTAGATTTTTTTTACATTTTATGTTATAAAAATTTGATTTTTTATTATTAATTAATATTAATCCTTAATTCTAAAATCATGGAATGTAATTTTAATAAGCCTTTAAGTTTTAGTTGGGACATTTATCTCATTAGTTGAATTGGTATATTTAACATTAAAAATTTTATATATTTTGTCACTATCAATTAGGCAAACACAAATTTTATTAGTTTTTTTCATACAATAATTTGATCTTCTTATAATTTTTTTTTAAAATTCTAGCAACGTGCATTTTGTGCCATTGCAATAAAACTAGTATAAAAAAGAGCAGAATCGAGATCAAGATATTTGGTTTCTTAGGTCTAGGGGAAATGAATTCCGTTTTCAAATTTTTCAAGGAAATCGAAGAAACAAATTCGGATTTCTCTTTTTTTTTCTATGTAAAAAAATATTTTTAATTAAATATGGGTTTTAAAAAAAATCATAAATCAAAATTCCAATTTCTTATAACACATATTAACTGCATAAGAAAATTTTTATATACGTACTTAAATTATTTTACTAACAAATATCATAATATAAATGTTGCGTCCTGGAATATTCGCGGCGGTAGAGAAGTATAAAGTTTAACGTCTTAGCGTTGTATGAAGATCCAGTACGCATACAGATAAGAAAAGAGGGTGCAGCATTTATAAGAGACATCAAGATTTTTACGTGGAAAACCCTGAAAAAGGAAAAAAACTACGGGGCCTGATACAGTTGAATGAATCCACTATTATTTGTAGTCGATTACAAATGAGGCCCTTCCTTGGGGGGAAGGTCTTGGCTTGATGCACATCATATGGAGTATATTACATGGTGGGAACACAAAGAATCACTGATTATGTGTTTGTATAGTCGGAAGGACCATAGTCATCGGGCGATAGAGGTCAGAAGGACTGTAGTCAGCGGGTGACAGAGGTTGGAAAGACCCTTGTCTGAAGACGGAGGTCGGAAGGACAGCGTCAGGTAGAAGTCCAGCAATGGACAAAAGTCCGGTGTCGGATAAAAGTCCGACGAAAGTCCGGCGACGGGTAGAAGTTCGGCGATGGGTGGAAGTCCGGTTTTTGGTAGAAATTCAGCGGCGGGCGAAAGTCCGATGAAGGGTGGGAGTCCGGCGACGGGCAAAAGTCTGACGATGGGCAGAAGTTCGGCATCGGATAGAATTCTGGCATTGTGTAGAGGCCGGGTAAAAATCCGGCGTCACTTGGAGGCCGGGCAAAAGTCCGGAGTTCATCGGTGGCCGGACAAGAGTCCGGCACCACTTGGTGGCTGGGCGGAAGTTCGGCGTCACTTGGCAGCATGGGGGAAGTCCGACGTTTGTCAAGGAGGAGTCTGGTGGCAAGAAAGCTCTTCATTCTCTTCTTTCTCTTCTTCCTTGGCTCCTTCTTTCGGGGTCCCCCTTCTATGAGAAATGAGGGGTCTATTTATAGTTTTTTGAGAGTGGCATGGCCAGTAAATAGCACGAAGATCAAGGGTAAATCGTGAGTGGTTTGAATGGATGGCTGATGTTGAATTCTATCGTTTATAGGGCATTTGAATGTCTTAATAATATCAAAATTCGGCAATCTTGTGCTCGTTGGATTCGTCTTGTCGAGCCGCTCGATTCGATTATAAATATGCCATGTTTGGAAACTACTTGATAATCCAAACTATAGTTTGAACCTTCCGAATGTGCTTCGGGCCTTTTGATTTGGACCAATTTGAGCTCGGATTGGGTCAAATTTGGTGTCATTGGGTTCGTATTTCCGAGAGGTTCAATTCGACTATAAGTTTGCTGAAATCGGAGCTCAGATGATCACAAATTTAATTTTTGAAATTTTCAACTTGATTTTGCTTCGAGATTCATGTCGATCAAGATATTTTTTGATGATATATCAATAAACATCAACAACAACAACATCAAGCCTTTGTCCCACTACGTGAAGTCGGTTACATGAATCCTTTTTCTCTAAAAGATTCATATAATGATTATTCGACAAGTTTTATGTTGGCTGTCGACTACCTAACGCAAACCTCCACTTTTCCCATCCAAGACTTGGGACCTGACAACGACAGTGTTGTCATAATATAAACATCCTTAAATTTCTGGCGCCATCCCGCTTTCCGTTGGAGGCTTAACTAATCTACAAGAACTTATGCTTAGCGATAACAAGATCTCTGGATCGATTCCCCCTTCTATCTCCAAGCTCACATCGCTATCGCAGCTGCAGTTGGACACGAATCAAATATCTGGCCTAATCCCGCTGGAGCTCGGTGAGCTTTCGAAGCTCGCTATATTCTTTGCATGGAAGAACCAGCTCGAGGGAAGCATACCTTTCAGTTTCAGTTCCCTTACCAGCATCCAAGCCGTAGACCTCTCCCATAATCATCTTACGAGCTCCATTCCGCCGGGGCTCTTCCTTCTACAAAACCTCACCAAGCTGCTGCTCCTCTCAAATGACATTTCTGGCGCCATCCTGCTAGAGATAGGTCAATGCCGCTCCCTTGTCAGCCTACGTCTTGGCTGCGACCGCATTGAAGGCTGCATTCCCTTGCAAATCGGCGGCCTCGCTGGAATCAACTTTCTCGACCTCTCCAGCAACCGGATCACTGGCACTGTTCCTGATGAGATTGGAAATGGTTCCCATCTCCAAATGCTTAATATAAGCAACAACATTCTCTCTGGCGAGCCCCCTGCATCACTAGGCTCCATTACCAGCCTCCTGATCCTTGACGCATCATTTAACCAATTTAGCAGGCCAATACCAGATAGCTTGGGGAAGTTGGCGTCTATGAACAAATTGATAATTGAAGGAAACTTGCTCTCCGGGCCAATCCCCTCATCTCTCTCTCGTTGTTTGAGCCTCAAATTGTTTGATCTGAGCAACAATCGCTTAACTAGCGGCATCCCGAACGAGCTTTGCGAGATCGAAGGGCTAGATATTGCCTTGGATTTGAGCAGAAACATTTCCATACTTGGCAAGCTCTCCGTGCTCGACCTCTCCTACAACAACCTCGACGACAGCCTCGCCGAGCTTCCTGGACTCGATAATTTGATCAGTCTAAATGTCTCCAACAACACCTTCACTAGATGCCTACCTGACACCAAGCTCTTCCATAAGCTTTCAGCTTCAGACCTTGCTGGCAACGAAGGCTTCTGCACTCACGATGGAGACGTCTGCTTCGTGAGCAGCAATGCCAATGGTGTAACATCCACCACCAAGGAAAGCCGGAGACTGCACAAACTGAAGCTTGCCATTGTTCTCCTTATCATAGTTACGGTGGCAATGGTCCTCAGAATGCTGGGAGTGATCTAAGCAAAGAGAATGAGTGGAGGGAAAGGTGGAGAAAATGAAGATCCAGATCTCCGCAGCGAGATGACTTGGCCATGGCAGTTCACTCCATTTTAAAAGTTGAGCCAATATAATCAGCAAAGGCTGCTTAGGCATAGTTTACAGAGTGAGCATGGGAAACGGCGAAGTGATTGCTGTCAAGAAGCTATGGTCGAGTACTGGTGGGGTGGCAGCGACGAGCAAAGAGAAAGGGAACATTGTAAGAGTGAGGGATTCTTTCTCAGCGGAGGTGAGGACGCTGGGAGCAATCCGGCATAAGAACATTGTCAGGTTCTTAGGTTGTTGCTGGAACAAGAGCACATGGTTGCTGATGTATGATTATATGGCCAATGGGAGCCTTGGTGGATTGCTTCATGACAGGAATGGATGCCCCTTGGAATGGGATCTCAGGTATCAGATTATACTATGGGCAGCACAGGGATTAGCTTATCTCCACCACGATTGCATCCCTACAGTAGTCCACAAGAATATCAAGGCCAACAACATTCTGATCGGCCTCAACTTTGAGCCTTACATTGCAGATTTTGTCTTGGCGAAGCTCGTGGAGGAGGGTGACTTTGCTCGGTCATCGAACACCATTGCTGGCTCCTATGGCTACATAGCTCCTGGTTTGCAATCCTTTTGCCCTTCTTGCCTGTTGTCATTTTCTCTGTCAAATATGTTTAACTATTGAAGGCAAATAGCATTTTATAGTTATGAATTTGTTTTTGTTTTGAATGTTCAAGTTCTCGCGCATACATCTGGAATACTGATGTTTTTACATTTCTTAATCCAGCATTTCTTAGAGAGTGATCTCTTTGAGATTAATTTAAAATTTTATATGGGTTGAATGTATAGTATTCTCATATAGGTTTTGTCTATATTTGATGGCAAGATAGGTAATCAAATGAGGCTAATTTGCTTCAGCATAATTTAGGCTTTCTCCTTCAGGGGGTTGTTGGAAGCATTTGAAGTGTATTAGGAGTGTATTATTTTCAAATGCTACGCTGCAGCTGTTCATAATTTTTATCAATCATAGGCCATCTGACACTTTTCAATTCATTTAAAATATGTCATAACAAACACAAGAAAAAAGTATTTCAATACATTTGATTTGCATCCAAGCAAACAGTTCATATAATTTGAAAATGTGTTTTTTTAATTATTTACAATTGACTGGCATCCATCTTTTAAAACATCAAGATTTAAAATCAAATGATAAATTAGAATATCTTTGCATTGGTAGTTATAAGGCTAATGTTATACATCGTCAAACCAAATATCAAGTTAAATTAAGTTTTATGCATACTAAATTAGCATATTATGTGTATATATCTGCAAGTTATGATTCTAATTGACAAGTTGAAATGCAGAATATGGTTACATGATGAATATCACTGAGGAGAGCGATGTGTACAGCTATGGAGTGGTGGTTCTTTAGGTATTGACAGGTAAGCAACCGATTGACTCTACAATTCCAGATGGTTTACATTTAGCAGATTGGGTAAGGATGAAGAAGGGGAATCCTAAAGTTCTTGATGTCAGCCTCCGCTTCCGGTCTGACTCAAGGTGGAGGAAATGCTCTAAGCTCTGGGTGCGGCTCTCCTCTTCGTCAATCCTACCCCAGATGAGAGGCTGAACATGAAGGATGTGGACGCAATGCTCAAGGAAATCAGACTTGAATGGGAAGATTATGCTAAGGTGGATGTTCTCCTGAAGGGTTCATCTCCTTCTCCATTGCCCTCTCTGGTGCCGGCCATGAGCGCAACTACATCGACAACCTCTGTCTTCGCACAAGGCCTGCAAGGCCATGGCAATAGTAGCATCAACAATAACAGTAACTTCTCATCTACCAGCTTTTTCTCTTCCTCTAAGGCTAAATCACCGTTTGATTAGTAGGCTACTTATCTTTATCAGACTACTTGCTTTTATCAAAGTAAGCTGTCACTTGAAAGGTTTGCATCTTATTCTCTTTATTTCCTCTCTCTCGCTCTCTTTCTCTCTCTTCATTTTTCTAATATTTTTTTATAGTGCTTGTGGTTGTTGTGGCTTTGAGAGCTCTCTATTATGCATTAGATTTGTAAGTGATTTCCTTCCAAAAATAGAAACTTTTTTCTTCTACATGATTATCTATTTTGTTGTGCTATTCTTTTATTTCGTCTCAAATAATTCATATGGTATTCTTCAAGGACATTAATTTTAAGTTAAACATTCAACAATCATAATTGATTAAGGTGTTCGATCTTGACTTCAAATTTTGGATTATAAAGTTATATTGTTATTTGATGGAAAAAGTTAGCATTTGTCTAAAACTTTGATATTATCTCATAAATGTGTTATTTAATGTTTGTTTCTCTTTTGCACTTTATGTTATATGTTTTAATAAATAGATATTCAAAACAAAGAAATGTTCATTTCACAAATTTGATTTTGCTTAATCTTGTGATATTTGTTTGTTCTTATAGTATTGTGTTTTATGTGTTTTGAAGTTTGTAACCCTTTGTTATGTTTGCTTTTAATTCAAATATTACTTTAATTTGATTTTTCTTTGCAGTTTTTGTTCTTATTTCCATCTTTTTAGCTTCTCATATGCAGTATGCTCATAGGGATTGTGTGCAGCGATGGTGCAACAAGAAGGGGGATATAATTTGTGAGATTTTTCATGAGGTTTGTTTTGATATTCATTTTGTTTCTCAATTTTTTTGAATTTTGTTTGCTAAATTATAATCATTTTTGCGGATCAAAATCTTTAAATTCATTCTCATTGACTGCTACTTCTAAGTATCTATTTCTTAGAATGAGTTAATTTCTTTAGTACCTCATTATATTTGGCCAATCTTGTAGCATCAGCTCACTAAGCAATACTACAATCTTTTATTTATTCTTGTAAGTTAACTCTGTATCACCAATAATTATATTTCAAGCTATATGGTTTATCATAATGATGCATCAGTTAGGTTTTAAGGAGCTTAAACATCATGTTACTTGAAGTAAGAGGCACAAACCATGTAATCCAGATAAAGTGAGGATCTATAGCTCTCCCAAGTGTCTCTACCCTTTCAATTTCCTCTATATATGAAATGGCTTTAAAATGGGGAATTTTTTTGTTGAACCTATGGTTGATACTCCTAAAGTGAAAAGCATCCGTCTTTTGAAAATTAAATATTATATCTTCATTTTTGGTAGAATATGACTCCTAACTCATATGAAGTGAATTTTAGTTTCTATCAATGTCAAACTAAATAGTATATGAACCTTATAATGCAATAATTCTTTTAACCTGAATATCATAATTTTAATTTTTACAATATGTCATGCATTATTCTTAGGTTTTTCACATCGTTCCAGTTCAGCTTCACAAACTCTTTGTATACCTTATACCCCTACCAGCGTTTATTGCTCACTGAAAGCCAATACACCTATTATGTTGAATGTCATAAGCATAATTAATTTGCAATTTTGAGAAAATGAAGGATCATAATGCAGTACAAAGTCATCATATGATGTTAAACTGGTATCTTCAGCTATAAGATGATATAAGATTCTTCATAAATTCTTCCAATATTCTCTACAATCTTTTTCTCCAAACTCAAGTCTACTAGCTGCCAATACACCGGTTATAGCAAAAACTATAAAAGCAATCACTATGAAATCCAAAGAAGATTCAGAAGCATCTAGGGGAGACAACAATTATCTAAAGTGAATCTAACATCTCCAATTATGAAATGCCTATAAGATATTTTTTTTGTTGCCACTTTTTTCTATGTATCAAAATTATTCTCTACAATTCAACTTTTTTGTGTAGAGGAAGTGATATTGTTGCATAAAGTTAGATATTTCAATTGAATTCTTCAATTGAATTATATTTAAAATTTAAGCTTTAGAGTCCTGTATTTTTCAAATTGTGATTATGTAGTTTCTATTTTATGGTTTCAATGATTATAATACATGTTGCTCTTGGGAGCTTATATGTAGCTTTTTATGTACTATTGGGGCTCTTTTTTGTAGTTAGATTTTGAAAATGTATTGTTTATACATGATATTTGAATTTGTAATAAAAATTAATATTTTGGATGGGTAAATCATTTTCTTTTTAGAATTTTGATGAATCTTAAATGTTTGAAAATTTTTGGATAGGCTATTTTGTATGAGCTTTTGATATAGTTTTATAACTATTTTTTCTCTTATTTTAATATTTTTTTTGTTTACTGAGAGTTATTGATATTCACTCAAATGTATAGCTTTTCATGACACTAATTTTTGTCATTAATTCTTAGTTGTATGACATAAATTATTTATTAGCATTGAATTTTTTTTCTATAAAAAATAATTATCTTAATATTAATATATCATTTCTCATTGCATCAAAATTTATATTGAATATTTGGTCTGCATATGAAAATATTTAGCCTTAAAAAATCTTATATTAGATTTTGTGTTAGATTTTGTATTGGAGCTTATATATATTATGATATCAAGTATCATTTAATATTCGGGTAATTGAAAAAAAATACTGATTGTTTGATGCATATTTTAAGAAAAGTAAATAAATTTTCATTAATATAATTAAGAATTAGTATTACTATTAGTGATAAAATTAATAATATTATATAATATTAAAAAATATAATTAAAATTTTTATAATATAAATTTTTATTTTTAAAATTTTATTCACGTGCATTTAATGCACGGACAATAAAACTAGTTAATTAAAACATATTATTTAAAAAAAATAAAAAATACACAAAATTTAATACTCAATAACAGATTTTAACATATTATAAGGGTTAAATCAAATAACGGTTTAGTCAAAACCGAATTAAAACCGATTTATATAGAAACTGAGAAAGGGTTTACCGATTTCTTAAGAAACCATAGTTTTGATTTCCCGTTTCTTTTGAAACTGTTAAATTTAATTAAAAAACATTTAAAAAAAAGAATAAATCGGAATTTATTTGTCCAATTTCTTTAAAAAGTTTGAAATCAGAATTCATTTTCCCGATTTCCAAAGAAATCGGAATTCTTAATGCCAATTCTGCTCATTTTTATATTTTCCAGCCCATAAGCTCATATTTATAAAAGAAATTATTAAACTTAAAATTTGTCCAATTTAAATTAGATATTATAAGTGAAATATTGAGGTAAATACTCATCAACTTCGGCTTCATCTGAAATAATTTTATTACTATTTTTTAAAATAATTTTTTAATAAAATATTTGTTTGAATTATAAAATGTTGTATTAAAAA
Organism: Dendrobium chrysotoxum; assembly: GCA_019925795.1. NCBI lineage: Eukaryota > Viridiplantae > Streptophyta > Magnoliopsida > Asparagales > Orchidaceae > Dendrobium > Dendrobium chrysotoxum. Next base: position 47,259,747 of record CM034301.1, read on the forward strand.
ATTAATGATAAAGAAAAATAATTCACATTTGATTAACCATTTCCATTTTAAGTTTGTTAATCAAATGAGTGAAAAATGAATTAGGAGCAACTTAATTATGTTTAGCATCAAATTGTTATTTATAAGAATATTTGATTGTATAAAGAGGATTAATTAATTTAGTTTGGAACAAAATATATAGCTTGAAGAGCAGTTATAAGTAAATTAAAAGAGAATTGAATAAAACCACATTAATTATAATTTGGGATTAAAAAAGGCCACCTTTCTAAGAAAATGGAGAGGGCATGAATGTAATATAATGAAACTTGAACTATTTAGAGCATCTCTTGTGATAGAAGTAGATGGTCATCAAATGGCAACAAATATAGATCAATGACAGAATAAATAATGACATGCATCAAACGATGACAAATACCTAGCAATGATAGATGTTGGCTAGAATGAACGTATTGAGATAACAAGTATAGGATAGTTGTTGACATCAAGCCAAGCAAATGAGAGTAAATTGGGCAACCCAAAAAGCATTGAAGAAAATTTGTGAGAGATAGGCTAAAGAAAACTACCTAATACTCTATGCTCCTGTTTTTTTTTTTTCTTGGGACATTTAGGTCAATTAAGACAAACTCATACGCACATCATATATGCAAGATTCGAACCAAAGACCTCTTACTTGCAGGGGCGGAACTGTGTAGTGGTTTGCCCACCCCCCGCCCGAGAATTAAGATTTTTTTGCCCCCAGCTGACCTTTTTTTTCACGCAATTTGCCCCTACAAAAATTGAAAAGCCTCTTAACCTCCTGATACTATCATCCAATTTTGTTGAATTTTTCTATCACTAACAAACAAGTCTGTGAAAAACGATTATGTGCAAAATAAATTATTTTTGCACTCTTATATATATTATAAATTTGCCCACTTGCACCCCCCCCCCCCCCCCCCCCCCCCCCCCCCCCCCGAGAATTAAGATTGGTTCTGCCCCTGCTTACTTGATAGTCAAAGCTTCCAAATAACAGACCAGGATGAGCTGTGTATCATGCTCCTGTTGAAACTATCAAATTCTTCATGATATAAGAATTTTATCTCTACTAAATTTAAACCTAATGTGTACAAGCATAATATAGTCACAAATTTTGAGAAAAAAAAAATTTCATCCTTTTTATCAAAATCAAATAAACCGATTCCCATATCATATATCAAATCGCATCCCCACTTGATTTGATGACTTCATTTATCTTGCTCGGATTCCATATGTTCATGGATTCACTTGACATTTTTAAAATCATTCAAAAAATGAGTATTTTACCTTTAAGTTTTGAAGTGAAATCATTTCACGCATTCTATTCTTATTTTGTGCAATTTGAGATTCAAAATTTTGATCTAAAAATTATACTTGATCAGATGATATTTTTAAAATCTCATCATAAATAAAAATATATTTATGTGTTTTTATATAATTCTTCTTTAGTGTTGCATACCATCAGTAAAAATCATAAAATATATAGTAAAAGAATAAGACAATACATAGTTGACATTCTATGATACTCAATATAATGAAAACCATCAATTGCTAAAAAATATTGATTAATTTGATTGTCATTGACTTTATATATTCGTATTCTCGGCTCATATCAGCTCAATGATGAATATAACAAATATGTATAGCTTTTATTTAGCTCTTTGTTGGAATTGTGCCATTCATGTGTTGATGCCTGTTATGTGTGGAATTTAATTGTGTTGATCAATCAGGTTGTTCTGTTACTTCGAATGCTTTGCACCTTTTTTTCTTTTTTTTTTTCGTATAATGCCTTGGCGCTGTGTACCCAAGCGCCCTAGTGCTGCGTACCCGAGTGCCCCAACGCTGAACAACAGAGAGCAGAGCGAATTATTTTTTTTCTCTTATGAAAATTAATTATAGCATGATACTTAGATTGCCAGTCCATTCCCAATATTGTATGAAATTCAGCTAGTGGAAAAATAGTAAGTGTTGTAGGCATATGCATGTTGTTGATTATAATGTCACAATCATAAATACACTGAGTGGCTGTCATAGATGCTCTAGATGACATATTAATTGATAAGTGAGATTGCAATTGAGACACCGATGCATTTGATGTAAACTTGTTTGATATGAATGAATGCAATGCCCTAGAATCAAACAAAACCTTTGTCGGTTGCTTATGAATATAAATAATATATGTCACCACATCAGGAGCTTCACGGGCCTCTTGCTGAATCATGGTGAAGAAACGAGGAGGGATCGCCTGTCTAGGCTGCTTCTGTACTGGAGGTTGCAGTGTTTGATACTGCATTGCTTGTTGTTGTTGTTGTTGGTACTGAAAAACAGGACGTTGTTGATAGAACTGAGATATCAAAACTTGTTGGGTTTGTTGTTGAGTTTGAGAGTAATACTATTTTCCCTTGCCTTTGCCATCATGCTTGTTGTAATGTCCTCCTTGTGATTTCTGACATCCATTCTGATGTGAATTCTTGTAGTTTTCTCGAGTAGCTAAAGGATTGGATTGATCTTGAGCTTTAAGCAGGCAATCTTTAGCTTTATGCTTGGTGCTGTAGCAGTTGAAGAACTTCCCGATAACCAAGTTGCAAGTCCCTGAATGATATTTCCACAGTGCACACAACGAGGATTGCTTTTGGACTTCTACTCCTGATGGCTCTTATGCTGCTTCTTTTGTGAATCTCCAGGTGGTTGATTATCTGTTGCCTTTTGCTTTCCGTCAGCTTTTTCTTCTCAAGCATTTATCTTGATCTCTGCATGAATCGGTCAATCAACTATCTCCCTGAATGTAGTGCAATTCACTGCAGATAAAGATCTTTTAATATCTTCTCTGAGGCCAAATAGGAAATTGTAGATTTTTTGATCTTCGTGCGGCCCAATAGATGGTACGAATCTGATAATTCTGGCAAATTGTCTTATACTCTCGGACTGATTTTGTCCCCTGCTCGAGCTTCCTCAAATCGTTCATCAGCTTTGATCAGCCCACCATAGAAAAATATTGCTCCAGAAATAATCTTTTAAATTCTGCCCAAAGAATTATTGCATCTACTCCAAAGTTATTGCATCGGATGCTCTCCCACCAGTCATCAGCACCTTTACGTAGTTGAAATGCAATCATGTCTACCTTTCAGTCTTCTGAACATTTAATGTCACAAAGTCTCTTTTCGATGTCATGGAGCCATGCGTCAGAATCAATTGGACCAACTGTCCTATTAAATGTTGGAGGGTGAGTATTTTGGGAACTGATCCATCACACGATCCCCTTTATTGGTTGGAATGACCTATAGCATAGAAGTTAATTTAAATAAATAAATATACTAATATTAATTATTTTGCTTAATTCCTTCGACTTTGACTAAATTACTTGAGCTGGGACAACATCAGGTACTTATATGGCTTTTTGGGGCACTAGTGCTGGTTGAGTTAGTTGTGGTACTTGTTCGGTGACTTGATTAATTCCTTACACTGCTTGAGTAAGCTTAGCAATCGCATGTCATCATCATGATTAACGCAGTGATATCCGAATTTAGAGCAACAACACCTTGACGACTAGGAGAGCGAGGTCCTCTAGGAATAGGTGGGGATTCCTCGGTAGTTCTCATGGCATCAGTTCCATGAGCTGCGACAGCATTCTTTCTTCTTGGCGTCATTCTAAATTATTAAACATATCAAAATAACTATTATACCAAACATATGATTTAGCATCAAGGATAACTTAAGATACTATAACCCACTATCCCATCTTAAGGAACCAAGGAATATCAAATACAAAACAGAACAACTCTGATACCACTTGTAATAGCCCAAGCTTTTAACTATCGAAATATTGTCCGCTTTAGTCAAATAGCCTCACAATTTTGTCATGTTGGTGTAGTTTCCCAACAAGTCATCAATCCCAGAATTGCTCCGAAATGAGCACACTTAACTACAAATATTTTAATGAAATTCTAACCATTATACCAAAAAGCGCCTCGAAGTTTAAGAGTTTAGCTTCTTTTACTTAAGGGGTTTCACAATCTCCGCCACTTAAATAACTGACGTCCTCGTCAGCATCTTTATCCTAGAATCATCCACCAAGCAGATAGGATTCTAGAGGTGACCCCTACAAGTTCAAGTGGTGGGTCCCATCATGTATCACTTTGTCCCATATAGGGTTCAAGAGGTGACTCCAATAACGTAGCACCATATCTAATATGACACTTAGTTCTCATCTTCTGGCTGGTGCATTATTCTGATACCATTCTGTAATGGCCCAAACTCTTAACTATCAAGATATTGTCTGCTTTGGCCTAAGAGCCTCACGGCTTTATTTTGTTGGTGTAACTTCCTAATAAGTCACCCATCTCAGAATTGCTCCGAATAAGCACACTTAACTGCATAGTTTCTTAATGAAATTCCAACTATTACACTAAAAGTCGTCTCGATGTTTAAGAGTTTAATTTCTTTTACTTAAGGCGTTTCACAATCTCACCCCTAATTTTCACTTGCTCTCTCCATTTCTTCTCTTTTATTTGCATCTATTTCAACGTAATGGTTTGTAGGAGAATCATGCCCTGCAATTGCAGCCAAAAGAAAATATTGATCTACTCGAATATCACTTACAGTGATTTGATTAATATCAACCATTTGTGGACGTACAGTTGCGCAAACATAACTAAATTAAAGAAGAAGAGTGCGGACTTGAGAACTTAGGTCTTAATAAAGCAAATAAATAATAATAATAATAATAAAATTCATTCCACCATAGATATATAACTCGCATAAACTACAAAGGGGGAGTGAATACCACAGTTGTTACAATTTTCCGCCAGAAACAATACAAGCCATCAAATCAAAAACAAAAAATCATATGGGTTAAAATCTAAACGCCGTTAATATATACTTAGGCTTCGTTTGGGATGACTTTCTTATTACTTTTTAAAACAACTTTTTAGTAAAAAATTGAAATTTTTATACTAAAAAATTACTTTAAAAAATAATCAAAAAATTATCCCAAAGGATACCTAAGCATTCCTATGAAAACCCTAGCTCAACAAGAACCCAAAAAGGATCTTGTATCATATAGTTTCTAAGTATCATATAGTTTCTTTTACGCATCTAAGTCGTACTTACGAGGATGAATACAATAAATAGTTGTTAAGCTATACTGAGGATGAACCTTATGATGCTCCGTTGTTCCCGTTATAACCCCATCCCCTCATAGAGTATCCATAACTCCTACTAGGGTAGGAACTCCGTTCTCTACCACCACCATGAAGCCCACGTGCACCATAAGTTGAATGACTCCAGTGGAAATTTCCAAAAGTCTGAAACCACAACAGATGTTCACCCAGATGAAAAGTTGTAAAGGAATAATGAATAGACAAGCAGAAATTTCAACGCACCTCATTATCAATCTTCAGCTGCTCTGAATATTTGATCCTACCATTATTCATTTGTTCATTAGTGTAGCAGGACAGGGTGTCAAAGAAGTCATCTTTGACATAAACAGGCTTCATCAAAGATAACAAAAGTAAATTAGCTAGTATTTCAAACCAGAAAGGAATCAAAAGGTTTGGAAATGAAAGTTTGTGAGCTTAGAGGACGAGAATGAGAAGACAGAGAAAGCAACAAGGAAGAGACGGAGGGAAAGCACTACCTTGACGTTAAATTTTAGAGACTCGGTGTTGTCCTCATCGAAACGGTCAGCTTCTTCTGTTGACCCTGGTTTTCTTCCTGACCTGGTCAAAGGAGTTGACTTGGTCAAATTGACCAGACCAATACTTAAGACCCTCCCTTTTGTGTTCAGTGGGTCAAACTGAGTCTACTAAGCCCAGGCCCAGACCCTGGGTCAACCCAGGTTGACACATTTAGCTTGAATAGGCTATTCAAGCTCTAATCCATTTCAAAACACCTACTCAGCGCATACCCCTCACTTCCATAGACCTAATTGACTAGGTTGGCCAAGTCAACCCTTAACTTGGTCAAACTAAGTCCTAATGGGTCAATTTGACCCATTCAGGTCTATTTAAAACCCACTAAGCTATTCAAATCAGCCCTATCATGCCAAACCCTTGTCTACGGCCTAGGAGGTCTATTAGTCTCTTAATCAAACCCTAGATGCGATCCTAGCCGTTCATAGAAGACCTAGGGCTATAAATAGGTTTATTTAAGGTTATTTAGGGACCTTTTCAGTCGAACTCTCTCCCCAAGGCTCCCTAACCCGAGAACTTTGGAGAGAAGAATCCCCTGACCTCTCCTCACCTTCCCAACCAAACCCCACCAGTCAGAGCTCGCCGGTGACAGTCCTCCGGCAAATCAAGGGTCAAATCCTTCCTAGGCGAATTCCCGGTGATCCATAGCTTGTCTGATCGCGGCTTCAACTAGGAAAACATTCGAGGACAGTCTACAAGCTCAACCATATCAAAATCTTGGAGATCCCACGGTGAAATTTCCTTAAAACCCTTAACCTAGGTCACAACACATCGAGTTAATTAGCATTTTGATAAGTGCGTTTTAAGCCAAACGAACACCTCCACAGGAATTTTGTTCAGGTCTATAGTCTAAGTCTAAAATTTCAAGTGATTTGGTTGCTTCGATTGCGAGAATAAGGCAAAAAATGTTTTAGGGCTTCGGGATAACGCCTCGCCCGTTATGCTTGATCCGAACCGTTGATCTTTTGATCAACGACTCAGATCTAGTCATACTATGGTCGATCAGAGCCCGTGTATCATCTTCGTCGTTCGGATCTTAGTTCGGAGCCATCTGAACCATCCGTCACGAACCGCAGAGGATCTCATGGTGCTGATCCCGTGCTGAGCTGGCTAAGTGGCCGCGGTCGCGGCAATCATTGCGCGCGGTTGCGGGATCCAATCCGAGGCCGACGCGTGGCCACCCAGCCGCCGCCATCACGGATCTCTCCCCAATCATTGCCCGGGACCGCGGAGCCAGTCCCGGGCTGCCACGTGTCCCGCCGCCGCCGGATTAACGCTTAATTAGGGTTTTACTTAATTTTAATTATATTTTTAATCAGAATTCTTTAAAAAATCATAGGAAATTCATTTTTGATCCAAAAAATGCGTATAATATATCAAATTGCTCGTATTTTAATCCTCTTTAATTTAAAATTAAAATTATTTCAAAATGATAATTAGATTTTGAATTATTTTAAAAAGAGTAAAAAATATATCTTTTTTTAATTATTTTATTTTAATTATTATTACTATTATTATTATCATTATGCTTACTACTTTTAAATACTATAATTACTATTATTCAAATTATTTTAATTATTGGCTTTATTATTATTATTATTATTATTATTTAACTTATTTTTGTTATAATAATAATAATAATTATTATTATTATCATTATTATTATTATTAATTTATTTTCATTTAAAAAAAACTATTTCTAATTATTATTATTAATATTATTATTTTTTTTATTATTATTATTATTATTATTATTATTATTATTATTATTTTGAGACTAGCTTTATTATTATTTGAATATTATTTTGAATTGTCATTACTTTTGTTATTAATTATTATTATTGTATTATTTATTTCAAAGAAAATTTATTATACTTTAATTATTATTTGAACTATTATTAATTTTATTTTAAATTTATTTTATCATTATTATTATTATTTAGTATTATCATTACTATTATTTTGAAATTAGTATTATTATTATTATTATTATTCTAATTATGTTATTATCATAAATATTTTAAAACTATTTTAATTATTATTATTTATTATTTATTTTAAAATGCAGAAGATCTTAATATTTGACTTGTTCTTAATTTACTAATTATTTTTAAATATTAATCACTTTAAATTATTTTAAAATTATTTTTAAACCTATTAAGCTTTGAAAATTCATAACTAACTTATTTTAAATCGAATTTCGAAGCGCAATACCTTGAATTTTTCAGAAAAATATGAGCTTTAATTTAAAAAATATTTTTCTGGAATCAAATCTGTCTTTTCTGGATCCTTTCTGTATTATTTTAATTATCTGAATATTTAATTACTATTTAATTATTTTAAAACTAAAAATTTATTTTCAAATATAAAACTATTTTTGAAAACCTTGCTTTGGGGTGACTAGTGGATCTCCTATGAATATAACATGAACTTACTTTTAATTATCTTATTTTTGAAATTATACATTTTTTTAGTTAATACATATATGTATTTTAAGTATTTTAAAATTACATATATTATTAAATTCCCTAATTTTGGGAGATTCACTCCTTGGAATTCTAAACTTAGATTCTACCTATGAAGAGCATTCATGTGGGAATGATTAGTGGATGATTGTGTTCCAATCATTCATTAATTATTTCATTAGGCCTATTTTATTTAGTGTTTCGTGGTCCTTGTATGTGTAGGATGCACAAGCACTTAGCCTAGGCTCTCCTAGATTTAAGGGCATGGTGTGTTTTATATTTGCATTACATTTCCTCTATGTTACCCCAAGGGTTAGTTTCAAACACCGATTCAAAACTCATTTAACGTAGTGACACCCTAAGGACAATAATTAAGGACTCGTCTCGTGAACATAGAGAAATTCTACGAGCTAGGGTACACCTCTGATTGACTTGAAACTTGAATCATATGAACTTAGCGACATCATAAACCCCCTGGAATTTTCTAGGAATTTGTAAGACTCATTAAACCCCTTAATTAATCAACCTTAATTTACCCGATAATTGGGACCCGATAACTTCGGAAAATTCTAATAAATATATTTTACATCAAAAAATACCCATAATATATCAAACTCTTCAGAATTCAGTCCCTAGTCTATGAAAATTAAAATCCCCTTAATTGGACCTCAATCTGAACTTTAATTTAATTTTGATTAAAATCACCTTTTAATTAAATTAAATAATTTAAAATTATTAAAAATTCTAAAATTTTCCAAAACACTTGGGAACACTTCTTTGGGTCATTCCTGACCTTTGGGGGTGATTCCAAGCAGTTTGGAATTGATTTGGATCAAAATCCCAAAAATAACCTTGAATTAAATAATTTCGATAATTCATTAAATGACCTAAAACTTTGAAAAATTCATAACTAATTATAGAAAACTCCAAATTGGAAAAACTCAAAGGCATTCAACTCACATTAGGGTCTAGTATTTATTAAAAATATTAAAACTCCAGAAATTAACTTAAATAAAAAAGTCAACAATCCGGTCAAACTTAGTTCAAAACGAGATCAAAACTTCGGAAATTCATAATTTTGGATAGAAGAATCCAAATTGGGCATGCTTATAGTCTAATTGATCGGGTTAAGGTTTATTATTTTGTAAAGATATTAATTATTCATAAAGCCCCTTTAATCAAAATGTCAATTTTGGACCCCTTTAACCTAGTGGATAGGGTGACCCCGGACCTCCTGAAAACCACTGGCTCAATTTAAATTTCAGAAAACATTCCCCTTAACCTAAAATCCACATACTAAAATAATAATAAATAAATTAATATGCTACTTTCTTTTAATCTTCAACCAACTAAATCAGCCTACCTAACCCATGGTTGCTACTTGGTAACCCAGGCCTACGAGGCTATTGACTTAGCCCCAAGGAATGTGAAATAAATTTCACGGCCTCGGTGTGAAACAAAGGTAGTAATCATCAAACTTTTAAAATATACCTAATTTGATCCTTAATACATTAATACTCAAACTCAAACCTAAATTTTTCCCTCAGACTTGTAACAAACCTGGACACTAGATAACTTCAACTAACTACCCAGCTTATGATCTATCTCAGCTACACAGCCTTTCACACACACTTAGATGGTTTGTTATGGTACCACTTCTAGACCTAGGCTAGGTCGATGTTTACTTTTTTGTTGTGTGCCGAGTTTTTCGAGATTTCACTGCATGTTGTGATTGAGATGACGTTGGTGTGTTTGCTTACTTTTACTGCATTCTGGGAATTGATGTGATTGCACGATAGATTACCCATAGGTTAGGATCGATTTTGATACAAACGATATTTTCTATAGGTGGCCATGCTCATGCAGTGCTAATAAAAGTGGGGCAATAATTATAATTTAAATACTAGCGTTGTTTCATGTAGGTGCTTCAGAAATTGCTCAGCCCCCCTAAATAAATGAGGGCTAAAATAATAAATCATTATAAACTGCTACAGGTGCTCCAGAACTGCTTAGCCCTCAAAACAATTAAGAGCATGACCAAGTGTGGCTGTGATGAGTATTACATTTTCCTATAAACTGCTTGGGATAATATGAACTGCTTGGGATGACTTTCATTAGGATAACCATGTAGGAGAGTATAGAATTTACTGCTTTATTTTAATGTAATCATTTGTAATATTGGTCAAGAGTTGTGAAAGTTCTTTTTGAGTGAAGAATCCAAAGGTTGGATTTCGAAAAGGAAAGGGCACTCAATATGAGGATAGTCCTTTTCTATTTGGAAATCCAAATTTGGATCATTCTACTGTCGAAACTCACATCGTAGTACTGGGGGTCTAGGAGAGAAGTTTTTCTTTCGTTGTGAGGATGAGTCCTCCATTGTAGGGGCTTTGCGCTTTCCAGGAATTTGTTCAAATTGCTTTCTGTGGGCACTAATAGCTTTATCCGCTGATATTTGTGCTTCCACACGATGGATTAGGTCAGCATATGAAGGGACTATGTCTCGCATAAGTGCTGAGTAGAAGGGGCCCGGATGAAGCCCTCCAAGGAAAATGCCTCTAAGTAACTCGGGATCTACTCCCGGAATTTGACGAGCTTCAATAGAAAATCTCTGGAAGTATTCCTTGAGGGACTCACTTTCATTCTGGCGGATCCCCGAGAGGTGAGAAGAGTCCTTAGTAATTCTCCGATTGGCGATAAATTGTTCGACAAACACTTTGGCTAATTTGACGAATATTGGAATGGTTCCGGCTGGAAGTGAATAGAACAATGTTCGAGCTTGCCCTTTGAGGGTGGCAGGAAAGACCTGACAAAGGAGCGCGTTTGAGGCTCGCTGGATATGCATGATGGTTCTATAGTGATCGATATGCTCGTACGGGTCAGTTGTCCCGTCGTAGGGATCGATGTTCGGTAGTTTGAATCCTGTCGGAATAGGATGCTGAAGAATGGCCTCAGTTAGAGGTGATGATTCCTGGAAGTCCCATGGGTGTAGAGGTTACCTCACACCTCCCCCAGGGAATTCTTCTCGGACTAATCTTCGCAATTCAAGCCGCAGGGCGTTGCGAGGGAGTTCGGCTATATGTGGTCGAACTAAGTTCTCAGAGCATCCCAAGGAATGTGATGATGCTGATCTGCACGTGAAGGATGGGTAGAGCTGGCTGTGTCAGCGAGTTCGTCATCTTGGGGTGTTGGAGGACGTCTCCTTGGCGGAGGAAGAGGAAACTCGACATGGGGATGTTCCGGTGGAACATCATCGACCCATGGTGGATCCCGGGGGAGCAGAACCTCATCAGGTGGTGCTAGTGTAGGTTGTCAGGTCTCTCGTAGGAGTTGAAGGATCTCATCCTGAGACTCCTCCATCTTCCTGATGCGATCTTCAATGGATGGTCCTGAAATTCCTTCTCCAAAAGCATCTTGCCCCCCAGCATGAAAGGAGGCGGATACTTGGCGTCTATGATTCATAGACTGATCCCGAGATTGATGTGAATTGGAGTGGGAGGCTCCCAAGACGCGATTGCTACGCCTGTTGGCCATCAAAGTGGTGCTTAAGATAGTGGGATTTGTTTCCCACAGACGACGCCAAACTGTTGCGGGCTAGAATATACGCGGCGATAGAGTTAAAATACTACGTCTTAGCGTTGTACGGATATCCAGCCCACATACAGAGAACACAAGATTTTTACGTGGAAAACTCTGAAAAGGGTAAAAACCATGGGGCCTGGCCCAGTTGAAATGATTCCACTAGAACTTGAGCAGATTACAGGGGACTGACTTGCCTCCAAGGGCGATCAGATTACAAGTATCACCCGTAGGGTGAAAGTTAGAGGCTTTTGAATGCCTAAGGTTGCGCTGGCAGAACTTCGGGGTCTCCCGGTGGTCTGGCAGAATTTTGGTCCCTAGGTAGTTGTCGAGCAGAAGTGAGGACATTAGATGGTGGTCTGGTGAAGAGCAGGGCCTCAGGTGGTGGTCTGACAGAGTGTAGGGCCTCAGGTGGTGGTCTGGCAGAGTGCAGGGCCTCAAGTGGTGGTCCGGCGAAGAGCAGGTCCTCAGGTGGTGGTCTGGCGAAGAGCAGGGCCTCAGGTGGTGGTCCGGCGAAGAGCAGGGCCTCAGGTGGTGGCGAAGAGCAGGGCCTCAGGTGGTGGTCCGGAGAAGAGCAGGGCCTCAGGTGGTGGTCCGGCGAAGAGCAGGGCCTCAGGTGGTGGTCTGGCAAAGTGCAGGGCCTCAGGTAGTGGTCCGGCGAAGTGCAGGGCCTCAGGTGGTGGTCCGGCGAAGAGCAGGGCCTCAGGTGGTGGTCCGACAAAGAGCAGGGCCTCAGGTGGTTGTCTGGCGAAGTGCAGGGCCTCAGGTGGTGGTCCGGCGAAGTGCAGGGCCTCAGGTGGTGGTCCGGCGAAGAGCAGTGCCTCAGGTGGTGGTCCGGTGAAGATCAGGGCCTCAGGTGGTGGTCCGGCGAAGTACAGGGCCTGAGGTGGTGGTCCGGCGAAGAGCAGGGCCTCAGGTGGTGGTCTGTCGAAGTGCAGGGCCTCAGATGGTGGTCCGGCGAAGAGCAGGGCCTCAGGTGGTGGTCCGGCGAAGAGCAGGGCCTCAGGTGGTGGTTCGGCGGAACTCCGGCGTTAGGCGGTGGTCCGGCGAAACCCCGGCGGTGGTCGAGGAGGAGTGGGGGGCAAGAGCTCTCTCTTTTTCTCCTTAGGCATAGGTGTGTTTTTCAAGAGGAGAGGGGGCTCTATTTATAGATTTTCGTGAGTGGCATGGCCCGTAAATAGGTGGAAGAACAGGGGTAGTTAGGGAGTGGTTGAATGGACGGTCGATCTTGAATCCCTTGATCATAGACTGTTTGCTGGACATTTGAAGGTCTTAATGATGTCAGAATTTGGCGATCTTGGGCTCGTTGGATTCGTCTCGTCGAGACGCTCGATTCGACTATAAGCATGTCACATTCAAAGACCGTTTGGTAATCCAAATTATGGTTTTAACCTTCCAACAGCGCTTCGGACTCTTGATTTGGACCCATTTGGGCTCGGATTGGGTTGAATTTGGTGTCGTTGGGTTCCTATTTCCGAGACGCTCAGTTCAACTATAAGTTTGCTGGAATCAGAGTTCGGATGATCCCAGAATTAATTTCGGAAGTTTTCACCTTGGTTTTGCCTCGAGATTCGTGCCCGATCAAGATAATTTTTTGAGGATGTATCAAATATAGTATTGTGTTCTAACCATATTTTGGAAGTTTTGAAGGTTTGTTAAATTCAGGTATGATTATCTATAAAAATAATGAACTACTTGAGTTAAAATTTTGAGATTTGGATGGGACCCAATTATCATTATACACAAGGGAAAATAATTTGGTGGATTTAATATATTTAGGTTTAAAAATAGCTCTTTGATGTATGGCAAGCTGGCAATTTTCACCATGAAAAATATCTTCATTACCAAACAACGAAGAAAATAAATTTTTAACATAAAGGAAATTAGGATGACCTAACCTACAATGCCATAACATAATTTGATCTGCTTTTCCAAGAGAATAAATACCTTTGTTGATAATAAGAACTTGATTAGTCTCTCTGAAATCATTATTAAAGTAGTTTAGATCTTTGACCTCTACCTAGCATTATCAATCCTCCTCAATCTCTAGTTCTGAAATTCAAGAAATTTTAAAGAGAATGTGTTTATATAGTTGTGATTTTGCGCTATCTTGCTCACATACACTACAGGAAAATCTCCGATTACCGGCGGAATTTCCGGCGGAAATGTTTCCGGCGTATTTTCCGGCGGATTTCCGACGGATTTTTTAGAAATATTTCCGACAATGTTTTAAGCAAATTTTCCGGTGGCTTGTCAGGCGGATGTGTTTCCGGCGTATTTTCCGGCGGAGTTTCCGGCGGAATTTCCGACGGCATTTCCGGCGGAGTTTCCGACGGAATCTAAAAAATACTAAAAATATAACTTCTTGTGATTATCATTTAAAATAATAAACTTAAAATTTTTATGTATTAATTGTAATATACTGAGAGTTTTAATATAAATAAAATTATTTATCAATTAATTCGTATTTACAGGATTGGCGCAGTGGTTAGGCGGGTGCGCGGGGGGTGGTCCTGGGTTCGATTCCAAGGGCGGACAGGCGCGGGAACGGGCCAGCGAGGCTTGCGCGCGGGAGCGGGCCCTAGTTGCGCGCAGGAGCGGGCGCGCGGGGCTTGGCCCGGGTTGCCCGCGGGGCGGGTTGAGCGCGAGAGCGGGCGGGCCCTGGCCTGGGTTGCACGCGGGAGCGGGCCAACTGGGCTGCTATGTCCGTTTTTTTTTAAATCGAAAATTTTTATTCCGACGGAATTTTTCTGCCGGAAGTTTTCTCTGGCAGAAAAATTCCGCCGGAAATAAATTTCCGACGGATTTTGTTCGACGGAACATTTTTCCGACGCTCGAATTACCGTCGAATACATTTTCGTCGAAAATCCGCCGGAAACTTCATAATTTTCCGCCGGAAATTCGCAACTTTCCTGTAGTGATATAAGAGATTGTGAGAGATATTTGAAACATGTAAAATAGAATTCAGACTTAGCTCAAAACTAATTCTAATTATCCCTGTCCAAACAATAGGGGATAGAGATCTTTCATCAAATTTGAATATGAGAATTCTATGTAAGGGAATATAAGATGAGAATAGATGAGAAAAACCTGCCATGTGATCTAAATGATAGATAAAAGGATCAAAACGGTCCCTTAACTCTTTGGGAGGGACCAAAATGGTTCTCAACTATTTTGAAAGACCAATTTGATCCCCCGTCCCCCAACTCTTTAAAATGGGACCATTTTGGTCCTGCCGTTAAAAAATAATGAAAATTTCAGATGGCAGCGAGGGTATGATCGGAACAACCACAACAAAAACCATAATAAGAAAAAAGTGAGAACGATAGTTACGTTCACAACGAGCGAGCTCCGTCGCTATGTCCGATCCACCAGGAAGAACGGCAAACTTCCGTGACTTACGATTCGAAAAGAAGGAGCGTCATCTAAGGAGGCGTTAGCTACTCGTTCAAAACTCGCATGTCACTACGTCGGTGAACTTTTGCAGATTCTAATTCTTTTTTTTTTTTTTTTTGAAGAAATGCAAAGAGCAATTTTATTGATTATTAAAAACAAATCCTAAGTGATAGAAACCCTATCACTTTCCTCCTTTAACAGAGAAATAAAATAAGGAGGAATATTATTACAATCAATTATATCCCAGAAAAAATCAGAGAAAGATGCATAGTTGGCACAACAATCTGCTAACTTATTGCAGCGAATTCTAATTCAACAGGAAGGAACGTCATCGAAGGAGGCGAATAAGCCTTTAGCGACTCGTTCAAAACCTTACTGAGTCCAACAACAACGAAGAATGCAGAAGAAAAGAAAGAGTGGCAAATCGTTTAGGAATTAATTTATGTAATTTAATTAATATAAATTAATAAATTTAAAAATTAATTAGATAATTAATAATGTAAATAATAATGAGATAATTAATAAGTAAAATAATAATAGTAGTTATATAATTATTTAAGTTATTAATATTTATAATAGTAATTAGATAACTAAGCTAATTCAATTCCCTAAGATATTATTTGTTAAGTTAAGTAATTAATATATGACTAAAATTTTTAAAATTATAACTAAAAATATTATTAATTTCTCTTATTAAACAAATGATTAATATTTTTTTTAAATTATACAACAAAAACAAGACTTTATCCCCCACTATGTGGCGTCGGCTACATGAATCCTTTTTCTCCATTGTGTCCTCTTAAGAGTCAAATTCTCATCTAAATCTAATAAAGAAAGGTCATTTCTAATATTTTTTAACAAAGTCTTTTTAGGTCTACCTCTACCTATCTTAACATAAGTCAAATCTAATACATCTACTTTCTTAACTGGGTCATCGAAAGGCCGCCATTTTATGTTACCAAAGCATCTAAGGGGACTCTCTCTAATCTTATCTTGTATTGGAGCTACTTCAACCTTTTCACGTATATGCTCATTTCATATCCTGTCTCTAAGAGTAAAGCCACTCATCCACCTGAGCATCCTCATCTCTGCAACACTTAACTTAATATTATGCTTCTCTTTTAATGGCCAACATTCTGCACCATAAAGCATTACAGGTCTCACTACCATCTTATAGAATTTTCCCTTAAGTTTGAGAGGGACTTTTCTATCACACAACAAGCCCGAAGCAATCCTCCACTTTAACCATCCAACTTGAATTCTACTAATAATATCCACATCTATTTCACCATCACTCTTAGCAATAGACCCAAGATATCTAAAATATGTACTCTTATTAATGACTTGATCACCCAAAGTCACAATCCCTCCACTAAATCTATTATTACTAAAATTACACTCCATACATTCAATTTTAGATCTACTCAAACGAAAGCCTTTAGACTCTAAGATTAACCACCATAATTCAAGTTTGCCTTCAACTCCCTCTCTAATCTTATCAACAAGAAGAATATCATCAGCAAAAAGCATACACCAGGGTACAACCTCTTGCAAATGTCTACTCAAACAAAAGCCTTTTTAAATTATAATTACTCAAATATATGTATATATATATATATATATATATTGACCACCATAATTCAAGTTTGCCTTCAACTCCCTCTCTAATCTTATCAACAAGAAGAATATCATCAGCAAAAAGCATACACCAGGGTACAACCTCTTGCAAATGTCTACTCAAACGAAAGCCTTTTTTAAATTATAATTACTCAAATATATGTATATATATCTGTATATATATATATATATATATAATAATTCAATTAAAAATTTACTAAAATACCCCTATTTTTTAGCACCATTAAGTCCAACATCTATTAGTTTTGTTGCGGACTCAAATATACGCGGCGATAGATTTTAATTTTCCGTCTCAGCGTTATACGTATATCCAGCACACAAACAGAATTGAAAGAGTAACACCAAAATTTTTACGTGGAAAACCCTGGAAAGGGAAAAAACCACGGGGCCACGCCCAGTTGAAAGAATTCCACTAGTGTTGTTTGAAATACACGAGGCTGATTCGTCCCTTAAATTCAGGATGATCAGATTACAATGAGTATCAGTTACAAGGCCAAGCAGAGTTCCGGCGTTACTCGGGTGTCGAGCAGAATTCCGGCGTCACTTGGAAAGAAGTCCGGCGTCACTCGGGCGTCGAGTAGAATTCTGGCGTCAGGCAGAATTTCGATGTTGCTCCCGTGTCGGGCAGAGCTCCGGTGTCCTTCGGGCGCCCGGTGGTGCTTCGGTGGTGTTCCGGCGGTGTTCCGGCAGTGGTCGAGGAGGAGCTGTTCCCTCCTAGACTTCTCTTATCTTCTTCTTCTCTTCCTTCTCTTCTTCTCTTCTTGGCTTGGGTCCTCTCTTAAGAGAAATGAGAGGCTATTTATAGTTTTTCTGGAGTGGCATAGCCCGTAAATATGTGAGGGATCAGGGGCAAATAGGGAGTGATCCGAATGAACGGCTCATATTGAATCCCTTGATCATGAGCCGTTTATTGAGCATCTTAAGGTTTTAATTGTATCAGAATTTTACGATCTTGGGCTCGTTGGATTCGCCTCGTCGAGCCGCTTGATTCGACTATAAGCTCGTCAAAATCGGAGACCGTTTGGTAACTCAAATTGCTGTTCGATGCTTCCAACAGCACTTCGGGTACTTGATTTGGAGTCGTTTGGGTCGGATTGAGTCGAATTTGGTGTTGTTGGATTCGTATTTCTGAGACGCTCAGTTCGACTATAAGCTTGCTGAAATCAGAGTTTAAATGGTCTCCGAATTAATTTTTGAAGTTTCAAACTTGAGTTTTTCCTCGAGATTCGTGCCCGATCAAGATAATTTTTCGATGACGTATCAGTTGCCCTCCTATTTTTGGACGTCAAAGCTCCAGGAGTCTAAAAATATATGTGTCGGCTTTTCACTTTGGCAAAATCGCAAAAATTTACGTTCCAAAAATTAAATGTTTGCTCGAACTTAATCATAGAGGCCCCGTTGAGCTCCGAAAGTATCAAAATTGAGTCCGGAACGTCGAAAAATGTGTCCGGGGACCCCAAAAACGTCGAATTTGGACCGTCCGGGCCCAAAATCGGAGCCCGAGAACGCGTAGGCGGCCGAACCGGTGCGCCCCTTGGGGCGCGCGGCAGATGCCCCATTTAATTTTTTTTTTGTGGGGCCCACATGGATTAAAAAATCCCAAAAAATCCGAAAAAATCCCAAAAAATTCCGAAAAAATTCCGAAAAATTCAGAAAAATTCGAACTTTCTTCTAGAAGCATCCTCCCTCAAATTTTCAAATATTTTCGCCCTCTTTTTTTAATTTTTCCCTCTCTTTCTCTCCCTTTTTCATCCTATAAATACACCCCTTGGGGTAGGGGACAAAATGCTCCTTTCTTCCTCCTCTCCTGGACTTCTAGCTTTTGGCATTCTGAGGCTTTCCGCCGTTTTTAAGTAGGTGATTTTCCCTACTTGATTCGGCGCCCCTCCTTTTGCGCAGAAGTTAGCGGGTTCTTCTGTTTTTTCTCTCATTCTGGCTTTCTGACAGTTGAGGCATTCCGTTGTTATTCAGTAGGTGACTTTCCCTACTTGAGACAACGCCCCTCCTCTTGTACAGGAGTTAGAAATTTCTCTCTTCTCCCCTCTAGCTTCTGGCATTTTGAGGCCTTCCACCGTTTTTGAGTAGGTGACTTTCCCCACTCGACTCGGCGCCTCTCTCTTTGCGCAGAAGTTAGCCGCTTCCCCTTTTTAGGAAGGAAGCGAAATGGGAGTTAGAATTTCTCTCCTTTAAGAGATTATGTGGAGGTGAGATGTTAGTTGGAGGGAGTCTGAAGATGGTCGGAAGTCAGACGTCGGGAAGAAGTACGGTATCTGGTAGAAGTCCGACGAGGGTCCGACGATGGGTAGAAGTCCGGTGTCGGGTTGAAGTACGGTGTCGGGCAGAAGTCTGATGAAAATCCCGGGCAAAATTCCAACGAAAGTCCGGCGACGGGCAAAGAACCAGCAACGGGAAGAAGCTCGTCGTTGGGCAGAAGTCCGATGAAAGTCCCTCGACGGGCATAAGTACAATGTCGGGTAGAGATTCAGTGTCGGGTAGAAGCCCGACAAACATCCGATGAAGTCCCACGACTGGTAAAATTTTGGTGTCGGGTAAAAGCCTGACAAACATCCGACGACGTCCCACGACGGGTGGAATTTTGGTGTCGGGTAGAAGCCCGACAAACATCCGACGACGGGCAGAAGTCCGACGTCAGGAAGAAGTACGGCGTCGGGTAGAACTCCGACGAAAATCCGTCAGCGGGTAGAAGTTCCACGACGGGCAAAAATCCAACAATGGGAGGAAGCTCGACTTCGGGCAGAAGTCAGATGAAAGTCCCGGGAAGAAGTCCAGCAACGGAAGGAAGCTCGGCATTGGGTAAAAGTCCGACGGAAGTCCTAAAATGGGCAGAACTTCAGCAACGGGAGGAAGCTCAGCATCGAATAGAATTTTGATGCTATTTTAACGGAAGTTTTTCGATGATGAACGATCGGGTGGAAGTCTGTTAGCAGTCAACGACCAAGTGGGGAGCAGAAGGAGAGAGTTCAAGGGTGCTGCTATCAGTAGTTGAATGAGAAGCCGATGATGGTTCACGATCGAGCAAGAATCCGATGATGGTTGAGATGAAGTAGAGGACCGCCGACAGATATCCGACAAAGGGCCGACGATGGAGGGTGTCCAGTGGCATTGTGTTGAGGCAATATTCATCCATACTGAAGTGTGCCAACATCAGATATTACTGAATCAAGGGGCCGAAGTAGTGTGACATGCCAACATTCTGGTAATACACTAACACTATCAACTGAGTGGAGGTCTGATGATGATCCAGTTATGTCCTTTCTTTAAAGGAGTAGTTGTAGGAGATGCTTACGTGCAGTAAGGGAGAAGTCACTTAAATCCACCAAGGATATTTGACTGTGTTAAAGTTGCTTGTTGCTTGATGATACTAGCTTGTATAAATGTCATCAGTGTACCTTTTACTTTTAAATTCTTGCGAAGGTGAACTAGATGTACAATCTTTCACAATATAACTCCAATAATATTTATATGAAGTTAAAAACTTGCTTTTGCATCTTTGAAACATGAGTTGATATATTGTGTAACATGCTCTTTCGAAGATTTTTTGCCCGCCAAGAATCTCTGTGGAAGATGTCCAGAGAATCCATCAAGAATATATGACCTATCCGAGGTTGTATATCGGAGCCTTTGCTCGACGACGTTAACCTGTATGGAGGAGGTCGGAAAAATCCACCAAGGATGTGATACCTATCCGAGGTTGTATGTCAGAGCCCTGCTCGATGACGTTAACCTGTATGGAAGAGGTCAAGAGAATCCACCAAGGATGTGAGACCTATCCGAGGTTGTATGTCGGAGCCTTTGCTCGACGACGTTAACCTGTGTGGAAGAGGTCAGATCGAATCCCCCTGGGATTGATCATCCAATGATTGAGACACAATAAAGATTGTGTATTTCTCGAATCAAGGATAAAGAGACTATATTTGTTAGTAGTTTTTCATTGTCATTCGTATTCTTTTTAAAGAAAGAAATAATATCAGAACTGGACGAACAACACATTATATTACTATAAGACAATACAATAGTTCCCTTGTACAATATACGAGATACATACAACTACTAAGGACATTAGAGTGACATCCTATTTATCATAGAAGAGATACACTATGACACATAACAAGTAGTATTACTAATACAACTACACAAAGTGCATGGTCATTCAATCTCGCCAACCATTTGAATATTATTCAACTCTTGTCTTTGTTGTTGTTGATTTTGCCCCCCAGTTGGACCAGTTTCATCTCGAGCAGGTGAGTTTTGGATGAATTGTCGAAGATATCCTTGTCGGATCAACCTCTCGATCTCATCCTTGAGTTGCTTGCAGGCTTCAGTAGTGTGTCCACGACTACGGTGGAAATAACAATATTGCTCATGGTTTCCAACATTTGGCTTCAAAGAATTAGGCCACTTGATATTTTCTTTATCTCGAATGGCCATTAGTATGTTGGTTCGAGTTGCATTGAGAGGCGTATACTCTTTTTCATGTCGGAACTCGCGTTGTGGTACTGGGGATCTAGGAGATAAATTTTTCTTTCATTGCGAAAATGATTCCTCTATTGTAGGGGCGTTCTTACGCTTTCCAGTTGTTTGCTCAAATTGCTTTCTATGAGCATTAATGGCTTCATCAGCAGAAATCTGAGCTTCTACACGATGGATCAGGTCAGCATATGAATGAACTGTGTCCCGCATGAGTGCCGAATAGAAAGGACCAGGACGAAGGCCTCCAAGGAAGACCCCTCGGAGCAGTTCTGGGTCCACTCTTGGAATCTATCGAGCCTCGGTGGAAAACCATTGAAAATATTCTTTTAATGTTTCTCCCTCGTTCTGACGGATCCCAGAGAGATGAGAAGAATCCTTAGTAATTCTTCGGTTGGCTACAAACTGTTCGACAAATACTTTGGCCAATTTGACGAATGTGGGGATCGTTCCGGCTGGAAGTGAATAGAACCATGTTCGAGCTTGTCCTTTAAGAGTGGCAGGGAAAACCTGGCAAAGGAGTGCGTCTGAGGCTCGTTGAATATGCATGATGGTCCTGTAATGGTCGATGTGCTCGTACGGGTCGGATGTCCCATCGTAGGACAAGATGCTTGGTAGCTTAAAGCCAGCCAGAATAGGGTGTTGAAGAATGGCTTCCATCAGGGGTGACGACTCCTGGAAGTCCCACTGACGAAGAGGTTGCCTTACGCCTCCTGTATGGAACTCCTCTCGAACCAATCATCGCAGTTCGTGGCGTAGGATATTGCGAGGGAGCTCAGCAATGTGATGTTGGGCTAGCTCCTCAGGGAGGTCTTGAGGAAGGAGAGATTGCCGACCGGTGTGCGGAGGATGGGTAGAACTTGCTGTATCAGCCAGTTCGTTATCTTGATGTGACTGCGAACGCCTCCTGGGTGGAGGAAGAGGAATCTCAGCTTGAAGATGTTCGATTTGAACAGCTTCAACACGTGGTGGATCTCGAGGGAGAAGAACCTCCTCCTGAGGTGCTAGGGTCGGTTGTCGAGTCTCTCGCAGGAGTTGTAGGATCTCGTTTTGAGATTCTTCCATCTTTTGAATTCTCTCTTCTAAGGAGGGTCCCGAGGTCCCTTCTCCAGGTGCGTTTTTCCCCCCGGGGTAGAAAGAGGTAGATACTGGGCGTCTATGATTTATAGACTGATTTCTGGACTGGTGGGAGTTGGAGCGAGAAGCTCCAATGATGTGACTGCTCCGCCTGTTAACCATCGTAGCAATACTTGAAGTTGTGGGATGAGGTTCCCACAGACGGCGCCAAACTGTTACGGACTCAAATATATGCGGCGATAGATTTTAATTTTCCGTCTCAGCGTTATACGTATATCCAGCACACAAATAGAATTGAAAGAGTAACACCAGAGTTTTTACGTGGAAAACCCTGGAAAGGGAAAAAACCACGGGGCCACGCCCAGTTGAAAGAATTCCACTAGTGTTATTTGAAATACACGAGGCTGATTCGTCCCTTAAATTCAGGATGATCAGATTACAATGAGTATCAGTTACAAGGCCAAGCAGAGTTCCGGCGTCACTCGGGTGTCGAGCAGAATTTCGGCGTCACTTGGAAAGAAGTCCGGCGTCACTCGGGCGTCGGGTAGAATTCTAGCGTCAGGCAGAATTCCGATGTTGTTCCCGTGTTGGGCAGAGCTCCGGCGTCCTTCGGGCGCCCGGTGGTGCTTCGGTGGTGTTCCGGCGGAGTTCCGGCGGTGTTCCGGCGGTGGTCGAGGAGGAGCTGTTCCCTCCTAGACTTCTCTTCTCTTCTTCTTCTTCTCTTCCTTCTCTTCTTCTCTTCTTGGCTTGGGTCCTCTCTTAAGAGAAATGAGGGGCTATTTATAGTTTTTCTGGAGTGGCATAGCCCGTAAATATGTGAGGGATCAGGGGCAAATAGGGAGTGATCCGAATGAACGGCTCATATTGAATCCCTTGATCATGAGCCGTTTATTGAGCATCTTAAGGTCTTAATTGTATCAGAATTCTACGATCTTGGGCTCGTTGGATTCGTCTCGTCGAGCCGCTCGATTCGACTATAAGCTCGTTAAAATCGGAGACCGTTTGGTAACTCAAATTGCTGTTCGATGCTTCCAACAGCACTTCGGGTACTTGATTTGGACTCGTTTGGGCTCGGATTGAGTCTAATTTGGTGTTGTTGGATTCGTATTTCCTAGACGCTCAGTTCGACTATAAGCTTGCTGAAATCGGAGTTTAAATGGTCTCCAAATTAATTTTTGAAGTTTCAAACTAGAGTTTTTCCTCGAGATTCGTGCCCGATCAAGATAATTTTTCGATGACGTATCAAGTTTGGATGTTAGAACTAAATTGGTTTCATTTTAAAGAGTTGAGGGACCCAATTAGTCCCTTAAAAGGGGATCATTTTGGTCCCTCCTAAATAGTTGAGAGACCATTTTAGTCCTTTTCTCTTCAAAGATATATCATCAAGATTTTCTCTACTTCTCATCTTTAATCCATCGCTTTTAGCCTTTTAGTTTGATAACATGGGTGTTGTTATCACTTGTTATCTCTATTTATCACTTTTAGTTTGACAACATCAAGATTTTCTCTATTTCTCATCTTTAATCCATCGCTTTTAGTTTGATAAAAAGGAACTGGCAATTTTTTGTGTTGATTTTTGGTATTCATCCGATTTGTTGTTTTATTATAAATTACCCAATAATTTGCTCTCGTATGATAGCTTTTTGTACAGACATTACACCAAAGATTATCACTCTTTACACACCTTGAGTCTTTTCTTGCATTTTACTGCTGACTTTTTATGGTAAGAGCAAATTCTTCAGTTATGATAAATCAGTAAAAAATATATATGAATCGGACACGAATTTTGAGAAAAACTCAACTTGGAAGTTTTAAAAATTAAATCGGAGACCATTTGAACTCCGATTTCAGCAAGCTTATAGTCGAACTAAACGTCTCAAAAATACGAACCCAACAACACCAAATTCGACTCAATCCTAGCCCAAATGAGTCCAAATCAAGGACCCAAAGCACATTCAGAAGGTTCAAATCATAATTTGGATTACCAAACGGTATCTAAACTTGACATGCTTATAGTCGAATCAAGCGGTTCGACGAGACGAATCCAACGAGCCCAAGATCACTGAATTCCGATATCATTAAGGCATTCAAATGACCAATAAACGGTCTATGATCAAGGGGATCAATATTGGCCGTCCATTCAAACCACTCTAATTTTGACCTTGATCCTCCATTTATTTACAAGTCATGCCACTCTCAAAAAACTATAAATAGCCCCACTCTTTTCATGAAAAGGGGAGGGGAAGAAAGAGAAGAAGAAAAGGAAGGGAGAAATTTGGGAGCTCTTGCCACCGACCACCGCCGGAGTTCCTGCCGACCACCGCATGAGTTCCTTCTGACCACCGCCCGAGTTCCTTTGGACCACCGCCGGAGTTCCTGCCGACCACCGCCGGAGTTCCTACCGACCACCGTCGGAGTTCCTACCGACCACCGTCGGAGTTCCTGCTGACCACCGCCCGAGTTCCTTCGGACCACCGCCGAAGTTCCTGCCGACCACCGCCGGAGTTTCTGCCAACCATCACCAGAGATTATTCTTGCTTTCGCCAAACTTTCCATTTGATCGTTGCCAGAGTTTTTCTGATCGATGCTGAAGCTCTTCTCAATCATTGTTGTATTTTTGCCGGTTCATCTGTTGTAATTCCAACGTCTCCAAGTAAAGGAGTGAATCAAACTCTGTAATCAACCCAAACTTAGTGGAATTATTCTCATCTGGGCCAGGCCCCGTGGTTTTTCCCTTTCCGGGTTTTTCACGTAAAAAGTTTCTGGTGTTTCTCTCTCAACTATCTGTTAGTGTACTGGTTATACATACATTGCTAAGACGTTGTATTTTTTACTCTACTGCCGTGTATATTCTAGTCCGCAACAAGTTACGTTCTTGATGTGTCCAAGCATTCGTCTGTTTTTTTTCACTTTGAACTTCAACAAATGTATTTTGGAATTTGAGAAATAGAGGAATCCCAAAAAATCTAGCATGAACTTCATCTAGATCTTTATTGAGATATGCAAGAAAATCATATATTCTTGTTTTTTCCAAAAGACTTGATGCATTTACTTGCACACTCACCATATCAATTATTTGGTTCAAAGATATCCAATTCTTACCAAATCTTTATGATGTGGTGAAGTACTCAATAACACTCATAATTCCTTTTTTGAAATCACTAGCATGGTCTTGTAATTCACACAATTGAGCAAAATTTCCAATATTAGTCAAAAAAATTCTGCTTCACAACTGTCTGAATGGCTGATATGCAGCTAGCTTGAAATGTACCTTGATGTCACTTCCACGGAAAAGTATGAACTCATATATTTTATCACTAGCAGGAAGCTGTAGGCCATCTTTCTTTCGTCCTTCAGTTCCAAAGGATCGTACTCAGACAAAATAACAACAAAAACAGTAATGAATGGAACAGCTTCATAAAACACAATATCGTCTAGCTGAAAGGAGTATGCATACATATAACATAATCACTCGTTTGCAAACACAATTTATAGTTGCATAATCTTTCTTTTGCATGGACAATTATGGCTTTATGAATCCCCAGTATTCAATAGTTCTTCTTGATTTTTGTACGAGCTCTTACGCATATTTAAAGCGTACTTCTCAGAAATTAGTTTCATCTACTTCTCCTCTTGGTGCATCTTTTGTCATATAATCAACTTATATTCAATTGATATTACTCCAACCATCCCTCTTAACATAATCATCATCAATGTATCCTTCCTAATGGTAATTTTACCATGCATCAATCGTAATATTGTTATTTCCTCCAGGCTCAACTTACTACCAATGACTAAGGCTTTGTTTGGGATGGCTTTCTTAATGCTTCTTAAAGCAGCTTTCTAGTATAAAATTTTAAATTTTTGTACTAAAAAATTGTTTTAAGAAGCATTAAGAAAGCCGTCCCAAACGAAGCCTAATTCATTGCCCAAAACACAAATTCATGCAACATGGTCAACCAAAACTTTATAGTAGTTTTCAAATATCAAAACAAAAATCAAATGCAGTGAGTTCAGAAGCAAATTAAAGAAAAAAAATAAAATCTACTAGATTGCATAACATGAACTTTGTAATGATTTACAAAGATCAAAACATAAATCAAATCAACCAATACAGAAAAAGAGCAAGTGAAAATCAAAAGCAATTTTTTTAAGTTTAAGCAAAGGGTTCAAAATGTAG
Organism: Dendrobium chrysotoxum; assembly: GCA_019925795.1. Classification (NCBI taxonomy): domain Eukaryota; kingdom Viridiplantae; phylum Streptophyta; class Magnoliopsida; order Asparagales; family Orchidaceae; genus Dendrobium; species Dendrobium chrysotoxum. The sequence continues at coordinate 47,286,272 of CM034301.1, forward strand.
AAAGTCCAAAGCAGAAAATAGATAAAAAATGAACTTACGGCTAAATGGGTAACAAACATAGAAAGCCAGTTGATGTTTGCCAGCCACTCGTTTCTAAACAAGATCAGTGTTATATTTTCCAGTGATCGTTGCAAGTTTTTCTATCTGTTCTGCATTGATAATCTATGATATTTATTTCATATTATTAATAGCGAGCCAAAAAGTTTCTATTTCTTTGCCAAATTAGTTATATTAAAAAGAAGAGTACTCCAAAATAGTTATATAAAAAGAAGAGTACCTCCAAATGTTATGTTTGATGGCAACAAAATTCAAAATAGTTCCAAGAACAAATGTACAGTTGAAGATGGCAACAAAATGCAAAGCAATGCCATGAACATGAGAGGGATCCTGGCTTCGTTTGGGGCAATTTATATATATATATATATTAAAAGCTCCTTTCTCATACACAATTCCAAATATACTTTTCCAAAAATAATTTTTTAAAGACAAAAAAAATTTAAAAATTGATAAAAAAGTTATTATCCAAGCACATATTATTTTTATTGACTATTTTTTCTACCACAAAAAAAAGCCAAAAAGTTGTCCCAAACAATGATCTGTTAGGAATAAATGACAAAAAAGTATTAACAATGATGAAAGAAATAATTGAGAATTGGTATAAGACAAACTTTGATGAGGATGAGAATGTTCATAGTTTGCACAAAATATTAGTAGGTAGAAATTATAAGAATCACCTTCAAATGGAGATATTCTAAGGCTAGCATAAGTCGCCTTAGATATCTCAAATCCATGGCGATAACTCAAAGGATGATATATCTGGCTTCTACCAATTTTAATGACTAACATGGAATTATTAGGTTAATGCATACCGGAAAGAATGTAGATAGAGATGCTAGATGCTATAGCAATTTAGATGGAGGGTATGCCCTAATTTGCTTTGTATTGTATTTATAGAAACAACTGTTTTCATGACCAAATGTATTTAACACCACTTGCTTATATGAGCTTCCAAAGTTTTGATGTTGGGATTAGATACAACTTCCAATTTTATGCAAATTTATATCTGTTGGGCAATAGAGGGAACATGAGCAAGGGCAAAACTATGTTCTGCTGAGGTTCCACCCTAAAAAAAAGTCTTATAATAGGGGGGCTATTTTGGAAATTCCCCCTCCCCCCCCAAAAAAATTTTATTTTCTCTACCCTACTGACCCCGCAACCACATGACCCTGCGGTCGCTCGTGCAAACCTGCAGCTACTCAAGTATCCCGCAATACGCAGCCATTGCTCTACTCCTCCGGCTGCTCTATGTATGACAACATTGTTGAACAACCCAGCCGGTTGCAAGCAAGACGATGCCACCAACTTCGACCTAGAGTTTTGCTGCCGTTTGGGTGCTTGATGCTGTGTAAGTTATATGTTTTATCTTTTCTTTTAATTTGGAAACCAAAATCAAAATAGCATTTGATTTTACACTGTTTTTGGGCCTTATTTGCTTGTATATTTATATGATTTTTTTATATGGGATTAGTTCCTCTCATTCATTTTTTGCAATAGTTTACATAATTTTATGAGTCATATGATGAATAAGAGATTGATTACTAAATTCAACATGATACATTGTTAAGTGAAGACAAGGGCGGAACTAGCCTTAATTTTTAGGGTGGGCAAACGCATTACAATAAGAACTAAATATAAATGAAAAATATATAAAATAAAATTCAAAGCAAAAAACTTGTATTTCATTATAATTGTTAGATTTTCAAAAATAATTACAAGCATTGCATTCTATTTTGCATTTTCTGATAATGTTGCATTATAATTTTATTGTGAATCAAGTCAAACACATCTTTCTCAATATATGGTACTATGCAATTATTGAATCAATCATCACTCATTTTACTATGCAATCGGTGCTTGATAATCTTTATTGCAGAAAATATTTTTTCCGCTGTAGCTGTAGCAGTAGCAACTAGCAACTAGCAAAATCAATGTCAAGCTAACAAGCATATAAACTAAAGGATACACAACATCATTCTTATCCTTAATGATCTATTTTGCGAGATCAATAATATAACTCAAAGATGAGAACTCATTGCTTGTACGCATATCAATAATATATATAGATAGTTGGCATTCAACGATCACATGTTCAACTGGAGAAAAATCACTTGAATACAACTCCACAAGATGAATTAATTTCCACTTATCATAAGCAGAAAATGAAGAACTTGCATTTAGACATGCCACAAAAAAGTAATTTAGTACTGACTTTAGATAATCGATTATTCAGTTCTTGGGGCTACATATAAATAACTGTATAAAATAACTCAACATAATAATGATGTAAGTTTCACTTCTACATATTGATCATCGATGGGGCTTAAACATAGAGAGCTTATAATAGGAACTTTTATTTCAAAAACATTGCAAAAACATAATACTTCTTCCAATAAAGTAACACATCCATTATCTCTCATCATCTGCAATAGTTGTTTGAAAAATGACACTAGTTTCATTGCATTCACAATATCTTAATCCTTTTTTACAAGACTTGTGATAATTCATTTGTAATCCCTAAAATATCAATCATTAAGTGCATAACCAAAATAAAGTCAAAAGATTTTATAGCATTTATCAAAAGTTTGAATTCAACTAATTGTTGATCATGTACCTCATCTTCCTTAATAATTTCAAGTACTTCTAATACTGAAGCGTACATTTTAACTAATTTAATTAAAGCATGAAAATGTGAATCCCAATGAGTGTCACTAACTGCATTTTGTCTTTATTGTTACCTATTTAAACTCCAAGAGCAGATTATTACAGGCCAAGGTGGTAAAAATTCATTGTTTAAAAATTGGAAGAGTAAAAAAAACCCTCAAGTCATGTTCATAAATATAACAGTACACATAATCAGGTGAGACATAAATGTGAAGATTTAATAAAGTATCAAGAAAATAATATTCATATGTTGTAACTAAACAATGATGAGAAGAACCAAAAAGACTATTGGATCATGTCAACAACATCTATTGATTGTGTGCGATTTCTTCTGCTTCAAAGACTATCATTTCGTGGTCATGATGAGTCATCTAGTTCAAATAACTAAGGAAATTACTTAGAACTACTTCGTTTTCTAGCTAATCATAATGAAGAATTAAAAAAACTTACAATGGCAAATGCAAGCTTAAATTTAAAGTTGAGTTCATCAAAGATTCAAAAAGAACTTTATAATACTACAGCTGCTATGAGTTTATCTTTTATTATGAATGACATTGGTGATACATACTTCTTAATTTTAGTGGATGAGTCACGTGATGTATTATCAGTAGATGTTGATAGTACTATTTATCTTGTGTTATGTATTTCCTCTCCAAGATGTTATAATGTTCTCGTATTCATCCCTTCTGTGTTGGTATACTGACCTTATATTTACTCCTTTTGTGTTGAGTAGGGTATAACCCTTATAGCTCTTATATCCCTAAGTTATAATAGGGAATCGTTGTATTGTCTTATATGAAACACTAATGTGATGTTCATTCTGTTCTGATGTTCTGGAACTGTCTTCTCATGTAAACGGATAAAGAACTAACAAAAAATCTAAGTTATTTATCCATGATTCGAGAAATACATAATTTATATTGTATCTCAATCACTGGATGACCAATCTCAGGGGGATTTGATCTGGCCTCTTCCATACAGGTTAATGTCATCAAGCAAATGCTTTGAGTAACAACCTCAATTAGGTCAAACATCCTAGGAGGATGTCGTGAACTTCAAATTATCGGATGATCAATTCCAGGAGAATTTGATCTGATCTCTTTCATATAGGTTAAATATCATCAAGAAAATGCTTTGATTAACAATCTCAGATAGGTCAAAACATCTAAGGAAGATGTCTCACACATTCGCTCAAGTCAAAAGAGCCCATTAAAATATTTCTCAAATTGAAATAAAATTTCATATACATATGAGAAAGAAAAGAAATAAACACCAATAACTTCTTAATATGTCACTAAACATATCATATGCATCATATGAAAATATCAACACTAAATACATACAATCGTCACTATAACATATAAAGTGGTATAACCAACAAGAGAACAATACTACAGAATCTCAACATCATCCTCATCCTCAAGGGTAAAGGCCTTCTACAACTCACTTTCTACCTCATCACCATCATAATCTAAAGAAGAGTCACTAGAAGCCTAGCTAGGCGTCAACCCCTCAATCTCAGCTGCAGTCTTCCACTGCACTAGATGGAAGCCCTTCAGAAAACCTCTGATGAAGCCTTCCTCCATACACTCCAACTCCAAAGCCTTACCCTCCACATCATGTATGTGATCACGAGCTTCCTAAATTTGATCCTGGACCATCATCTTGAAGGTAACAAACTTCTTGAATTCTTCTATGACTCTGGAAGGTGACTGCTTAGACTTGGATATGGCTTTGATCCTTCTTTAACAACAAACACTGGAGCCTCTTGTTCTCATCTTCAATGGATGCAATCTTCTCCTCAAGAGTCTTCTGATCCTTCACAAACTGATTTATCTTGGTCATTTCAATTTCAAGATCCATGTGTTCCACCAACTGAAATAATAAGAAAAGCTTCGTAAGAGACATATCCTTATGAGAATGTAAGAAGACAAAGCAAAAAAGAGTGAGAACTTATCAACTATTCGGCCCGTCGATAGACAATACATTGATGTTTTAAAACATCCTCTAGAATGTGTGACTTGGATGGAGAGACATTGTGACCTTTACTAGTGACTGTCAAAATCTCCTCCACCCTGTTCTTCTTAGATGTCTGTGAATCACCATCATTTCCTGATCATTTAGGAGGAGCCTTTAAGGGTTAGATAATTGCCTCTAAAACTTTGGCCAACTTCTTTAGCATATGTGCATGTGATCTCCCTGCCTAAGTAGAAAGTCCCACCTTGAACAAAAATTCTTCATCTACATACCTGCTCAAATAGCGTACCTTATAGTGGAGGGTGTCGATATCTGGAAGATTAAGCACCTTCAATAATTCTGCTCCAATATATAGAGGAATTGGTAGATCCTTGAGTTTTCCCTTTTTTTGGAGATTCCAGTCATTTTGCACAAATAAGAAGTCACTAACTCAGCCTCTTGATGGATCTCGAGTACGAATATCCAACCACTTAGATCTGAAAAAGATATGACCCAGCGTATCACTGATAAAATGACCCATTCGAGAAAGGCACTCTGAATATAGCACTGCCCCACTATCTCTAAAGAACATAATTAATCCCATTACAATCGACATGGCACTATAAGAAAGCTGGACAAACTCACTCCACATGTCGTCAAAATGTCAATCAACTCTGGAGGAGGTGGAAATCATAGTCCCGTCCGCAAATTGAACACGTACACTGTCAAAAATCCTGGGGGAGGGGAATATGCACGAGTAGATTTTTCAGGCACTTTCATAACAAGATCATTAGGGAAGTGAAATTTCTTCCTAAAAATGATCAAAGAATCGCCAGTTATGGTGGACACAATGTCATCATCTTTGACCACTTTCTAAGACTTCTTCAAACTCTCTGATTAGACAACAGGGCGATCTCCTTTGGTTGGGGGAATTTGGTGGAGGTGTGGTCACTCATTTAAACTTCTACACTAAAGAGGGGCGCTGAATTTAAGTAGGGGATGCCACCTACCAAAAGTAGTGGAATGCCTCTAAAGTAAGATGAAAAATGGGGGAGAAAAAAAGGAAAGACTACAAAATTTTTAACTTCTACACAAGGAGAGGAGCCCTGAATTTGAGTAGGGGATGCCACCTACCAAAAACAGGGGAATGCCTCAACTGTAAGAAAGTCAGAAGAAAAAGGGGGAAGGAGAAAATGTACAAATTTTCATTGCCCAAAGGGGGATATTTATAGGAGAAAAAAAAGGAGGGAAAATATTTAAAAAAGGGCGGGAAATTTGCCTCCAATTCATTTAAATTTTGAAAAATACTTCTAGAAGCTTTTTTATTTTTTTTGTAGAATTTTTTGACCCTCAAAATGATAATTTTAGGATTTAAAAAAAAAATGGGCCCCACTGTGAAAAAAGATAAAAAAAATAGAAATATAAATTTTGAGGGGTGACTGCCAGCCACTCCCTTTTTAAAAAATGAAAAAAAAAATATGGGCCCACATTATTTAAAAAAATATTTATAATTATATCCTACGGGGCACGTGAAGCGCCCCTTCAGTTCGCGCCCGCGCCTCGCCGACGGCGGCTGCCGGCAGGCCGGCCGGCTGGTTCAGCCACCAAGATGTGTTCGGGCCCAATTTTTTGGTTCAGACGGTCAAAATTGGACGTTTTTTGGGTCCCTAAAACTGTTTTCCAATGTTTCAGACTCAAATTTGACACTTTCGGAGCTCAACGGGACCTCCATAATCAACTTTGAGCAAATTTATATATTTTGGAACATAATTTTCTGGCATTTTTTCTGATTCAACTAATTTGAAATGCTATGACAAGTATTTTCAGACTTCTGGAGCTTCAACATTCGAAATAGGAGGGCAACTGATATATCATCAAAAATTTATCTTGATCGTGCGTGAATGTTGAGGCAAAAATCAAGTTGGAAGCTTCAAAAATTAAATCTGAGATCATATGAACTCCGATTTCAACAAAGTTATAGTCGAACTGAACGTCTCAGAAATACGAACCCAACGACACCAAATTCAACTCAATCCGAGCCCAAATGAGTCCAAATCAAAGACCGAAGCACATTTAGAAGGTTCAATCCATAATTTGGATTACCAAATAGTTTCCAAATAAAACTCACACACGCATCAAACACATAAGACTCAAACTCATGATCTTTTGATAGATAGTCAAAACTCTCAACCAACAGATCAAGATGAGCTGCATAATGCATTTTGGTTAACCCTAATAAATAGCTAACGACATGCTAATCAAATAGATTATGCATTTAGACCTTAAAAGGTAAATTAATTATTTTCGAGTTGATTTTTTATTTTTAGGTCAATTTAAATTTAGCCTAATTTTAAATGGATTAATATTTTTGACTCAAAATTGGACCATGTATTAACCAGGTCAACTGGAAATCAAAAATTTCAAATTTAATGAGTATCACTTATTGACATCTCTAACATGATGCCCTTATAGCACCTCCTCTTGAGGCACTTAATATTTGACTTTCTTAGCCCTAAGATTAATTTTTGTGAGTTCATATAAGATATTAAAAATCCTATGAATCTACTTCTATTTATATTTCCAACTATAGTCAGAGTTAGTGTTTTTTAGTAGGATAACATATTTAAATTATATTTAGTTTCATACCTCTTTTTTTAAATAATCAAAATGTCCCATTTTTATATAACATAATTGAGCATTGCTCTCATCAATTCAAAAATAATGAAAAATAATTTTTGATACATCATAAAAAATTGTCTTAATTGGGCATCAATCTCGAGGCACGAATTAAAAACTTTCAAAATTAAATTGGGATCATCCAAATTCTAATTTAACAAACTTATAGTCAAATTGAACAACTCGGTGAGACGAACCCATCAACATCAAAATTAGTCCAATATTAACACAAATGGGCCTAAATTAATTGCTTGAAGTATATTTGAAAGGTTTATGATATTAATTGGGTGACCATTCTTATAGTTTATTGGGTGGTTCGACGAGACGAATCCAACAAGCCTGAGATTGCTTAATTTTGACATCATGAAGGCACTTAATGAAGAATGCTCTATAATCAAGGGAATCAATATGGGTCGTCTTATAGGGCACTCTGAATTTGCTTTGGATCGTTTTCATACCTAGAATCTAATTGGAAGAATTATTCTTTTATCTTTTAATAAACAACAATCAGAGCTATTTGATTTTTTATCAATATAAATATCAGTGGAAATAAAATTATCAATCAAAATATCAATATATATATTCATTTCCTAAAAATCATCTATCCACCTAAAAAAAATATCATCCCCGATAATTTTCTTAAAGATTCGAGCATAAAACTAATATAAACTAAATTTGTATGATCAAAACTCAAATCAAAACTCATCAAAAAAATAATACAATCATGTAGTTCATTATATCATGTGCCATTCAATTATACTTGAAATGTTATGTCATGCATTCATTTAAATAAATTTCTTACCAATTGAACTTTCTGGTTATTGTCAGTCTTTCAGATACTGCAAGTTGTATACACATGGCATAATTAGAGTAGGTGCAGTCAATCGTGGTGCAACAGTCTCCCTTCAACTACCACTTACAGCTTTATCATCCACTCTATTGGTTGATCTTTTATTATATGCTCTTGGCCTTATAGTACTCTGTCCTTCAATTTGTCTGGACTGTCCTGCACTAGAATTTGTCCTTCCTCTAAATCCCCTTTGAGGATAATCTGCTACCTTATGCCCTTATTATCCACAGCGAAACCATCATTCAGTCAATATGTAAAACTGACCCGAATGTCATTGACCATAATAAATGCACTTATTATAGCTACTAGTATATGTTACCAATATAGATCCCAAATCATTATGCTTGCTTATCACTATATATATATATATATATATATATATATATATATATATATATATATATATATATATATATATATATATATATCTCTCTCTCTCTCTCTCTTTATTTGATTCATCTCTTCCCCTCCCCTTGTTAACATCATACCTGAAGCTCTCCTCATACCTAGATGTTAGTGATGCCAAATCAATCTCTATCAATCTGGCCCGCTCCACCAACTCAAAAAATTTTTGGATTCTTAGAGGCGCTAATGGATGTCTCAGCTTGTTCAACTCTTACAAAAACTTTTAGCACTTTTCCTTAGTAATAAGAATCAAGTGAGAAGCATTCTTAACAAGAGTAGTAAACTCAGCCTAATATTTCATCACTTACTAGTGTACCTGCTTCAACTTGATAAAAGCTTCTTGTATTTATCATTGGGCTAATGGTGGTACAAACTACATCCTGAATATTATAGTGAACTCATCCTAAGTGATCTCAGTATTGGTCTTCCCTTTGGAATTTCTCTCTGCTATCTAACCCACCATCTCTCAGTCTCTCCTTCAAAGAGGAACACAACCAATGATACATTTCTATTTTTTGGATACTACATGTTGTCAAAAAAATTTTATATCCACAATAACCAGTCTTCTGCATCCTGAGGTCCTACGGCTCCTTTGAATAGTGGAGGTTTCAACTTATGGAATGTCTGTAAGTGCTTGTCTCCCTTTTCTTCTTTACTTCTAGCTGTCTTGCTATGCATATCCCCTATTGCCTATGCTATAACAGTGGCCAAGTGCATAACACTATCCGATGGCACTAAAACTGCATTGTATTGCTCATTTGGTACATCTTGTTCTGGTATATTCATTACAGTTGTTCACTTTTGTATGATTCTATCTGATCTGAATAATTCACATATGCAATCAACTATGTATGTAAAATAATATATGTTAAGCTATCCATTCTACCCGACACAATCAATTCTTATAGCTTTGATAACAATTAATTCTTTTAACAATATTACTCTGATACCAATTGTCATGTCCAATAATATAATCTAGAAGAATTATTCTTTTATCTTTTAATAAATAATAACCAAGGCTACCTAATTTTTTTTATCAATATAAATACTAGTGAAAATAAAACTATGGATACATATATATTCATTTTCAAAAAATCATATATAATACTTAGGAATCATACAATCACAACACATCCATAACTTGAATATGAGGATACTGATCAATCTCAAACTTCTGCACCCTTATCCTGACCTAAAATCATTTAATCACATATAATAAACTTAAGAGCCCAGCAAGTAATCAAATCCAACAACTTAAATCAATGCACGATAAAAAAGTAATATATATGTCAGTAGTCAAATCACAACAGTAGTAATCATATGCCTATGAATTGATGTAGAAATAGTAAAGCTCACATCTAATAGTAATATAATCTAAAAATAGTAAAACAATAAAGTATGGAAGCTAGTAAAATAGTACAGTGGTGAAATTAGTAAACCAATATCAGTGTCGAATTAATAAAATAATCATTGTATGAGTACTATTAATCAGTAAATTGATCATATAAAGTGGTAAAACTAAAGCATTAATAAAAATTTATCGAACTCATTACATGCTCAGTATATTCAACATCAGTACAGTGAATCATTAGTATAAAATAATATTGGTGTCCATATCAGTAACAATAAAATTAGTGCTATGAGTAGTAGAGTAATAAATTAATATTAAATCCGTATAGTAATAATAAATCCGCACAGAAATAGGAATAATACCTCAATAATATGCAAACTGATTTCCTTGGTATTATTAAAATAAGCTATTTTCTGAATATTTTTTTATAATTTTTAAAACCCTAAAAAGATTTATATAAAATTTATATTAAAAATTAATTAAATTATATTATTATATTAATATCATAATATTATTTTATTAATAAATATCATAATCTATTATTAAAATTTGATTAAAAAAATCATTTTTTCTTATATTTGGCCAAACAGAGAATAAAAATTAAATTGAGAGAGAAATGTAAGGAGAGAGAAAAATGAACTTAGGTTTTGGAGATTGTAGAGCAATTTTTATTAATAAGACATGTTGAAAAATTTTCTCACCTCATTATAAGAAACCATTAACCTATTTTTATTTTTAATAATTTAATATTTTTGATATATTTTTAATCAAATTTATATTTTTGTTACTGAAAAATAATAATAATTTAATATTGGTAAAACTTTCTTTACATAATTTTTAGTATGTGATAGATCTCGTCAATATGAGTATTTTAACATAAATGTATTGTATTTTCAACTGTTAAATTAGAAGATATAATTTTTGAAGTAAATGCATAGTATATAAATTTAATAGATTTTCCTGTATTTATAATTTTTTTTATTTTATACATGATGTTGACTTACATTACATATAAAAGGTAGCATTTGGATGTAAGCAAAGAAGGCTAGTTGTTAGCACTATGATTAATATGAATTGACTCTTAAAATATAATACCCTACACATGAGAGTGGGCCAAAGAGCTTTCTTTTAAATAAAAGATTAGTGGTATAATCCTAGTTATAGGCTGTAACCGATGGACTGAATTATACCAATGAGTATATGGTGATGACTTTTAAATGATTATTGAAAACCGTCTATAAAAATAAATGAAAGATAATATGAGATTGACAGATTAATAGCTATATCATATAACAGATATATGGAAGAAAACATCACATTAAAGTTGGATTATCCTGCCTTATTTTAAATTAACTAATTGATAGATATAATTAAAATTGCACTGTATTAATATTAATACAACATAGCATAGTATGCTAGCATTGCTTATTAGGTGACTTTATTGAACATATTAATTTATTATTAATTTTTGAGATTTTTATTACTCATCGTAAGTGATGATTGATATTAATTAGAATTGATCATACCTATTGATTCTTTTACCTTACATTGGAAGTAGTGATAGAGCTTTAATTACTTGTTAGGCTTTTATGCTCATTATGTAAATTTTATGATTTCATGTCAGGAAAAAGATCGAGACCAGTTGGAGTGAAATTGATAGAGATTCTCATATTTTTTTATTTTATTTATATTTTTTCTTATTTTTAATAGTTAGGAGTTTGTGATAGAGTAGTAATTGTACTGATCTTTTGGTAATTATATACACTACAGAAAAATCACCCATTATCAACGATAATTTTTAGCGATTTAGATCAATTTTCCAGTGGTTTGGCAATTTTCAGGCAGTTTTCCAGCCATTTTTAAACATCCAAAATAAATCGCGTAGGAAATGCTAATCAACAGCATATTTTCAGTGGTATTATTTTCCTGTGATTTTTTGGTGATTACAACAGCCGAAAATTAATGAACCCAAAACCATAGATAAACTATCAAAAGATTTCGGCACAAAAATCACTGGCGACCGCCAATTTTTTATCGATGGTATTACCAGCGGTTAACCACCGATATTGCTGATGGCTAAATTGCCAGTTAGCCATCAATTTTTACAAGCGGCAAAACAAAAAAAATTGACGGTAAATTAGGTCTACCTCTACCTTTCTTAATCTAAGTCAAATCTAATACTTCTACTTTCCTAAATGGTCATTGAAAGGCCACCATTTTAAGCAACCAAACCATCTAAGATGACCTATCTTTGCAAAACTTAGTATTATGCTTCTCTTTTAATGGCCAATATTCGGCACCATAAAGTATTGCAAGTCTCACCACCATTTTATAGAATTTTCCCTTAAGTTTGAGGGGGACTTTTCTATCACACAACAAGCCCAATGCATTCCTCCACTTCAACCATCCAACTTGAATTCTGTTGATAATATCCCCATCTATTTCACCTTCACTCTGAACAATAGATCCAATATATCTAAAACGTGTACTTTTATTAATGACTTGATAGCCCAAAGTCACAATCCCCTCACTAGATGTATTACTACTAAAATTACACTCCATAATTCAGTTTTAGATCTACTCAAGCGAAAACCTTTAGACTCTAAGTTTGACCTCCATAATTCAAGTTTACCTTTAACTCCCTCTCTAGTCTTATCAACAAGAAGAATATCATCAGCAAAAAGTATAAACTAAGGTACATCCTCTTACAAATGTCTACTGAGAACATCCATGACTAAAGAAAAATGATATGGGCTTAAGGCTTTCTCAAAATAAACCTTTAGACTCAAAGGTTGACCTCCATAATTCAAATTTACCTTCAACTCCCTCTCTAGTCTTATTAACAAAAAGAATATCAATAATAAAAAGTATAAACCAAGGTACATCCTCTTGCAAATGTCTAATGAGAACATCCATGACTAAATCAAAAAATAAGGAGATGCATGAAGATCACTTCGTTTAAGGCGGCAAAAGCAAGTGAGGGCTTCGAGCGAGGGTGCGGGCGGAGTTTGGCGTGTCAGTGTTCTCTTGACGAACTGAACGAGCACAAGTGCGGAGTTTGGTGAGGGCACAGGCGTTCTTTGGACGAAATAAAATGAGCTAGGCAAAGAAATGAGTAAGAAAAAAGGGGGGGGGGTTCAATTTTAGGGCCCTTTCTAGTGGCTTTTTCGGCGGTTTTAACTGTTAGAAACTTTTCACTTAAAAATGGCGGTTAAACCGCTGGTAAATACCTTCATGAAAAGAGAATACCAGCAGCAATTTTGGTGGTCATTTGACCGCCGAAAGTTTTAGCGATTTTGCGTTTAGTGCCGGCGATCCAATCGTCGGTTAATAGTGGCAGTCAAACTGCCGATATTCAGTGAATTTTTTGTAGTGATATTGATTTTGGGAGAATAAATATAGTACAAATTCTGAGATATGAAATTATTAGTTTCTTTTATTAGATATAGATTTATTATTTTAATGACTTATATAAACTCTAGTTGATTAATTAAACATGATAAATAAATAATTCTTCCAAATTTAATTTCGGGGCTTTACACTATGGTCTTTGGACCACCATCCCATGACTACAGTCCTTTCATCCTTAGTCGCCTGACTGCGATCCCTCTGACTATGATCCATCCGACCATCATCACACGACAATGGTCACTTCAACGTCCGACGTTCGCCGGCTAAGATCTCTCTGACCTCTGTCACCTGACACCGGTCCCTTCAACTTCTGTCGATCGTCTATGATCCCTCTAACCTCCATCACCTAACTACGGTCCCTCCGACCCCCATTATATGAAAATAGTCCCTTCAACCACAGTCGCCCGCCGACTACGATCCCTCCGACCACCGTTGTATGACAACGGTCCTTTTGACCTTCGTCGCATCACATTATACCCATACCTCACTTTGCATCACGCTATATCAAGGAAATTTTCTTCATTTAATCATCTATATGATTTATGCATATTTGAAATATCTAAGGGAACAAAAAAGAAAGGATTAAACTAACCCAAGGGCTTGGCTTATGCCACATAATGTATAGCAGTGATTCCTCATGATAAAGTAAAATAAAAAGGTTGGTGCATCCCCCTTATCATCTTATCCTTTTAGATTATTCTCTAAAGATGGTGACAGCAATCATCTCACTGGAAATTTCATTCTATTTATATATTTGGAGCTACTATAATGAGGAAAAATACATGGAGAACTTTTCTTTTTATAAAGCCTTCTCACCAAGGCCATACAATGAAATATTGGAAGTAATTATTGTCTTGATCAAGTCATTCCTTAACAAATATGTTTGTAGTCTCTATTTGGAATGGCTTCATACAACTTGATGTATTTCTCAAATGTTTTCTTCATTTTTTATCTCAAATTGTGTCCAAATTAACTCTTAATAAAAGAAGATAAATTACTCATAAAGTTTTCTTGTCTTTCCATATTTGCTTATATGTTTCTTTTATCTCTCAATATATGAGATTTTATGTCACAACCCAAATGATTATAGAACTAAAAGCAGAGCAAAGCATTTAAATTAGTCATGATTATACAAAATTCAAAATAGAGAAATACCTAAAAACAGAGATCATATCCTGAACTACTAATCAACATGCTATTTCTCTTTTTCAAATCTTAAAAATTAAAATCAAAACCACAGTGAACAAAACAACACAGCAGGCTACAAACACTTGTATACATTTTCAAATATTTCTTTTTATTAAATATTTTCGTAGTGTTGTATAATAAATTACTATGCTGAGCAAAGTAATAGGAGCATGACACTTAACCAAAACTTTATATAATAATATCGAATAGAAAAATAAACTAAAATTTATATCATAAATTTTTTTGATCCTAAATAGAATTTCAAAAGATTCAAGCCTCTTATGACTTACAACAGAATTTCTCCCTATTTATGACAGAATCCCATAGGATTTTGGCCCCTTATAACTCCCAACAGACAGATCTTTTAGAGTTTTTTAGATTCAGATTCTCGATCACAATCATAATCTCAAAAGATTATGAACCCTTATATCATATAGCAGATATTTTCATTTCAAAATTCACATAACTCAATCATATTGGTCATATAACTACATATTTCATCATATGCTAGCAATTGAAGCATAAATAAGACTACGAGAATTTCCTAATTTTTTATAACGGTAAATAACAGAAAATCATACTAAGCAAAAAATGCATATTTTAAAAAAAAAGAATCAAATTACTAGAGATCATGAAGAACATTGTTTTAAGACTTTAATTGTACTACAATATTATTTTTCAGAGTACAAATTATTTTTTATTTGATAAAAATAATATAAACTCTAATATGGTATAGATTTTTTAGAAAATATTCATAATCTCAATCTCTATAACATATAAAAAGTTACGCCGTAAAAGTTTTACCAATGCAAATTTATCCCTATTTTTTGTAACGAAAACATAAATTTAAACGAAAAGTTTGATAAAAGTTTATATTTTTGAAAATTGAGATATACATAATGTGACTTATCTTGAGACGAATAAATTTTTCAACTGGGCCAATTGATAAAAATGGCTCTACGACCTTCAAAACTAAGATTTTCTTTTCTCTCCCCTCTATTTTTCTCTCATTTCCCCTTTTTTTCTTCCCAGTTTCTCTGTTAACGAAATATAACATGTCATTTAAAAATTTATTAAGTGACTTAATATTTTTATGATAAAATATTAAGTAATTATTTAATTTTTAGCATAAATTTATATAACTATATTTATATCTTTAAATACATAAATGTAAAAATTATATAGAAATATTCATAAATTAGCTAAATATGTTCAGAACACTCTAGTGAAATTGTTTTATAAAATGGTCATCTAACGGTCCCAGAAACCTCACTTGTACTGACAAGTGTCATTTTCTTAAGGGAAATTGCACCAAAGCCTAAAAAATGGAAAAAAATTGTGAAATTGAAGAACAATAATATCTATAATATGGTGAAGATGAACGTTTTATAATTTAGACTCATAGTGACTCCTGAAATAATTTTTGACTTTTGTAGGTCAAAATAACTCTTTTAAAAGTTAAGCATTATTGTATTTTAAGCATCCTTTTATACAGAGAAACTCATATTTATGTAATTTAATCTACATTATAGTTCTTAATGATGATATATTCTTCCTCAAGTCATCATTGAAATAAGAATAAATAAGTTTAAAAGTTTTCTTTCAACTTATAGTGAACTAGATTTCTAGGAACTATAAATTTTGAGGTGTCATTTTCAATTGGTGCTTAAAAATAGCACAAGCCTAATTTGGAAGCTCAAACACTTCATAGATAGTATATCCTATCATATGACAACTAACTAACATGCATACTTACCAAATTCACAAACCCTTAAGCCATCTGAGCTAAATAAATCAACCAACAAACCATTAAGGAAGGAAAGTTATGCAAAAAGATAGCTCATAATTGATATTTGAAGAACATATTGTTAAACATGACATGTTAGACAAGGATAAAAATTTTTTCAAATGGATTCGGAGATTGAGTTGTCTACATGATCATGAATGTTGATGAAACAAAAGAGTTATTGAATTTTAAGAATTTATTTGACAAACTAAAAACCTATTTAATGTTATACTTGTTTCCGATGAAAAATTATGATTAACTTTGCAAGAAGCAAGATCATTAGTCATATGAGCGAAAAATTCTCCTCAATCTTACATCTTCTTTTCAAGAGATTGTATGGTGATAATATAACATAAACGATATACAACTTGCCTCTCTTTCTCTAGCATCAAATGCCTTTTTTCCCTTTTTATTTTCCTTATGATATTATATTTGGTTCATGTTGCACTGAAATAACTATTATAGAAGTTTAGCCCAATGAGCATTTCAATGATTCCAACAAAGGGTGGAGCTACAAGTATGTAGACTATACAAATGCTTTTCCTTACACCCAACGACATGCTAGTATAGTTGAGGGCTCTAACATGGCAATAATTAAGAAGAAGTTTGTTATTCCAGTAAGATTTACCATAAGGTTTTGAAGAAGGGTGAGAGGTTGAAGAAATCCTTTGCATATGGATAAATCTTCTTATTTGAGTTGATTTATTACAAGCTAATAATTTTTCTTGGCCTTGAGGGCTTTAATATGTTCATGATGTTCTAGATGGTCCTAACACAATTCTCCTCCAACAGCTAGATAGTTCTAACACAATTCATCACCAACACCTATTCTAGACTATGAGGGTTAAAGCTTATGTTTAACACTAACTACATCCCTTGATCTTTTTTTTTTTTTTTTGAAGAAAACTCCATCCCTTGATCAACACATGCTATTTGTGTACTTCTTTTAACTTACACACTTATTGAGTATTTGTTTTTTCATTACCAGACACTCATAACTTATGGCAATCAAATGTTGCCTTCATTAAGGATTGTAAGGTTAACATAAAATTGCACATTGTTTAGAGTAATAGAAAAAGAGACAACTTTGTAGTATAAACTACTTGGTGAATAATGACAAGTAAAATTAATTAGTGTACAAAAGTTTAAAAAAGAACATACATAACAAAATTTTCACTAGTCCATTAAACCCATATCATAATGCAAGCATTGATTCAAAAACCATTTATTTCACACACAATATTATAGTATATGTACCTAAATAAAATATACGTGTACAATAAGACAAGAGAGACATCAATAATAAAAACTATTAAAAATGTGGATAATATATCACCTATAGGATTTTTTTTAAAGGATGGATCCCAAGAGAAAAAAGAAAGCATGAGAAAAAAATTCATGATAGAGAAGTAATATGCATATCGTTAGTCAATTCGTAGTAGCATCAATCGTATGATTATGATGCATAAATAATAAAATGCATATGCAGAGGCAGTAAATTCTATAGCCAGTAAAACTATATAGTACGGAAGCCAGTAAAATAGTACAATAAGGAAATAAGTAAACCTAAACAGGTGTCGAATCGATAAAGCACTCATCGTATCAGTACCATTAATCAGTAAAGAAATCATATAAAGTAATAAAACCAAAGCATCATTAATAACTATCGAACTCAGATCAATGCACTAAAATCATATAACTATGTATACATGTTATTAAGTTATTCAATATTGGTATCAAATTAGGATCTTAATTACATGCTCAATATATCACGTACTCAGTATATCATATGCTCAACATCAGTACATAGCTCATCATCAGTATATAGAATCAGTAGTAGTATCAAATAGTATCGATGTCCGTATCAGTAGCAGTAAAATCAATGATAGGAGCAGTAAAATAATATAATAATAATAAATATGTACATTAATAGGAACAATACCTCAATAACATGTATTTTAGTGGTCATACTAAATAAATAAAAAATCATGACTTAAACGGTGGTTTTCTAGTATTGTATCAGTATCAGTAAATCGTTAGCTCAGTAAATAAAGCCATCATTCTTTTCTCATCGATATAGTAATCATCTCCTTATAACTCTCAATCAGTAAATCACATGAATCAGTAGAAGATAACACTAAACCATAATATTTAAAGGAATGTCTGTCGGCCCACCATCCTATACAAGTCAGTCAATCTCCAGCCAATGATAGTAAATAATCTGTCTTTACTTTTTTTTTCATACAAATTTTATTATCACGATACTATAATAATAATAGTGATCATATATTACTCAGCCATATACCCACATTCATTTTCAATACTTGTATTAACAATATGCTTACAATAAAAATATGTGTTATTCAATTAGTACAAACTATACAAAATATAATAACCTCTATTTTACTCAGTGAAATTCAATAAATATTACGGTCAAAATGTCCAGAATAATCAGTATGCTAAAATGCAAAAAAATTGTGTAGTAAAAAATAATAAATCCAGAGAAAATATAATAAAAATCAGTTTTGTAGAGAATCAAACAGTTAAAATCCAAATATTCGAATAGTGATCTAAGCAATTTATATAAAAGCGGCAAAGCGATTCAGCTGCTAAAAATCGGCTTTCTCTTTTTCTCTCTGCTGAGCTGCAATTCAAATAAAAATTCAAAATTTTCATTTTTAATTATTTTCAAAAATTCGGGTTGTTACAAACATAACATAAATTACATGTAAAACAATCAACTATTAATTTAGTTTAATTGATTTAATTAGAAAAGAAATTAAATGGCCCATTTGGAATCCCTATTTTTTAACAAAATACAAATTAATATGATGTGAGATGATATAATTACCTCCGCATTCTCTTATTTTTCTTGCAATAGTGAACATAGTGTTATTGGAAATAAAAATATTAAACTTAAAATAGCTTAAAATTTATGTCCGATCAATATTTAATAGTGCATCATTATTCTACTTAAAATGATATAAGATAGGGCTTATAATTTATGTTCGATCAAATTTAATAACCATGAAACTTATCCTAATTCTCCTTGAAATTGAATATATTTGTTTTCGCAGTCACCCCGCCTTACTATTTTCTTTGATTTCCGCCCTTCGCTGCTAGGGTTTTAGGTAGGGCTTTACCTCAGAGCCCTGGAACGAACTTGGGATTCTCGGAGCATGGCCTTTACCTCCATCTATCGTAATCTACTTCGCAGGTCTATCATTCCACGCCCTCTATTCCCCTCTTCCAGATTTTTCAACACCCCTCTCGCCGGCAGTGAATCCGATCACGAAGGAGATGAGCCCTTCGACACCTCCACCGCGGCATCCTCCGGCGGGCCAACCACCGAGGAGCGGAGAGCCCCTCTATTTCGCCCTCTTGAAAACGGTCTCGATCCCGGCGTTTATAAGGTAAATTAATAAGAAAAAGAAAAGCTATGGTTTATCTTTTCCCGTTCGTTCTCATCGTGGGTTGTTGTGACGCGAATGATAGGCGATATTGGTTGGCAAAGTGGGCCAGAAGCCGGTACAAAAGCAGCTGAAGAGCAGCAGAGTGGTAGTTTTGTTTTCAGTGGCTACGGGCGGGATCAGGAACAACCGACGGCCGCTTGAGGACGAGGAGCCGAGGCAATATGCTGAGCGTTGTGCTGTTCAATGGCACCGTGTATGCATATACCCGGAGCGGCTTGGAAGAATAGCGCTCAACCATGTAAAGCCAGGGTGAGCCAAGACTTAAGAGCTATCCCTTTATTTGGTTTAAATGCTTTTTCTTACATCGAAGAGATTTTGGGTGCCGAGTTGTGTGCATCAAATGAACACGAATACAAGTATAAACTTGATAAAGCAATGCATCATGCACAACTGTTTCTTCAATCTGAGCAAAATTTTTTATGCTGAGAGGGGTTTTGCAACATTTTTCACTGAAAAGGCATCCGTGGTTTCAATTCCCATATCTTTAATTTTTCCTGGAAATGGCCACAGATTTATATTGTCGTATCAGTGACTTGGATCTTCAAACTTTTGCCTATTCAGTTCTGACCTTAATTAGGTTTTTTTTTTCATCAAATACACACAGATGTCTTCTATGTTGCTTTATCTCTATTATTACTTTGTTTATTGATCAAATTCATTCCTAGTATGCACTGTTGTATAAACAGTAATTTTAATGATAATTGATATGACTAATTAATAAGGAATACAATGTTTTGATGAAAAATGAGGTCTAGAAGTTTAATTGCTTGAAAAGTTCTAAGATCTAGAGAACTAAGATGCAAGATATGCTAATCTGATAGGTTCTTATGAAAGAACTCATGAGACATTCAAATTTGATTAAGATTGTGAATGAATTAGAGGAGAAGATGGATGAGAAGCTCTCATGAAAATTCAATAATGTTTAGCGGATGAGTTCTTGGTAGAGGTATTGGAGGAAACAACTACATAGGGGTTGCAATTCAAGTTGGATTCCTTGTTCATTATTAGAAACATTTCTGACAAACTTTATTAATAGCAAAGATTATGCTTGCTATGCATGCAAGACGGTATGCCTTTTAAATGAAATACTAAAAATTTCAAATTCATTGTTAAGGATTTGAGGAATATAGATGTGATGGTTAGTAATGCATATTAAGCTTTGTTTCATTTGTGATTTTTAACTCTATCTTATAAGTATTGTGATGGCACAATATTGTATGAAATAGATATAATTATTCGAGGATGTTAAGAATTAACTTATTTTTAAAGTTATGTTGTTAGGCTCGATCCTGTAAGAGTTAAAAAGCATGTTAAGGGATTTTTGTTTGTGGAGTCTTTTTGAGGAGTTTTTTCTCTTTATAACATGAATCATTCTCATTGTAGATATAACCAATTTACTATGTGTTTTGCTTTTATTGCACAAAGAAAAAAGGTACATCAAGAAAGACTGTCAAGCTTTGCAAAAGGAGCAACATGCAAATGACAATAATAGGGAGGACAAATACATTTCTGTGCATTGGTAGATTGGTTTGGATTAGATTTAAGAGATATTCTTTTTGTGACAACACGAGTAAGATGTAGATATTAATGGAGTTTATAATCTAAAAGTTCAAATCATATATATCATTATAAGGATTTATTTTTCAATTTGGTTATGCTGATATTTAAAGCAATTTGTTAACAAGATAGTTGCTCTTAACATTATGAAGTTGAAGATGCATGATGATGTGATTAAGATATTGACTAAAGTTGGATATATATATATATATATATATATATAAAACCTTATGAAGAATCTTGTATCTTTGTGTGTTCTTAGTGAACCAATATTTACATTCTTAGGATATATTGAAGTTTTTAAAGTTTCTAAGGGTGCTGTGGTTGTCATGAAAACAAAGAGAGTTAGGGAACTTTATTTATTGCTCGGTGCAACTTTGAGTGGAGGTGTTGGAGTTTCATCATCATGTGTGTTGTGGAGTACTGTGAGTTTCATAAGTAGAAAAGGGTTAGTTCATAGCTACAATTCAAGTTCCACAACAAAGTAGGTCACATCTTGAGGGGGAAGACCATTGGAGTTTATAGGTTGAATCAATATCATATTGACAGTTAGTCCTAGTTCAAAATCATATCATTGTCCTATTCAAAGTAAGTAGACTATTAGTCGAAGTGTATGAAGATTTAGTGGGAGTTGCAATTTCATTATTAGTTGATTCATTTTGTTGTGCAATAAATGTGCTTGAGAGGAATCTTGTAGGTGTTAAGTTTAGGCATCATTTGGGTTTTTTGTGGTTGCACTGTACTCAACCCTTTGGGGCTTCAAGAGCTTGGAAAGTAGATGAGATCCAAAATATATTGCCACATTATTGAGCCAAATGGGTTAATTTTTTGGATATTGCTTCAATAATGTTGTCGAGAAATTAAAATGAATGATTTTGGGTAAATAAAAATTAATCTTTGCTCTTGGGTAAAAAAATAGATTCAAAGTTTTATTACAAAATTTGTTATTCTGGATTAACTACAATTCAAAAATTGTTTCATTTTTTTTGTATTTGAATATGCACTCCGTTTAACTCTTATAGGTTGAATATTGAATATAGGAGTTGAGCTATTTGTTATGCAAATTCCTTTTCTACTTTGCATTAGTGAAAATGGATTTGCTGAGTGAAAATTTAGAAAAGTCACGGGGTAAGTGTTGTTGAAGAATTAA
The DNA here is from genome assembly GCA_019925795.1 of Dendrobium chrysotoxum. Taxonomy (NCBI): domain Eukaryota; kingdom Viridiplantae; phylum Streptophyta; class Magnoliopsida; order Asparagales; family Orchidaceae; genus Dendrobium; species Dendrobium chrysotoxum. The sequence continues at coordinate 47,308,796 of CM034301.1, forward strand.
TTAGATTGTGAGAAAGAGAAGAAGAGATATAAGGTGAGGAATAGAGGAATTTAGAAGAGAGAGAGAGAGAGAGAGAGAGAGAGAGAGAGAGAGAGAGAGAGAGAGAAGCTGAAGAAAAAAAATGATTGTGTTATCGTTCTGGTGACTATCATGAATTATTTTGATGCTGTGCAAGCATAATAATTGATGAGGACATCGACCCGAGATTCCGACATGTATACCGTCGGAAGAATCGTAGATCGATGGCCACGATTCAGAGTTTATATTTTTGATGTATTTTTATTCATGTATTTTGCTTTGAGTTTTTCCTATTGTACCCCTACTAGGAGTTGAGTCTATGTTGTAGCCCAAGGGCACTTTAGTATTTTATTTTCTTCCTTTGGCCTATTTATAGGAGGCCCCTTGCATTGTATGGGATGATGAATGATTTATAAAATTTTCTTTTGTCTTCTTCTTCATCTTGTGTGAGCACTAGGGGAGAGAAAGAGAGCTCGAGGTGAGAGCAATTGAAGTACCCACCAACCATTGGAAGAGTCCTTGGTTCGTGGTTTGTCTTATTTTCTTTTCATTGTTTTCTTTTTCCTCTCCCTCCCCACATCCACCCGCCGACCCCTCCTCACTTCCCTGTACCGCCGGCCAACCTCCCCAACACCCCTCCCTCTTACCCCAACCGAGCCCCCCCACCCTAGACCCGCCGCCACCCCCTCCCCCTCCCTTAGGTCGGCTGCCCGCCACCTCTCCTAGCCCTACCGCCGGCCCCTCCTAGTTCAAACCTTGGGATGATGAGTTATTTCATCATTAGTAGTTCCTTAATTTGGCTTAGCTAGTTTGGGAAATAAATCAAATCCATTTGAAATTCAAATTTTGAATTTCAAATAGTTTCCTAAATTAACAAAGCTAAATTAGGAAAGTTTTAAATCTAATCTTAATTTAATTTCAAATTGGATTGGATTGAATTATTCTCTTCCTAATTTAGAAATCTTAAATTGGAAACCCCTCATAACTCCTCCCCAATCCCCTCTCCCTCTCTCTTTGCCGCCGGCCCACCTAGGGCTTGCCCCCATTAATTCCCCAATTAATTTCCTAATCCCTAGACAATTTGAATTCTAATTCAAATTAAGTCTCCCTCCAAAACCCCTAAACCTGAAATTTACTTCTAGCCCTTAATCCCTCCTCTCTCCCCTAACCCCAGCCGCCCCCTACCTTCCCCTTTCTTCCAAAACCGCAACCCACCCTCTCCCTCCTTCTCTAACCGGAAACACCTCCACTACATCTTCCCTACGGATTCCGATGTTCTCACATGGCGGATCCCGACCATGATCATGGTTTGGTTTTGGATGAACAAGGTAGGGTGATCATCTTGGAGTCACCTTTCTTTGAATTGCACTTTGGAAACGAAGACAACGTTGGAGACTACGTCAACCGCATCACCTACCTATTGGCTTTGTCGCTTGAAGCATACATCCGTCCGAACCCGTGGATAATCGTCGGCCATCCACCACCGCCTCCTCCACCGGCTACTTTTCCGTGGGCAAAGATCGTCGGAACCATCTTCTTCGTGGTGATCTCAATTCTAGCGTGGAAAATCTTCTCCAAACCAAGCTTAGTCTAGCCGAGTGATTAGTCCTTCAAGGTGAAATTCTCTTTATTAAGTTGCGGATTGTTGTAGTAAGAGCAAGTAGTATTACTTTTACCTTTGTTTATCCAACGAGGTTTGGTTATCTTTCATGTACTCCTTTGCCTAAGCAAAAAGGAAAACTTAGGTTCTTTAATCCCTTTGAATGTTATCATAATAAGCTTACCACTTGGACTACTTTGCCAATTATAATTTTGAATCTTTATGAGCTCTTGCATGGTATTACATCATCTTGGTATCAAAGCATGGCTAGCATGCAAAACATGTGCTAGATGCATCCTAGGAGTCTAAACTAACTTGTCTTAAGTTGGTTGCATGCATAACATCACCTAGATATTTTTATTTTCAGTTTTCTATTTGCTGTCCAGAAAATTCTGCACTAGTTTCTTCATGTTACATGAGCATAACCCATTGTTTAAGTGCTGCCATCATCACTTTAACTTCCCTAAGAGTCTAAGCCACCTACACATTTGATTTAACTTGCTGTCCACTTTTTTCCTGCACCTTGTAGTAGCCTTTGGGTGAGTTTTAGGAAGTGTTCACTTGCTGTCCACACTCTAGAACCCATCCAAAACGCTTAGGCAACTTAGTTTACTGCTGTAGTTTGCTGTCCTGCTCATTCCCGCATCATTTAGAGGTGTTAAGAACATTTTAACTTAGTTTCTAGTTGCTGTCCACTCCCCCATTACGTGCCCTAATTGTCCCCCACCTCTACCCATGGATCCAGAACACATTCAAGCGACTCTAGACCTCATCGTAGGTCAACTTGGAACGGTTACACAACAAATGAGGAACACCCAAAATGACTTAGCTGATTTTAGACGCCAAACGGGTGAAAGACTTGACAACATTGAGCGAATAGGACAACCGGCAATCTACACCCCCTCTAGACCCCAATCCCCCTATGGGGATGACACCAGAACTGATTATGGCCCTCCTAGAGACAACTACCGTCCCAATCACCGACTCAATCCGGAACCCTTAGGACGTGAGACACCTTGGAGAGACAACGATGCTCAACTGCTTAAAAATATACGCATAGACGCTCCATCTTTCGATGGCACGTTAGAACCACAAGTCTTCCTAGACTGGATCAAGGGTATGGATAGCTATTTTAAGTGGTATAACATTTCGGAAGAAAGAAAAGTTCGATTTGCTGAAATGAAGTTGACGGGGAGAGCAAACCAGTACTGGAATAACTTAGAACATATGCGGGAGACCCGAGGAGAGTACCCAATTACTGAATGGAGGACTATGAAGCAAGAACTGAAACAGAAGTACCTCCCGCCCTCCTACTACCCTAGGCTTTTGGACAGATGGAATAGGTTAACTCAGGGTAGTAAACCTGTGAAAGATTACATCGCCGCTTTTGATGACTTCATGATCCGTTGCAACGGCGAAGAAACTACTACCCCTGCCCAGCTCCTCTCTATGTTTAGAGCCGGATTAAGAGAAGATCTTCGGAATGAGCTTTTTGCTAGAAGGGTGAGCACTTTAGAAGCTGCCTGTAGTCTCGTGCTGGATTTGGAAGAATCCAGGAACCACACCCATTCTAGGAGTCAAGATCCCCGTCCCAACACCTTCAAATCCTCCACTGGTCAATCATTCAATAAACCCACTGGACCTACAATGACTCGACCCACCCCGGGTCAGAACCAACCTCGCCCTGACTATAAAGGGAAGACACCGGAACGGGAAGCACCCAAAACCCCTGCGGGCACAAAGTGTTTTCGATGTCATGGGTATGGGCACATTGCCTCCCAATGTTCTAGCCCGTACAAAGTCACCATTATTGAGGAAGTCATCGAAGAGGAGGATGAACCGGATACAGAGTTAGTTCATCACATTGATGACGACGATGAGTTTTTCTGCGAAGAAGATGCTGCTGTAATCCACTGCCTCCAAAAGTTGGACCTACAAGTCGTTAGGTGTGCCTTTTCACAACCTAAAGTGAATGACGACTGGCGGAGAACCTCAATATTCTACACTTTCACCAAGATAGGAGATAAGAACTGCAAAGTCATAATTGATAGTGGGAGTTGTATAAATGCTGTGTCTTCTGCCATGATCTCGAGGTTACATCTAAAGACCACACCACACCCGAACCCCTATAAAGTCGCCTGGATCAACTCAACCACTCTGGAAGTAAAGGAAAGGAGCCTTATCCCCGTTGAGTTCGTGGGGTATCAAGAAAAGATTTGGTGCGATGTCCTGACTATGGACGTTGGGCAGATCATTTTAGGCCGACCCTGGTTATTCGATAATGATGTGCACATTTATGGACGATCAAACATCTGTGTGTTTGAACACGGGGGCAAGAAAATTAAACTCCTACCTACCCAACCTAAGTCTGCCAAGGAGGCTGTAAAACCCAACTCCCTCAAACCCAACTCGAGCCTGAATTTATTAACTGCTAAGGACTTGGATACTGAGTTGGAGTTAGGCTCTCCTCTTTACGCCTTAGTAGCTCGGGAAGTGAATCTAAACCCAGAAGAGCCAATCCCGGATGAAATAAAACCAATTCTCGAGACTTTTGCTGATGTCTTCCCAGAAGACTTGCCCCATAATTTACCACCTCTGAGGGACATTCAGCATGTTATTGATTTAGTACCCGGAGCCTCCCTACCCAACTTACCCCACTACCGTATGAACCCTACTGAGCACACTGAACTCAAGAAACAAGTCGATGAACTATTACAACGTGGATTTATCAAGGAGAGCCTCAGCCCTTGCGCCGTTCCCGCCCTTCTCACCCCCAAGAAGGACGGAACTTGGAGGATGTGTGTTGATAGCCGTGCTATTAACAAGATCACTGTCAAATACCGTTTCCCCATCCCTCGATTAGATGACATGTTAGACATGATGACAGGAGCCACCCTTTTTTCCAAAATTGATTTGAAGAGTGGGTACCACCAAATCAGAATTCGTCCAGGGGACGAATGGAAGACCGCTTTTAAAACCAAAGATGGGTTATTCGAGTGGACTGTTATGCCCTTTGGTCTTAGCAACGCACCCAGTACGTTCATGAGAGTAATGACCCAAGTCCTCAAGCCTTTCCTAGGAAAATTTGTAGTGGTCTACTTTGACGATATCCTGATCTATAGCAACTCCGTGGAGCAACATTTGAGTCATCTAGGACAAGTTTGTGAGACCTTGAGGATGGAGCAGTTATATGCTAACCCTAAGAAATGCATGTTCCTCACTGATCATGTCACCTTTCTTGGATTCATTATTTCTTCCCAGGGCATATCCGCTGATCCTGAAAAGGTGCGAGCAATCAATGAGTGGCCTGAACTTAAGAACATCAGAGATGTTAGAAGCTTTCATGGATTGGCCACATTTTATCGAAGATTTATTAGGAATTTTAGCACCATAGTGGGCCCAATAACTGATTGTTTAAAGAAAGGAGAGTTTCATTGGACGACGTCTGCTTCTAAAGCTTTTGATGAGATAAAACGAAGGATGGTTGAAGCACCAGTTATGCGCCTACCCGATTTTTCCAAAGTCTTTGAAGTGACTTGTGACGCATCTGGTGTCGGTATTGGAGGAGTCTTAGCTCAAGAGGGACATCCCGTTGCCTACTTTAGTGAAAAGTTAAACGATATTAGGCAACGATATTCTACCTACGATAAAGAATTCTATGCTATCATCCAATCCCTTAGGTATTGGAGACACTACCTACTTCCTCAAGAGTTTGTCATCTTTTCTGATCACGAGGCATTACGATACATAAATTCACAGAAGAAACTGAATGCCCGACACGGAAGATGGGTTGAGTTCCTCCAAGAATACACTTACACTATTCGACATAAAGCTGGATCTGAGAACAAAGCAGCAGATGCTTTGAGCCGTCGCGTGGTGGTTATTCATGAGATGAGGACTGAAGTTATTGGATTTGAACGCATCAAAGAGGATTATAAAGACTGTTGCGATTTTAAAGAAACTTATTCCCTACTCACAACGGGAGAAGAGCGAACCATTGATGATTTCCTTTTGGTAGACGGATATCTATTCAAGTCTAACAAACTTTGTATTCCCAGTACATCGCTCCGTGAATACCTCGTTTGGGAATTACATGCGGGCGGTCTTGCAGGGCATTTCGGCCAAACCAAAACGATTGCCGCAATCGAAAACCGCTTCTTCTGGCCAAGTCTTAAGCGTGATGTGAACAAATTAGTAAAGAGGTGCCACACTTGTCAATTAGCCAAACAAAGGAAGCAAAACACAGGCCTTTATACTCCACTTCCTGTGCCTAACTCTCCCTGGCAAGACGTGAGCATGGATTTCGTTCTTGGACTTCCCAAGACCCTTAGAAAGCACGATTCTGTCTATGTGGTAGTTGATCGTTTCTCCAAGATGGCACACTTCATTCCTTGTTCTAAGACCTTCGACGCGTCCCACGTGGCAAAACTTTACTTCAACGAGGTAGTTAGACTTCATGGCCTCCCCAAAACCATAGTGTCAGACAGAGACGTTAAGTTCACTAGCTACTTTTGGAAGACTCTTTGGCACCATATGGGCACCAAACTCCAATTCTCCACAGCCTTCCATCCACAAACTGACGGACAAACTGAAGTAGTGAATAGGAGTCTAGGCAACCTACTAAGGACTTTGGTAGGAGAAAACATTCGAGACTGGGATTCCAAACTACCTGTAGCTGAGTTCGCCTACAACAACTCTGTGAACAGAACCACGGGTCTGAGTCCAGCTGAAATTGTGTTCGGATACCAACCTAGACAACCCATCGATCTAATCCCCATGAGTCCAATAGGTAGGACATCCGAGTCTGCATATGCATTTGCATCTCATCTACAAGAGCTTCATAAGGAAATCAAAAAGAGAATTGAACAAAGTAATTCCAATTATAAGCTTATTGCTGATCACAAGAAAAGATTTAAAGAATTCGAGGTTGGAGACTTTGTGATGGTACGGATCCGTCCAGAGCGTTTCCCTCCGGGCTCCGTAAAGAAGTTACATGCTAGAAGCGCCGGACCTTTTAAGATAATCTCAAAGATAAATAGTAATGCTTATGTGCTGGACCTTCCTAAAGGTTTTAACATCAATCCTACATTTAATATAGAAGATTTAGTAACCTTTGAGGGACCAGAACTGAACCCCATTAATCCACTTCAAAATGAGCCTTGTGTGACCCACCCTAGTGAGAGCCCTAGCCTACCTCCACTACCCAAATTACCTTATTTACCCCATACGGAGAAGATTGAAGCAATTCTAGATGATGAGATCATTTCCACAAAAGAAGGAGGTCGCCGAAGATACTTAGTTCATTGGAAAGGGACACCGGAGACAGAGGACACGTGGGTGGATCGAGAGGAGCTACAGAGCTTAGACCCAGATCTCCTCGAGATGTACGAGAACTCCAGAGACACTTACTCGACGGGGTCGAGTTTCCTCCCACCTGGGGAGAATGATGAGGACATCGACCCGAGATTCCGACATGTATACCGTCGGAAGAATCGTAGATCGATGGCCACGATTCAGAGTTTATATTTTTGATGTATTTTTATTCATGTATTTTGCTTTGAGTTTTTCCTATTGTACCCCTACTAGGAGTTGAGTCTATGTTGTAGCCCAAGGGCACTTTAGTATTTTATTTTCTTCCTTTGGCCTATTTATAGGAGGCCCCTTGCATTGTATGGGATGATGAATGATTTATAAAATTTTCTTTTGTCTTCTTCTTCATCTTGTGTGAGCACTAGGGGAGAGAAAGAGAGCTCGAGGTGAGAGCAATTGAAGTACCCACCAACCATTGGAAGAGTCCTTGGTTCGTGGTTTGTCTTATTTTCTTTTCATTGTTTTCTTTTTCCTCTCCCTCCCCACATCCACCCGCCGACCCCTCCTCACTTCCCTGTACCGCCGGCCAACCTCCCCAACACCCCTCCCTCTTACCCCAACCGAGCCCCCCCACCCTAGACCCGCCGCCACCCCCTCCCCCTCCCTTAGGTCGGCTGCCCGCCACCTCTCCTAGCCCTACCGCCGGCCCCTCCTAGTTCAAACCTTGGGATGATGAGTTATTTCATCATTAGTAGTTCCTTAATTTGGCTTAGCTAGTTTGGGAAATAAATCAAATCCATTTGAAATTCAAATTTTGAATTTCAAATAGTTTCCTAAATTAACAAAGCTAAATTAGGAAAGTTTTAAATCTAATCTTAATTTAATTTCAAATTGGATTGGATTGAATTATTCTCTTCCTAATTTAGAAATCTTAAATTGGAAACCCCTCATAACTCCTCCCCAATCCCCTCTCCCTCTCTCTTTGCCGCCGGCCCACCTAGGGCTTGCCCCCATTAATTCCCCAATTAATTTCCTAATCCCTAGACAATTTGAATTCTAATTCAAATTAAGTCTCCCTCCAAAACCCCTAAACCTGAAATTTACTTCTAGCCCTTAATCCCTCCTCTCTCCCCTAACCCCAGCCGCCCCCTACCTTCCCCTTTCTTCCAAAACCGCAACCCACCCTCTCCCTCCTTCTCTAACCGGAAACACCTCCACTACATCTTCCCTACGGATTCCGATGTTCTCACATGGCGGATCCCGACCATGATCATGGTTTGGTTTTGGATGAACAAGGTAGGGTGATCATCTTGGAGTCACCTTTCTTTGAATTGCACTTTGGAAACGAAGACAACGTTGGAGACTACGTCAACCGCATCACCTACCTATTGGCTTTGTCGCTTGAAGCATACATCCGTCCGAACCCGTGGATAATCGTCGGCCATCCACCACCGCCTCCTCCACCGGCTACTTTTCCGTGGGCAAAGATCGTCGGAACCATCTTCTTCGTGGTGATCTCAATTCTAGCGTGGAAAATCTTCTCCAAACCAAGCTTAGTCTAGCCGAGTGATTAGTCCTTCAAGGTGAAATTCTCTTTATTAAGTTGCGGATTGTTGTAGTAAGAGCAAGTAGTATTACTTTTACCTTTGTTTATCCAACGAGGTTTGGTTATCTTTCATGTACTCCTTTGCCTAAGCAAAAAGGAAAACTTAGGTTCTTTAATCCCTTTGAATGTTATCATAATAAGCTTACCACTTGGACTACTTTGCCAATTATAATTTTGAATCTTTATGAGCTCTTGCATGGTATTACATCAATAATGCTAGACAAAGAGTGTAAAATCAGCTACACAACTTAACAAAGGAAAGATAATTGACGGGTTCGAAAGGCAAGATTCTAGAGATTGCAGCTATTTCCCGATTCATTATGAATAAAATCATGAATAATATGCATTAATATCAAATTTCATTGCACATACTCTGATGTATAGTCATTGCTTTGATTACATTGATTTTTATGTATGTATAGATCCTTACTTGAGTGTAAAAGGTAGCAAGGTTATGAAATGTCTATACCATTGTTGATTCAAGTCAAGGAATAGAAGAATTAATTCGACCATGTTTTTCTTTGTTTTCAGTAAGTCAGTTGCAAGAAAATTTTCCTGTTGCAGACTCCCATTTCCTTTTCTTTTTTTTTCATAGTATTTGAGTATAGTCATTGATAAATTTTTATGAAAATCCAAGCCATATATCATTGTGCTTTATGCTTTCTCTGGTTTTCTGAAACAATAAGATCACCTAAAACGACAGTTTTTCTCAAATGCATTTATATTGAGCGAAGTCTTCTCAATCAAGTTGATCAACGACAACTATACTCTATGGGTTAGTCTCAAAAACCTTTTATTGCTTGACAAAAGATCCTGGGATATATCAAGTCTACTCCATCCGGAGAAGTTGTGACTCATTCTATTAAAGTCAAGTCTTCCAAAGAGTCATATGCGAGTTTGCATGATATTTATTCAAGATTATGTAATGCCAATGGCATGCAATTACGAGGTGAACTTGGTGACTTGGTCAAGGACAAAAGCATGTGATAGAATATTGCAACGATATCTCTACCTTATGCAATGAGTGAGACTTATTGGTGATCTTTTTTATGACAATGACAACTTGATGTGTACTCTTAATGGATTATAAGAATTTTAACTATTTTTTTTTTTTTTCTGTTACTAGTAGATCTCTTATTTTTTTCCCAAACTTTGAAGAGGTTAATTAGTACCTTATGTAACATGAAAGCTTTATTCTAATAAAACCCTTCACAAGTTATTTTAGGTACCACCTTACATGAAGTCGTAGTAATCAAATTCTCCGAGGATGAAAATGAAATTTTATTGACTATATATATGAAAATCAAGAAACACGAATATGCCAATTTAGTGGTAAATATGGTTATATTTGATAAAAGAATGCTAGCATATGAGAAGATGGACTTTTGAGAATGAAGCCTAAAGAAACAAAAGAGAAAAAGCAAATGCATTTACCATTAGGATACATGAAATGACATTCACTCCTAATCAAGACTTCATGGGGTCCTTAAAATTGACCTTGGTAATCGCCCGGTCAATGATCCAAGCAAAATTTCAATTTATGCTATTATATGAAAAATGTTACAAAAATCGGAGATGGAATCACACATCACGTTACTCATATCAGAGAATTTATTTTGCATTCTCAAAAGAAGTTTAACATTAAAGCACGTCTATCTCGCTCCTAATTCCAAATGCCCCTTCATATAAATATCTTTACGTAACTAACAATTACAATTATGAATGCATATTCACCTCTTTTGGTGTGATGTTAAAGGACAAACACATGAAGGCCTCAATTGTTGAAAGGATTAAGAAAGGAAGGTTATATGTCATTAAAGAAAACTTGATCAATTAATTCTATCTTATTATTAATTTGCTTATCCTTCTTATTTATGCGTATTGTGTTTCTCTATGTTTATTATTCAATTGCTCTTCAAGCATAATAAAAGTAATATCGTATGTATTTCTCTCTTATCCCATGAACTTAGGCAATTATTTCGACTTACCCGCTTAAATCTTTGCAGTTTAGTCTCTTTGTTATAACTTTATGCCTTCATTGTACTCGTTTTTGATAGGTGCTTTTGAATGAGGAGGTTGTTTTTTTTCTAATATTTTGAGGAACATTTTATTATCAGGCATTCTAGATGAACGGATGATGTTTTAGAAGGTTCTACTTAGCATAACAAGTATGATTTGTTGTCTATTTGTTCTGTTTGCCGGGAATTTGAGCTAGACCTTATTAATGCTATATTTTTCCTAAAACGATCGAAAACCAAGTTTGCCTTAATTTTTGCAAATACCTTTTTAAACGCTATGCGGTTGGATATTCTGTCATGCCTACCACAGAAGCTTGAAGACTTGAGGCTAAACTTGTTTTTAGTGAGAACTGGTGATTTGATGTGAAGGAAAGTGATTGTAAGGTTACTTGCTCTAAATTGATTTATGCCGTTCTAAAAAATGTGCACTTATGTTTTGCATTTGTCATATTTAGAGCGTTGGACTAATTTAGTTACTCCTTTGTCGATGGAGCCAACTATCATTGATGCTCCTTTTATTCTCTGTGTTTCTTAATTTATAATCCTACCCGGTTCACATTTCTGTTTCACAAGGCAATTGATTATGTAATTATCTTGAGCAAATCCTTGCAGCTTGATAAGATCTCAGAATTCCTATTGATGCAAGCATGTATTTTCTTGCCCCTTATCTATCAATTGCCATTGGATGATGGCACCATAAGTCTACTTTTTCAGCTAAGTGTTCTTTAGAGCTGAACTCAAGTTTGGAACTCGTCTGTTTTACATCTTTGATAACAAAATTAGATTTTTTTAAGTCAATTTTCATGATCTCACATCATTGTATTCTTTCTTTTTAATTATAAAGCTTTATCTAACCAGCGATAATTGAGAAATATGAATTCATTGTCGCCCAAGGGAGCTTAAAATTCCTTTCGTGCATTTCAATCTTTTTTTATTCTTTTGGTTCTCTAGAAAACTTTGAACCTTAACTATGTCCCGCGTTTTTTATACTTGTGAATACATCCAGGTCTGAAGTAATCATTTCTGTTGGGATTTTTCCTTAAAAATCCAGTGTGCAAAGTTTCTTTGACGGGTAAGATGGCATTTCGAGAAAACGTTAGAATGATTTTGAGTAGATAGCATGGCTAGCCAATTCTTCATTTTGTATAGCAATTGTATGTGTTTGATATAATGCTTGGTATTATGTGTAGACATCTAGTTCTTTGTTTTACATTCTTAAAATTTTCGTTTTTTGAATGATCTAATAGCCTACTCCTTAACCTTTATGTTATAGATCACTCCTGTACTTGGAGGGAAATCTGGAGACGAAGGTTTTTAGCGATCCAATTACTGGTCTTGTTAGACGTATAAGAGAAGTTGCTATAAGACACGGTGGTATGTTATTTGCATCCCTCTTCCAAACAATGTCAACAGTTTATGAGACTCAAATGATCCACCATTATTCTTTCAGCAGCGTGTAATATTTTATGAAAATTTTTTCCTGTTCCTTTGTTTGTACCTACCTCCATTATGGGGGCTCACTTCTACCATTTCTGAAATTGAAACTGCGTTGTTCCATAGCCACTATGAAAGATTATATAAAGATTGTTTGCTGTCTGATATTTTCTGTGATAAAACTGTCTTGAAACCCGTTTGAGCCTATTTAGATTGAAGAAAAGTTTGAACTGTACTTCACTCCCAATCAAGCAGCACTGCAGTATTTCCTTGCTGTATTCACATCTCTAGGGAAAGATAACACTATTGCACTTGATGAAACTTGCTTGACAATTAGCTTATTGGTTGTGTTTCTCTCAACAGGCCGCCTTGTATTCCTTGGTAACAATGGCGAGTCTGGGCAGCCTGAGTCTGCAGATTTGAGAAGAGCCGGTTATTATTGAGGAACTTCTAGCCATTACCAGAGCTTGGCCAATGCTGATATCTGATAACTTTGAAGCAAAGACAAGCATCCAGTGCTGTTTTCGTTTGGCTGAAATCATTCAAGAGTGACCGGTTGGTGCTCAACTTTCCATGCACAAAATCTCGTGTAGGAGTAGATGTGCTCACCCTTAAGCTGGGAATGGGACTGAAGAAGCAGCATTATTGTTTTCATGAATATTATGAATCGTAATGATTTTCGGTTGATTTTAATGGTGCTAATTGTTGTTGGTGTAAGGTTAATTATGATTATATGTATGCGTTTAGCATGGCAATGTTCATTATAAATTTTCATAATCCTTATTGATTTTATTGTATCGACAGTTATTTGTTGTGATGAAGCATGCTTTTTACTTAATTTTATTTGATATTTTGATTGTTAAGAGTACTTTTTCAATCATAATTGTCTTTTTCAATAAATCAATTAACCTAACAGAATCAGTACGTGATATTAGCGCCTAGAATGGTGGAGATAAATAGGAAAATGAAACTTAAAAAAAAAAAAAAAAAAAAAAAAAGAAGAATCTCAAATGTTTAAGTACGACTCATTTAATACTGCATCTGAACTTTACTCTTTTAAGTTCAGGTAAAATTATTTTGTGTTGATACGGACGTTGACCGGAGGTGAATTAAAATGTGTTATGTCATTTTTTTTTTGTTATATATTGCGGCTGTGTAGGTGATGTGCGTTTTGATTCGCGTTCCGACGATTTGATGTGCATAAGTTCAGCCACTTAAAAGAATGAGTCTATCACAGAAACGCTTACTATCTGGAGGTATCAGTGTGGATTAACATAAGTTGTTTAAGAAAATTCACATTTAAATAATCATAACACAGATGAATGAAGTTTTATTTGTAAAAATTGAGCTTAAATATTGTTCACATGTTCCAATTATTAGCTAACAAATAAGTCAGATATGAGCTGCTTAAAGAGCTGGATGTGTTGTTTGCAACTATCTAGCTCATCAGAATAGCTTTATAATATTTCTTATAAAAAGTTACACCCATTCCAAATGAATCTCCAATTTCATATGGTTTCAATATTAGCAAAATTTGTCTTGGTGGTGAGCAAATCATTTAGGATATGTTTGGTACTATTTTCTCACTTTGTTTTTTATATAATAATTATAATTTTATTTGATTATTGCTCTCACTATTTTTTATTGCTAAGTTATTTTCTTATAATAATTTAGTTTTTCTAGTTGTAAAAAGTAAAATTTCACCAAATAAATTTTTAAAAAGTAGTGAGAAAGTTATAGAAAAGTATTAGTTAAACGAAATTGTGGTTGTTGTTTTAAAAATAAAATGGCTCACAAAATAGGGAGAAGAGCCTGCCGACAATCAACCTATACAAGAAGAATAAGTGGAAGAAAAAAATCAAATAGAAACTAAAAAAGGAAACCAAGGAGCTACTTCGGTAGTCAAAGCCTCCAAGCCAAAAAGCCAACCATTAGAAAAGAGATAGCTGACGCAAATCAGTCGAACCCCCAAACAGCCAAAGGTAAGCAGAACCAGAAAATAAGCCATGAGACACAACCAACAACCCCGCCAAGCCCCAACAGCCAAAATCTGAACCTCCACAACCAACCGAGAGAGAAAAGAGGACCCAACAACACAGAAAGGGAAGAAGAATCCAAAATAAAGAAGATTATTTTTTTTTTGGATTTTCTCCATCTACGTTTACCAACATTCTTGTAAAAACCCTCCTCAGCAATTTGAACAACATTTAAACCATATATTTCCAGTGTATCATCCCCATGCACATCAATTTCCTCCCCAACATCCAAATTAGCTGATGAATCACAATCAGCTAACCAATCACCTTGATCCACACCCATATCCTTCGATTTGAAAGCCAAATGTGCTAGCAACGCATCATTAGATATAAGGGAAATGGGAACATCTATGAGAGACACTTCATCATTCACATCCACATTATTAGACAGCAAAATCTTTTCAATAGAACCCAAAGGCGACATACTAGGAACATTAACATTATACATAGAATGATCATTCAAATTCACTCGATTAAATTCGCAATGCCCCACGTCCATAGGAGTTTGTACAGTATGTTAAACAACATCAGGAGTCTGAAGTAAGGGGGTACAATCACTATCCGATACGACAACAACATTAGGAACCCCACGCCGCCCCAAACCAGCAACAATAGGGGGTTCAATCCCATCATTTTGACAAGTCGGAATCTCATCAGGACAAGCAGTCGAGCGAAGGACAAAAATCAAGGGAAAAGCATCCATATTTAATGGGAATGAGAATTCATCAAAAAAGGCGAAAAAAAAAGGCACGAGTTTTGTTCTTTTTTAGAACAAAAGGCGTTAGGTTTCTCTCGCAAAAGTGAATTGTTGTTGGAAAGAAAGAGTCCTCTTTCTGTGCTTTTTCCTATAAGAGAACATTATATGAAATATGCATGGCTTCCCACTAGACATTAGAAAAAGATAGGTATTGCACATCCAGAGCAATAGCAAGGGGCACTAAAATATGAGGAACAACCAAATCGTTACCAACATCCCCAATATTTACAACACCAGGACAAGTAGTCGAGGGCAGGACAATAGTCAGGGGAAGAGCATCAACACAAGGGACCAAGGTAGAGGATTCTTTAGCAAAAACGATTTTAACAAAAACAACTTCACCAATAGAAGCATTGGGCATGTTAACATGAACTCGTAAGGGAACAACAGGACCAACAGTAGGAATCGCACTAGGATAAGTAGCTGTAGGATTAAAAATTTCCATAGATTCACGACCAACAACCTCCGCATTATCCAAATGAGTTAAATTGATATTTTCCATGGTAGTATAAGCAAGCTTAGAAGTGTTCGGAGGAACCCTACCAAAATGGGGATTTAGGATATGACAATTAGTTTTACAATGTCCCTGGGATTTGTAATGCTCACAATAGGGAGGGAACTCCTCCATTTCAACATGTTGAACATACCCAAATTTTTCAGGACCAATCCAGACAGTCTCAGGATATTGTTTGGATATATCCAGTTCAATAAGGACATGAGCTACCGACGGCCGTGATCCGACCGATGTTGCATGACCAGTTCTTAATGGACGATTGAATAAGGAGCCCTAACCGTGAAGTATGCGGGGGAAAAATAAATGCAGCCTAAGGTTGGGAAACAAAACCCAAATCGGCATGATTGAAGATTCACCAATTATGTCAAAATAAGGCAACCACTTAAACAATTTCATGTAGCAATTTGAAATAAAATAAGAATGATGAGAGAAGACTCTACTATAATCCATATCATTACTCAATTTAATTAAAACATGCCTTGGACCCAAGATAGTCACCAAAACTCTCCTATAAGCTTGAAATTGAAAAAAAAAAAACATACAAATCGACTCAAGAGAGGGTCTACGAGTGGGAAATTTACCAACCAAAGCATACTCGAATGGTGCAGCAAGAGCCAGGATTTCTTCTTCCGAAATCCACAAAGACAGCAAACTGTGATGGGTGGTGACTTTCGATTTTTATGGAAATTCCGACGAGGAAGCCCTAGACAGGGATTCAAAAAAGGAACCGGATTTGTTTTGTCCATTTAAGAAACCAGAGTCATTCAGTCAATTACCCACCATCAGAGTCAGAAAACCAACCGGAGGTGGAAAAATCAGACAAGAACAACCAACAGACAAAAAGGAAATGAAGAAAATGATATTAGGAGGAGAGAAATAGACTTATCGAGCATCGAAGGCTCCATAAAGGGTGTCGACGACCAAGGGGGGCTTCAAGAGCAAAAGTCGTAGCATCTAAAAAAAAGTCACATTTTATATGTAAAAAGGGTTCAAGAGCTAAGAGTGTTGACTATCTCTATTATATTTTTTCAAAAATCACCACCAACGACCATCATCAACAATCACTGCCATCGTCGCTTGACTACAAACATCTAATTGGACTTCAACTATACACATACGAACATCTGACCTCTTCTCTCTAATCCTTACAAAGAGAATTAAATAATTATTTTCAATTGTGTAAATTTATTTTATTCAAATTGTAAAGAATAGTTGATTTTTACAATTGAGTCAGATCATATAATTTTTCTCTTTCAATGTTTTTCATGTAAAAAATCTAAATCTCTCCTACAACTACTATATTTACCCCTTAAATCTTAGTACAGACTTAAGATATTAAACAAATCATCTATCACCATAAATTTTATAACACTTAACAATTCTAAAACTTAATTGGCTATGTAATGGAGCTAATCCCACTCTAAGAAGATGGTAATAAGTGGTAAGCTATGTGTGCAAACAGAACCAACTAATACCCGTAGAATAAATGAGCAGGCAATGCGAAAGAAAATGACATGCCACGGAGCTCTGCAGACGCTGACTCTTGCTAAGAACACTCGGGGCAGTGATTACACCTTCTTGGTTATTTCTTCTCTCCTTCCCTCCCTCCAAAACTTCCTTCTGCGCCCGACTTTGCTACAGGCTTTTGAATTTTTTGATGAGAATATGCAGCTGCACTCATATGAGAAGGATTTTTGTTATTTTGTCATTTGCTGCTCAGTTTATTACTTATGGAGAGAACGAAATGACAGGAGGTTTGCTGCCATTGAAACTTCTACTCATGCCTCTATTAAAAGAATCTCTCTTGCTATTCAGGCTAAAACATCCAGCTTGAAAAATTTTGATTTGATTCAGGAATCTTTCCCTTCCTGCTTCAGGAGATGGTGATTATGGGCTGTTTTTGGTCGTTGGCTGGTTTTATACGATTTTTGTGGGGGAAGCTCTCTTCCCCCTCCGGACAATGATGAGTAGAACTAACATTTGGCTGCCTCTTTGCTTCTCTTCCCTTGGACGGCCAGTTGGGAGCTTATCGTACTCTATGCCTGTGCAGTTTTATGGAATGTTCACTGATTTTGGGACCTTGTTTTTCTGTTGTTTGGCCTGCCTGAAGGTTTTTGGTTTGGCAGTCCTGAGGCCGAGGATTTCCTTTTCACTTCGTTCCAATTGGCAACCAGGGAAGTGTGGCTTCTTTTTGGAATGATTTTCTCTATGATTTGATAAGCTCTATTGCTTATTTTGTTAGTTCTTTTTCCTGAGTCTGGATTTTTTTCTTGGCTCTCTTATTGTAGTTTTTTCTCTTCTCTCACCCACTGCTTGGGTTCCTGTTCTTTTTGTAACCGTCTTAGATCAATATACGGGCTAAGCCCACAAAATTCCCCCAAAAAAAAAAACACTCGGGGCAGGGAAAGAGATCGGAGCGTACCACAGTGCCACTTGCCAGTTGATGGTACATAGAAGAGTAATGCTCCGTTAAGCAGCATGAGTCTCTTGATAACCACCTCATGTGTTAAGCAAACTTAAACTCCTTAATTTTTTTTATTTTGATGAATATTTTATATCATGAATAGGCGCATCAATTTTAAATTCAATAGAATCTCATTCTAAATAGAATAGAGAAGGTTGGATTAGATCGATCTTAATTTGATAGTTGATGATTATAAATGTTTTCTATTAACACAAAAATTTTGAATTTTTAAATGGAATTAATATATTTATACGGAATCCCCAATATAAAGAGTAGATTTGTTTTTGGAATTTAGGGGCATAGCCTAATTTATTAATAAAAAATGAAATTACATTTGTAAAAAAATTACAAAGCAAAAATGGAAAAAGAATAGAAGCTATAGAGCAGCCACAAAAAATGAGCCATGTTTAACAAAAAATGAAGAAAAACACATATCTAAGAGAAAGAATCCCAAAAAAATTCAGACTACAGCACATATGTGACAAAATGAATAAAATTAAACCAAAATTAGGGAAGGCCCCAAGTTAGGACTCATATAAGGTATCATAAAAAGCTTTTAGTGTCAGAAGCAACGAAGAGTTTTTCTGGTTGTCATAGAGACCATCCAAGGGGAGAAGTATGGAGTTAAGGGATTATCATTATCGTCCATGGCCATCACATTTCCCACAATACCACTAAAACTAGAAAGGTAAGCATCATAGCAGAAAAATCGAACTGGGCTAGAGAAATTAGGACAACATAAATCTCCAAATTTCAGAACCCATCACAGGTTCCAAAGGCCAATAAACCAATTCCAGCATAGTCAAAACAAGGCACCTAACCATTCGAGCAAAAATCGAACACCATTCAACATAACCAACAAGTAATAGTAGCCACCATATAAATGAGAATATAATAGATAATAAAACCACCAGCCGAGAGAAATTGAAGCTTAGATACCATTATATTATAACAAGATCTTTAAGAAATTCCCAATTTTTCCAATTGAAAATTTAAGCTGGCTACCTTTTTGATCTTCAAAACAATGGTAGAAACACTACTAATAGAACCACCATGCTTCCTATCATTGCGCTCAAGCCATATATGATAAACAGAGCAACAAATAACAAGAAGGCAGAGATTTCAAACCTCAGGAGACGAGCTAATAAGAGATGGGAGGAGCATTCAGGGATAGAATAGCTGTCAACTTAAATGTTCCTCCTTGCTAAAGCATATGTAGTTTTTAGGCCCCCACAGGTGGCCAACTAGGTGTAGATAGAATATCTCAAAGCATGGTGCTTGTGTCATACAAAATTATGCCAACAACATATGATCTCATCCTTGAAGTTTTCCATATAATAAGAGCTAAAAGAATCACCAACAAAATTATCCCAATTCAGACATCTAAGAGGGGAGTCATGGATTATGATAGAAGTAATCAATTCATTGGTAGCTTTGTCAAAGGCAACAAGTAAATTCCATCTATCATCAACAATGAGAGAGTTGAGAGAAGCATAGTGGGAAAATGAGCTATTTCTGAGTGATCTAATTGAAATTTCGTGATGCAACATCCGTTACACCAATGATCCCAAAGCAAGAAAATTGAGCTACCAATATTAATTGCAAAGGAAAACTTATACTTAGTCTTGATGGCAGTAGAACATATACTTTTCTAGACTGGAGAATATTGAGTTGTAGGGGATTTCGATGGGGATATATATCTAACTAAGAGCCACTTAGAGAAGGGAGAAGAGGCATTATAGAATCCGCTAATTAAAGAGCAATTGAAAGCAAATCTAAGGACTTAAAAGGCAAGGATACCAAGGCTACCCAAGGATTTAGTCTTACAAGTGTTATACCAAGATATGAGGTGAAGTTTCTTGGTTTGAGTGTCACCATAATACAAAATTTTAGCTCAAAGTTTTTCAATGAATTTACAAATAGACTTAGGTATAATAGAGCCACAAATCTAGTACGCAATGATGTTCCAAATTTTGTATCTTAAGAACTGCAACCTATCTACAAAAGAAAGTAGTTCAACTTTCCAGACAGATAAGTGATTAGTACTCTTCTCCATTAAAGGATAAAATCAAAGAATCGACCACTCTTAGTAGATATAGGGATGCCTAGATATGTGAATTTAAAAGTAGGAGAATGGATCTTGAATGAGTCACATAAAGAATTAGTGAAAGGTATGTTTGGGGGAAGAATAAGGGAGCTTTTGTCTAGGTTCACATGAAGCCCATAGGTTAGCAAAGGATTTAAAAATGTCCATAAAGGAGTTATAGTTTGGAATAGTATCCTTGCCAAAGACTAAAAATCATCTGCATAAAATAAGTGAGAGAGTTTGAAATCATCTATAGAGATACATTCAAAGTCATGAGAGGAGCCAACATAATCAATAAGGCAGGAGAAAGCATCCATAATAATATAGAAAATGTAGGGACTTAGAGGACATCCATGCCTAAGGCAAGTTGAAGAGGAAAAGAACCCCTCAAGAGAGCCATCAACACATATAGAATAGTTAATATAACAAATGCAAGTTTTTATCCACCTAATGAAAATAGGTGGAAAACCTTTCTACATCATTTTGGAGAGAAGAAACTCCCTAGAAATAGTGTCAAAAGCCTTCCAAATATCAAATTTAGCACACAAAAATTTATGATTAGCATTCTTCTTGAAAACCCCCAATAATTCGGAAGGAAGAATGACATTATCAATAGAGATACGCTGTTGAATGAAACTTGCTTGGCTAGGATGAATAATACTTGGCATAATGGGTTTAAGCCTAGTAGCCAGAATTTCAGCAATAATCTTGTAAAAGGTATTCCATAATGAGATCGATCTAAAGTCCTATTTGGAATTGACATGAGGCTTCTTGGGAATAAGGGCAAGAGCCATGACCTTAGCACATATAGGAAGGCAACCTTTATAGAAGAATGATATAACAACCCTGCAAACCAAAGGTCTAATAATAATCCAAGCTTTCTTATAGAAATAAAATTAGAAACCATCAGGCCCTAGAGAAGAGGAGGACGAACCAGAAAAAATAACTTTTTTAATTTCATCATCTATTACAGGCAAAGTAAGAGAGGCAATGTACTTAGGGGGAATGATAACACCAAAGGTAAGGGGGGGGGGGGGGGGGGGGGGGGGGGGGGGGGGAATTATAAAGGTCTTTGAAGTGTTGAATGATGACCCGATTAGCAGCAGTTCTGTTAGAAGAGGAATCATGCAAGGTAGAATAAACAAAATTTCTGTTGTAATAGCTTATAGTGTGAGTTCTAGAATAAAGAAATTCCTCTTCTCCATCCTTGATCCAGTTAGTTTTGAAACCTAAAATAACTAAAGTCCCCCACCAATACCCAAGGTGTAGCATTAGATGGGTTAATGTTCCTCAACTGATCCCAAAGAAAAAAATGCTTCTCCATTGAGTTAAAGCCATAGATAACAAACACTATAGGAAAAATGCCAATTACTGGCGGTTTTTTTAGGCGGTTCGTATAATGTTTCCGGCGGTTTCCTAAAATACCGGCGGTTAGTAAACCACCGATATAAACTGCGTAGGAAATGATTTGAGGCATTCAATTTCCAGTGGTTAAACTTACCGACGGCTTTCCGGCGAAATAAATGGCCGGTAAATTTCGGCGGTCATAGCGCCGGTGACCGCTGGTTAATTATCGGCGGCTTACCGACCATTAAAAATATCGGTATTTACTGGCGGCTATATTAAAATTTCGGCGGCTATAACAACCCGCCCGGTATTGAAGTTTCTGGCGGCCAAACAGCCGGTTGGCCGCCAGAAACCTGTAGCATTTTCAAAAAAAAATAATGGCCCCCTCTATTTACTCAATTTTCCACAATACCTGCACAGAATTAAAAATATATAACACAAATAAGGGCAACACGCTATTATAATCAACCCACAACTATAGTCCAAAATCAACATATATAACATTCAAATGAAATCCACAATAAGCATAACCAAATGTTTAAACAAATAAAAATGCATATGTTCTATAATAAACATAACATATAAATCTACAATAAGATGTCCATGTCCTCTGTTCCTTGACGTAATCCAACAAGTAATAACTCTTGCATACATATCCTTAATAACATGAAAAAATCATACACACCAAGGTACAACCTATTACAAATTAGTGAGAACATCCATGACTAAAGCAAAAAGATATATATGGACTTAAAGCCGTTCCTTGGCGTAATCCAACAAGTAATAACTCTTGCATACATATCCTTAATGACATGAAAAAAGTATACACCAAGGTACAACATATTGCAAATTTATAGTGAGAACATCCATGACTAAAGCAAAAAGATATGGACTTAAAGCCGATCCTTGACGTAATCTAACAAGTAATAACTCTTGCATACATATCCTTGATGACATGAAAAAAGCATACACCAAGGTACAACCTATTGCAAATTTGAAGTGAGAACATACATTCCTAAAGCAAAAAAGATATGGACTTAAAGCCGATCATTGACGTAATCCAACAAGTAATAACTCTTGCATACATATCCTTAATGACATGAAAAAAGCATACACCAAGGCACAACCTACTGCAAATTTCTAGTGAGAACATCCATGACTAAAGCAAAAAGATATGGACTTAAAGCCAGTCAACAAGTATTAACTCTTGCATACATATCCTTGATGTAATACAACAATCTATGTTCCATAACTCTCTCCAACAGTTAGTAAAAGAAAAAAATGCAAACCTTAAATTCTGTTTGGGGCGTTGCCGATCGACAGCTTTTGCGGGTAGAATGCGGGCGTGATCGGCTGTCGGAGTGGGGGCGAGATCGTCGGCCGGAGAAGTGACAACAACTGTAGAGAGTGAGTCAGTAATAGGGTCAAAAGACTTGGTAGATGAAAATTGATTCCCCATATTACTAGTGGGACCTGAGTTTGCAGTAAGTAACACACAATCACTTTAGTCCTGAAGCACATCAAATTTATTCGAAGACAAAACCTAAGCAGAGACGAGATTGGAGACAACCTAGGCAGTTCCATTGGTGAGGGTTTCCTCAGTAGGGGAGTTCAAGTTAGGGATAGATATAGGTAACTGAGTTTCAAGGTTAGAGGGAGGTGGATGGGGCGAGGGAATACTTATGGTAGGGATTTCATAGAAGGTAGAGGTGATCCCAGATGATTGTGTAATGATAGTAGTATTAAGGCATTGGAGGAGAACTCTAGGCTTACGGCTCGTGCTGCGACCTCTTGGAGGATGAACTGTTGGAGTGGCAGATGATGTAGACAGGCACAAGGCAACCTGATGGGCAAGAGATTGGTAGCATTCACACGAAGAAGGTTTCCACTCATATTGAATTTTCAGCTTTACAAGTTTTCCTGCTACAGAGATTGGAATGTCATCCAAATAGGTGGCCTTATTCGAGACTTAGACGCAAACACAATAGTATGTGAGACGGGTTTTGTTTGTTGTGAGGGCATCAATGGTGAGGGGATTTCCAATTTTACTTGCAACCTTATAAATACCATCAGAAGACCAATAACAAAGGGGAAGATCTTGAATTTTCAACCAAATGGGAACAAAGGTAAAATCATCGTGTTTAGGACGAAAGTGAGGATTCCACTTCTGGGGGATGAAGGGCTACCACTAGACCACGACATATTAAAGTCTTCTGGTAAGCAAAATTTTAACAGAAAAAACCATCGTTCATTGACAAGAGTTACACCGTACATTCAATTTTCATGTTTTGCAGATGGCAACTAGCAAGGCCTCATAATAAGGCATGCGCCTGATCGAATTGCTGACCAACGATAGGTTCCATTCTTCTGAACTAGCAACAACATATTCCTGGGAGAAGGCGATAATCTCCTCTTGAGAAGGAATGAGGGAGAGAAGAATGTCATTTAAGGAAGGAGTTTGAGTGGAAAGGATATGCTTCCAATTAAAGGAGGAAGCGTTATGGCGAGAGGAACTCAGTGCCGAATTGGGGAGAACAGGAAAATCAGAGCTATGAAAAGAAGGGTCCATAGGATGAGGGGAGCGAGTCCACCGATAGTGTCAGAGGAGGAGGGGAAGAGGAAAAGCAGGGCACCAGAAGAGGGAAGGGGAGGCGGCTAGGGCATCAAGTTTAGCTGAGAGCTCGAATAAAGTAGATTTTTAGTACTTAAATTTTTAAACAATAGAACTAAAGCAATATCCAATGAAACTTGGATTACGATCTAAAAACACAAAACAAAAAAAGGCTATCCCAAATAGAACCCGAGCCAAAACAACATAAAAAAATTAGCTTAAAAGGACAATTAAAAGCCTATAAAAATTATTTCAGAGCCAAATGATTTTTTTTTATGTACAGACCAATGGTCTAAACAAGGGCTTCACTGAGACAATTAGAAGTCTCTAAAATCATGTGAATCCAAATTTGTGGCCACAAAACTACTGCTAAATTTTTTTTTAAAGAACTACAAAATTGGGTCAACAGCTTTTGTATACTTAACGTACTTAATCCATAAACTGTAACATGACTTTTAACACTGTCACGACGGTAGTTGGTGTTGCCACTCCAACGGGTTGATCAACTGGCCTATACCATTTTCAGAAAGTCCTCCCCGTGAGCAAATGCATGGGTCCATGTTAAAATAACTCCAATTAAGCACATTTTGCTGGGAGAAATTTGAATATCCAATCTTCTTGAAACTCTTGCTAGCTCTCCAGATAAAGAAATCATGAGTTGTTTATGATGTTAGATTTCTTTAAGAAATAAAACTTTTATTATCAAATTTTTATTAGTCTTAAATTCAGATTTTGTTTGGAACAATTTTTTGCCTTTGCTTTTTTAGATTTAAAAAAAAATTATGTCCCAAATGCAACTATAACCTCGTTGATTGATTCTTGTCAAGACAAATAAATTCATACCTAGATCATAGCCTAATTCTCAAATATTTCTATCCATTAGCGTAGAAAATCCAAAAAAAATAGTGCTCCAAAGTGGGAAAGTGCTTGAAATGCCTCCGGGATGAAGAAAGTGTTTGCCTTGAGATAAGTATTGAAGGGATATAATTATTTTGTAGGGTTCCAGGGAAGTGATGAATCTGTAGCCTCTGCACGTTGGCTGACAAGGGTACCGAAAACTGGGATATCTTACCGGGCTCTTAATCCCTCAGCCTGGAGACAAATGCACAACAATGGTCCCCTCAGAGCAAGACATAAATCCTCCCCTCCCCTCAGCTCCTTACAGCCCAACCCACATGTTCCACAAATCAAATAATTTCTCTAGAATAGCTAGGCACGATATAGGTGAGTAAATTTAACCATATAAAGTGTAATTCGCAGTCGATCTCCCGTAGCTTTCTGACTGTAGCTGCATCACTGCAACTATCATCAATACTATCATCTTGTATCTTTTGAATCCTTCCACTTTCAATTCCTGAAGTCTTCCTACTCTTTTATTCTCTGTTCTCTTTCTCCAACATCTGATCACTGGAAAGTTCTCTTCGGCCTTACTTTCCTCTCTCCTTCCGTCCCCAAAACATTAAATTCTCTTCTTTTTTTGCTTCTGATACATGACTCAGAAAAAAAAAACCATCCTTGGATTCCTTTTCTTTTTACCGTTCTACAACCTGTGAGCATATCTTCTTTCTAGGTTAGGATTTCTGAAAGCTAAGCTGAATCCTACTCTTGAATCTATAAGCTATTACCCATTTATCTTTTCCCATTTGTGATCCCTTCTACTTTTTGAGGCCAGAAGGTAGCTAGTCACCATGTAAGTTGTAGAATGCTTGAGATGCATAGCTGCAATCCTATAGGTCATCTTCTTCCTCCATTGCTTTCTTTTGTCTTCACTGTGCAGCTTCATACATAAATTTTATGGTGTTTCTTTTCTCCTAAGTTTTATTCTGTAAGGAAAATTCGCGTCCTTATACTCTCAAGCGCATCTTGGCAAAGAAATATGATGAAAAGAGCTATTGCACTCCAAGCAATTATCCTTCTCCTACAACTTATTTGCTTTGAAGTCCAATCCCAATCAGATGGCTCAACTGCACCAATGGAGGAGAAGGAGAAGGAAGCTCTTTACTCAACTATTCAAGGCTTTGTCGGAAAATGGTGGAATGTTTCTGGGCTTTATCCTGATCCTTGTGGCTGGACACCGATTCAGGTTTGTACAATTTCTATTCTATGACACTCAAATATACAAATAATGGTTTTAATTTTTTTTTTCCATTTTTTCGTGTGTTTAAATGAACTTCCATTGCTGGCTTCACACATTGCAATAATTTTCTTCCTTATTCAAAAGCCTAGAACTTGAAACGAGCACAATCATCAAATTGAAACTTCATAATGTCAAGTTTCTCCAAATTTGTTACATGCTAATCTTTTCTAACTGAATGAAATTGCCAGCTGAACTAATTGGAGAATCTACTGTGCTGTAACATGTAGTTTCTACATCAAAAGTGACAATCTGACCACTAGTTAGGACGACTTAGGGTGTGAGTGAGTCAAGCAGACTCATGTCGGCTCGATAAAGGCTTGTGAGCTGTGTCAGATGTGCTAAGAAGTCAAATTTGAGCTAGGCTTGACTCGATTCGTTCGCTCACGAACCGACTAGTTTAAAAAATATTAATATAAAATGCGCTTAAAATATATTAGAATTCAAAAGTTATAAAGCTATTACAATTATTTAAAAATTATATCTCAGTTTCTTTTATCAAGTAATTCTTTATTATTTATTTTATAAATTCTAATTATTTTTATTAATTTATTATAATAATTATTCAAATCATAATTATTTTCTCTCTTTCGTTATAAATGAGTCGGCTCTAACTCATAAAATTAAGCTCTAGCTTGAGCTCGAACTTGATTAAATAATCAAGCTCAAGCTTAAGTAAGCATTGACTCGAGCTTGGCCTGACTTGTTTACAATCCCAATTAATACTAATAATTTAGCCTCGAAACTCAAGTCACTCTATAGTAATTCAAATTTTAATCGATACACTCTTCCAAGGAAAATTTAATTCATAAAAATCTACTTGATGTATAATATATGTGAAGAAGTTTTGTTCTCTGCTCTAAGGTAGTAACATAGGATGTAGAAGATGACCTAGATGCAGAATAGAGTAAAATGGTATATGAAATACTGTTTGGAAACTATTACATATATAGGTAAAAGCCTGGTTTAGCTTTACACATGTAAGGTCATGATGTATTAGGTTTGTTATGTTCTGATGGCCGTAAGGTAAGTGGATGTCTCTGTTTTTGATAGAAACTATTACATATATAGGTAAAATACCACTTCAATGGATCCATTACTCGCTACAAAGCCCGACTTGTAGCTCAAGGCTTACTATCAAAAACAAAAAATAGAGGTGTTGGGTGGAGGAGGGACAAGTGTCCAAGTTCCTTGTTGTTGAAGGGCAAGGAATTCTGTTGTCCTGGCTTGTCTCCAATGATGGTGTTTATTTGCTTCAGAGAAGCTGAATGGGTCATTGGGCATGGAAGTAGATGTGTGATTAAGTAGAGGGAAGATAGGTTTTGGTTTGAGGGAGCCGGTTTTGGATCTGGTTATCATTGGATGGGATGGGTTAGCGTGGGAATTTGTGATTGTGATTGGAGGAGGGAGGGAGCATGTATTGAGGTTGGTTGATAGGTTTTGGATGTTGGGGAAAGGGAGGGTAGTAGGAGGGATGATTTGTTGACATGTGGAGGTAAATGTATGTCATTGAGTGGAGGTAGGAATGAGTAGGAAGGGATTGGCAGGAGGTATAGGTAGAGATGTTGTTGATGGCTGGGCTTTTAATGGAAAAGTGGACTCATCAAATATGACATGTCTGGAAATGTAGATGCGACCTACAGTTGGGTTGAGACATTTGTAACCTTTGTGAGAATCTGAGTAACCAATAAAGACACATGAGTTTGATCATGGAGCAAGTTTGTGTCTCATGTTAGGTGGAAGCTAAGGAAAGCATGCACATCCGAAGGTGCGAAGATGTGAGTATTGAGGTTTATGTTTGTGTAGAAGGTGGAAGAGTGATTTGTTTTTGGTGTTGGGGGATGGAAGATAATTAATAAGATAGACAGCAGAAAGAAGGGTATCAGGCCATAGAGTATATGGGAGGTGAGCTGTATGCAAGAGTGTGCGAGTTGTTTTGAGTAGGTGACGGTATTTGCATTCAACGATGCCGTTTTGTTCAGGTGTGTAACGACGACTAAGTTGATGATGAATGCCATGATTTTTTAGAAATGTTTGAAATGTGTGATTTAGAAATTTTGTGCCATCGTTGGTGCGAATGTTTTTGATTTTATATAAGAGTTGGCTTTCAATCACATTTTTAAATGTTGTAAACTTATAGAAAACTTCAAACTTTGAGAGCATTGGAAAAATCCATGCAAAGCAAGAATAATCATCGAGAAAGATTGTATAATATTTGTACCATTGAGTGGAGGTAATAGGGGAAGGACCCTGTATATCAGAGTGTATTAGTTTAAGTGGATGAAGTTTGCATTTTGTAGATTTAACAAACGGTAGTCGATCACCTTAAGAGGCGGTACACATAGAGCAAAATAAAGAAGAATCATGAATTAAAAAATCTTTATTTTGTGTAGAGATGGTTGCAATAACTTGACGATTTGGATGACCCAAAAAGTAGTGCCATTTGAGGGAAGAATAGCAGGAGTGAGGGTGGAATAGATTGTGGCTGCCAGGTTTTGATCGATCAGGAGCCACTGGTTGTAGTTGGGATTTGGTAGAGTGGTGCCTTTTGGTTGAGTGGTGAGATGTGATGGAGTTTTTGTGGTGTGATCTAAGAACCTGGCGAAATCATTGGCACGGAATAGTTTGAGGATTTGAGATCTCCACATAGGATAGTTGTCATTTGATAGTTGTGTCGGTACATCGATTTGATATTGGAGATGACAAACTTCAGAGATGAAGGAATGTGTGAGGTCTCTAAGAGTGTTTCAGTGGCCACTTCACCGATTTGAGAAGTTGAAGAGTTGGCCATTGATGATAGTTGAGTGCAGGTTAGGCTAGAGCTCTGATACCACGAAGAAGTTTTGTTCTCTGCTCTAAGGTAGTACCACCAGGGGATGTAGAAGATGACTTAGAATAGAGTAAACTGGTATATGCATTACTGTTTGGAAACTATTACATATATAAGCAAAAGGTTGGTTTTGCTTTACACATGTAAGGTCAGGATATATTAGGTTTGTTATGATTTGATGGTTGTTATTTGTCAGATAAAGCTGCTGCACCTCTTGAGTAAGGTAAGTGGATGTCTCTGTTTTTGCTAGTATTAGTGGCTGCCATTTTTAATATGGGTATTTGTATGTGCTATAATATATATATATATATATATATATATATATATATATATATATATATATATATATAAAATGATAACTTTGATTATAATTTAAAATTTTGCTATAGTCAATTGATTATTTTCAAATAAATTCTAAACTCAACTAGTAATGATCGACTCAAAAACAAAATCTTCGAGACAAAAATTTTTGCTCATTTGAGCCTTTTTACGTTTGCTGACAACTATAAACTAAGATGTGGTTCGAGACAACTTTGGATCACTTTAATTTTTTTTTTTTTTACTTTTAAAAAAAAAATTAATAAAAAAAACTGTTTTAGAAAGCAGTATTACCTCAAATTAAGCCTAAATCACTCGATCTCCAACTTGAAGCACTATATTATGATGCCCTCATAGTTTGAAAATTTTGAGTGCAGGGAGTATCCTGTGATCTCTTTGACAATGGCATGTGGTATGTGACGACTATAATCATTGGTCCAATCTTCGACAACTCCCTCAAATGCTCTAAGCAAGCCGAGTTCAGCCCGTACCTCTTCGAACTCAGGAACTTACGAAGTCTCTCAATCATCGATTGCTTCTCTTCACAACCAGTAACCATTCCATTTCATAGCTGGAACAAGCTTTCTTCAACCTTAGAAACCATGGAGTTTCGGTCCAACAAAGGGCTCACTGGGGAGATTCCTCCAGCACTCGGCCAGCTAGTGAATCTTAAATCACTAGTACTAGGTGAAAATTCTTTAAGTGGAGAGCTTCCTTGGGAGCTTGGCAATCTGGTAAGTTTAAAAAGATTAACGCTTTCAGCAAATCAGCTATCGGGGCAGGTGCCATCTTCGATTGGAGCCAAATTGGCTGAGCTCTTGATCATGGACATCAGCAGCAATTCTCTATGTGGTCCTCTGCACTCATCTCTTGGTGGTCTCACTTCGCTGCTGAAACTTGATTTGAGCAACAATCTCTTAAGTGGAAGTCTACCACCAGAGCTTTGGAAATTAAAGAATCTCACACTTTTAGACCTTAGAAACAATAATCTTACCGGTGGTCTGGATCCATCTCTCGCAGGAATGGTTTCTCTCGAAGATATGGTTCTCTCAAAGAATCCATTGGGTGGAAGCATAAAAGAATTTGGTTGGAGTAGTTTCAAAAATCTTACTCATTTGGATCTCTCCAATATGGGTCTTGTTGGTGAGATTCCAGATTCTATCACAGAGTTGAAGAAACTGAGATTCCTGGCATTGGACAACAATCAGCTCACTGGTTTTGTCACCACGAAGCTTGCAGCTATGCCTTCCCTTACTGCTCTTTATCTCAATGGAAATAATTTCACAGGAGAGCTTGGTTTCCCTGAGGAATTCTATAGGAGAATGGGGAGGAGATTTGCCTCTTGGAAAAATCCTAATCTGTGTTACAAAATTGGAGCTGGAAACACAACAGGGCAAGGTCCAGCTGGTGTGGATAGGTGTATCAATGAAGAAGAGGGAGCTGTATATGGTCTAGATTTAGAGAACAACCTGGGCAGTGAAGGAACAACTCAGGGATCAGAATACATAGGCTCCTTTGTGTTCTCAGCTCATTCCATCACTAGATTTCTATGGCTAACTTTCTTGGAGGTTGTGGTGATCCATTTTCTCCTCTCTTTAATGTAATTCAGACAAACAGAGTTATTATATAACACGGCAAATGATTTTCTCTTCCGACATTTTGAATCTTGCAACTGAACCTTTTATATCATAGGGGTAGGGGATTTACTTGTCAAATTTGAAGTATTTGTTTTTTTTCATGTTTAGCTACATATTCGAACAGGTTTTTCTGAACCTTGCTTTTATAATATCTTATTAACTCATCTATCTTTCTACTACACACAAACATTTTTTTAAATGCTCATTTAATATATTTAAAATTTTACGATGATTATTTAATAATTAGGGTCAATGATATATTTAATGAAATATAGCTTTATTTCTATTCTATTTGATTTACTGATTTTCTTACATATAATGCCACATATTATATGATATGCTTTTGTTTAAAAATAAAAATAGTGTAATATTTCAAAATATTAGTTATTTCTTTCTAAACTTGCTTTTGAAATGGCTACTAAGGCTTCATTTGGGATAACTTTCTTGTTGCTTCTTAAAGCAGCTTTTCAATTTAAAAATTAATTAGAAAATTTTATACTAAAAAGTCATTTGAGGAAACAGCACAAAAGCTGTTCCAAACAAAACCTTAGAGTTTCTTTTTTGTGTTTTGTGCTAGCCATTAGGAACCTGTTCTAGTGATAGCTTTTGTTGTTTTTTATTTTTTTATTATTAAGAGATTTGGTGGCTATAGATGCTACATATATTGCTAAGCGAAAATCTATTGGAGACAGAAATTTGAGAACTTTCATTGTGGGTAATTAGAGCAAAACATCGTAAGTGTTTATCAAAGCAATCTACATTCTTTGATGCTTCATTTCGTTCTTAAATTTATAGATCTTTATAACACATTAGAACATTTGCGGCACGGTAGAGAGATGGAGAATTTGTTGTTATAGTATTTGTATGAAGATCCAGCATAGACATAAATAAGAGAAAAGTACAAGTATTATAAGAGATCAAAGTTTTATGTGGTAAACCTAAGAAAGGGAAAAAATTAAGGGGTTTAGCATTGTTAAATGATTCAACTAGCATTTGTCATCAGTTACAAATGATGCCCTTCCTTATCAGAACATTCACGATATACAAGCACTATCAGAACATTCATGACGGCAGAGAGATGAAGAGTTTGTTGTCTTATCATTTCTATGCAAATCCAACATAGACATGATAAGTGAAAAGTACAAGTAATATAAGAGACACAAAGAGGGTTCATGTGGTAAGCCTAGGTATGGGAAAAAATCAAGGGGTCTAGCCTAGTTAAAATGATTCAATTAGCATTTGTCATCGGTTACAAATAATGCCCTTCCTTGGGGAAGACAGTTATTCAATGTAGTAAACATGCATTGTATAAAACATATTACATGTTGAAGTTGGATGAACCTTGTGGGTGATGGTGGATAGAGGTCAATAGTGGGTCACAGAGGTCAGTAATTAGGCTACTATGATTAGAGGACCATAATCAGGTGACAATGGTTAGAGAACCAGTCGGGTGATGGTGGTTGGAGGATCGTAGTTGGGCAATGAGAATGATCGTAGTCCACTGATGATGGTATGAGGATTTTAATCGGATAATGGTGGTCCAAGGATTGTAGTCTAGGCGACGAAGGTTGGAGTTCCGTAGTCGGATGATAGAGGTCAGAGGACCATAGTAGGTGATTATGATCAGATGATCATAGTCTGGCGATGGGGTCGGATGATGATGGTGGTATGAGGATTGTAGTCGGAAGAAATTAGATTGATGATGGTAGTTGACCATTGCTCCGATGGTGGTTTTTGGGTAGTGTTTTAAAGGCATCGATCAGGCGATGTACCAACAATGGTGTTCAGGCGAGGGTCCAACGATGATGGTTAGACCATGGCCTAGCGGTGTTACTGGAGTGGAGCTTTGAGATACTTAGAACTTCTAATCTCTCTTGAATCTCAGGTTCAAGTCCAAGCTCTAGCTCTTGATCACCCTTCATGTTGAATGTGTGGCCTATTTATAAAATTTTTTTAGTGACATGCATGCCTTGTAAATATAGAGAAAATTTGGAACACTCCATCGGATGACCTACATTGATTCTCTTGATCATAAAATATTCATTCAACATATAAGTGTCAATGTTATCACAATTAAGTAATCTTAGGCTCATTAGATTCGTCCCATCAAGATGCTCAATTCGACTATAAGCAACCAAATTTAGAGGTTATTTGGTCATCTAGTTAGTGTTCTAAAGTTTCCAATTATTCTTCAAGTGCTTAATATAGACTCAATTGGACCACTTTTGGTCATTGGGTTTGCCTCATCGAGACATTCAATCTTATTATAAGCTTGCCAACATCAATAGGATGTTGTAAATTTAATTTTGCATGTTTCAAATTCAAATACTCGTCAAGATTCATTCCCAATCTATATGATTTTTGATGACACATCAAGTTTAATTCTCAATTGTATATATATTTTTTCTTGTATCATTTATAAATTTAATTATACTAATTGGAGAATCATACTTAAGTGCTATATTTGTGTATTTATTGAACTTAGTTACTATCATGAGCTAAAGAGCTAGGAGGAGAACAAAGTCGATATTTGATCACACTACTTTGAAGGATGGAATATTATCACAAAAAATAAGAATCAATAGAAGATAAATTGAGACGAATCTTGTAGATATTTCCTCGTAGTGCCAGTGCCATTAGATGTCAAATCATGTTTTGGATTCAATTTGATGGGTTTAAAAACAACTCTAATCAATAGAGATAGGCTTAAACAAATTGCCAAAGACACACAACCCCATGATATAGTAATATAGTGAAATGAATGAGCCATAAAAATGATGTCAACTTGGTGATATATGTATAAGGGGCTTATAATTTATAAAGAGGGGTTGACCTAATGATAAAGACATAATACTAGACATTAACTCGAGGAAGAGATTGAAGGAATTGACTCAAGAAGGAAAGCAGCCAAAGTGATCGGGCTTACGTTTCCCTTAGGAACTAAGGAGAAACCTCATGAATTGGTAGAAGGGATCTATTGCATGGTGAACTTCCTCTTAAAAATGTGTGAGAGTTGTGTATTATAAAGATTAATAATGTGATTTATGCCCTCTAAATGGGAGATGCCTTCTAGCTCCACGTAAACATATTTAAATTTATTACACTACAAATCTATACAATGCAAGATATGTTGACCAGAAACAAAATAAAAAAAAATGGTTTTTATGATCTTACCCTTTTACCAAAATAACCTAAATGCACGTGGCCTCAATTTTTAAAGTATAATGGATATTATTTACTTTATAATTTTAAGATAAAAATTGCTAATGGCTAAGAGATTAACAAAATATTTTGGGAGTTTTAGCTTTTAAAACCTTACTTTGAGAGAGCCTAAGAGTGTTGTAGTGAAAGAAAATAAATTTAAATGCACAGATGCACTTAATACATAAAAAATTGTTATAAGTCTCTTGATAATTATATAGTTACTATATATAAGAAATAAATAAAGTGCATGCTAGATTAGAAGAAGAAAACTTACTTTTAAACATTCAAAGCTTCATCCTCTTGGTTTTTTGTCTCATTCTCCCATAACAGACATGTAACATAGTTTTTTTTTGTCTTATTATATCTATCAAGTTATTGCATTGAGTCTTAAATATTATAAGTAATCATAACAATAAATTAATAACCCTTAAATATATATTAGAAAAATTAAAGCTGTATGATGTGGATCTAAGGGGACAAATTCATGAGGGTTTTGTGCAAAAGGGTGATAGGTGACTAACCTAGTTCAAACTTTTAAATGATCATTAGTTGGATTATGTAATGCCCGAAGACTTGAATGAGAATTTTAAACCCGCTTTTCATATTTATTTGCTAATTCTTTTATAATTTATTATTTCACCAGAGCCAACTAATTGTTCCAAATCATAAGGAACACACATCTAGAGAGTATATATAAGATATTTCTTTCAAAAAAATTAAATCACAATAGTCCATATCACAATGATTGCAACAAAACTTAAAATACAATTTGAACTAAAAGTATGTGTACCTTTCCACAATCCGACTTGCTGCTTCCTATCACACTCAATCTACTCAGCAGAATTCTTATCCTTGCTTGAAATATTATAAACAATAGGATGAATATGAAACTTAGTAGGCCATCTTTTTTTTTATTCCTTATAATAGAGTTCAATTCACAGTTCAAAATGAAAATTTAAAAAAAAGTGTCATTTACTTTATAGTTTGGGTATACTACTTTTCATATGAAAATGAAGGCATAATGCATATCTTAATGCCCTCTTATAACTCTTAACTTCCACCTCCCACCTACCTGAAACAGGTGCAGAGTAGAGGTATCTCAGAGTCAGAATATAACAGAGTAATCTAACACAGAGATATATTTACATTGGGCCCAATCAGAGAGTTTTAGAGTGTACTTATTTTATTTCACATCAGAGCTCCAGAATATCATGAAATGCATGATAATGCAACAACAATATATAATTAAGAAATTCAAAGTATGTATATAAATAAATGTTAATTTTATCAAAAGCCTAAAATTTTAAGTGCTTATACAAAATTTTCAGAATTTCACCAATTTCACAGAAGATGTGTTAAATGATAAATTAGCACACTTTACTAGCTGTACTAAGGTTCAGAGATGCCACCATTTTCAAGAATCATACAAAATTCATACAGAACAAATGACCGGTGAAATTTTGTATTCTTATAGTCAATTTGCCTAGTACGAAGAATATAACAATATAATAAAAGTTACACAGTAATATTTTTCTCAAACTCAAGAAACTATGTTTAAAAACATATCTCTTTATAAACACTTACGAATTAGAATCATAAATAGGGTATTGTTGCCTACCTCGAACCTGATAATTTTCCCAACTATTTGGACAGACAATTTTCAAATCTTGGACTCCAAATCGTTTATCATTCTCCTATCCCTTTCTTCCCCGACAAGCTGAAGGTGGAAATGGTCGCGGCCAACGGAGTTTAGATATTTTTAATATTTAAAAAATAGTAATTTGGCCTAGCGACGTAGCGCCTGAATCCCCAATGCTGCAACACCCATAGAGAATCCTCTAGATTCTCCCAAATTCTCCCAGGTCTCGACACAGCACCGCAAGGGCGCTACATGGCACCGCAGCGCTCAACCAAAACTAGTTTTTTTTCCCATTTTTCCCGAGAGCTCCATGTCAGGGCGACGCCAAGACTAGTGCTGAGACGCACGCAGAGGAAAATCCGAAACTTGAAATTTTCACTTCTCAAATCCCAAGCCTTGATTATTTCTATCTTATTCAATATTTCAATACTTATAATTACTATTAACTCAAAATCAATAATCATTAACGAAGAATTGCCTAAATTTCAGACGATTGATATCATAGATTATAGGATGTATTGGGTAGGCAATAGTGGCTCTACACTTTGATAGGTGGATTCACCTAACTTGTGAGCTAACGAGGTTGTGCCTTCTAGTCTTGTTAAGGAGTTGTCAGCTAGGAGCTTAGGGGTCTATATATGATAAGTTGGAAAGCTGGTGGGTACACGTGGGATCACAAATTGGAAAGGAGAATGTGTAGGTATATAGACCAGGAGATGTACATCAATACACATGCCAGAATTGATAAGCCTTCATGAGGCCACTTATTCTACTATCATCGAGTGTGTGTGGGTGCATGCGCTGAAATCGTTAGTAGAGTTGTCGTTAAGAGGAATTATTGTGCTGGTGAAGTTGAGAGATTAGTGAGCATGCTCAAGGAGGTGGGTGACGAAAGTTTGTTCCTATGTGGGACACGGAGATTTCTTATTCTAAAGCTAGTGGGTTCACTTTATTGGAGAGAATGTTAACTGGCTTGGAAGGTGCCCTGTAATTGAAGGGGACATCAAAATGCTACCAACGGCTAATCCTTGTTACGAGAATCAACGAATTAGATGATAATAAGGTATTTACAAGGTGCATACCTCTCAAATTAACCTCCTATTTTTTGGCACTATGGTCCACCTCTAAGGCTTTCAAAGGGTATCCACCGAAAGTCATGAGGTCTACCTGTAATAACTACTGTAGTAGTGTTCAAACCCAATCTAGTAAGATTTGTATCTTAGAATTTTCTGCATAATTTTCATCCTACACATATCTGAGAATGTTCTGTATGTAAGTATATGAATTCTATTTTGGAGTGTGTCCGGGGGTTTGTGTGTGCATGAAATTTAAAATCTATAATTTTCCCTTCAGGGGGGCTACTGTGTCATTCTCTGAGTTTGGCTGGGAATTTAGGCAGCTGCAGAGAGAGAGAGATAGAGAGGATTTGTAGAGAGAGAAAATTCATTTTAGGAGGCTTCAGGTTTGTTTCGTTTGTTGGAGCAGTTTAGAAAATTGCTTGGGTCTAGGTATGTTACATTTTGTTTATCTCAATTTTTAATAATTCAAAGTTTTTTGAATTTTCCTGAGAATATAATTGAAATTTTGACGCAAAAATGGGACTATCTATTCATTGGGAAAATTTTCGCCGCATAACTTTCGGTATATCTTTGTTGGTAATATTCTATGTATTTTGACATTTTATTTATGAATTTTTATTAGATAGTTTTAAAAACACATCATTTTATCGATTTAGAAAAATATTCTAACATCTATAAATAGTGATATAATACAATAAAAGTTCTGAAATATAATTATGAACAATGTGTGGTAATCAAGTGAATATATGAAAAAATGCTAAATTTTTACAAATGGCTTCCCCTCGAATTTGTCATTTCTTGGCTATTAGTGAGACACTCCGTGAAACTCTATACTTACTCTGACATTGTGTATTATATTTGAAAATGCATTCATGTATGTGTTTATATTCTAAAATATGTGAATCTGAATGAATTATGATAGTTAGAGGAAGTTTTGATTTGTTATATGGTGGGAGTTATAATGGCCTAAAATTTTCGAATATCTGTGGTGTTATGGATTTGGGAGTCATAAAAGGTTGTTATCTAATATATTAGCATAGGTAGTCATAAGGGCATGAATTTCAAATTTTGATATTTGTTGGGAGATATAAGGGCCTAATAGAAATTCTACTTATTCTGTGATATGAATATAAAGTGCTATTTTAATTCGTATGTTAGAAATATTGCTTACTGCTATGTGAATATTTATTTATGTGAGCAATCTAGTTAAATATATGTACGAATGCATTCATTTGTTTTAATATTTTTGCTTTATCATTGTTGGCAATTCTTATTAAAAACTAGGGAATGTTGGATGTGGTCTACTAAGTTGTGGTTGCTCACAATGGGGGGGCATGTGCCCCCCCTAAAAAAGCTGATTTATTTCAATATAGGTTCAATTTCAGTCCTCACCTACTTTATAGCTGAATAAATGCAATTGGCCTACTCTTTTCTTCTCTTGGAAGCAGCAAATCATCCATCTCTGTCATATCCCGACATTTTCTTTATTTTTTTTAATTTAGTGACATTTTAGATAAACAAACTTCTCTACTAAGTAATGAATGGGTCATGAATCATTTTTTTTTAATTTAGTGATTCTTTCTCGACCGTTGATTTTTAATGTGTAATTGGAGACAAAAAATTGACTTCCAAGTTTATATTAGTTTTTTAGTCCTGTTTTGTTTATCATATTATGAAATTAAATTGTAATTGATATGCTCTTGTGGTGTTTGATAAAATGCTTCTTTGTCGAAATAATGACTAGATTCTTACTTTCTTATCTAGATAATCAAAATTGACATAAATTTTATAGAAAGGTATTTTAAGAAGTTTTCAAAATCAAGCTTAGCGATGACTTTAGATGAGACAAAAAAGAATGACGAAGAGCAAAATCAGAAAAGAAGTTGCGTAGTAATAGAATCATCAAAAAATTTGGAAGTAGATTTAAAAAATCATTCATCTGATCATGATTTACGAAATCCTATTAGTGAATATATTTCTAATATTCAATATCAAGTTTGAAGGTCGTACTTGCATAGAGGTTCATGTTTGCCACGCAATCATGAATTTCTTAAAAAAAAAAAATTAGGCCCCCCCAATAAAAAGTTTTTGGCTCCGCCACTGATTGCTCATGCCTTTTTTTTTGTGTTTGTTTTAGGTTAGGATAAAGGGAAGGGATGGGCTAAGTAGATGGCAGGTTGAAGGTCCTAAGATATGAGTTTGTATAGGTATGCTAGATGATTTTTGATAGTCATGACTTTTTTGCTCTGTTTTGCACTGTCTAAGCCATGTTCAATTTGCATGTAATTATTTTAATTTTAAATATTTCTGAGATGAACAAAAGAGCTTTTGATGATAAGTATTTGTTTGTTTTAATTGAAGTTTTAGTGGTTTTGTGGTCAGTAAATTATTTGAAAGTTTTGAAATTCTTTCCAAATTAAATCTTAGAATATGCTCCTGTCACCATCCTACATGGTATGATTCATTCTGTCAATGGTCATATCAAGTCGGATTGTGACACTACGTAATGGGTAGTTGACCCGTCCTCATTGCTCAGTGGGATGTGAACTAATTAGGGGGGGCCGTTAGGTATACTTTATAAAGGCAAAGGAGATGACAAGAAATGCACGCCTAGGAGGAGAGATGAAAGGTGGGTGAAAAAGATTTTTGTTTGTGGGACGTCATTTAGTACACAATCAAGATTTTTGAGAGAAAGCACAAGCTATTTGAGTATAACAACTTTTTAAATACTTTTTTTGCTTGCAGTTTTGGTCATTTTATTTCTACAAATTTCTATAAAAATTTCTTGTTTTTTTATTTTCCAATTATTTTACAACAAATTTTGTAGAAAACTTTGACTTGATATATCCCATAATAGCAAAAATTAAAGAAATATACCAATATTTATTTTTATGGGTAAATGTATTTGAAAGTTCCCTCTAAATGGAATAAACTCTAAATGTATTTGAAAGTTCCCTCTAAATGTATTTGAAAGTTCCCTGAACGATACATAATGAAAATGTTAAAAAAAGTAGAAATTTGGTATGTTGCGGTCGTTGATGAATGAAAAAAAAAACAATGGGAGAATATAACATTCAAAATTCATTAAAATGATTCAACCATTGAATAAATATCTAGAAATCTCAATCATTTATCCTCATGAGTCATGATATGATTCTTTTATTTTCCAAATGGTTCAAATATAACTCTTACTTAAATTAAAAGCACAATCTAATGTAGTATTTAAATTAAAATAAATTTTATTTTTAAATAAAATATTGATGAAGTGTATCTTATGCATTTGTATTTTTTGCTAGCAATAAATAAATGAGGGATATACATGTAAGAAAATTTTAGGATGAAAGAAAATCTTGGATTCGTCATTAAAATTCATCAAAGAAAATATTCATTCTTATTTAAACGATATAATCGTATGAACACTTTAATTCCAAGAACTTGAACAATATGATTATCATAAATTTGTAATATAATAGCATACTTTGATTCGACGCAGATTTCTCCATAGATTTCTTCAAATTGAGAAACTAGGGTTTCTCTTCCTTCACCTCACTTTCTTTCTCTTATGTTAATTATTTATATGGAAAGACAATAACTTATTTAAAGAGTTATGTAGAAAGAGGACCGATAGTTATTTTCATGAAGAGATGCTTCACTTGATCAAACGGTCCATAAACGATTGATCAAATACTCTCTTGACCAATAGGGTTTAAGCATCTAATTAATTATTAAATGAAAAATTAAATAATAATTAATATGAGCGACATTCTATAATTAATTATTTAATTAATTCTTACAGTTTCGTAATTAATTACTTAATTAATTCCTACATTCTCCCACTTGGCTCACATGATATTAGTTAATTTAAACATTTATAATTATAAACAAAATGCACATTACGTATCAAACTTTTTTAATTTGGTCAAATCATAATTCATAAAGTAAAAGCTAGTAAGGATGATGGTGGTTATACATTATTAAATCAACATATTTTCTTCCATGTATCACAATATTAATTTCACACTTAAAAATGATTTCTAATGAGAGGAACTCATAATAGTCTAACATTAATGTCTTTATTAAAGATAATCCTGTCAGCATTCACATAGTTCTTTCATGTATATACATATCATCATAATAGGATAAAATATATATAAAAAATAGTACATTAAAGATCTCAAAGAGTCAAATATATAAGAGCATAAACATAACATAAAATCAATAATACTTTACAATAACATCCATCCTCTCAATATGTTAATTAAATGTCTTTAAAAGTAACATTTTAGTTAATGTATCAACAATCATAAGATTGGTGCTAATGTGTTCAATTGACACTCTTTGTTTATGAACTTCTTGTTTAACGGTAAAATATTTCAATTCCATATATTTAACACCCTTTAAATACTTGTTAGTTTTAGAAAAAAAGACTCCTACAGTATTATTATAATAAAATTTCAGTGGCTTGACAATACTGTCGAAAATCATGTCCTGAAATAAAATTCTGCAACCATAATCCTTAAATTGTGGCTTCAAAACATGCCACAAATTTAACTTCTATAGTGGATGCAACAATGATAGACTATTTTTCACTTTTCCATGAGATGGCTCCTCTAGCTAATATGAACAAATAGCTAAATGTGAGTTTTCTAGTAACCAAACATCCAACATAATCTGAATCTGAATATCCAATCATCTCAAGATGATTAGATTTTCTATAAGTAAACATGTATTCTTTTATTCCTTACATATATCGTAACACTTTCTTTTCAGCCTTTTAATGTTCAATTCCTGGATTACTTTGATATCTACCCAACATTCCTATAATAAAATTAATATCTAGCCTAGTACCTAGTACAAGTCTGAGCATACATTAGGCTCCCAACAATAGATGTATAAGAAATTTGTTCCATTTGTTTATGTTCTAATTCATTCTTTAGGTATTACATAAGGCTCAATTTATCTCCTTTATGAATTGGAACTATACATGCAAAGCACTATTCCATATCGAAACTCTCTAAAATTTATTTATATATACTTTCTAAGATAATCCTAACAATCCTTGTGATCTATTACGGAATTTTTCAATTCCTATCACATAAGATGCCTCACCCATATCTTTCATTTCAAAATTATTAGAGAGAGATTTTTTGGTTTCATACAATAAATCAATATCATTAGTGGCAATTAAGATATCATCAATATATAAAATCAAAAATATAAACTTACTCCCATTGATCTTTAGAAATATACATCCATTAATAATTTTTTGTTTAAATCCAAAGCTAGTGATAGTATCATTAAACTTAAGATACCATTGTCGAGAAGCTTGTTTAAGTCTGTATATTAATTTCTTAAGTTTACACACCATGTGTTCATTTCCATTAGTTAAAAAATATTTAGGTTGATCCATATAAACTTCATCATCTAAATCTCCATTTAGAAAAATAGTTTTCACATCCATTTGATATAACTCTAAATCATAATAAGCTACCAATGCCATAATTATTCTGAATGAGTCCTTTTTAGAAATAGGAGAAATTGTCTCTTTATAGTCAATACCATCTTTTTGAGTAAAACCTTTAGCAACAAGTCTGACTTTATATCATTATATATTGCCATTTGAGTCACGTTTGGTCTTACAGATGCATTTACATCCAAATCTTTTTGAACTTTCAGGCAATTCAACGAGATCCTAGATTTTATTATAATCCATTGATTTTAACTCTTCTTTCATGACATCTAACTATTTTTTAGAATTAATATTGTCTATGACTTGTGAAAATGAAATTGAATCATTATTAATTTCTAAGTTATATTCTGATTCTTGTAAATAAACCACATAATCATTTGAAATTGTATATTTTCTTTTTCTTTGAGAATGCTTTAATGCTAGTTCTCGTGATGCATCAATTATTGGTTCATTAGTGGCAGTTTCATTATGAGAAGATTGTTCATTTATTTCATGTTCTTGCATATTATCAAATTGTTCAACAATTATAAGAACAACAACTTTATAAGAAGTTATAGGTAAAGAAATTTTCTTGCCAACTTCTTGAATCTTAATATTTCGTGATTATAAACTCTCACTAATATCGTCATTTTTAATAAATTTAGCATTTTGAGTTTCAATAATTTTTGTACTATAATTAGGACAGTAAAATATATACCATTTAGATTTATCTAGATAATCAATGAAAATCCACTGATTGTTCTTGAATCCAATTTCTTTTCATATGGATTATAAATTCTTAATTCGGCTGGGCCACCCCAAACATGTAAGCGTCTTAAACTAGGTTTCCTTCATGTCCACAGTTGAAAATGAATTTTTAAAACTGCCTTACTAGGAACCCTTTTTAATAAATACATGATAGTTTTTAATGCATACATCCACATAATAAGGGTAAAAAAGAATAATTTAACATACTTCTAACCATATCCATTAGAGTACGTTGCGCCTTTCTGCAATACCATTTTATTGTGGTGTGTCTGTCATTGTATATTGAGCATATATGCCATATTTTTCTAAGAATTTAGTAAATGGACCAGAATATTATTCATATTCATTATGTCTTTCATAATATTCGCCACCTCTATCATATCTAATAATTTTCACCTTTTTATCTAATTGTCTCTC
This sequence comes from Dendrobium chrysotoxum, assembly GCA_019925795.1. Lineage (NCBI taxonomy): Eukaryota > Viridiplantae > Streptophyta > Magnoliopsida > Asparagales > Orchidaceae > Dendrobium > Dendrobium chrysotoxum. The sequence continues at coordinate 47,352,072 of CM034301.1, forward strand.
AACCTCATTAATAAATATCTCTAGAGTATTTACTTATTGAGATTTTTTATTTAACAAATAGACATAACTATAACGTGAAAAGTCATCAATAAAGATAATGAAATATTTTTCTCTACCAAAAGATGAAGTATCAAAAGGTCTACATATTCAATGTGTATAATATCTAATAGTTGTGTGCTTCTTGTGGTTATTTTCTTAATTGTGTGATTTATAATTTTTTTTTGATACAATACACGCATATAACAAGATCAGTGAAATTTAAATAAGGAATAATGTTATTTTTCCCTAATCTTTTTATCTATTCTTTGAATATATGACCCAATCTTTTATCCCACAAATAAACAGATCTTTCATCAACCAAACAACGTTTCTTACCAATATTATGCTGCAAGGTCATCAATATTTCAGTAAATAAATTATCAAGCTTTAATTTATATAAACCATCACGAAGAACATTAGAATTAGTCGTCATCATTGCTGCACGGGCCATTGATCAATATCATAATTAAGCTTTATACTGCATTCATTTTAGTTCTAATGAAATAAAATCGAAGTAATTACATACATTTATTTTATATTAATCCAAATAACTTCAAAATATTTAAAATGAATTACATTTTTTTTTTACTTTGCATTTATTTTTCAACAAATCAAACAATACCTTAAAGATTTATGTATAAATATTAAATATATAAATATATAATTATAAGAAATATTTTATATTCTAAATAAATATATGACTGCCACATAGCAACATCCAGTTCAATTTGACCAATAAATACAATAAAAAATAATATTTAAGGTCACTCATATCTAAAGTTATACACAAATCTCAATGCATATCCAACGACAACTAATCATTAATCTTTCATCTTATATTCTCCCATCACCTCATATCTTATTATTATTGTATTTACATCTGCTGTAACATATGAAACAGCAAATATAATAGAATAAGTTATACAGTCCATCACAACCGTTAAATCTTTTTTTCTATGATGAGAAACCAACATTAGAATATACGAGCAACTCTAAAATCCACTAGATCCATGAACTGGTGCCAACAATTGCAGTCGAAACGCCACTCCTCTATCCTCTCTGCTGTATGCAACTACGCAGCGAAGTTCAGAGCTTGTAGTTCTTTTTTACTTCAAAGGCGCCAAAGATGCAGAACCCTGGCAACCCCAGCGATTCCCCTTGGAACCTTTCTCTCCCTACAACTCTTCGCTTGTGGTCGGCTTTTGGCTGTCTTGAGTTTTTCGCTTTGTCCTATTTCTCTGTCTCTCCAGCGTCTCCATTTCGCCTTCCGCTGGAGAAGATTGCTCTGATCGTCCTCATCATCGCCGCCGGGGGAGATCGGTTAATGAGCCCCAAATCTTTTTGTCGTCGCCGCCTTGGCCGAAGGAAATGATAGAAAGGGCGGCTGGATCCTTGTCGATCCGTTTCTGAGGATTTTTTGTTTGATTCGGGTAGGCCTTTATCTATTTTATCATTTTCTTTAGGGGGATTTATATATGCAGCACTCAAGATTATATCATTTACATATTTAACATCAAAATATTATTATTTTTATACTATGTGCTTAACTTCCTTTTACCGCCTTCACGAAACCCTCGTCTTGAAGTCGCGACCACGAAGAAGACGAGGAAGTTGCAGCGGAATCTCCCTGCATTGATGGGATCGGCGGCTTGAGGATGACGAAGAAGACGAGAAAATCGAGACGCTGGGACAGGCGGGGTGCGGCATGAGGAGGGGATATCAGTCTCGGGATTTAGCTAAGGGAGAGATGTGGAGGGTGTTTATTTTTAATTATTTGAAACTTTTGAGTGTTATCTGAGTAAACAATGAAATTTAAATGTTAAATGTATGGATATAATTTTGAGTGCTATTATTGAGGGATTGGTTAGAGAAGGGAAGCAGATAATCGCTGCTGTAGTCTGAGAGTGTCGTGCTAATTCGTTTAGTGTTATAGTTAATTTATAATCTCTTTGCTTGGTGTTTCAGTGGGGTCTCAGTGGAATCTTTCTGAGCAGGGAAGCTTTTTGAGAATGGTTGGTTCTTTCTGGCTCCAATTCCTGCTGTCCCAATCAACTCCACGCACTAACCAAACAGACCTAAAATTTATTAATAGTTATTGACATAGTTTGTTTAGGATTGGGTCAGTGACAGTGATGAGAAGAACAGCGACAATTTCAGCTGGGAGACTGATGAGGATGACAAGGAAAGCCCTGCAGATCCTCCTGGGGAGGTATATCTACTTATAAACTTGTTTAGTTTACTCTCAATGACATTTTATCCCCTCTTTCGCTATTTATTTTATTAGAGTAATTGTTTGGCTATTTCATGAACAATGTTGACTCAATTTCTGAATCCTTTGAAGGCTTCTGAGGCAGGTCCTTCTCAGCCTAGCTTATATTCCCATTTCATTGGAATGGGTTTCAACGGAGATGTGGTTGAAAAGGCCATAAAGGAAAATGGTTGGTTATTTTATAGGATCACTTCGTGTGATTTTGGTTCTTTTGGTGCTCATGATGGTAATTTCTGTTCTTTGATTGCAGGAGAAGGAAATGTAGAAACTATTCTTGAAACTCTACTCACTTATTCGGTGAGCATTATTTCAGCCTAAATCACATGTTCGATATTTGGCTAGTCATCTTGGTGGAGTGGGTGTATATGTGGAAACTTGACCATTCTTAGCATTGTGCATGGAAATGTTTTTAGAGATGTGATAAAAGCTCATCAAAATTATTTATATTTCTTATTGCCATATACTGTTGGTATGACATTTTCTTAACATATTATGGTTCTAGAACACATACAAAAGATTTAAATTGGATTTGCACTATCTGGTTCTCAGTGGCTAATTTTTTTTTCTAGTATGTATTATTGACAATATGTGAATGAAACATTGTGCTATCACCATTAGGAGTAGCCTTATCTAATTATTTAGAGACAGCATTATGAAATTTTATTTATCACACACTCGCATTAAGTCTATACACTCTACACATGAGCGACATAGCCTCAATAAAATATGGCAATGAATCTTGATGGTCCATTTGGCATCTCAACATATTTCTTATTTTTTGCTTTAAATTTGGAAGCAAGAGCACATGCTTGGATCTATGGAAATGCACATCTCTAAGATCGCACCTTCGCTAGTTGCTCTACCAGCTACGCCTCGTTGAGATCATGACTTTTCCCGTTGCCTCCCAGCCACTTGCCTGCTACTTTGCTGGCTGCCTCCTAGCTACCGAAGGATCATGCCAACTACCTCTGCTCATTGCGTCTAGAATCACACCTCCTCCATACACTACAATGTCAGCTTTACATGTTCATGGATGGGTTGTCATTCCTTGTGATAGTTTTAACATTTTAGCTTACCTATTGTAATTATTTTGTTGTTATTCCTATCCGTGATTTTTAGTCCCCAAGTTTATATATAGAAACATTTCTATGACTATATAAATTAAGTACACATGCTAGAATAAAAGACATTTAACAATTTATCCTATTCTTGTCATGGTATCAGAGCTTTACGAAATTTTTTTCTAATTATCTTCTTCTCTTTTGTTTTTTGGTAGTTTTCGAAATAGAAATTTTAGTTTATGTTCTTTTTCTGCTCCTGAGAATACTCTATTTTTACTATTTTCCTCTCCATAGACAACAACTACTATAATGCTCATATTCTCTTGGGTTTTTATTCCCTTGGGACTCAGGAATACAATTTGAATCCAATAAGAGAGTTGTAAAACATTCATTCAATGTTTCAGTTGAATGTAAATAACTATCTAGGTGTCAATTTTGCCAATATAAATAAATTGATACAAAACCATCTCTTATTGAGGACTACAAGCAACTGATCCCAATAAAATGGTCAATAGAGATTCCTTAAGGTGCATGCATTACAAAAAAAAAGCTTGGCATCCAAATAGAATATGTTAGACCTTAATGACAAACCACAATAGAATTAGACAACATAAGGAAGATTGGTGAAAGATAAAACATGTATATCTAACCTATATGGGAGAAGAGAGCACCAAAGAAGCATCCATTTGAGTTCCAAAAAGAATAAAAATTGTGAAGTTTTGAACTTACTACGATCACTAAAAAAAACATGATAGGTACTTGTATTATAATATTGTTAGGCATTATCTCCTCTTCTCATGCCTTTAATGTCTTAGAGATGCCTATTTCTTGCTCCTTAATTATTGATTTGGGAGCTACAAATCATATTACAAAATCATTACATAAATTTATTTCATATATTATTGACATAGCAATAAAAAAATAATCATTACTATGGATCCTTTATGATCATGGTCAATTAAGGTGATATTCTTATAAATAAATGTTCACATTTTGAAATAACCTTTATGTAATTTATGTGGTAGAAAAAGATGAGGCAGATATAAATATCTCCTTAATGTTGTGGAGAAGATATCTAAGAAGTGGGACTTACTACTCAATCATGTGAGATCGAGCAAGCCTGGATGTCTCCTTAATGTGGTAGAGATGTCCAAATGGGATTTATGACATGGTCGCTTGTGACCATGAAAGCTCAAATGTCTTCTTAATGTGATAGAGAAGACATCAAAGATATTGTGGGGATCTCAAATATTTCCTCAATGTGGTAAAAAAAAATCTAATAAGTGAGACTTATAGCTTGATTGTGTGGGATCAAGTAAACTTGGACAACTCTTTGATATGATTGTGGAAGTGTCAAGATGGGACTTACAACTTGGTCGCGTGTGATCAAGAAAGCCTAATTATCTCCTCAATGTGGTGGAGAAGATAGAAGCCAAAACTTATATTTTGCTTTGGTCAGGAATGACATGTTATTCACCTAGTCTCATATGAAATTTAAGGGTGATTCATTCCGGAATGAAGAGGAGATGGACACATCCTAAATTGACTAGATGAATAGGACACCTATGTGTGTGGGGAGTCTATGTCTAGATCATTTATCCTAGGGTGTATAGATTGTGGATTATATATAGACTCACAAGGCTATGATGATGGGTGCTAGCATGACACGATATATGTCTACGTCACCTATATATGTCTAGTATGACGAGCTTACATACTCAAGCATTGCTCCTATTGAAATTATAGACTGTGTGTGTTCTATGTTTTGAGTGGGCCTAACATACTAGTGTGTGGTGTGTATGCCTATAATTCTACTCGCCTCTATAGTCACTAACCCAGTTAGTATAAATGTATCATTGAACAATCAATGTAAATAATGAACCTATTGTTAATCAATAGAAGCATATGTAGAATATTGTTGATCCCTAATTTGTTATGTTTTTAAAGTTTGCTACATTACGGTTCTTCGCAAAATGATTGCTAGTGATAAGTTATATATATAATCACTTCATATTATAGCCACTATGTATATTGTTCTAATAATTACGTCATCCTTATAAGTTGCATAAGCTTGAACTATAAACATCATAAAGAAGAGAAGTACAAATCCATCTTTGCGAGTGTTGTCTCACATAATGTCATATAATTAGATGAAACTGCTATCTATCTATTCAATTTTATGGATATTAAGCTAATGAAATATCTTATATGTGTCCATAAGGCAATACATTAGACAATGTATGCAAATTTTGGAGCTTTCGAATGCATGAAACTACAAGAATGGAGATGTTTTGATGTGTATGTCAAGAACAAATATAAATTTAGCTATAAATTATTTGATAATTTATTCAATTAATGAAAATATTAAACCAATTATTTAACACTTATTTAATTTATATAAATTTTATAAAATAAGAAATTTATAAACCCCACACCCACACACACATATATATATATATATATATATATATATATATATATATATATATATATATATATTAATAATATAATTTTCATAATTTTTAATAATTATATTAACGCTTTAAACATTAAAGGTCTAAGAATTTTTTTAAATTTTCTCAAAATCAAATATACTGTCACTTCATCAATATTTAAAAATTTGAGTGTGATACATAGTTGCACGTGATTTGGGAAGAAGAAGCTTTGTGCATGATGTGTTCTTGTTTCCTTAGTGGAATCTTTTATAAATTGATGTCGAGCAAAAAAAGAAAAAAATCCTGTGATGGTTTGGTCAACGGATACTCAGTTGATATGATCGTCAATGATTAGCGAACAACCATGGTTAATGGCAAAAATATACTTACTATCACTAAAGAGCCTTGGAGATTTTTGGAAATGTCAAACTTTTGGCCTGAGTAGGCTTTGGAGAGTTTGGGTGATGTTGCATCTAAGGCCTTTGAGTAGAGAAGCATGTTCCTGTATACTGTCTTATAGTGCTATAGCTTGCTAATAAATTTTATTGTCTTTTGGTTAGGTATAAGGCTATGAATAAAGGCGAGCATTATGGAGGAGCGGTGCCTTGTGGATGTATTGGTGTGGCTTGAGCAGTTGATCGGAGTATGGACAGTCGTGTAGTGGAAGAGGAGCATTGCTTGAGGTTTGTGTGTAGTGGTTTTCCGAGAAGAGGTGGCTTGAAAAAAACACCTAAGAATGATGGGTATTCATTAAGGCTTTGAATATGCCACAGCGTGTTTGAGAGATTCAACTGGTATAGCTGAACAATACCAATTTGAATTCGAAATTTACAACAACTGAATTGCAACCATCCTATCCCACTTGTTCCGCAACTAGGTGTAGGATCGATCACACACCTGCATAAGAATTGTAATAACCCCACCTTGTTTAATTATATTTTAATTCCATGAAGGATAAGTCCAAAATTTCAAAAATAACAAGGTCAAAGACTCAAAACATCATTGCTTAGCTATGATAATCATGGGAAATTTTAAGAAATGATATCCATGTAAACACATGCTTGTTATTGCTAAACTCTCTTACCCTAAAACCCTAAACTTGTTAGGATCATACAAGTTAGAAATTTCTTAAACTATTTTAATGCTCTAGCGTAATCTAGGAAACTATCAACGGCAAACAAAAGTTATATTCGCTGATTTTGGAAGGGAAACACCTACTCTATAATAATAGGTAATACTAAAATCTTACATAGTTATAGAAATAACACTAAAGTGCTTTTATTCATAGTGATACCACCCAAATCTTGAAGAGTTATCAACTTTCTTTTTTAATATATAAAAATATTAATAATTTGATCGTATCATGTATAAATACATGTTTATTTTAACAATTTAGGTGTTTGTTGGATAACCAAGGAATATTTCAGTATAATACACATGAATGTCCATAAAATTTAATTAGATAGCTCAACTAAATCATTTAAAAATTTGGTGTTAGAAATTTCATGTCTATGGCCTAGCTATGATAATCATGGGAAACTTTAATAAATGATATCCATGTAAACACATGCTTGTCATCGCTAAACTCTCTTCCCTTGAAACCCTAAACTTGTTAGGATCATGCAAGTTAGAAACTTCTTAAACTTTTTTAATGCTCTAGCGTAATCTAGGAAACTATCAACGACAGACAAATGTTATATTCGCTGATTTTGGAAAGGAAATACCTACACTATAAAATATAATAGGTAATATTAAAATTTTACATAGTTATAGAAATAACGCTAAAGAGCTTTTATTCGCAATGATACCACCCAAATCTTGAAGAGCTATCAACTTTCATTTTTAATTTATAAAAATATTAGTAATTTGATCATATCATGTATAAATACTTTTTTATTTTAAGAATTTAGGTGTTTGGATGACTAAGGAATATTTCAGTAGAACACACATAAATGTCCATAAAATTTAATTAGATAGCTCAACTATATCATTTGAAAATTTGGCGTTAGAAACTTCATGCCTATTGCCTAGCTATGATAATCATGGGAGATTTTAAGAAATGATATCCACATAAACACACGCCTGTCATTGCTAAACTCCTATCCCCTAAAACCCTAAACTTGTTAGGATCGTGCAAGTTAGAAACTTCTTAAGCTTATTTAATGCTCTAGCGTAATCTAGGAAACTATCAACGACAGACAAAAGTTATATTCGCTGATTTTGGAAAGGAAATACCTAATCTATAAAATATAATGGGAATACTAAAATCTTACATAGTTATAGAAATAACACTAAAGTGCTTTTATTCGCAATGATACCACCTAAATCTCGAAGAGCTATCAACTTTTATTTTTAATTTATAAAAATATTAATAATTTGATCATATCATGTATATAAATATGTTTATTTTAAAAATTTAAGTGTTTGTTGGATAACAAAGGAATATTTCAGTAATACACATAAATGTCCATAAAATTTAATTAGATAGCTCAACTAAATCATTTGAAAATTGGCGTTAGAAATTTCATGTTTATGGTATAAACATGCCATCTCCAAGGTTTAAAATATGCCAAGTTAGTGGGTCTAAAATTTATTAGCTCTAATATTATGTTTGGTATTCAAATATGCTTATATGAAGTTTTAGTATGGTTTGCATACCTTAATCAGGAATGTCATCATTGCTTCTTTTTTTTTGTCTGTTTAGTTTAAAAGAAAAAAAAAGCTTCCATATTTGCGTAGCAAGAACTCCATTTCCATTCATAAGATGTTTAAATATTTATATGCTGTTCTAAAACAAGCCATAATTTTGAAGAAAATATGAATTTTACTTTTAAGACTTATATGCTTGTGTTGATGGGATTCAAAGTGCGTTTATTTGCAGTGATACATAAAACTTGAAGAGAACAATAAAACTATCAACTTTTACTTTAATTTTTAAAATTTTAATAATTTGATTCCATCACATAAAATACACATTTAGTTTTTTCGTTTTATCAATTTAGGTGTTCGTTGGATAAATAAGGAATATTACAGTAGAATTCACATAAATTTTCATAAAATTTAATAAGATAGCTCAACTAAATCATGTGAAAATTTAGCCTTATAAATTTCATGGCCAAGGTATAAATATGCCATCTCCTAGGTATAAAATGTGCCATGTCAATGGGTTTAAAATTAATTAGCTCTAATATTATGTTAGATTTGAAAAATATGCTTTTATGACATTTTAATATCGTTTGCATATCTTAATCAGGAATGTCATCCATGTTTCTTTTTTTATTTATTTTTGTGTGTTTAGTTTAAAAGAAAAAAAAATCCCATATTTCCATAGCTGGAAGTTCGTTTCCATACATAAGATACTCAAATATTTATATGCAATTCTAAAAACACCCCAGTATTTTTGAACAAATTATGAATTTTCACTTTTAAGACTTGTATGTTTGCGTTGATGGATTCAAAATGCTTTCTTATGAAGTTTTTTAGCTCTTGTCTAACATGCTCCCCATCAGCTATGAACCCATCGAGTGTATTTGATGATACTGTCTTTTGGCAGTCAGCTATTGGGCTCGACATTAAACTGAACTTTTGAGATTAAATCATCAGATTCTCTTCAAGTTTAATAGTGACTATTACAGCCTAAGATGTTATGGTTGCGTAATTTCACACTACATGGCTGTAGTTTAAAACCATTTGGTTAATTGATTTCTATGTGGTTAATCAAAGTGAACCTTGCAAAAATTGCACAAAGATACTAATAATATAGTTCTTTGATATTTATCAAGTATCATTTAATGATGACAATTAACTGCATGCATATTATACCTAGAAATTGCAACCACATTTAAAGGTTTTAATTAATGTGAATATGAACTTTGTTGCTACTTCTAGGCTATTGGAAATTCTCCTTCGGACCGTGAGGATGCCCCTGTTGAGTGCCCAGTTACTAGTGATGAAGATTCCTTTGACAGTGATATGTGGGATACTGATGACCCTAATGATCAGGTAATTAGCTGGAAAATATATGGTAGTGCATATTTCCTTACCATGGAAGTGGAGAAAGTGGGAGTAATTGGGCCTCAACGCTTTTCTTGTTTATTTACACTCAACTTCGCTAGTTATTTTTTTATTTTTGATTTCTAGTGATGTGGAACTGCCTTCAAAAACAGTGGAAATCCATACTTTTTTAACCTATTTATGGCTCTTTTTATTTTATTTTTTTCCAAATTGATGATGAATGATTGGTCACCGCATAAGGCAGTTTTTAGATGAGCTTTTTTACTCGTTGCATTAATTAAACCTGAGTTTTCTTAGATGCTTGGTAACTTCCTATTTTTAAGTAATTTTATTTTTCAATTTAGCATGGAAGGAAGCACCTCGTTAACCGTTTGTCTATATACATGATAAACGTTTTGTTTTGGAAGATCATTACTATTTATTTTGTTAAGAAATTACTACGATTACTACTGATTATTGTCTAATGCCTCTGTTGTGTATAATGCTTCGCATATTCTTTTAGCTTATGATGATTGTTTTTTAAAATTTCATATGCTCAACTTCTTGTGCAAAGAGCAAGGTTGATCTCTTTCTTATTAATGTGCCTGTATAGAAAGCAATGCAAACATTAGTGAGGCTTCTGAATTAGCATTTTCTTGTTCCTCAGAGGATTTTTTTACCTCTATCGTGCTCTTGCTTTATGCTTATTGCCGTCTCACAGGCCAATTCTTAGATGCATCTCATGTTTTGAAATAATATTTTGCTAGGACTTTTTGTTAACTACTAGCACTAGTTTTGCGTTGATTCTTGATTTACCAACAATTATTTGTAGCTTTCACTATTGGTTTTTTCATAAACTCCTGGTTAATAACTAAAAGCATGATCTCCAAGAGCGACCCATGTTTTTATTAAGTGCCAACCAGTTTCTGATCTATAGGATGAATTTATGGTTGAGCCTTAATGCTCTGAGTGCCTACCACTTTCTGATCTATGGGATGAAATTATGGTTGAACCTTAATGTTCTGTTAAATATAACCATGATTTATGATAACTTGATCTCGCTTATTTAATTTTTGGTTACATGATGACATGCCCCATTTCTTTCTTAGATCTTCAGTGATACCTATCACGTGACTCTTTGCATCATGGACATAATAATCTGTTAAATGCTGTGTTGGCGTCTCAGGTTGCAAGTGTAACTTTTTGAAGTCTTTTTTTGTTGGGTATTAGTACAGGACTTCATAGAGGGTCCGCAGGAGAAAGATAAGAAATTATTGACATTGGTTGATATGGGTTTCTCTCCGGAAGAGGCAGATGCAGCCATAGACAGATGTGGTATAACTTCTCTTCTGGTTGATGACAGTATAGCTTAATGTCTACAAAAGTTTGATGTTGATGTTGCCTTATTCTGATTTATATCTTCACTAGCATGCTTGCTTCTTTGTGACGATTTATGGTGGATACCTTAATGTTTTTTTTTTTTGTTTTTTTTATTTTTTATTATTATTATTATTTTTTGGTGGATACCTTAATGTTAAACTTCATTTATATCTATTTTTCAGTCATCCGAGACCCTTTTTTGAATATGGTTTACTATGGTAGGCTGAATGCCGTTTCTTTCATTTTCATTCTTTTATTTCCAAACCGTCATTCTATCAACTTTTATGCTATTTAAATATAGTCACTATGGGCTAGAATTTGCAAGTTTGTAACCAATTTTAAATATTATTGCTGTTTGTTTCTTTGCTTGATCTTGTTTTCTTTTGCCACAGGATATTCAAAGTTTATTTTGTGTGTTTTTTGTAAATGACAATTTGAGTTGTAAAATATTTATTAAAGTGAAAAATTAGATGACAGTAATGTTTCTCTCTTTCATTCTTTTATTTCCAAACCGTCATTCTACAAACTTTTATGCTATTTAAATATAGTCACTATGGGCTAGAATTTGTTAGTTTGTAACCAATTTTAAATATTATTGGTCTTTTCTTGATCTTGTTTTCTTTTGCCACAGGATATTCAAAGTTATCTTGGTGTATTTTTTTGGTAAATGGTAATTTGAATTATAAGATACTTGTTAAAATAACTACAAAGTAGATGACAATGATGTTTCTTTCTTTTATCATTCTTTAAATAGAAGAATAGGTGTATAGATGAAGATATAACTTTTATGAGTTGACATTTATTAGTTACAACTAGGGAGTGTGATTGACTGACCGATATGATTGGGAGGGAATTAGGAAGTTTCCTATGTCACGACCTGGCCCGGTGAGCTCGCATAGACGAGGCGGGAACGGATGTCGGACAGGGAAAAAAAGGAAGTTTCTTTGAAATAAAAGCTTACCTTCTTCCTCCCTAGACTTCCCTCTTTAATTCCTTCCAAAACTTCGTCGAAAACCGTCGCCGGAAACCGCCGTTCGCCTAGCTCCCGATGCCCTTCCCCCTTCTCCTCTCGCGTGCGGCCGAACGAACAAGGGACCGAATGAATTCGGTCCCTTAAGCGTATGGGGCCTTAAGGGAAAGAATGAAATGCCAAATGACGCATATGCCCCTCTCCAAATATTTCTCTTAAAAGCTCATGAGGGTTAAATGGGCAAAAGAGCTAAAGTTTACTTAAACGAACTTCGATGATTTTTAGCTCCTAAACCGTGCATAATTTACTATAAGTTCTTTACACCGTTTCGATCGAAATTTCGCATAGAATTTTATAAAATTTATTGCGTCGAATTCCGACGACTTCGAAACTTCGATGAATTTCGGCGCAGCGCATCGAAATGCGTGCGACACATACGATCGGTATTTTTTCGGGTTTTACATCCTAATCAAGAGAAAGTTTTTTAGAAAGGTTCTTAATCAAAGGAAAATTATTTAGAAAATTTTAATTACAATTAGAAAGGAATTATTTTGGACATGAGATCTAATTTGAATTCTAATTTGAAGGGGATTAATTAGGAAATATTTTCTAATTAAAAAGGGTAGATTTGTGGGCTGATTTGGAGGGGATTAATTAGGAGATGTTTCCTAATTGGAGAGAGTAGATTTGGGGGCTAATTTGAGAGGGAATTGGGGGAGGGTTATTTTGAAATTTGTTGTTTATTGTTTGCTAAGTAGTAGGGTTTATGTTATGTTTTGTATGCAGAATTTGATTTGAGAGTGCTGTAGTTTTTTTTTTGTGAGGGATCCTAGCGGCGTCTAGGGTTTGGGAGAGAAGGCCCTCCTCTCGAAAGAGGACCATTGTATCTTGCTTTGTTCGTATTTGTTTTTCTATCAATAAAAATCTATTTTTGTGTTGAATATCTTGGAGTTTGTTGCTGTTTTTAAAACCAAGGCGAATCAATGTCTCAAAAGTATTATGTAATAACAGAATATTATGAAGAGTTAATGGTAAATTTATAAAATTGTTGTTGGAGAGCTATTGCTATGTTTTTAAGAGGTTGACAATAAAACGTTGCCAATAGTTAAGTTGACTGTGGTTAAAAGAAAAATGTTAAGATTATTTGTGGCAACATTAGGAAGAATAGATTAATTGATTATATTAAAAGAATGGTGGGCATAGTATCTATTGAAGATAAGGTCATGAAAAATAAACTTACTTGATTTATTTATGTACAATGAATGATAGAAAATTAACTCATAAGATAGATAAAATTAACTTTGAAAGATTATGAAGGAAAATAGATAGATAATAGGTAACATGAATAAAGTTGTGCAACTTACAATATGTGGATAAAATTAAGGTCAAATAATTGGAAAGAAAAATGGGCATATCATAGATAAATTGGATAAAAATTGTGTAAACATAGTTACACAAAATATGTTTAACGTCACATGCAATACATATCAGGAACTACTTGAGAATCAGGTTTATAATGTCAAATAGATAGGAAAATGATGATTATTGTTGCATGCTAGAAAATTCGCGATAATAGAGATAGAATTTTATTGTCTTAGCTTTTCAGGAAGATCCAAAGGTCATCAATTCATACATTCAATCTATGCAAAGATTATAATGTCAAATTAGATAACACACTTCATTGGCTTCATTTGCTCTAGATGATAATGTAATAGTTGCTAAAATAAAAAAATTCTATTGGAAATCTAAGAACTAGTATTAAAACTCTGCATCAAATATAATTTATACCACAAAAATGAAATCAGAAAATCAAATTTGACAAAATCACAATTATGCGCAAGAACCAATCAGTAAACAATATAAAAAGAGAACTATACTCAAATGCTAAAAGTCATCATTTTGAAGATTCAGACCTCATGTCGATGCAAGGAGAATCGTCCCCCAGAAGTTGTAGTTTAAATTTCCAAAGCACTCAAAAATGCAAATCTAATAACACAATAATAAAGAAAAAAAAAAATTTTATTTTACTATTCGATGCTTCAATATTTTTAACATGCTTCAGAGATCCTATTTATAATTAAGAAAAACCCAAAGTAATTCATCAAAATTCTCAGAGATCAAGCATAATACTGTAAGTTTTCAACTCAACGAACTTATATTCTGACAATAACAACAAATTTCCAATCTGAAGTTTCAACCTAAACAATAAATTTACCACTTTAAATTTCAGAAGACCTGATTTTCCAATTACTGTAGAACGTCAAAAAATGAAGTCAAGCTGCCAAACAAAGCGAAACACAACAAACAATAGTACCAAAAAGGAAAAATCGCATAAGGCAAGCAACCAAAAAAGGAAACAATTGCAGATTGCTCCGGTCAAGCAAACTTCAGTCCTAGGAAGGCAAAAGGTTGCAGAAGGTGAGGACCCGAATATTTCTATAGATGGGGTAAGATCAACAAGCAAGTCCAGAAATTTCTTCATATGAATGGAGGATTCCATATTAACAACAATAAACCACAATGAGGAATATAGGATCCAATCAAATCAGTGTCAATAATGATGACTTTCTAAATCAACGCGTCATCAAAACAAGGAATTGGATATGCGTTGGACCAAGAAATTGGAAACAATTGAACTAAAAAAAGTAAAGGGCTAAACAAAAAAAACTTGCAATAATAAAGAAAACCTAAAGAGGTAATCAAAATATTGGAGAACACAAACCTTCTTAATAGAATCATCATTATTGTCATGTTTTTAACAAAAGGAAAATGCAAATAGGAGTTTGTTCATGCTCTTCCCATGAGTTACACATTTAGATTCCATTGTTAAGAGGTTGATCGCTTGGGGCAGTAAAAGGATTGTCAAGTAGATAAGACAGTTGTAAAAAGCCATTTCGGTGTTTGAATGCTACAAATAGGTGCGTTAGCTTCACAATAGGTTCAACTTCTAGCTTACTCTCTTAATATTCTGTGCAAAAGAAAATTGCCGCACATTCATTACCTTATCATTTACTATAAAAAATGAATATGCTATACATAAAAAGACTGTCCTATATGGTCATAATTTTGTGGAGCCAATTACCACAACCGGGTGCCAAAAGAGATAAAAAGAAGGCAAAACCAAGAGATAACAAGTTTGAAGGTCATATACTTATACTAGGATGGTTTACCTAAAATCTTTTTATGGCAAAGGAAAACATTTATCATCACCATCATCATTGATATACCTTAAAAAATTCACTTTGATCAACACAAATCTTGATGTAATATTTGTATTGAAAATTTTTAAAATTACAACAACAACAACAACATCGGGCCTTTATCCTGCTACGTAGGGTCGGCTACATGAATCCTTTTTCTCCATTGTGTACTGTTAAAAAGTCAAATTCTCGTTTAAATCTAATAAAGAAAGATCATTTCTAATATTGTCTAACCAAGTCTTTTTAGGTCTACCTCTACCTTTCTTAACATAAGTCAAATCTAAGACCTCTACTTTCCTAACCGGGTCATCGGGAGGCCGACGTTTTACGTGACCAAACCATCTAAGGCGACTCTCTCTAATCTTATCTTCCACTGGAGCTACTCCAACCTTTTCACGAATATGCTCATTTCGTATCCTATCTCTAAGGGTAAAGCCACTCATCCACCTGAGCATCCTCATCTCTGCAACACTTAACTTAGAATTATGCTTCTCTTTTAATGGCCAACATTCGGCACCATAAAGCATTGCAGGTCTCACCACCATCTTATAGAATTTTCCCTTAAGTTTGAGGGGTACTTTTTTATCACACAATAAGCCCGATGCATTCCTCCATTTCAACCATCCAATTTGGATTCTGCTGATAATATCCCTATCTATTTCACTATCACTCTGAACAATAGATCCAAGATATCTAAAATGTGTACTCTTATTAATGACTTGATCGCCCAAAGTCACAATCCCCTCACTAGGTCTATTATTACTAAAATTACACTCCATATATTCAGTTTTAGATCTACTCAAGCGGAAACCTTTAGACTCTAAGGTTGACCTCCACAATTGTAGTTTACCCTCAACTCCCTCTCTAGTCTTATCAACAAAAAGAATATCATCAGCAAAAAGCATACACCAAGGTACATCCTCTTGCAAATGTCTAGTGAGAACATCCATGACTAAAGCAAAAAGATACGGGCTTAAGGCTGATCCTTGATGTAATCCAACTGAAATAGGGAAATACTTGGTCAAACCACCTTGGGTTTGAACACAAGTAATAGCTCATGCATACATATCTTTTATGATTTGAATATAAGCGTTATTAACTCCTTTCCTTTCAAGAACTCTCCATAGCACTTCTCTTGGAACTTTATAATTTGCATTTTCTAAATCAATAAAAATCATATGTAAATCCTCCTTTTTCTCTCTATATTTCTCCATCAAACCTCTTAATAAATGTATGGCTTCCATAGTAGACCTACCCGGCATGAATCCAAATTGATTTTGAGAAACATTAGTATCACGCCGCAACCTATGCTCCATAACTCGTTCCTATAGTTTTAAAGTATGACACATTAACTTAATTCCTCTATAATTCGCACAATCTTGTGCATCACCTTTATTCTTAAAAATAGGGATTAACACGCTCATTCTCCACTCATCTGACATATTTTTAGTCTTCAAAATAGTATTAAAAAGTTTAGTAAGCTAAAAACTTCCTTCTTCTCCTAAGCATTTCCACACCTCTATTGGAATATCATCAGGTCCAACAGCTTTTTCACCCTTCATTTTCTTTAAAGCCTCTCTAACTTCAGTTTTACTAATACACCGATAAAAACATAAATCTTTATTTTTATTTAGGGTGCTAAGGTCACTACAGTCAATTTTATTTTCACATTCTTCATTAAAAAGTTTAGCAAAATATCTCATCCACCTTTCTTGAATATCATCTTCTAAAAAAAATACTTTTTGATCTTCATCCTTAATACACTTCACTAGAACTAAATCCTTACTACTCATATCTCTTTGTTTGGCTAACTTATACATATATCTTTCTCCCTCCTTAGTATCTAATCTATTATATAAATCACGAAAAGCTAAATTCTTTGCATCATATATTACTTTCTTAGATTTGCTTATGTGCCTCTTTATATATTTTTCAATTATCAGAATTTTTATAATTAAACCAATTTTTATAACAAATTTTCTTATTTTTAATCTTTTCTTGCACCTTTGGATTCCACCCTCAACTATTTTTACTATTATGAGCTTTTCCCTTTGAAACTCCAAGCACATCTTTTGCAATATTCTTAATATCACTAGCCACTTTTTCCCACATAACATTAGCATCCTCATGTTCAGACAAAATCTTAAGATCTAAAATCTTACTCTCAAAAATATTTTTATTAATATTCTTTAAATACCCCCATTTAATCCTAGAATATCGTTTTACTTTATTTTTTATTTTCTGCCCCATTATCTTCAAGTCCAAAACTAATAAATGATGTTGGGTATATAAATTTTCACTCGGAATAACTTTACAATCTTTGCAATCTAAACGATCTATTTTTCTTATAAGAAAATAATCAATCTGAGTTGTGCTATATCCATTTTTATAAGTAACGAGATGCTCATTCCTTTTGTTAAATAAGGTATTAACAATTAAAAAATCATAAGCTAAATAAAAATCTAATATGAACTTATCACCTTCATTTGTCGTTCCAAACTCATGGCCACCATGAATGTTTTTAAAATCATCTACCTCTCTACTAACATGTCCATTTAAATCTCCTCCATTAAAAACTCTTTCTTTAAGAGGTATCTTTTGTATTAATTCTTCTAAGTCATTCCAAAATTTTAATTTTGAATCCATATCCAAACCCACTTGAGGAGCATAAGCGCTTATAATGTTAACAATCTTAGCATCAACAACAATCTTTAAAGCTATAATTCTATCTCCAATTCTATTAATATTTATAACATTATCCTTCAAACTCTTATATGAAATCACGCCTACACCATTTCTAGTTCGACTCCTACCTGAATATCAAAGTTTAAATTCTAAACTATCAATCTCCTTAGCTTTCTCTCCAACCCATTTAGTTTCCTGAATGTACAGAATATTTATCTTCCTATGAATCATAATATCTATTAATTCCATTAATTTTCCTTAACAGAACCTATATTTCAAGTTCCTATCCTAATTTTAGTTTCATGGACTAGCTTCTTTGCCCACATCTGTCCTTGATGTGGGAATGCTTGCCTATTTAGCACTGCACCCGGGCGGCGGTGCAGCGGCCCTTGCACACTTGTCACTGTATTCAGGCCATACAGCGCGTCACTTCCAGGGGACGCCCTAGCATTAACACAATTTTTTAAAGGATTCATGTCATTATTATTCGACAAGTTTTATGTTGGCTGTCAACTACCTAATTGTGGGCTCCGAAAATTCGGCCCCGGCCTCCGCCCGCTTTTTGTTTTCTACGGGGGGGAGTTTTAACGAACTAAGTTCCGGGGTAAATTTTGGAAGGCAGATGAGATAGTAGATAAGACACTACCCAGAGATTTCGCCCTCATTTTACGAGGACTTTATGATCTGAGTTCTGGTTTCCTATAGGCGCAAGCCCCTATAGTTAATTACCCCTCCCGGTAACGAGAGAGAACTTTCGATTAAGGCTAGTCGTCAATCAGATACGTAGAGATACGTGGATCTGGCATATAGTAGCAGCAATAGGTTGGGAATGTTAAAATGATTGGAAGTGTTTGATATTTAAAATAGAAATTTCACCATCTTACACTTAAAGCAGATGGTGGGGGAATGGATGATAGACCCGATCAAGATCCCATGGTTCCGTCGTCCCGGGCCATCGTGGTCCCTGGTCTACTTAGTCAGAGGAGGTAGTCGACCCAACCTGACAGAAGGATCCTTGTTGGCAGCCATGGGTTGCTTCGTCCAAGGGTACCTTGTAGACCCGGGGTGGGTATTTGCCTAAGGGGACAAATTTGAATCCACCTTAGCTAACAGAGGGCTTTGTGCCCTATCGATCATATCCTATTGATTCATATCTCAAGGATTTGATGCCATTGGGGAGCATACGGGCTCTGGCCATAACCATAATATAATGGTGCCATTTGGCGGCGACCACCTGGTTCAGAGGGCCCCGAATCATAACCGTTTATCCTGCAGTGCCATTTGGCGGCGAAACTGCCGGTTAGAGGACTCGTACCACGTCCTTGCTGGCAGGAGATTGTTTGAGAATGGATCCTAGTGATATTTTCGACCAGGCATTAGCTCTTTGTGAGCTGCAGTTATTTTCAGATTTGTCCACCTCGGCAAACTGTTGCGGAGGGTGGATGTGTTTTGCTTTAAATGTTTGATGATTTAATTTCAATTTTAAATATTTTGGGATTTGGGATTTTGAATGATTCTTGGAGTTTTGGTTATTTGTGGAAGTTTGTGAGGCATTTAAAAAATATTTGTGTGGACCCCTCCGGTTGAGATCTTCAGTCAACGCGGCCATCATCGGGGTGACCTTGAAGTCACTTAAAAATATTTGAGGTTTGAGGGCATTTTGAAAGTGTTTGTGAACCCCTCCGGTTGAGATCTTCTGTCAACGCGGCCATCATCGAGGTGCTTGGGATTATTGATATTTGTGGATTGAACCTTGTCAACTCTGTTTACCTGCTAACAGAGGATCGGGTTTTCGTAGGCTTCATGCCCTTTGTTAGTGAATTCTCTTGATTGTAGGCTTTGAAGGCCTAATATAAATGTATAAAACAAATATCTCGGTCGACCTCGCGACCGTATATTTATTTAATAGTTCGAGCCGTGTCGACTCCTATCTACCCGTATAGGAGGGTCGGGCTCGGACTGGAATTCACTTATTAACCCGCGCAGCATCCCTAGACGTCACGTGTGTACCAATAACACGCTCGCCGGGGCCCGTGCGGGTTTATGATTGCTTTTACCCTTTTCGTGTACCTATGTGTATACAAACTACAGTGTACGTGCGGGGGACTGTCGTTTGGGGATTTGTACGATCTCCCTTACTACCACTTGTAGGTAGGTAGATGTATTCATTCATAGATTTGGATCGACCTCAGGATACTGCATTTACTGGAGTCATTTTGTATCTACCCACAGATGACATGTGGTGCGTACACCTGTATTTGTAGGGGAGTCGTATGTATTGCAGATCTTTTTTTGCATTTGATATGTCGTCTTCATAAAGTTGTTCGTAGGCGGGTCCTTGTTCTCTTCTTGTGTAGGAACCGTAGCAGCACTGATTGCATCAAGGTTACAATCATCTCACCTCTCAGTTGATAATTCATTGTATGAATCAGAGCTTCCTTATTACTTGATTTATTTGCATGCAAAAGTGATACAAGAGTCACATATTAACCATTACCACTTGTATATGATTTGCACCAATTATTGGGATGCTTTTGTGCATAACGAATCTTTCATTTGACTTTTGTTTGAATACTTGGAATTTGCAATCATCTTGAGTCACCAAAACTGCATTTGATTTTGTCATACTCTTTGTGAATGAATTTGCAACATTTTAGCATATCAATTTGTAAGCTCTTCATCATTTCCAAGAGTAGTTCTTATCCATTAGGAGCTTATTTTATTGACACTGTTAAGCTCCTTTTCATGAACTTGTGGAACCACTGATGTAGGATCTACAATCGTCACATCACTCATGTGTTGATTGAAAGTTTTTCGTGGTGACAATGAACGTGTTGTCATACTGCAAATCTTCTTGTTCATGATTTCTGTATATGTACTCATTTATATCCTAATTGAGATGACCACTCCTCAACCATTCATTAAAGTTTTGATATCAGAGTCAAGTTCTTTGTGGTTCACACCGAATTCCTTGCATCACTTTCAAGTTCAAGCTCCTGATTATTCGGATTCAGTTTTGAGTCCATTTGTAAGTTCACTTGGGTCCAGTTCAGGTTCCTTGCATTGTTCAGGTTCAAGCCAAAACTCCTTGCACCAAGTTCCTATGAGTTCAAGCTCTTTATGTTCTTGCTTGCAAATATGTCACAAGTTAATGTTCAAATCTCTTGTATCCAATTCAAGTCTTCTGTGAGTGTTTAAATTGGTCCCCTGTTGTTCAAAAGTCCACAAGTTCAAATTCAAGTTCTCTGTAGCCTTGCAAGTTCAAATCAAGTTTGATTTGAGTTTACATGTTCGAGTTCAAGCCCCAAATCTTGTCCAAATATAAGTTCAATTCAACATTATTTAATTGACTTTGATTTAGGTTAGATCTTATGTTCATTTGAGTTCAGTCCGAGTTTGCTTGACTTGAGTTTGGGTTCAGATTTAATTCATTTAAGTTAATTTTAGGCTCGTTTTGCGTTCAATTCATTGTCCTTTGATTGTCTAAATAAAGTCCAAGTGTTGTCTTCTGTTCACCCGAAATTTCGGCAGCCTCCCGGCGTCTCCCCCGTTTAGGGGAAACTACGAGAAAACTGGGCCTTTCCCACCACGCTAAGAAAAGCGTGTATGGTAGGTGCCCTCTTTCGAGGACACCGCGGCCGTGTAAAATCTTCAATCCCCCACCACGCTACGAAAAGCGTGTATGGGTCTTCGACAGTACCTGTTTGAAAAATGCAGTTATTTCCCCGCGAGCGGGTACTTATGAATATCCCCACCACGCTAAGAAAAGCGTGTATAGGGCTTACCCGCCTCGCCGTAGGTGTCGCACCGGGTTCCCTTCCCACCACGCTAAGAAAAGCGTGTATAGGCGGTTTGCCGGCCCGACACGAATGCCGAGGATAGGATTTTGAGGTGATTATCCACTTCGTCATAGGCGTCGCACCGGGTTCCCTTCCCACCACGCTACGAAAAGCGTGTATAGGCGGTTTGCCGGTGCGTCGCGAACGACGAAATGAGCTCTCGAAGTGATTACCCGATTCGTTGCAAGCCTCGCGACGCACTTCCTCCCACCACGCTAAGAAAAGCGTGTATAGGTGGTCGTTTTGTCGCGCTGCGAGCCTCGAGGCGGGCTCTCGGAGTTTTAGGGTTGGAGGGTTATACCTTGGCGACCGGCGGTGGTTCGTGGCACGAGGATCGAGGCGAGAGAGAAGAGATTGCATTTGCACTTGCATTTTTTTTTCTTTTTCTTTTTTTTTTGAAACTATTCTCTTCTTTTTTTTTGTACAAGCACACACATATGCACAAATACCTCCAACAATAATAACACAATGTAAATGACAACGTAAATAACTGACAAAATTGACTAACAACACTAATTTAACACTAAATAGTAAATATGCAACTCAACGATAACAACCAACGTTCACAAATGACACTTGCTATTTTCAGTTTTGGGCTTGGCTTGAATGAAAATTGGTTTAGTTAAGGAAAATGATTTGTTTTTTGTGGAAATAGAGAGACTAAAAGCTGCATGTGATGGGAAGAAATTAATGGGCTTTGGGGCTTTGAAGGATGAGTGGAGGTGTAGATTTTGATTGCTATGTTTACGGAGTGGGGTTTGTTGAATTGTTTAGTGGGCTTTTGAATGTTGGAAAGTGGGTTGGAGTAGAGTGGATGGACTGTAATTTTTCCTACAGCTCACTGACTTTAGACGGATTGCTGGAGTGGGAGAAATAATAGGCTGAATTGAGATGGGCTTTTCTTCCCTTTTTGTTGTTTTGAAGTATGAGAGGGTAGTGGGTTGAATTATGTGCTGTTTTTTTTTTTTATTCACTTAAAATAGCTAAGTGGGCTGGATTACAGTGGGTTTTGAGCTATGAATGTGGGCTTGAGATAATGTGTGGACTTTGGGGTGATGGGCTGCTGAAGTGTATTGAAAGGTGGGTTGTTTTGGAGAGTATAGTGGGGTTGTTTTAGAGGGCTGTTTATGGGCCTTGGAGTGTGAGAGTTTTGGCCTTTGAATGGAGAAAATGGCAGCTGCTGTTTGGCTGAACTGGTAAAGTTGAATAAGGTTATTTTACAACTTGTAATAGGTAGCAGATTTCACATGGGAAGGGATCTGCATGTACTTCAACAAGCAGGCGAATGGAAGACTTCCACGTGAGTTTACTGGACAGAAACAGCTTCTTTTTTTTTTAACATATACACATAATAGCCAATAACATCAATGATAATATTAATCTAATTAATAACAATGATGAGTTAGCAATAATGAGAGGGAACAAAAAGGCCCACTACTAATGGCATTAGTACTTACTGCCATCTTTTTTTTTGGCTTGTAGTAAAAAAATCGTGAAAGAAATGGGTTGAATGATGAAATGACAGTCACAAGAGATGCTTGTGTAGGAGACGTGGGAATCAGCTTGTAGTGAGAAAAACGTGGGGATGGAATGAGCTGTAAAGCTACAGCTTAATGCAAAGTACGATCCTTCTTCTCTTTTCCTTTTTAAAATAGAGAACGGACATGTGCTGTAGTTGCTTGCGTGTGGGATTTTTTTTGGTTGTGGAGCGGAGAGGGAACAAGGATTTGGTCACAATCTAGCGAGCTCTAGTTGCTACTTCCGATCCGACAGGCGGTGACGCCTTCGAAGGAGGCGCCGGCTTCAAAAGAGGAAGGCAAGGGGTCAGAGCTTGGAGGATTCTGCGATCAGGGCATATGCGGAGCTCGACTAGGTAAGGGAAATGCTTTCTCTATCTCTTTCTCTTCTATGGACTAACGGCTTGGAGGGATGAGATTGGAGGTCGGGTCAGCTATGGAGTTCGGTTGATGCTTGGTAGGTCGGGAGCAGCTCGGAGCTTGGCCAGGCGTCGGGATGGGGCTTCGGCTTGGCCTGGCAGGTGGAACGGGTAGGAGATGGAGGTAAGAGGCTTAGTATGCGTTCCACCCGAAGACTTCTCCTGCTTGCCCTTTTATAACGTAAATGGGGGTCTGAGATGGAGCGAAGGCCACACGATTTGAGCAGAATTCTCGGCTGGCAGAACAGGAGATAGGACAATTCAGCGCCGAATTGCCGACTTGCAGAGCATGCGGTACTGTAGCTGCGGCGGATCTTCGGCAGGATTTGTGATATGGGTAAAATATTTTCACCCTTTTTTTGTTTTCTTTTTGTTTTATCTGTTTGATGTCAACACTAATGCAACCCTCCACTTTTCTCATCCAGGATTCATGTCATTATTGAAAATTTTTAAAATTAAATTAGAATAATCTGAAGTCCAATTTTAGCAAACTTAGAGTCAAATTGAGCATCTTGATAAGGTAAACCTAATGACACCAAAGGTGATCCGATCCAAGTTCAAATGAGACCAAGTCAACACTTGAAGAATAGTCGAGAACTTTACGACATTAATTGCAACACTAAATAGACTCCGAATCTTGCGTGCTTAAAAGTCAAAATTAGTAGCTCGACGAGATAAATCCAACAAACCAAAAATCACTCGATTCTAAAGCCATTAAAAAAATTAAATGTTAAATAAACAGTCAATAATTAAAAGATTCAAAATGCACTGCTCGAAGGAGTGTTATGGAATTTTAGATAAATTTGCCCTAAATGTCCAATCTAAAAGTACTATCAATAAATGCTTATCCACATGAAATGGACCAAAACTTGTTTTTGGAGAGAGCTTGGAGATATGAAAAATTTTAGAACTCTACTTGATGTTTGACACTAACGGTCACCGTCAGCCACCATTGTTGCTCAACTATCATTGTCTGATCAACATCGCTCAATTGCTATATCCCGACCTCCTTCTTCTGATCAATGTCACCTGATTGTTATTATCTAACTCCATCACTCAATTGTTGTCATCCAGCCGCAATCACTAACTGCCATTGTTTGACTGCCATGCTCAAGTGTCGTCGCATGACTGCCACCGCCCGATCATTATAATCCATTGACCGTCATCCAATCGCCATCATCTGAATGACATCATCAAGCCATCATTGCCCAACTAGCATCATCTGATTGTTGCATCTCTAGCATTCTCCCTCACATTAATTAAAATACATAATTGTAATCTCATATTCTCCAAGTGAGGGGAAGAGAGGACTCTTGTAATTAATCTATGCAGTGGATCATTTCATTTGGGCTAAACCGCATGTTTTTTTTTCTTTTTAAGGCTTTCAAAATAAAAATTCAAATGTCTAATGCATTGTTTTTTACTATATGCGTGTGTTGTGTGTTTTCTTATGAATCACTGTAAATCCTATGCCCAAAAGCGTTCTACATTTGTTAGAGCTAAGGTCATATCACATTGACTAGAAGTGGAGTTTAACATTAGTTTAGTAGTAGATTATCTTAAGGATGAGATTTTAACCGTCTTGCAAAACCAATAAAACAATAAAGCAAAACAAGACCAAGGAAACATTGTAGTAAACCAAATTGAAGAATAACTGAATACTTTGGAAGCCAACTAACTTCACTCATAAGAACTATATAATGAATTAGGCCGAATGAATAACCCATTCATAATATTATAAGGAGTCAGGCAATTCATTGTGAAAGAAATAATTGAGACCTCACAGGGAGAGTGCTGATAAAAATTATAACAACTAGAGGATGCGCCCTTATATTATTGATGAAGATAGTACTACAAAAATTAGAAGTTGATGAACCTTTGGTGGGATATCCTAAGGTTTTTCCTGATTGATTAGTTGATATGGATACTTCTTTGATTAACATTAATATCTAGTGTGCAAAAGTAATGTTTGTGACACTAAAACTTAATGGACAAGCTAAAATACACTAGATGGATGGAGAGATAAGTGGAAAGATCTAGGCTAGAATTCACTACATAGACTGAGATGAAATTGTTGTTAAAAGAAATTATTTCTTTTTATCTTATCGTAATCAACTTGTTAATGAATTTAACTCCATAAAATAGGGAACAAAAACTCTAACTCATTACATTAATAAGTTTAAAGAATTGCTATTACATTTGGAAATAAGGAATGATTCAACTTAAATCTGTCTTAAGACTCGAGCTAGAAAAGAGAAATGACATTATATAATGTTAATTCACTTGAGTAGGTTTTTCAATTTGACTTGACTTTTGAATTTTAAAAAAAATTTCCCATGCCTTAAAGAATTTGTTCATATGTTGGAAATATTGTTTTTTTTTGCCAAAATGCTTTGACTTAAATTGTTGCTTGTAAAGGTTGTAACACCATCATTAATAAAGATTCTATAGAAAATTTTAACTATTACATCTAGATCCAAAATTTATCCTATGGTTGGTTTGCCATCAAATGAGCCATTTCGCTAGTATCCTTGTTCATATTAATATTGAAGAGGGAGATCATGAGGATGATGACTAAGATGATGTTCATGAGTTACATGAGATAATTAGTGATTCTTCAAATGCTTTGTTTGAGAATTCTTAAAATGTTCTGTGATGCAATCTTTATAACTCTGAAGGTTGAACCTGATTGAAAAAAAAAATCTCATAAAACATATTTTAAGCATGGTGAAAAACTATGCAAATTCATTATTGATTGTGGGAGTTGTATAAATTTATGTGAAGTTTTTCATTGAACTTATGCCCACAACTATACATAGTTAACTCAAAGATTGGCACCAATTTAAGTTGTTGCCTTTAGTAATTTGATATGTTGGGATGTTTTGCCTATGCATGTTGCAAATGTCAAGACCATGGTTATATGATTTGAATGTGACATATTTGGGAAGTCTTACATATGCATTTAAGATTAATGGGTGTGTGGTTATCTTGAAATCTACTAAACGTAAGAGTCCATTCGCATAAAACAATGCAAGTATTCCCAATGAATTAAAATAGCCTTTTTATCTTGAGGCAATATCCTTTTGAAAAGGGGACTGGAGCTGAGTGAGTGATCTACGCCTTGATAGCTGTTGAATTGAATAAATATGCAATGGAGAGTTTGGTTGTGCCTGAGAATGTTAACTAATTACTATATGAATGTAAATAGCTGTCTTGATGATTTACCTAATGAATTATCTCCACCTAGAGATATCCAATGTGCTATTGACATGATTTTTGGATAATCATTACCCAATTTATTGCATTACAGGTTAATGTCTGATGAACATGCTGAACTTAAAACACAATTGCATGAATGCTTAGAAAAGGATTATGAGAGAGTGTGAGTCCATGTATTGTGCTTGTATTACTTATAAATAGGAAGGATGATAGTTGGAGAGTGCATGTAGATAGTTGAATGATTGATAAGATTACAATCAAATATCAATTTACCCCTTCCACCTTCCTTTTTTGAGATGATATATTACATGTGCTAAGTGGAGCTATTATTTTATCAGGGACTGACCTGAGGTTTGTTTACCATGCAATGAAAATTAGAGGATATGATGAAAGGAAGGATGCATTTAAGATCAAAGGTGGTTTGTACAATTGGGTGGTGATGCCATCTAGTATTTTGAATGCATCAAATAATTTTATTAGAATCATGTATCATTTTCTTCAGCTTTTAATAGAAAATATTTTGGTTGTGCTTTGATGACATTTTGATCTACAATAGAATTAGAGATTATAAGAAGTTTTTTTATAAGTTATAATTTGACAGCCCGCATCTAAATTTTAAGAAGTGTTGCATTGTTACATCTTTTCATATTTTTAGGATTTATGCTTTTTATTGATGCATTATTTGTTGATCTCAATAAATGTGATGAAGGGCTAATCGACACCTATTAAGATAAATTTTTTTAGAGGTTTAATGATTGGGCTAACACTGCCGTTGCCAGGTCCCAAGTCCTGGATGAGAAAAGTGGAGGGTTGCGTTAGGTAGTCGACAGCCAGCGTAAAACTTGTCGAATAACCATGACATGAATCCTTTAATAAATTGTGTTAATGCTAGGGCGTTCCCTGGAAGCGACGCACTGTATGGCCTGAATACAGTGAAAAGTGTGCAAGGGCCGCTGCATCGGCGCCCGGGTGCAGTGTTAAATAGGCAAGGGTTCCCACATCAAGGACGGATGTGGACAAAGAAGCTAGTCCATGATACTAATATTAGGATAGGAACTTGGAATATAGGTTCCCTTACAGGAAGATTAATGGAATTAATAGATATTATGATTCATAGGAAGATAAATATTTTGTGCATTCAGGAAACTAAATGGGTTGGAGAGAAGGCTAAGGAGATTGATAGTTTAGGATTTAAAGTTTGGTATTCAGGTAAGAGTCGTACTAGAAATGGTGTAGGCGTGATTATAGATAAGAGTTTGAAGGATAATGTTATAAATATTAATAGAATTGGAGATAGAATTATGGCTTTAAAGATTGTTGTTGATGCTAAGATTATTAATATTATAAGTGCTTATGCTCTTCAAGTAGGTTTAGATATGTGTTCAAAATTAAAATTTTGGGATGATTTAGAATAATTAATTCAAAAGATACCTCTCGAAGAAAAAAATTTTATTGGAGGAGATTTAAATGGACATGTTGGTAGAGAGGTAAATGATTTTAAAAGCATTCATGGTGGATATGGGTTTGGAATGACTAATGAAGGTGGTAAGACCATATTAGATTTTTCTTTAGCTTATGATTTTTTAATTGCTAATACCTTATTTAAGAAAAGAGATGAGCATCTCATCACTTATAAGAATGGTTATAGTAAAACTCAGATTGATTATTTTCTTATAAGAAAAGTAGATCGTTTAGATTGCAAAGATTGTAAAGTTATTCCGAGTGAAAGTTTATGTACCCAACATCGCTTATTAGTTTTAGACTTTAAGATGAAAGGACAGAAAATAAAAAATAAAGTAAAGCGATTTTCTAGGATTAGATGGGGGCATTTAAAGAATAGTAATAAAAATATTTTTGAGAGTAAGATTTTAGATTCTAAGATTTTATTTGTGCATGAGGATGCTAATGTTATGTGGGAAAAAGTGGCTAGTGATATTAAAAATATTACAAAAGATGTGTTTGGAGTATCAAAGGGAAAAGCCCCTAATAGTAAAAATAGCTGGTGGTGGAATCCAATTGTGCAAGAAAAGATAAAAAATAAGAAGATTTGTTATAAAAATTGGTTTAGATGTAAAAATTCTGATAATTGGGAAAGATATAAAGAGACATGTAAGGATTCTAAGAAAGCAATATGTGATGCAAAGATTTTAGCTTTTAGTGATTTATATAATAGATTAGATACTAAGGAGGGAGAAAGATATATGTATAAGCTAGCCAAACAAAGAGATAGGAGTAGTAAGGATTTAATTCAAGTGAAGTGTATTAAGGATGAAGATCAAAAAGTACTTTTCTTAGAAGATGATATTCAACAAAGGTGGATGAGATATTTTGATAAACTTTTTAATGAAGATTGTAGGAATACAATTGACTTTAGTGACCTTAGCATCCTAAATGAAAATAAAGATTTATGTTTTTATCGGCGTATTAGTAAAACCGAAGTTAGAGAGGCTTTAAAGAAAATGAAGTGTGGAAAAGCTGTTGGACCTGATGATATCCCAATAGAGATGTGGAAATGCTTAGGAGATGAAGGAATTTCTTGGCTAACTAAACTTTTTAATAATATTTTGAAGACTAAAAAGATGCCAGATGCGTGGAGAATGAGTGTATTGATTCCTATTTATAAGAATAAAGGTGATGCACAAGATTGTGCGAATTATCGAGGAATTAAGTTAATGTGTCACACTTTAAAACTATGGGAGCGAGTTATGGAGCGTAGGCTGCGGCGTGATACTAATGTTTCTCAAAATCAATTTGGATTCATGCCTGGTAGGTCTACTATGGAAGCCATACATTTATTGAGAGGTTTGATGGAGAAATATAGGGAGAATAAGGAGGATCTACATATGATATTTATTGATTTAGAGAAAGCATATGATAAAGTTCCAAGAGAAGTGCTATGGAGAGTTCTTGAAAAGAAAGGAGTTAATAATGCTTATATTCAAATCATTAAAGATATGTATGAAGGAGCTATTACTTGTGTTCAAACACAAGGTGGTTTGACCAAGTATTTCCCTATTTCGGTTGGATTTCATCAAGGATCAGCTTTAAGCCCATATCTTCGCGTTAGTCATGGATGTTCTCACTAGACATTTACAAGAGGATGTACCCTGGTGTATGCTTTTTGCTGATGATATTCTTCTTGTTGACAAGACTAAAGAGGGAGTTGAAGGTAAACTTGAAGTCTGGAGATCAACCTTAGAGTCTAAAGGTTTTCGCTTGAGTAGATCTAAAACTGAATATATGGAGTGTAATTTTAGCAGTAATAGACCTAGTGAGGGGATTGTGACTTTGGGCGATCGAGTCATTAATAAGAGTACACGTTTTAGATATCTTGGATCTATTGTTCAGAGTGATGGTGAAATAGATGGGGATGTTATCAGTAGAATTCAAGTTGGATGGTTGAAGTGGAGGAATGCATCGGGCTTGTTGTGTGATAGAAAAGTCCCCCTTAAACTTAAGGGAAAATTCTATAAGATGGTGGTGAGACCTGCAATGCTTTATGGTGCAGAATGTTGGCCATTAAAAGAGAAGCACAATACTAAGTTATGTGTTGCGGAGATGAGGATGCTTAGGTGGATGAGTGGATTTACTCTTAGAGACAGGATACGAAATGAGCATATACGTGAAAAGGTTGGAGTAGCTCCAGTGGAGGATAAGATTAGAGAGAGTCGCCTTAGATGGTTTGGTCACATAAAACGGCGGCCTTCCGATGACCCAGTTAGGAAAGTAGAGGTATTAGATTTGACTTATGTTAAGAAAGGTAGAGGTAGACCTAAAAAGACTTGGTTAGACAATATTAGAAATGATCTTTCTTTATTAGATTTAAACGAGAATTTGACTTTTTAACAGTACACAATGGAGAAAAAGGATTCATGTAGCCGACCCTACGTAGTGGGACAAAGGCTTGTTGTTGTTGTTGTTGTTTAATGATTGGGCTATCTTCTTCTAATAATTCATTCATGGGTTTAGTACTTAGATTACATGTGCTTAGATTATAAATTACCTTAAGAAGGTAGAATTTAAATGGACCATATTTGTTGAGCGTGTTTGTTATGACACGTGCTTAGATTACTTTTGAATAAATTTTTTGAGGTTTCATGTGATGCATATGGTATAGGAATTTGAGTTTTGAGTCAAAATGGACATCCACTTACTTATTTTAGTTAGAAGTTAAATGGGCAAAATTAAAATATTCCAACTATTTCAAAGAAGTTTTTGCTGTTGTATAATCACTTTTCTATTGGAGACACCAATAGTTGGCTAAGGAATTTGTCCTAAACATCTTAACTCCAAAAAAAAAAGGATATATGCATGAATGTGTTGAACTCCTACATGCATACACATTTTTGTCAAGTGTTAGAACCAAAAATAAAATTGCTGAGACCTTTGGCAGGGTTACTATTATCTGACACTCCATGCATGTTAAGATGATTGATTTTTATTATATTTAAGAAGATTTTGCCAATTGTAAGGATTATAAGGAGATATATCTTGATTTGACTAGTGTTGTACCCATGCTTAATAAATATTTCATGGTGTAGGGTGAAGTTTTTTTAAAAGAACTTGACTTTGCAGCCTTGATTCATCATTGAGAGATTTTCTTATATTAGATTTTCATACTGGTGCTGCTGCTAGACATTTTCAGTCATAAAAATTGTAATCGTGATTATCGATAACTGTTATTGGCCTAGCCTTGAAAGACATGTCACTAGTATAGTTTCATGATGGAGAACTTGCCAAATATCTAAAGAAAAGAAATGATAGTAGAATTTATGTCATTGCCTATACTATATCAACTTTGGGAGGATATTAGTATATTTTGTTCTAAGAATACCACAAATTTTAAGGAAATATGATTCTATTTTTAATTGTAGTTGATCTCTTTTCAAAATTGCTCATTTATTTCATATTTTAAAACTAATGATGATCTCACATAAAAAAATTATATTTTAATGAACTGGTTAAACTACATGTAGTACCTAAAACCATCATATCAAACAAAGATTTAAATTTTATGGGTTACTTTAGAAAACACTGAAAGAAAATGGGAATCCAACTAAAATTTTCAATTGCATATTAACCATAAATTGATGGATAAACTGAGGTAGTTAAGAAGAATCTATGTTATCTATTATGCTTTTTGATTAAAGGGCACACTTCTATTTGGGATTTTGAAACTACTTATGACTTAGCTTGTATATGGTTCATATGTCAATAAATCTATAAGCATTAGTCCATTTGAAACTACCACAGGGTATAAACATAAAGAGCTTAAGGATTGTTTTGAACTTTGTATTGAGTCTATACCTAGTTCATTTGCACGACACACGCACGGCTTGTATGTGGATATTCATAGAAAGTTAATTGGTAATTATGAAAATTATTATTATTGATGTTAACATGAGACTGGGAGTTCAAATCAGATTTTAAGGTAATGATGTGTATGAATCTTGAAAGATTTCATATATTATGAGCTTTTAAAGAATTAATTGCAAGAAAGGGGTGGCTATATAAAGTTTTACAATGCATTAGGATGGAAGTGTTGGTAAACATAGGTAAAAGGTTAGCTTCAATATATCTATGATGGACTGATCTTGCCTAGACCATTCAAGGATGGGCCGGTCCCTCCTGGAGGGAAAAGGAATTTGGGGAGGGTTGTTTTGGGATTTGGCTTTGTTATTGTATGTTTTAAGTAGATTGCTTATCCTAGGGTTCAGTTTATGTTATGTTTTGCTGAATTTAGAATTTTTTTGGTTGAGAGGGCTCTAGCTGGTGGCTAGGGATTTGGGAGAGCGGGATCTTCCTCTCCAATTGAAGATCCACTTGTATCTTGCTTTTTTCCTACATAGATAGTTCAATAAAGAGTGTTCCTTTGTGTTCTTCTTCCTAGTTTTCTTGTTGCCTATTTCTGGTTTTGCTGAAATTCACAAGGTATTTCACAAATTCTGCATCCACTTCCTATCAATCTAATTATGAACTTTCTGTTAGTTATTTGGATTCTTCTTTCATTCATTTCCCTCATCCTGAATTCATATCCGACATCTTATTGGATGTATATACTCAACTTGTACTTGTAGCTATTATAAATGATGAGGTTGCGTCTGCTATTGATAGTGGATATCAGAGGTATCTTATATGTTTGTGAGACAAATCTACTTATTATGATTCATGGTTTGCCTTGCATGAAGCACAAAGTGATGCCTAGACTTATGCAAATTGGAAATGCTCATTTTGCTAGAGCTTTTTTTTTTTCAAGAGGGCATATTTGATAGAAATCTAAAAGGAATTTGGGGAGGGTTATTTTGGGATTTGGCTTTGTTATTGTATGTTTTAAGTACATTGTTTACCTTAGGGTTCAGTTTATGTTATGTTTTGTTGAATTTAGAATTTCTTAGGTTGAGAGGGCTCTAGCCGGTGGTAGGGGTGCAAGCAAGTCGAGTCGAGCTCGAGCCAGAGGTTGTTTGAGCCTAGCTCGTTAATTATGTAGGCAACTTGAACTTGAGCTCGACTCATGTGTCCGAATCATAGGCTCGTATTTAACTTGTTAGCTCGAGCTCGGCTCGAGTATAAGCTCGATTACAAACTCGAATTGAGTATTTTTTATGAAATTTTCACATTCAAAAATGATGCTTTTAATAAAATTTTCAAATTTTCACCATAAAAATAATGCATTATAAGTTACTTAAAAAGACATAATGCCATTTAGATAATATCTAATATAAAGCAATTAAATAGTTTTACATTCTCTTGACAAGAGGAAACCACAAGGATATCATATTAATAAAAATAATAAGATTAAAGTTATGAATCCATAAAGGTCAGCATGGTCCAAGAGTCTAGCCACTATTTATGGCTATTGAGACAATCATGATAAAATAAAAGATTTGGAATAGTCAATGCTGTAGGATCAAATTATAAATTTTCCAAAGCATAATCATAAATAATATGCCTGAAACAGCTCTTAAAACAATACAGTACGATCAAATTACAAGTTTCCCATGGCTTCTTTATCTTCGTCTACTTGCAAGACTGCAATTGATAAGAAGAGCATTAGACACCTTGTTAAGGAATCAGTACTTAAATGAAATGATACGTGATGACTTACCCTGAAACAATATTGATGAAACGAAAGCTAGACATTATCTTCAAAACAAGATTAAAACCAAACTCTTCCACAACTGAAAATAACTTTTCATTGATCAAAGTGTAGTGTGCAATACTCTCTCTTAACTTTAGAGTTGTCATAAGAAAATGTTATCAAACTAGCACTCTCTTGTGAGTTGTCAGCTTTAGAATCAATTTCCTTGGGTTGAAAATGAAGTACCTTTTGGTTTCTTATGAAATGAATTCTAGCTGCACAACGATCCAGATGACGTTTAAATTGTGTTGTCGACCCAATAATTCCTATAGTGAGGGCCCTCTTACAATGAATGCATTCTCCTTTTTTTCTGACCATTAGCAAGTTTCACTTCCTTGAACTCGTCTCAAATAGATGATGTCTTCTTTCGTTTTTTTATTGCAACAGGATTTGCATCTTCTTCATGCTCACATATGCCTACAACTTCTCCTTCTACAACCTTATTTTCTTCCACTAAATCATTTTCATTCAACCCAACATTTGCTTGTACACTACCAAATGGTATTTCATCTACGGTCTCTAAAATTATTTCTTCACTAATGTTATCTTCAACAATTGATTCGGGTGACATCTAGATGACTGAAGTTTGAATATCACACAACAAAGAGTAAAAATTAACATAAGGAATATATAATGATATATAACCATAGATAACAAACAATTAGAAAAATTGTAATTAACTATCCAAGCTAAAACAATTTGAATATACAAACAAAAAAATGTTGTCTCGAAAACCTACAACAAACTTAGTTGAAATGAAAAACTTTTACAAAGAAAATTATTTGCATTTCTCATATCAGAACATTGGCTTATGATGAACTTCCACAAATAGGAAAACGAGATCTTTTTAGATTAGAGCTGATATTGATATCTATATTAATTTCATACACAGGGAAACACAAATTTTTTAATTTGGACATCCTAAACACAAATACACAAATAATCGGTAAACACAAAACGGTAAATCAATATTAATAGAACGTCAATATCTGCGGAAATTTTGTTTAGGATGACGTTTTAAACATACAAGCAAACACAAATACACAATCGGCAGATAATCGGTCAGCACTTAGCCCTGCTCGGTAGTCGGCACATTTGCCTTTCCACTTCAGTCGAAAGGAAAAAAATTATACCTATCAAGAGGCTCCACGAAAATAACTGATGCTCGAGCACAGGAAGAACGCCTCTAAACGCAACTTGCCAAATTTTCTCCTGCTCGAGCACAAGAACTTCGGCAAAAAAAAATGAAGATTGAAGAAGAAATGAGCAATTAATAGAACTCCTAACGTACTTACGGACCTAATCAGAGCAGTTAGTAACTCGAGCACCGGAGGAACGAAGTCAAGAAGCGATGCCCTAGGCGCTCACGAACAGGAAGGACGCCGCACTCGTCTCTACCTCACGAACGAACCAAGCAGATCGGTTCTTCACTTTGTGTATAGTTTATTTACTTGCTCCGGACCTCCGGTTTTTTTTTCGCCCGGTCTAAAATTCCCGCTCACTCAGAAAATCCTCCCGCAGAGGCGCAGATCGAATTCACAAATTTTAAACAGTCCGCCTTTTAATCGAGCTGGCTCGACGAGCGCTCGAGCCGGACAAGTCCTAACTCGAACTCGAGCTCGATAATACACCGAGCTTGAAATTTTGCTCGAGCTCGATACTCGATAAGCTCGACTCGCGAGCTCGTTAACCGGTCGAGCTCGAGTCAGTTCACGAGTCGGCTTGACTCAGTTGCACCCCTAGCCGGCGGCTAGGGATTTGGAAGAGCGGGATATTCCTCTCCAATTGAAGATCCACTTGTATCTTGCTTTTTCCTTCATAGATAATTCAATAAAGAGTGTTCCTTTGTTTTTATCTTCCTAGTTTTCTTATTGCCTATTTCTGGTTTTGCTGAAATTGAATTTCTGCCAAGTTATGTCACAAATTCTTCATCCACTTCTGTTAGACCGGTCCAACCAGCCCTTGGTAGGGGCCAGTTCAGATCTACAAGAGGCGCACCAAAGCTGGTCTGCCCTCTTGATTTTGTCGCCAATGCTAGGGGTGGGGCCCACTAGGAGTAATTAGGAAGAAGGGGGGGGGGGGGGCTAGGGCTAGGGCTAGGGCTTGGGTTTATGCTTTAAATAGGAGAAGATTAGGAGGATTAGGGCATGCAAATTATTGTGGCTATTCTTGTTCTTGGAGTTTGGTGTCTTGGGCTCTAGCGGCGTCTAGGGATTGAGAGAGATAGATCCTCCTCTCAAATTGAGGATCAATTGTATCTTGTTATTTTTCTTCCTTTAGTTTGATTATTGCAATAAAAACTACTGTTTTATGATTTCTTCCATTAGTTTTGTAAATCGTTCTCGCTGTTTTTGCTTTTATTGTAAGGGTTTACTTGAAATCCGTAAGTATTTCCTAACAAATTGGTATCAGAGCCGATTTTGGGACTATTTGTGAGCTTTTTCTCTGAAAATCAGCGGCTACTTTTTTGGCCAGAGGAAGAGATATTTGTTGTTTTTTGGGTCAAGATCCAGATTTTTTTTGAACCTACAAAAATCTGGGTATTGATGGTGGCCAAGAAAGTGGATGCGTTGGAATAACGCCTTGAAGGGGAGATGAATCAAATAAAAGCAATGGCGGAGGATAGAATATCATCGGTGGAAGATAGTTTCAGATCTTCATGAGATTGTGAAAAAATATTGGAAAATCAAAATCAAACGGAGGCATCAGAGACAAGGGGGCTGGTAGTAAGAAATGCGAAATTCTGAAATTCGTAGGAGAGAAAATGATGTGGAAATCATTGAGGAGAGAGGTGGAAGGTTTGGAGAGAGGAGTGGTTATGGGGGGGGGCATGAACCAAGGGGTGCTGGTTGGGAGAGAAAAGAGGGGGATTATGGTAGGAAGGGTGCTGATTTTGAAGGAGGGGAGAAAGTGAGGAGTTTGGGTATGAGCGTGGAAGGTATGATCGAGAGACTTGGGGAGAGCCAAACACTTGGGAAATGGGAAATTATGGAGGAATACGGGGAAACGGGAGAGATTTGAAGGTGCGGAAGTTGAAGATGCCCATTTTTGAAGGGGAGGATATACACGGGTGGATTTACAAGGTGGAGAGGTGTTTCACTGTCAATGGGTTAACGAAGGAGGAAAAATTGACGGCAACAGGCTTATGTTTAGAAGGGAAGGTGTTGTCTTGGTGCCAGTGGAGAGACATGAGGAGACCAATACGGAGTTGGAGAGAGTTTAAGAAATACTTATTGGAACGTTTCCGAACCGGCAGGGGAGGGGACTTCTATGAGCAGTTCTTTGCACTAGTACAAGAAGGATCATTGGCAGATTATCGCAAGAGATTTGAGCACTTGGCTAGTCGAGTGGAGCGACTATCGGAGACTGCTTTGGAGGGTAATTTCATGAAGGAACTCAATTCAGAGATCAGAGATGCAGTGAGGGTCATGAGGCCTCGTGACTTGGGAGAGGCAATGGAGCTGACACAACTAGTGGATGATGAAAGTACCAAGAGAGAGGAGCCAGGGGCAACAGTTCAGGTGGCTCTTACAGGATGATCACCACTCTTCTAACACCCAAGGGTCCTGCAGCAAGCAATCTTCATGAGACTCCCAAGGAGAAGCCAGTAGGGGGAGGAAGTGGGGGCAACCTCAAAAGATTGTCAGAGAGGGAGATGCAGGAGAAGAGGGCAAAGGGACTATGCTTCAGATGTGATAGGAAGTATACTCCAGGGCATAAGTGTAGGGACCGAACTCTTCAGGTTCTCACCGTCTGTGATGACAAGGAAGCTGAGGGAGGTGAGGGTGAGGT
This sequence comes from Dendrobium chrysotoxum, assembly GCA_019925795.1. Taxonomy (NCBI): domain Eukaryota; kingdom Viridiplantae; phylum Streptophyta; class Magnoliopsida; order Asparagales; family Orchidaceae; genus Dendrobium; species Dendrobium chrysotoxum. The sequence goes on from CM034301.1 coordinate 47,390,028, forward strand.
AGAGGGGGAAAATGGAGGATAAGCTGCATTTGGATGTGGCGGAGGTATCCCTGAACTCAGTGGTAGGATTTACTCCGAATCATACCATGAAAGTGAAAGGGGAAATAGCAGACATGGAGGTGGTGGTGTTGATTGACAGTGGGGCTACCCACAATTTCATTTCCAACTAGGTCGTGAACCAAATGGGGGCGAAATTGGTGGATACAGAATGTTATGGGGTGATGATGGGAACAGGGAAGGTGGAGACGGGCAAGGGGATCTGTATAGGAGTAATGTTGACCATATAGGGGGTTCAAGTGAGGGATGATTTTCTTCCATTGGAGTTAGGGAGCACTGATGTCATCCTGAGGATGAAGTGGCTGCAGACCTTGAGAGACACCAAGATCAACTGAGGGGCATTGATGATGGAGCTGATGGTGGAAGGGAGAAGAGTAGTAATAAGGGGAGATGGAGGGCTCTCCAAAGCCGTGACATCACTTCAAATCATGGTGAGGAGTATACAGGAGGTGGGGGGAAGATTATCTGGTGGAACTACACAGGCTGGAGGGGATCAGAATGGAGGAGGGAGGGGAAATTTCTTTTTCAGTGCAGCCCTTGATTCAGCAATTCAGTGAGGTTGTTCAGCCACCTCAGGGGTTGCCACCACCAAGGGAGCATGAGCATGCTATCACCTTAAGGGAGGGTGTGTCACCCATCAGTGTCAGGCCTTATCGCTATCCTCAATTTCAGAAGGATGAGATTGAGAAGTTGATTAGAGAGATGTTGGAAGTAAGGATTATCAGGTCCAGTGTTAGCTCTTTTTTCAACCCAATTTTACTGGTTAAGAAAAAGGATGGGAGTTGGATGTTTTGTATGGACTATAGGGCAGTGAATAAGGAAACTATGCCAGAAGAATTTCCCATTCCAATGATAGATGAGCTGTTGGATGAGTTGAGTGGGGCAATTATTTTCACCAAGATCGATCAGATCATGATGAAAATGGAGGATGTGCCAAAACCTTCTTTCAGAACTCATGAAGGACATTATGAATTCCTAGTGATGTCTTTTGGCCTCTCTAACGTCCCAACCACTTTTCAGTCTCTCATGAACAAGGTCTTTAGACCCCTATCTCAGACGATTTGTGTTGGTGTTTTTTGATGATATCCTGGTTTATAGCAGGTCAGAGGAGGAGCATTGGGAGCACTTGAGGAGGGTTTTAGAGGTATTACATGAGCACCAACTGAGGGCCGATCTAAAGAAATATTGTTTTGCCCAGGCTAGTGTGGAGTACTTGGGGTATATAGTCTCTAAGGAGGGGGTGGCAGTAGATCAAACTAAAATTGAAGCTATGTTGAGATGGTTAGTGCCCAAGAATCTTAGGGAGTTGAGGAGATTTCTAGGACTGACAGGCTACTACAGGAGTTCGTGAAGGGGTACAACACCATCGCATGGCCACTAGCGGAACAGTTGAAGAAGGATGATTTCTTATAGGCGGAGGCGTCCATAACAGCTTTTGAGAGCTTGAAGAAGGCCATGACCACTTTGCTGGTCTTGGCCCTACCAGATTTCACTCAGGTATTCATAGTGGAGACAAATGTCTCAGGTTATGCATTGGGAGCAGTACTCATGCAGAGACATCGACCCATCACCTATTTTAGATAGGTGCTGACGGCTAGGGCCAGGCTGAAATCAGTTTATGAGAGGAAATTGATGGCCATCGTGTTAGCAATCCAGAAGTGCTGGCCCTACGTGTTAGGCCGACATTTCATTGTCAGGACGGACCAGCGGAGTATGAAGTACTTGTTGGAGCAGAGGATGGTTACAGAGGAGCATCAGAGATGGCTGTCAAAGTTGTTGGATTATAATTTTGAAATTCAGCATAGGCTAAGGATGGAGAACAAAGCAGCAGATGCCTTGTTCAGATGTATGTGGGAGTTACATGCAATACTGGTATTGATACCACTGATGCTGGATTGGGAGGCCATTAAGGATGAGAGTGCGAGGGATGAGGAGTTGGGAAGGATTAGAGTTGATTTATTAAAGGAGGGGAGTAGCCACCCAGAGTACTCTCTAGAAGGTGAGAGGCTTCTATACCAGGGGATATTCGTGATGCTTGGGACATCAGTCATATTTCACACCTGCTTCAGGAGTTTCATGGGAGCGCTGTTGGGGGTCATTCAGGGGTGCAGAAGACATACATGAGACTTGCCTCAAAGTTGTATTGGAAGGGGATGCACAAGGATGTGGACGAGATGGTAGCCAGATGCGAGATCTGTCAGAGGAACAAGTATATGACCATGTCTCCAAGTGGATTACTATAGCCTTTAGCTCTATCAGGTTGGGTATAGGAGGTATCCATGGATTTCATAGATGGATTACCCTGATCAGAAGGGTTCACAGTGACTCTGGTGGTAGTGGACAGATTGAGTAAGTATACCCATTTCATTCCCCTATGACATCCATACACAACAATAACAGTGGCATCAACCTTCATCAGGGAGGTGGTCAGGTTACACGGAGTACCGAAGTTTATAGTATCTGACAGGGATAAGGTGTTCCTCAGCTATTTATGGAGGGAGTGAGTCAGACTACAGGGGGCAATACTGAAGAGGAGCACCGCCTATTACCCACAGACAAATGGTCAGACAGAGGTGGTCAATAGAAGCTTGGAGAGATACCTACGATGTTTTGTGTCGGAGACACCCAGACTGTGGGCCAAGTGGTTAGCCTGGGCAAAGTACTGGCACAACACTTCATATCATTCTTCTCAGATGATCTCATTCAAAGTGTTGTGCGGGCGAGATTCACCTCACTTGGTGCACTTTGGGCATAAAAGCACCCTAGTTTTTTCAATAGAGGAGTATTTGGGGGAGAGAGACAGGGTTTTGGAAGAACTGAAGAGTTATCTACTGAGGGATCAACAAATTATGAAGAGACAGGTAGATGGGCATAGGAAGGACAACCAATTTAAGGTAGGGGAGAGGGTGTTCTTAAAGCTCCGACCTTACAGACAGAAGACCGTCGCCAACAAGAGGAATGAGAAGCTGGCCCCAAGGTATTATGGGCTATTTAAGGTATTAGAGAGGATTGGAGCGGTGGCATATCGACTGAAACTACCATCAACAACAACCATACATCCCGTCTTCCATGTATCACAACTAAGGAGGGCAATTGGAGATCACACAACGAGCTCTGAGTTACCAGTGACGCTGACGGAGGACTTTGAGGTGGTATTAGACCATTGGAGTTGATGGGGGTTCGTCAGGGAGAGGAGGGAATCAAGGAAATCTTAATCATTTGTTCAGCTGCAGCAATTTTCGGACAGGCTTGCTGATCCCGACCTTGTTACTGCAGCAATCTTCTATTCTTTGCCTTACACGGCTTTTGACTTTCACGGAACTGTAGCATACTTGGTTGTAGCAATCTGCGGCTATTTCCTTCTTCAGTTTGTTCCCTCTGTTTTTTCGTCTCTATTACTGTTGGTGTGTTTTGTCTCCTTGGAGACAATGTAGCTCTGTTCAGCTGTGGGACTTTATTATTGAAGCAAGGCAACGAGTTTTATGAATTCCTTAATGACATTTTGAGAAACTCGCTCAGGGGTGCTCTCACCTTGGCCATTACAAAAAGAAATCGACCATTACTCATGAGATTCAGACTTATGCGCACCTCATTTTTCCTGGTGAGCTGGCCTACCATGCGGTCTCTGAGGGTACCAAGGCTATCACCAAATTTACTAGATCTTGAGCAACAACAACAACAACATCAAGCCTTTATCCCACTACGTGGGGTCGGTTACATGAATCCTTTTTCGCCATTGTGTCCTGTTAAAAGTCAAATTCTCGTTTAAATCTAATAAAGAAAGATCATTTCTAATATTTTCTGACCAAGTCTTTTTAGGTCTACCTCTACCTTTCTTAACATAAGTCAAATCTAAGACCTCTACTTTCCTAACCGGGTCATCGGGAGGCCGCCGTTTTACGTGACCAAACCATCTAAGGCGACTCTCTCTAATCTTATCTTCCACTGGAGCTACTCCAACCTTTTCACGAATATGCTCATTTCGTATCCTATCTCTAAGGGTAAAGCCACTCATCCACCTGAGCATCCTCATCTCTGCAACACTTAACTTAGAATTATGCTTCTCTTTTAATGGCCAACATTCGGCACCATAAAGCATTGCAGGTCTCACCACCATCTTATAGAATTTTCCCTTAAGTTTGAGGGATACTTTTCTATCACACAATAAGCCTGATGCATTCCTCCACTTCAACCATCCAACTTGGATTCTGCTGATAATATCCCCATCTATATCACCATCACTCTGAACAATAGATCCAAGATATCTAAAACGTGTACTCTTATTAATTACTTGATCGCCCAAAGTCACAATGCCCTCACTAGGTCTATTATTACTAAAATTACACTCCATATATTCCGTTTTAGATCTACTCAAGCGAAAACCTTTAGACTCTAAGGTTGACCTCCACAATTCTAGTTTACCTTCAACTCCCTCTCTAGTCTTATCAACAAGAAGAATATCATCAGCAAAAAGCATACACCAAGGTACATCCTCTTGCAAATGTCTAGTGAGAACATCCATGACTAAAGCAAAAAGATATGGGCTTAAGGCTGATCCTTGATGTAATCCAACCGAAATAGGGAAATACTTGGTCAAACCACCTTGTGTTTGAACACAAGTAATAGCTCCTGCATACATATCTTTAATGATTTGAATATAAGCGTTATTAACTCTTTTCTTTTCAAGAACTCTCCATAGCACTTCTCTTGGAACTTTACTAGATCTTGAGCGATTGAAGTTTTTTGTTTGTAAGTGTGACTGGTTATTTCCATTGTGTTGGGAATGGATGATGTATGATACGCAGCTTTGAATATTAAAACTAGTGTTTATGTTAGAAAAAACATAGCCCTTTAGTTATCTCTTTTCTCTCTGCAAACACATTTTTTTGATGTTCTTTTTTTAAATCTTTAATTCCATCAAATGATATTATTGAATGAGCTCTTATGCTTCGTATGTAAATGTATTGCTTCGTGCTGAACTTCATAAAACTATTGCAGCACAAAATTGGCTCTTGTGATAGCTCATTATGTAAGCCGTAGGCCACACTTGCACCCCTCCTAGAGCTTCGCAATCATGTGAATGCACTTGCCGAGAAGCTTGTCAGTATTTGTTAAAACAGTAGTGGGTTTATTTTGTAAAACTCAGTAAAATGCTGTCCAACTTAATAATAATCTTGTATTAAATTCCTGAACGAAAACTTTATTCTGTTGGTTAGAATGAGGAATGTTCTGACAAACAGAGCTCTGCACTCATTTTATAAAGAAGCATATGTATCATACACGATAATATACGAGTAATTTACTCAATGAAATCTATCTTGATAAGAAAACAATGAATTATAGTCCTATAAGATAAATATTCACACCTATAGTAATCAACTATACAAATTTTCATCCATAATCACAAAGGGTAGTTAATATGGTAATTAATGCATATATCATTGATATCTTCTCTCAAATTGATGCTGGGTTGCTAAGGAGCATCAATTTGACCGTAGTGAATTGATATTGCCGTGTCATCGCCTTTGTAAATGTAACTGCATTCTGATGATTTGTAAAGATGATTTAATACCTAAGGTTGCTTTTTACTTTTCCATGAGATCAAAGAATCACCAAGAAACATACACCAATCTATGATTGACAATTATTTGGACACCCAACCCATAAAATGAAGAGAAGAATTGAGTGGAAAGAACAAGTCACGAACGGATGTCCCAAAAATGTATTGAATGATTTGATGAATGACAGCTAAGCAATGAGATTCTTTCTTTAATTGACTTGTTGAATTGCTAAGGAAATACGCAATATAGTAATTGTTAATTAACTAGTTTAAGTTGCCTATAAATTCTCTAAATATAGTTGGATCATGGAGAAGATCATTTTTCTCATGAATAATTTGCAGGGAAGAATTATGGAGGCTTGCCAAAGTAATCCGATCTTGAATACTTATGTTGGTTCAGGAGAAGAATTAATGTGAACCTTTAAACCTAATAAGTGCATTAAGATTCTTTATATTTAATGCAGTGTGAAGATATTATTGTTGATATCTAATTAGAGCTAAATCTATCCCAATAATAACCGTTCATCACGTAAACCAAATAGAAGAGAGCATTCATACTGGATGTCTTATAGAGAAATAATGACGAATCATATTGGCTTTGTTTAAAAGAGAAACATTGTAGGGTTGAGTGAAATTTATCCAATCATGATGGTAGGCGTTTTTCAATTAATATAGGGAACACTTCAAGCCAAGATTGTGAAAATCGGATCGGATGTTAAACCGGAAAAATGAGAGGTTCAAGGTTCAATGATTTGATCGGGGTTGAAATGGATGATATAATAAATATTATAATTATTTAAATAAAAAATAAAAAAATATAATAATGATAGAATAGTTATATAATGATATAAATTTGTGGCTTGAAATAAATTTAGTTTATATACAAACTTATACATTTAATATAAATTAGTAATTATTACTAATATATGTTAAATTTAATGTAAATTATTTTAAATTATTATTAATTTATATTTTTTATATTTAAATAAATTTACAACCATAAATTATATATTAAATTCACATTATACTTTTAAACCTATAAATCATTCATGTTATATTAATTATAATTAATAAATAGATAAAATTAATTTTTAATGATGTATATTTAAAAAATAAAAAAAAATTGATAAATAATTAAATATAATTAATTAGCAAAATAAATATTGTTCTCATCATTAAAAAATAATTAAAAAATCTTTTTAAAAATATATAATGTATGTGTTTTGAAGTAAAAATTTCAAGTTTCAACTAAGTTATTTAATCCCACATCAATGTGGAGCTTTGTTTTATTTTGTTTATATAGCTTTCTTTGTTGTCATGTATTAAGAGCTCATATGGGGTGATGGGACCATGTGTGCATATTGTGTTGATGCTTAAATTGTAAATAATTATTAAAAAAATTATATTTATTATTAAATCTAAATATGTTATTTTTAAATAAATTTATTAATTTGTATTTAACTAAATATTTTATATTAAATCAATTTATTTAATTATTTAAGTAAGAGATCAATTGAACTGGCCGGTTATTAAAAAATCGAGACCCGTTCAACGGTTGACCGGTTAAACTGGTAGTTTAAACCGGTTCACACCGGTTTGATGCTGGGTTGATTTTTAAGGATGATCGGACAGACCATATGATCGGTTCACGGTTGAACCGGTCGGTCTAGTCTGGTTTTCAAACCCATGCTTCAAACTGTATACTTCATAGGAGAAGAGACCAAATAACTAGTTGGAAGAGCCATGCAACTTTTTTTTTTAGAATATCTTAAAAAAAGACATTTGGTGAAGTGACCATCCTTGTTCTTTAGTCTTACCCTTCTTTACAACAGCCATGTTTATTAGCCTCTAGATAGCATGAAGGAATAGGCATCGAGCGCAATGTAGCATGAAAGCCATACCAATATGGACGATGAGAGATTTTGGAAGATCGTTTTGGAGTATTGACCAAATTCCAGCTAGCAGACTCAAGTGGGGAATCATTTTATAGAGGCTTGGGTGGTGGGTTTGACTGAAGAAGCGGTATAGTTGGATATTTTCTTTCGTGCACAAATTCAAATTTGAATATTTTAGGATCATAATTTAATTCATTAAAATTATGAAGAGCAAAACTGATGTTCGAAGAATAAATGACGAAATATTTGAAATATTTTGGAGCCTGGATCATAACAAACATAGCCTTTATGAGAAGTGTTATATATTATAAATATAGATTTAATAGATTGAGCTTAGAGTTTTTTTACATTCATGGGCTAGTAGATGAACAAACCAAACACATCCAAAATGCATACAAATCATGATAGTTGTGATGCTTCTAAAAGAGATAATAATAATAAGAGTCAAACTCCAATATACGAGGGGGTAAATTTTTAATTAGATAAATTCTGTGCTCAATATTTCAAACTTGAATTTGGGTGTAATTAAAGATTTTACAATAAGGTTTGAACATCTAAGTGGTTATTTTTACATTCAATGACACTATTTTATTGAGGTATATGGGAACATGATTGTTGAGGAATAATTCTCTTATTTTGAAGAAAGTCATGAAATTCAAGTGTCACATTCACTCTAAATTGTATTCCTTTAACGTGGGATGAGAATTGAGTTTCAAAAAAGAAAACACAATTTTGAAAGACTTTAAATACTTCAGATATCTGATGAAGAAAATTAATCCATTTATATAGTTGAAATTTTCAATGAATGTAACACCAACAACAACATCAAGCCTTTATTCTATTATGTGGGATCAGTTAGGAGTCAAATTCTCATTTAAATTTAATAAAGAAAGATCATTTCTAATACTTTATAATAAAAAAGTCTTTTTAGGTCCACATCTACCTTTCTTAACAAAGGTCAAATCTAATACATCTACTCTCCTTACCGAGTTATCAGAAGGTCGATGTTTTATGTGACCAAACCATCTAAGATGACTCTCTCTGGAGCTACTCCAACCTTTTCATGTATACACCCAGTTTGCATTATGTCTCTAAGAGCAAAGCCACTCATCCACTTGAGCATCCCATCTTTGCACTATAATTTGTAAGCATTGTAACAAGAGTAATACTCCATATATCATAACGAATCAAGTTAAAATAATTTTTAGTATGATTGACATATAATGGAAAATGAAGTCTCTTATTATTCATGGTTTTTGCATGTTGAGCAATCAAATGAAATATGTGAAAAAAATTGATTTTTTTTACCCAACAAATCATAATTTTAAATGAGAGAAAATTTTAGAATTTGGATGACTGAATCTTTTGTGCCATAGATCTTCATAATAATTTATTGTAGGACAGGATGATGAGAACCTTAAAAATAGAATGATGTTGGGGAAATAGTCTTCCAACTGTAGGCCCCTTTATATGTATTTTTACCCCATCATGCGATCTTGCATAATGCTACCATCATGCGAAAACCGAACATCTTATATATCATCAATCAATTTTCCAACTCAGATAAGATTAGTAGGACATTTTTCAACAAAGAATTAATATTCAAATTGCTCTAACAAGTAATTGACTACTATTAGCAATTTGAATTGATAAGGATCCATTGTATGGTCGATATTATAAAGTTATGAAGTATCAGTCATATAATTGGCTGCATTAAAATTTATGAGCCAAGATAAAGGAGGTAGTGCAATCATGCTTTTAAGCCCTAAGGATGATAGGGCTCTAATTATCATTTGTTGAACCATCTTGGGAGCAAAATTTAATTTGTCCACAACTGCTTAACCAATAGTCTAATCAGTAATGATTGCTTTTTTAGAATTTAATTGCTAATATGAGTACGGGTATGATATTGCTTAATCATATGCTTTGGCTTCTTATAATAATTGTAAAATTTCTTGTGTATTGGTATCAAAATGTTCGTAACACTTGCAATTGAAGCATTGTATATATTGCATATTTTTTCTTTTATTTAACTTGTGGTCTGGATAGGTAGCTGTATTCTTGTGCACTTTATAGTATTAAAAAGTTGTATGTGTTGCAAGATGTTGCTCTTCGCATAAACCTCCAAAGCACACACATTCAAAGAAGGAGAATGTTCACCATTCATCAAATTAGAACAAATAGCTTTAAATCCAGGAGACAATTTCATAAAAAAACTAATATGGCTTGCTTTGTTCGTGAACCTCTTGAACAACCAAGGAAAATCAAAAGGTTCTGTAGCATATATCATATTAACTAATTTAGTCCATAAATTTTGTAGTTCATAAAAATCATCTTGAATCAAGAGGTCTCCTTGGCCAAGGATGGATTTAAGGGGGCATGAAGGGGCACGTGTCTCTTCCAAAATTTTAAGATTTTCTTATATTTCATATATTTGTTACTTGCATGAATATGATTTTCATAAAAATATTTAATTTGTGCTTATAAAAAATTTTAACGTTTGTTGTTATAGATTCTATTCAAAAATATTGATGGAACAACAACAACAACAACAACAACAACATCAATCTTTTATCCCACTATGTGGGGTCGGCTACATGAATCCTTTTTCTCCATTGTGTCCTGTTAAAAGTCAAATTCTCGTTTAAATCTAATAAAGAAAGATCATTTCTAATATTTTCTAACTAAGTCTTTTTAGGTCTACCTCTACCTTTCTTAACATAAGTCAAATCTAAGACCTCTACTTTCCTAACCGGGTCATCAGGAGGCCGCCACTTTATGTGACCAAAACATCTAAGGCGACTCTCTCTAATCTTATCTTCCACTGGAGCTACTCCAACCTTTTCACGAATATGCTCATTTCGTATCCCATCTCTAAGGGTAAAGCCACTCATCCACCTGAGCATCCTCATCTCTGCAACACTTAACTTAGAATTATGCTTCTCTTTTAAAGGCCAACATTTGGCACCATAAAGCATTGCAGGTCTCACCACCATCTTATAGAATTTTCCCTTAAGTTTGAGGGGTACTTTTCTATCACACAATAAGCCCGATGCATTCCTCCATTTCAACCATCCAACTTGGATTCTGCTGATAATATCCCCATCTATTTCACCATCACTCTGAACAATAGATCCAAGATATCTAAAATGTGTACTCTTATTAATTACTTGATCGCCCAAAGTCACAATGCCCTCACTAGGTCTATTATTACTAAAATTACACTCCATATATTCCGTTTTAGATCTACTCAAGCGGAAACCTTTAGACTCTAAGGTTGACCTCCACAATTCTAGTTTACCTTCAACTCCCTCTCTAGTCTTATCAACAAGAAGAATATCATCAACAAAAAGCATACACCAAGGTACATCCTCTTGCAAATGTCTAGTGAGAACATCCATGACTAAAGCAAAAAGATATGGGCTTAAGGCTGATCCTTGATGTAATCCAACCGAAATAGGGAAATACTTGGTCAAACCACCTTGTGTTTGAACACAAGTAATAGCTCCTGCATACATACCTTTAATGATTTGAATATAAGAGTTATTAACTCCTTTCTTTTCAAGAACTCTCCATAGCACTTCTCTTGAAACTTTATCATATGCTTTTTCTAAATCAATAAATATCATATGTAAATCCTCCTTATTTTCTCTATATTTCTCCATCAAACCTCAATAAATGTATGGCTTCCATAGTAGACCTACCCGGCATGAATCCAAATTGATTTTGAGAAACATTAGTATTACGTCGCAACCTATACTCCATAACTCGTTCCCATAGTTTTAAAATATGACACATTAACTTAATTCAAAAATATTGATGGTATTTTAAAAATAAGCAATTTGTGCCCTCGTGATATGCTTCTTGAAAGATCGAAAAGAACAGCTTTTGAGTAGGTACAAACTCCTCAAAAAAAGAAATGGAGAAAAGAGAAGACGCAAAAAATTTATTCTTAGTCTTTAATTGCATCAATTGTGGGCATTTAAACCTTGCAGGTGTCAGCTGGGCTGATATAAATGTTATTTGGACCGGTTGGGTTATTTACAAGCTGCATGCAAATAAAATAAAACTATATATTGATAGGAAAACTGAGCCGGATGCTTCATTGGCTGAACTTGGGCGGAGTTGAGGCTTCATTGGCTGAACCTAGGCGGACTAGCTGAGAGTGATTGCACTGGAAGTGGTCGGTCTGCAGTCTGGCTGGCAATTCGTTGGAGATATTGTATTGCTGTAGTTGCTTCGTTTTGGTTCATTCTTCTTCTTTGATAGACCTTGATGTTTGTTGTTTGTTCGACATGATTTTTGGACCAAGTTTCACACTGCTTTTTTACTGTCTTTGGATCCAATAGAACGTGTTGGTGTTTAACAGTTCCATTGTCATGAAAAATAACTTTTTCCTTAAGGTTGAGAGATGAAAATGAAAAGAAAGAGCTACAAAATTCTCCCATGTGACATCTTCAGAATTAGTGAGTGTCCTTGTAAGAGTATCTGGCAGTGAGATTGACCACGAAGTTGAATAAGCGGGAAATGACAAATGCATAGGGTAAACTAATGGGCTGATTATGATGAGTAAAAGTTGATAGTGGAGTGTTTGTGATTGATAGATTGTTTTTAAAGGGTTTGAGAACTGAAATATGAAAAAAATGGATGAATCTTGCTTTCTAGTGGTAGTATAAGTCGGTATACATTGGACTAATAATAGATTGAACAGGAAAATGTCCGAAATAACATTTTGCGAACTTAAAATATGTACAATTAACTACCAAAGATTGTTAGAAAGGTTGGGGCTTTACCATCACCAAGTCACTAATAGATAAATGTAAATTCCTACGATCGCGATATGCCATAGCTTTCATTCTATGTTGAGCTTGGTTCATATTTTGTCAAAGAGTTTGTAGTAGTATGTTGCAATTTGTCAATGAAGTATCGACAACATCAATATCGAATATTTCACAAATATATGATGGGATGGAGGGTGTTAATTTGTCATAGAGAGTCTAATATGGAACCAACTATATGAAATGAGGTATTATAACATAAGTCTGCCCAACAGAGAAAGGTGGACCGCTATTTTGGAGTGGAAGAGGTATAAGCACAGAGATATTGTTCCAAACAACGATTGAGAATTTCTATCTGGCCATTTGTCTGAGGATGATAAGCAGTGCCGTAATGTAGTATAGTACCGCTCAAAGAAAATAGTAGACACCAGAACGTACTTAAAAAATGGTGTCCCAATCCGACACTATTGTTTTTATAAACTCGTGAAATCAAACAATCATATTGGCAAAAAGATCGACAACTCTAGATGCTGAATAAGTGGTAGGAAAAGATCCAAAATGGACATATTTTGTAAGACGATCAATGATGATCAAAATAGTAGTGTATCATTTTGAATTTGACGAGCCAGTAATAAAATCCATGGACAAATTTTCCCAAAGATGTGAATGAATTGGGAGAGGTGATAATGAACCAGCATGCAACTTTGCAGAAGATTTAGTTTCTTGACATGTGAGACATTTTCTGACAAAATCCGCAATATCCTTATGAAGACCAGGCCAATAAAAGTTTACCGAAAGCCATCTTATTGTTTTAAGGGTGCCATTGCGTCCTGCAAGAGATGTAGACGGGAAGTCAGTAAGTAAATGATTTTTAAGGGCATAAGTTTTACTAATATAAATGCATCCTTTATAATAAAGAATATTTTTCTTGATTTGATAATCCTTGCTGGACAATTAGCCTTTAGCCAGTTGCCAAGTAATCTGAAGTATGTTAGGTAAAGTCATGTATTTGTGTTTTAACTCATTTATAAAAGAGAAAAAATGAGTATTTAATGCAAGAAAAGGAGGAGAAAGTGCAAGTGACTCCATGTCATTTGGCTGACCTGACAAAGAATTTGCTATCATATTTGTTTTACTCGGTTTGTATTCAATATGGAAATTAAAATCTAAAATTTTATATTATTGATTCGTGAAAAGGTTGAAGTAGCTCCAGTGGCAAAGAAGACTAGAGAGAGCTGCCTTAGTGGTTTGGTCACATAAAACGTCGGCCTTTTGATGACCCAATTAGGAGAGTAGATGTATTAGATTTGGCCTATGTTAAGAGATTTAGAGGTATACCTAAAAAGATTTGGCTAGGAAATATTAGAAATGACATTTTTTTATTAGATCTAAATGAGAATTTGACTCTTAACAGGATGCAATGGAGAAAAAAGGATTCATGTAGTTGACCCTATGTGGTGGGATAAAGGCTTGATATTGTTGTTGTTGGAGTTTGAATGATTTGTGTTTGTAGTTCTTGAAGGCTTTTATGATTAGTACATCTAACGAATTCTGTACCTAAGAGATATTGGTGCCATTTATCAAATGCTTCTGTAATAGTGTATAATTCTTTTATAGAAGTGGATGATTGAGTGAAACGAAAACTCGATTTCTTATAAGAGAAAGAGATTGGATGATTGTTTTGTAAAAAATAACACCCATGCTAACATTTGAAGCATCTATCTTAATCATGAAGGATTTAGTGAAATCCATTGAAGTTAAGACAGAGGTTGATGTCATAGAAAGTTTTAGATTACTAGACGCAATGGATGCATGAGTGTCCCATTTAAATGCATTATTCTTAAGAAGGTTAGTTAAAGGAGCTACAATAGAAGCATAGTTTGATATAAACCAATGGTAATAACCTGTTAATCCCAAAAGAGATTGAAGGTGACGTAAGGATGAGGGAATTGACCAAGTAGTGATTGCTTTAATTTTATTTGGATCATCCTGAATGCTACTAAATGGGACAATGCTTCTTGAAGGATCAAGAAATTCTTAGCTCCACCATTGACCTTGAGTGTAGCTAGTAATCTCATGTTCTAATTCAAACATTTGATTGCACTGTCTTGATTATACACCTTTCATAAATACTTCCACATATCTTTGGCTATCTTATATGGCCTTAGAAAATAATTACCTCATCAATGGATCCTAATATCCATGTGATAACTCTTGCATCTTGATTTTTTCATTGAGCAAATTTTGAAAATTTTGAAGAAGCGTGTCCTTATAGTTTTTTTTCCATGACAAATAATCTAAATTGAGATTAACAATTAGAGTAATTTTATCAATGAGTATACCCAAAAAATATCTAATTTGCTTGTTCATATGGTTGACATAGTTGACATAATGCTATTGAGTCTCATTGAATAGAGCGAAGTGGTAGCACGAAGAAATTTCAGCTAAGCTAGCGAAAAATAAATCATTGTCAAAATATAGATCGGGCGGCAAATCTAAAGGGTTGGCAATAGTGTAGCAGGCCAAGCGAGTGAAGCTAAGTGGGCTTCTTTGCAGTGTGAATCCTCATTGGATTTTCATGGATTCTCATGAAATCCTCGAAATGCAGGATCCTTATGAGGTGTTTGAAACATAAAATAGGAGACGAAGGATACCAGTTGTTTGCAAGGCTAGGCTTGCGGGACCTTCAGGATCTTCATGGGATCCTGACAAGGTATCTTTGAGACCAGAGAAGAACATTAAGTTTTATCTCTTTGATACTGTGACAAACAAAGCTCTGCACAAATTTGTTGCCCTCTTTTAAAGGGTTCTACTTATTGTATAGGTATCATACGAGTCAATGATTTGAGTAATTAGCTCAATCAGGTCTGTCCTAATAAGGAAGCAGTTAATTATATTTCTAAAGGCTAAATGTTCTCACCTATAGTAATTAAATATACATATTTCAGCCATAGCTCAGAGAATATAATCAATGCGGTAATTAATTCATATCTTGTTGATTTATTCTAGTAGGAGCGCTTGTTCCTAAGTAATGGACTGTTATATATCTGTATTAAATCACTAATTTTCTTCTTCTTTCATTGCATTTCTTTTATTATGTTTTGGTCCAAATATTATGGTTTTCATTTCTTTCTATTCATGCAGGACTCGATTCTTCAGTTTTGGAGCTTGCAGATTCCATTCATGCTGCTCAAATGGCCGAGGAACCTGAGGGAATAGGTTGGGATTGTCCAAAGACTCGTTTTGAGGTAATTTTTATTCTCCTATTGTAACTTTATCTGTTTAAGAACTGACTTAAAGTCATTTCACACCTACACACGTCTTGTTTATATCAGGCTGCAGAAGGATCTAATTACGGCTCCACAAGAAAGAAGAGGAGGTTAATTGAAGTAAAGCGTAAATTGAAGAGGAGTTGCCTCTCGCAAAGGAGAAGGGATTACGTGAGGAAGTCCACTGTGGATTTTGATGATGCCCCATTGGCTATTCCAAAGCCAATGATAGGTTTTGGCCTTCCATACGAGAAGTGCATTACACAAAGAAGTCTCCCAGAGGCAGCCATTGGCCCTCCATATTTTTATTATGAGAATGTTGCTCTTGCACCTAAGGGAGTTTGGGATACCATCTCACGCTTTCTTTATGACATAGAGCCTGAGTTTGTCGACTCAAAATACTTTTGTGCGGCTGCCCGGAAGAGGGCCTACATACATAACCTCCCAATTGAGAATAGATTTCCGCTACTCCCTATTCCTGCAAAAACTATCCAAGAGGCCTTACCCATGACAAGGCGATGGTGGCCTCAATGGGACAAGAGGGCTCAGCTCAATTGTTTGCAGACTTGCATTGCTAGTGCTAAGTTGACTGAAAGGATCAGAAAGGCTTTGGAAAACTATGGTGATCATCCTCCAGCAAGAGTGCAAGAGTATGTGCTTGCTGAATGTAGGAAGTGGAACCTTGTTTGGGTAGGGCATCACAAGGTTGCACCACTGGAACCAGATGAAGTTGAAATGTTACTTGGATTTCCAAACAATCATACTAGAGGTGGTGGAATTAGCAGGACCGAGAGGTACAAATCATTGGGAAATTCATTCCAAGTTAATACAGTTGCTTACCACCTTTCTGTTCTGAAGAGGATGTTTCCTAACGGCATCAACTTGCTGTCTCTCTTCTCTGGCATTGGTGGAGCTGAAGTGGCACTTCACAAACTGGGCATCCACCTGAAGACAGTTGTATCGGTTGAGAAATCAGAGGTCAATAGAAATATATTAAGGAGTTTTTGGGAGCAAACTAACCAGAAAGGAAATTTGATTGACCTGGATGATGTACAGCTGCTCAATGGTGATAGGCTTGAAAGTTTGATGAAGAGATATGGAGGGTTTGATCTTGTTATTGGCGGAAGCCCCTGCAACAACTTGGCAGGTAGCAACCGTCACACTCGTGATGGTCTGGAAGGTGAACATTCTTCTCTCTTTTTTGACTATTTTCGTATTCTTGACCTTGTTAAATCTATAATGGTGAAGAACTTGTGATATCGTTGGGGGGACATATTAGCATTGTAATGCTTTGTTCATTGAACTACCATTCCAGTAGGTGACTCGTCATTAATTCTTTTGCATTATCTGATGCTATGGTAGATTAACTGTGACCATGACATTAATGGTGGTGAGCTTTTTATCTGATTAACTTTATAATAATGATTTTTTCATTCGGATGTTTGTCAAATATATAACATTTGATTGAATGAAGTTAGAAATTGTAGTCTTGGTGCTGTTACTGCAGTAAAAAATTCTCATAGTTGAATTCTGCCTGGGTCTAGATGACGATTGTCTTTGCCATCCCTATTTCTGTTTTATTCAACTGAGTTGCGCCTCGGGTTTTCTTATGAACATAGTCTTTTCATTTAGTGCTTTAATTTGTTTTTTAATGATTGGTGATTGTTTTGGCCATGGAAATTTTGTATCCAGCTAATGCACAACATGAGAACCATTTATTTTTCAGCTAAACAAGTATTTCTGAAGTGTTTTTTTTTTTTTTGGTTTATTCCTTTTATATTTAAGGGGTTCAAAAATAGCGATGCCATTTCAATGAAAGGATCATTAATTCTTTTCTTTACCGTGTGGGGATCAAAGCCCTCTTTTGCACTTGCATCATACTGAAGTTGGAAAATAAGCATTTATTAGTTGAATTGGGTGAATTTGACTGTTAGGAAGTGCCTTCTATTGTTGGGAGTCCTCTTTTATCCTTTAGTGGTATCATTATTCTCAATTATTTCGGATCATAAATGTGATATTTTGAATCAATTGTGTGAATTTTGTTATTTTGGATCATTTTTTTTAAATTTAATCATACATCATAAATTTGATCTAAATTCATGTATTTCAAAAAAAATGTTTCTTCAATTACAGGGCTACTTGTCCTTTCACGTTAAATCTGATTCACTATTTTGTTTAGTTTTTCTCAACCAGCTTTTAGCCAACCAAATGCTTGCAATGAAATTCTACTTGACGCAAAATTCTATCCGATAGGCAGGTGGTGGGTTACTCATGATAGCAACTTCGTAATAAAAGCTTGCGTTAGCTTGAAACAAAGCTATTGAATTTAATACTCTTTTGTGTTAGTATTTCATTCTTACTATATAATTGATCCATAATTAATGACCACCCCATCACCTGCAAAGAGAGCAAAAAATTGACGTGGTAAGCACTCATGCTAAAAATACTCTTGAGTTTTTTTGGCATGATATTCTTCTTTATCTCATTGTACTGTGTATCAAATATTTAATTCAAAAGAGGAGATTTATATAGAAATCACCTAAAACATTAATATTTATATATTTAACCTTTATAAACATAATATTCAAATAAACCTAAAATACCTGTGTCACCGGTCTCGTGTTGTTCGCCATGGATTGTCATGATATTTGTATCGCTTATTTTGAGAATATGATGTAGAATTTTTGTGTGTTCAGGTTTTTGATAACTTGCTTTTCTCACCCTTCTTGGGCTGGTATTTATTTGGGTGACAATTATTTTTCAATTTTAAAATTTTGGGATGCTATCACTGTTGCTCTTGATTTCAATGATTTTATGTGCTGGTTTTGGCTTTGCTTTGTAGCTTACAAGATTGACTCTCCTTATTAGGGCATTGATATTTGATCTTTATAATTTTCAACTCAGTTTTCTGGCTTATGGACTTGACTCTCTATTTGAAAAATGACGTTTGATCTCCTGTGCAACTGGGCCTGCGACCACAAGTGTATCTTGCTGTAGTTTCATTAATTTTGCTTGGCCAAGATTAAGCCTAGGAGTTTCCTCTCCTTAGCTTCTTTGGTTTAGATAATTGTCTGTCATTCTGTAAATTTTGTACTTTTTGGGTTTACCTGTGCATGGTGGCTATTTACTTTGTAAACCAATTTTCATTTCAATATATTGAGCCAAGGCTCTTAAAGCACTCCACCCCCGGCTTGAAAACAAAGAACTTAGGGTTAAAATTAGATCAGTGAAGTACCTGTAAGTGCCACCAAAAGGAACTTCATCTATAATAGAGAATAATATTAAGCTGAGCTCACTCATCATAATCCCAAAAAGAACCATTGAGATAGAACATAAACCCCATGAAACGAGAGATTATTAGGTGCGGAGACATCCAATTAAAATTTGACATGTGGAGTACAGTTTGGTTGCACTTTTTTTTGCACTTTATTTGTGATTTATCTGTGCTTTGACTGCTCTTTTGTTGCGCTTTTTTCCTGCGTTTTGATTGTGCTTTGGTTGCGCTTGGCTTAAAGTTCCGCGGACACATTAAGTATATAAAATAAAAAATAAATCAACATTTTATTGGCGTCCGGACGTAGAGCTATGTCCGGTCTCCGCACCTAATAATTTTTCCCATGAAACAACCAAAACCAAGAAAGCTTTAAACGGCATCAGAAAAGAAGTGGCATAATAATAGCTACCAATTGGATGAAAACCCCAAAATGCTTCCGATCTCATCATTCCAAAGTTTATTCTTTTTCATTTACTCGCCTGGAGCGTAATTTAACACTTAATACAGGATTATACAGGATTTCTGACTCTTTGAGCAAATTCCTGTGCTAGAATAAAAGAAGACATGGAGTGACAAATACACTCTTCAGTATTATTAGAGAATTCTTCATCTATGTTTTTAGTCTATTAACAGACAATGCAAAGCGCTATGGTTCTGGGATAGTAGCTGTTGTTTTCTATTTTCTTAATAAAAGATTGTTGCATGTTTGTTTGGTGGCTTTTTAATGAGAGTTTGAGGTCGTGCCTGCTTAACTCATTGATTCTAGCTTACGGAGTGATTTATTAAGCACAGCCTGAATTGTATATAAGAATACATATTCTTAATTATCGAGATATTGTCTCTATTGGGTCACTAATTCTAAGAGTGCTCTTTGTCCAAACATATTTAACTTTGAAGTATCTAATGAAATTTCAACTTTTATACCAAAAGTCATCTCAATATTTAATAGTTTAGTTTTATTTTCTCAAAAGATCGTATTCAAGCAACAGAGGTTGGAGGGGTCGTAGTTGGGCGACAAAGGTCGAAGGGGGCGTAGTCGGGTGACGAAGGTCAAAGTGGCCTAGTCTAGCGATGGAGGTCGGAGGGAGCTCTAGTCGGGCAACTGAGGTAGAGGGGACTATTGTCAGGTGATAGAGGTCGAAGAAAATGTGGTCGGAGGATGACAAAGGTCAGAGGGATCGTAATTGGTGGGCGAAGGAGGTCTGAGGGACCAGATCGTAGTAGGCGAGCGATTGAGGTCAGAGGGACCATAGTTGACAGGTAACGAAGGTCAAAGGGATCGTAGTCGAGGGGTGAAGGTGGTCGGAGGGCGACGGAGGTCAAAGGGACCGTAGTTTGCGGGCGACTGTGATCGAAGAGACCATAATTATTGGGTGACGGAGGTCCGACAGATTGTAGTCGGCTTGCAACAGTGGTTAGAGGGACTATTGTCGGCAGACGACGAAGGTTAGATTGACCGTTGTTGGCTTGCAATGGAGGTTATACTGACCATGGTTGATGGGCGACGATGATTGGTTAGACAGTAGTCGACGGACGACGAAGGTTGGAGGGATCATAGTCGATAGGCGATAGAGGTCGGAGGGACCGAAGTCAGTGGACGATGGAGATCCGAGTGCCTGTAATGAGCGAGCGATGGATGTTGAAGGGATTGTTGTGGGCGGGCGACAGAGTTCGAAAGAACCTTAGTCGGCAGGCGACAAATGTCGGAGGGACCGTAGTCGGCAAGCGATAGAGGTTGAAGGGATCAAATTTCTCGCCTCAGAACTCTCTTGTGTCTCTAGCCCAGGGTCTAAGCCTCCAAAAATCCAAGCCGCCCTAATGTCCAAGCCCTCTCTTATGTAGTAAGAGGGGATCTATTTATATATTTTGAGAGTGACATGCTTTGTAAATATGGGAAGATTCATAGTGCCCCGTAGAATGACCCATATTAATCACCTTGATTACGGGGCGTTCATTCAACATTTAAGTGCCTCAATGATGTCAAAATTAAGTGATCTTGTGCTTGTTGGACTTGTCTCGTGGAGCCGCTCGATTTGACTATATGCATGCAATATTTGGATATCATTCAGTAATCCAATTAATGTCTTGGAGCTTCCAAATATGCTTTATGCCCTTGATTTGAGTCCATCTGGGCTCCAATCAGACCAACGTTGAGTTCGTCTCATCGAGACATTCAGTTTGAGTATAAGTTTGTTGAAATCGAAGTGTGGATGGTCCCAATTTAATTTTAGAAGTTTTCAATTCATATATGCATCAAGATTTGTGCCTGATTAAGATGATTTTTGGTGACATATCACATATAAATATATTTTTTTAACTTTTAATATATATGTTGCGGGCTAAAATATTCGCAACGGTAAAGTAGAAAAATCTGTGCATCTTAATGTTGTACGAGTATCCATCTCACAAACAAAAAAAGTAAAAACACCAAAAATTTTACGTGGAAAACCCCGAAAAAGGGAGGGGCCACGCCCAGTTGAAATGATTCCACTATTGTTTGAATATGTTACAAAGATTGACCTATCTCGAAACTTGACGACAGTGAAATTACAATAGTTTGGAGAGTTGGATAAAAGTCTGTTGCCGATTGATAGCCAGGTGGAAGTCTGGTGTTGGTTGGTGGCTGGGCAGAAGTCCCAAGACGGCTAGTGATCCGGCGGTGGTTTGACGTCAGTCGGTGGTCCTACGAGGGTCAGTGGTCTGACGATGATCGAGGAGTCTGGTGGTAAGAGAACTCTAGTTTCATTCTCTTCCTTCTCTTTTTTGCTTGGGTCTCCTTGACTAAAGAATGAGGGGTCTATAGTTTTTTGGGAGTGACATGGCCACGAAATAGAGAGAATATCAAAGGCATGTTGTGAGTGTTCGGAATGGACGGTTGATATCGACTTCCATGATCGTGGGCTGTTTATCGAGCATTTGAGTGTCTTAATGATATTAGAATTCGGCGATCTTGAGCTCGTTGGATGCGTCTCGTCCAGCCGCTCGATTCAATTATAAGCATGTCATATTTGAAAATCATTTGATCATCCAATTTGTGGTTCGAACTTTCCGAATGCACTTTGGGTCTTTGAATTGGGTTGAATTTAGTGTTGTTGGGTTTGCCTTCGACTATAAGTTTGCTGAAATCGGGCATCAGATGGTCCCTGATTTAATTTTAGAAGTTTCTAACTCGATTTTGTCTCGAGATTTGTGCATGATCCTGATTAATTTTTGATGATATATATATATATCATCAAAAATTCTTAATTAAAAAAATTTAAGCTTTCCATCAATAAATAAAAATTAGCTGCTTATAAATATTTCTTTGAAAACAAAACAGCTTTATCTCGTGCTAAAAATGCACCTTGACAAGTCAACTCTGAAAGGTACAGGCAAGTGGAAACAGTGGAACATTACAATTTGCAAATGCTGCCATCATTCGCATTTAAGCACTTGATGTGCAGGACTTGTTAGAAACCACTAAAGTCTAAATAACATGAGGAAATTGAAGGAGAACAATTTTTATCAAAATTTGATAAAAAGTAAATATTTGAATTTTGAATTTAATTTAAGATGAATACGATATAAATATTGATTTTTTACTTATATATACAACAACAACATCAAGCCTTTGTCCCACTACGTGGAGTTGGCAACATTAATCTTTTTTCTCCATTGTGTCCAGTTCAAAGTCAAATTCTCGTTTAAATCTAATAAAGAAAGATTATTTCTAATATTTTCTAACCAAGTCTTTTTAGGTCTACCTCTACCTTTTTTAACATAAGTCAAATCTAATACCTCTACTTTTCTAACTGGGTCATCGAAAGGCCGCCGTTTTATGTGACCAAACTATCTAAGGCGACTCTCTCTAATCTTATCCTCCACTGGAGCTACTCTAACCTTTTCACGTATATGCTCATTTCGTATCCTGTCTCTAAGAGTAAATCCACTCATCCACCTGAGCATCCTCATCTCCGCAACACATAACATAGTATTGTGCTTCTCTTTTAATGGCCAACATTCTGCACCATAAAGCATTGCAGGTCTCACCACCATCTTATAGAATTTTCCCTTAAGTTTGAGGGGGACTTTTCTATCACACAACAAGCCCGATGCATTCCTCCACTTCAACCATCCAACTTGAATTCTACTGATAACATCCCCATCTATTTCACCATTACTCTGAACAATAGATCCAAGATATCTAAAACATGTACTCTTATTAATGACACGATCGCCCAAAGTCACAATACCCTCACTATGTCTATTACTGCTAAAATTACACTCCATATATTCAGTTTTAGATCTACTTAAGCGAAAACCTTTAGACTCTAAGGTTGATCTCCAAACTTCAAGTTTAAATTCAACTCCCTCTCTAGTCTTGTCAACAAGAAGAATATCATCAGCAAAAAGAATACACCAGGGTACATCCTCTTGTAAATGTCTAGTGAGAACATCCATGACTAACGCGAAAAGATATGGGCTTAAAGCTGATCCTTGATGTAATCCAACCGAAATAGGGAAATACTTGGTCAAACCACCTTGTGTTTGAACACAAGTAATAGCTCCTTCATGCATATCTTTAATGATTTGAATATAAGCATTATTAACTCCTTTCTTTTCAAGAACTCTCCATAGCACTTCTCTTGGAACTTTATCATATGCTTTCTCTAAATCAATAAATATCATATGTAGATCCTCCTTATTCTCCCTATATTTCTCCATCAAACCTCTCAATAAATGTATGGCTTCCATAGTAGGCATACCAAGCATGAATCCAAATTGATTTTGAGAAACATTAGTATCACGCCGCAGCCTACGCTCCATAACTCGCTCCCATAGTTTTAAAGTGTGACACATTAACTTAATTCCTCTATAATTCGCACAATCTTGTGCATCACCTTTATTCTTATAAATAGGAATCAATACACTCATTCTCCATGCATCTGGCATCTTTTTAGTCTTCAAAATATTATTAAAAAGTTTAGTTAGCCAAGAAATTTCTTCATCTCCTAAGCATTTTCACATCTCTATTGGGATATCATCAGGTCCAACAGCTTTTCCACACTTCATTTTCTTTAAAGCCTCTCTAACTTCGGTTTTACTAATACGCCGATAAAAACAAAAATCTTTATTTTCATTTAGGGTGCTAAGGTCACTAAAGTCAATTGTATTCTTGCAATCTTCATTACAAAGTTTATCAAAATATCTCATCCACCTTTGTTGAATATCATCTTCTAAGAAAAGTATTTTTTGATCTTCATCCTTAATACACTTCACTTGAATTAAATCATTACTACTCATATCTCTTTGTTTGGCTAGCTTATGCATATATCTTTCTCCATTCTTAGTATTTAATCTATTATATAAATCATTAAAAGCTAAGATCTTTGCATCACATATTGCTTTCTTAGAATCCTTACATGCCTCTTTATATTTTTCCCAATTATCAGAATTTTTACATCTAAACCAATTTTTATAACAAATCTTCTTATTTTTTATCTTTTCTTGCACAATTGGATTCCACCACCAGCTATTTTTACTATTAGGGATTTTTCCCTTTGATACTCCAAACACATCCACTTTTTCCCACAAAACATTAGCATCCTCATGCACAAATAAAATCTTAGAATCTAAAATTTTACTCTCAAAAATATTTTTATTACTATTCTTTAAATGCCCCCTTCTAATCCTAGAAAATTGCTTTACTTTATTTTTTATTTTCTGTCACTTCATCTTTAAGTCTAAAACTAATAAGCGATGTTGGGTACATAAACTTTCACTCGGAATAACTTTACAATCTTTATAATCTAAACGATCTACTTTTCTTATTAGAAAATAATCAATCTGAGTTTTACTATAACCATTCTTATAAGTGATGAGATGCTCATCTCTTTTCTTAAATAAGATATTAGTAATTAAAAAATCATAAGCTAAAGAAAAATCTAATATGGTTTTACCACCTTCATTAATCATTCCAAACTCATATCCACCATGAATACTTTTAAAATCATTTACATCTCTACCAACATGTTCATTTAAATCTCCTCCAATAAAATTTTTTTCTTCGAGAGGTATCTTTTGAATTAATTCTTCTAAGTCATCCCAAAATTTTAATTTTGAACACATATCCAAACCTACTTGAGGAGCATAAGCACTTATAATATTAATAATCTTAGCATCAACAACAATCTTTAAAGCCATAATTCTATCTCCAATTCTATTAATATTTATAACATTATCCTTCAAACTCTTATCTATAATCACGCCTACACCATTTCTAGTACGACTCTTACCTGAATACCAAACTTTAAATCCTAAACTATCAATCTCCTTAGCCTTCTCTCCAACCCATTTAGTTTCCTGAATGCACAAAATATTTATCTTCCTATGAATCATACAACAACAACAACAACAACAACAAGCATTTGTCCCACTACGTGGGGTCGGCAACATGAATCATTTTTCTCCATTGTGTCCGGTTCAAAGTCAAATTCTCGTTTAAATCTTCCTATGAATCATAATATCTATTAATTCCATTAATCTTCATGTAAGGGAGTCTATATTCCAAATTCCTATTCTAATATTAGTATCATGGACTAGCTTCTTTGCCCACATACGTCCTTGATGTGGGAACCCTTGCCTATTTAACACTGCATCCGGGCGTTGATGCAGCGGCCCTTGCACACTTTTCACTGTATTCAGACCATATAGTGCGTCGCTTCCAGGGAACGTCCTAGCATTAACATAATTTATTAAAGGATTCATGTCATGGTTATTCGACAAGTTTTACGCTAGCTGTCGACTACCTAACACAACCCTCCACTTTTCTCATCCAGGACTTGGGACCTGACAACGACAGTGTTAATTTTTTACTTATATATATTCATTTAAAAATAAATTTAATATTTATTTATATTATATTTTAGTCAGTATATTTGAGAGTGGATATTTGATTGATTTAAATGATTCAATTTTATAAATAATTAAATAAATTTTCAAATCAAAGTAAGCCGAGCAAAGCTTTAATTTGGTTAATTTAATTCGATTTTTAATAAATAAAAACATAAATAATATTAAGAATGAAACAAGTTATTTTTATTTTAAATGAATATATATCTAAAATAATATTTGCTAAAATTTGTAATTTTGAAATATAGAATAAATGATATTCAAAATAATATTTTTGTAACTTATTTTTTTGTTGTTGATAAACTTTGTTGATCTAATGGTTGAATATATTAGTATAATTCAATTTTTTTTAACCAATTTTATTAAAATAAAAAATCAAATTAATTATAAAAAATTAAATACAATCAAAAGTATAATAAATAATCGAAACTGTTATTTAAAAAATTAAATTAAATTAATTGGATTTGATTTTTTTTATTTTATTAAACCTAATAATATCTGACCAAATTTGTTTTCAAACTGAAGACGATGTGAACATCTAACTGACACAACCTAACACTATCTGACCAAATTTGTTTTCAAACTGAAGGTTGGATGCGAACATCTTACTCACTCTTTCTCAAACGTTCTCTTCGCCCGTAAAACGACTTCAGATCCTCCAACGTCGGCTCCGCGCACCGGAAAACCACCATCGCCGTCGGATCCTCTTCCACCGCCGGAGGCCACCCGATCGCTTCCCAGCTCAATTTTCCATCGCCGAACTCGCAAGAGAACACCTCTCCCCTCCCCTCCAAGTTATACAAAAATCCGAACCCACCCACGTTCGAAAACCCCACAGCCGGAGAGCTCTCCTGATCCCCTTCTCCAGCGATCCGCGCCACCGCTTCAGCCGGTAGAGACCCGATTTCCCGAATCTCCAAGTTTTCCGGCTCCACCTCCCAAATCTCCAACTGTCCACAATCTGTCAATCCAACGATGACCAGCCTATCTTCGCCATCGATGGTGGCTGGGCCCATACCGATTGCTGAAATCCTGCTGATTTCACTGCCTAATCGTACCGGGCGGACCGGGCTCCACCGGCCCACCGCTAGATCGAACCAAGCGAGCCGGCAGGCGTCTGCGGATCCGCGCTCCATGACGTACAACCGGCTGTTTGATGCCGCCGCGGCGAGCCATGTGGCTGCAGCCGACTCGAGGAGGCTCTCCGGCATCGGCTCGCAGTTCTCCCATTGAAAGGAGGAGTCGAGGGAGAGGGACTCGACGGCGCACGTGCGGTCGCCGAGATCGCAGACACCGCCGGCGAGGATGAGACGGCTGCCGACAAGACCGATTAGAGCGTCGTGGCGATGGAGGAGAGGAGGGGGGAGGAGGGACCACGTGGCGGCGAGGGGCTGGAGGGGAAGAGCGAGGGGGAGTAGGTGGCTCGTTATGGGAGGCGAGGGAATCAGATGAGGGAGGGTGTGCCAGGAACGGGAATAGGGATCGTAGGCGGTAAAAAGTCCACGGCGGCGGCGGCGACTGAGGAGATGAATAAGGAGCCATGGGCGGCGTTGGCGGCGGTGGATGGAGGAAAGGGCAGACCGCCGCCACGACTTCGAGACGTGCAAGGCTGGGAGGAGGTCAATGGTTGGCACGTGTGAGAGGATGGATTCGAGGACGTCGCCCTGCAGCGGAAATTCTCTCTCCATGTTTAGTATTAATCCCCCAAAATTTCTCCTTCTGTCACTCTGTCTTTCTCCGCTTGTGTTTCGGAGATTTTCATTTTGCTTCAATATATAGACTTTTCCTTTTATAGTACGGCCTTCTAAATTTTAAGTGATCTTAAATTTATGCTGAAAATTTTTATGCTTACGATTTTTTTATTACTTTTTAAAATAATTTTTTAATTCAAAATTTTTTAATTTAAGAAAATTTTTATTAAAAAATTAATTTAAAAAATAGTAAAAAAATCTTCTTAAAAGAAGCCTTAAACTACCAACTAACTAATTAAAGTGGACTGCAAGGTACAACCAGTTTGAGAATTATTCCTAACTTTTATTTAATTTATTAAAAAAATATGTAAGAATTCTTAATTAGAATAAATTACAATAATTTTAAAAATGGAGGTCATCTTGTGCTCTTGGTTGAGAGTTTTGATTAATAATCAAGAGGTCTTGAGTTTGAGTCTTACATATATAATGTATGTACAAATTTATTTTAATTAATTGATTTAAATATCCCAAAAATATAAATTTTAAATTATTCTTATATTTTGCTAATTTAAAAATAAATATAAAAATTAAAATTTTGTCCTAACCTAATATTTAAAATTTTTAATCACATGATTTTTTATCTTGCCCTTAAAAATAATAGAAGAATATATTGTACACATCAAATAGAAAAGTAATATTACATGCCCCACTCCTCACTTAATTTTTTTTTTATACATTGAGTTGGCATTAAGAAAATAATTGTAATCTACTTTTACAAATTTTATTTGGAGTATATCAAATTTGTAATTTTTGAGGGGTAAGATGAGATTGTATTTTTTTCCTTTTTTTTAGACCAAAATTTTTATAAAATAATAATAAAAATAATTATATGATTAAAAAAATGAAAAAAAAAAAAAAAACCACCGACACATCCAAGAGTTTATGCCTTGATTTTATATGCCCAAAATGTGCAAAGTCGGATCTTATTTGAAAAGGTCTATAACGTACAACTTGAAAATGATAAAATAAAAGGGAATTAAAGTTAGCTCAACAACCCCTGACTGCCCTTAGGTTTATGAAACCACAGTTCCACAAGCCACGTAACATGTTGTACATCAAGATTCTGAAGCAAATGTCAGCAGATTTCGTCAACCTTCTCATAACTCGGAATTAGGGGTGTCAAAATCGGGTTTCGGGTCGAACCCGGAATTGACCCGGGCTCAAACGGGTCGACCCTAGCCAGACCCGGGTAGGAAAACGTGTCGGAAATCCGAACCCGGACCCGACCCTGCGGGTTGCCGGGTTGACCCGACCCGACATGGGAAGGTAGGGGGAGGCGAGCAGCGGAGCGGGCTGGCTGTAGCGGGCGAGCGGACGCCGGCAGGTGCGTGCGGGGCGGAGGGCGGACACGCGGGCGAGCGGGCAGCCGCGGGGCAGCGCGGGTGGGCGGGAAGCGCGGGCAGTGGGCAGCGCGGGCGCGGGCGGGAAATTTTGAAATTAAGTTTTTTTTTTAAATTAAACGGGTTATCGGGTTGACCCGGCAACCCGTCGGGTCAACCCGAACTCGACCCGTTTTTCAAACGGGTCGATTTTTGCAACCCGAACCCGACCAGTTTGAGAAACGGGTCGGGTCAAACCCAAAAATTTCGGGTCGGATTCGAGTCGGGCTTTCGTGTCATGTCAAAATTTAACACCCCTACTCGGAACATGTAAAATGTGAGAATATGTTGAAACCTCCATTCTTAGTAGGAGCAAGAAACTTCATAACTCAAAGGCAGTAAGAGAAGTAAGAAATTGAAGAACCAAGCATTTGAATAAGAGGCCTCGATCTCTTATTTATACGCAGAGTATTGGTTGATGTAGACAAAATGATGTAAAAAATGAACATTAAATGGTTGATTAATATCTAACATTAACATAAATAGCTTGGCGAACTCCAGGTTGGAGACCTCGATCAAGTTACACAATTATTATATTTTTTTCTTATTTTCTTATGGTCAATTGGTCATGTATGTAAACAATTCTGTAATACTCAGGCTCTGACCTAAATTTATAAATAGATGATTGAGGCTCTAATAATGACATATATCATACAAGTAAAAAATTTGATTTAGTAAAAAATATATATTAAGTTATTTATTTTTATTTATAAGTTAAAAATTCATTTAAGTGCTAATGCATCTATCTTCGTTTAAATTAAAATTGAACAGAATGAAAATTACAATGATAAAAAAATTTAGATTAAAATTAAGGTTTTGTTCGGGACAGCTTGTGGCAATTAATTTTTCATAATTAAAAAAAAAATTGTACTAAAAATTTGCTTTAAAAAATAAAAAAATTGTCCTTAAGAAGCCTAAATTTTATTTATTTATTTATTTTTGTGCAGCTTAGGAGATTCGAGTGCAGATTAGCGAGGCAGAAGTTATTCCGTCAACCAACAAGCCATAGCCTCGATCTGTATTTTTCTAAGTTTTCAATAAA
This sequence comes from Dendrobium chrysotoxum, assembly GCA_019925795.1. Classification (NCBI taxonomy): domain Eukaryota; kingdom Viridiplantae; phylum Streptophyta; class Magnoliopsida; order Asparagales; family Orchidaceae; genus Dendrobium; species Dendrobium chrysotoxum. The sequence continues at coordinate 47,419,924 of CM034301.1, forward strand.
ATTGATTAAAATTTGACTGGTGGAAAATGCCTCCGAGCGCACTATGGAAATATATTAAATTATATTTGAATTAAATAAATACTATAAAATTGTAAAATTTGACATTCATTTGGTGCTTCAAATCAAATTTATCTGGAAGAATCATTAGGAGTATGAGCGAAAAGAAAAAATTAATAGAAGTTCAATCAAAAAATTCCTTTAGGGGCCCAATAATAACTGTTGGACAGGGCTACAAAAGTGTGTATGTTACATGCAGCCGAAGTGAAGGATTGTTAGTCAAGCGCCCATCCTTATCCTCATACTATTTATTTGACATTATATGCCTCACATAAAATCTAGTTCTATAAATCTATATTTTGTATTTTTGTTTAAAAAGTAGGTATGAAATTTAATTTGAACAAAATTATCTCAATGATAAATAATGTCCTGAATTCGCAAATCTGACTCGTGTTAATCGAAATTTGTTCGAACCAATTCAAATTGATTTGAACTAGTTTGAGCCTTTTGCCAGAGTTTGTGACGGTTCCACTAATGACTACCCCTAAACAGATTATTGGTCAAAGTCAAATTTTTAGCTTTACACACACACTGATCCTTTTAATGCCTGTCATAACTAGCTCCTAATACAAACTCCTCTTCTCCTTCACACTTCGCTGGTCTTATTGATGTCTGCATGTAGTGGCTCCCAACACAAACTTATTTTCACTTGCACAGGCTGCCAGTCTCATTAGCAAACTTTTGACATGAGCACATCTTCTACTTTACAGGATGCTAATTTCATTGATTCCGCTCATAATGAACTCTTATTATAATTCCCTCCTTTTCTTTCACATGTCTTCAATCTAATTGATATTCGTGCCGAACAATTCAAATTCGTTAACTTCTCTTTACTTTTCACATGCAGTTGTCTCTTTGCTGTTTAGCCCCAATAATCCCAATTCCACTCCCATGCAATGAAAACACGAAGAGGCAACACAACAATACTAATCAGGTTCGAACTATTACATGTACAACTTTGAACTTGTTATTGAGGGCTTATACTTCAATAATTAGTCATTGAATACAAGATGTTATTATCCCTTATTAAGGGTGATTTCATCCAAAATTAACTTTCATGCATATTTCTCTAAATAAATATATAGCAACAATATATGATCAATTATGCATGTTATTAGACATTAAGTCAAATTTCTCTATGTTAAAGGGAGATTTACATACATATCTTTGAATTTATATATATATATATCAAATATTTAAAATTTTTTCATTTACTAAGAACATATCATGATATTTAAATAACATAAAAATATAAGAGCGAGTGACTTTCTAAAATAAAATATATTTTCATAAATATGTTTTGACATTAATTAGACATTCTCATATTTTAGATTTACTTATATAATTATATATCTAATAATTAATATTTAAAATTTACTTACAGAATATTCTTATATTTAAATAACATAAAAGTACTGCTACTAGTACTTTTTTTAAAATAAAATTCACATTTTTTTAATTTATTTTTAAGACGGTTTAACTAAAGTAAAGAGCATATCATATTTATCAATCCAAATCTTAGGTACAGAATTGGTGGCCCATTAGGTCTCTATCCTAATTAATCTAAATGAAGATATAACCTGCACCTTTATTGGTCAGCTATTGGTCTAACCCATCCTGGCCCATTTAAACCAATATGACCCATTTGGATCATGTTGAGTTAATTTGACCCAATTGACAGCACTTGAACATTTGAGTTCACCTTTACTTGACCCATAATGTACTTAAAAGAGCATAGCTCGAGCCAACCCAATCCAACTTAGGATAGTCTTCTTGAGTTGTCTCAAGTGAAGCCGAGGCCTCAAGGATCTACACCGAGCAAAGTCATCCATAGAGGCCGTCAAAAAAAAAAAAATTTCTTTGAGATTATTGAGCGAAGACAAATTCTCATACACATCACACATTCAAACTTCAAACTCAAAACCTCTTCGATAGTCAAAATTTTCAACTAATAAATTAAGATGAGCTACAGGCCATCGAAGCTTGAACAAGGTAAACATACAGAGCACCGCACCCCAAACCAGTATCAGTAACCCATCCCGGGATCTGAGGGAACACTACCCTGGCATAGATAGCCCCTCAATATCCTAAGACCTATTCTGTGTTCGGTTGGCCAGAAAGAGCGTTATTTCACTAGCTCTATGGAGGATTTTGAAACCTGATGATAAATTTAAAAAAAAAAATACTCATCTGATATATAAAAAAACTTGTAACCGGACGTCTCAGTGGAGGATTCTGTACACCAAGCAAGAGTTGACAAACTCTTGTCAGACTTCTTATTATAAACTCAAGGACCAAATTATTTCTACAGCTCATAATTTCAAGAAAATCGTACTTCAGATCTCAGGAATATTAAACCCGTAAATTACAATATTATCCCCGAATTTTTTTTTTTTTTGAAAATTTAGGCAAAGCCTCTATATTAATCAAGAGAAAAATACAAGTAAGAAAGCAAAATGCCCACAAAAAGAAAGAAGCAAGCTCCTATGAGCTCAAAAGAAAAAAGAAAAACAGACACCTAGTTAGATAAACAAGACTACAAAAACAATGCCACGAGCATCAAATACTCAAAATTGCTTAAAACTTCATATTCAAAATGCCAAAACAGAACTCCCAATGCCGCCATATGCTTGGACTCAGGAAGAAACTCCAAAAATTCAATGATAAATGAACCCCTGGTTGCCCGAAGGCCATCCAAGGGGCGGGGTTCTCATCATTGTCCAATGCAAAGCTTGAAACCCAACAGGCAAAAAGGTACAATACCGAAACTGAAGCCATCATAAAACATCTAGCAGCAGGCACTGATCGAAACCTTCAGATTAAAGCAATTCCATGATTTTAATAGCATGTTTCCACTTGACCACTTTCTCAAAGACAGCTCTTTTGATATTAATAGAAATGGTAGAATGGCTATTGAATGTGTTCCCGAATCTCCTATCATTTTTTTCTTTCCAAATATAGTTAGATGGAGCAGCAAGAGATTAGCAGATAAAGATTTTTAACCGGCTTCTGAACAGTTAAACAATCATCAATCCATTCAAGGAGATGCAGAGTAGTAGGTCTAAGAAGAAGACCCTTAATGGCCGTAATTAAATCTGATATAATAGAGAAAGAGTAAGAGCATTCAAAGAACAAGTGGGATATACTTTCAGAGTAAGAATGGCACAAACAACAAGATAGAGTGACAGAAATATTGCGCTTGTGCAAGGCATCAACCGTTTTCAAGCCCCCAACAATAGAAAGCCACGTATAAACAGAGAATCTCAATACATGCTTTGAGTGCCAAACCAGCTTATCCCAAGGACAATGAGGCAAATGATTATAAAACCCTTTGACATAAGCACCAAAGTTGCTATCCGCCAAGTTTCCCCAAAGTAAACAAGGAACATAATCATTAAGAATTGGAATTTCGTTGATAACCTAACGGATAGACAGAGGAAGAAAATCAGGAAGGCATCTTTGATGTCCCAGAATAAACTCCTTCAGAGGTGTGTCAGCATGAAAAGCATTTAGCATATGGTGCCCATCAAGGGTATCATCTAGAGTAGCGTTATGACACAAGTGATCCCAATGCAAGGAAATAGGAGCTGATGAGGTAATTCTAAACTAGAAACAAGACTTAGCTTCAATAGCAGTTTTACAAACAAATTTCCAAAATATAGATGCATAAGACGGAGAAGGGCGCCACGGAGATTTGTATTAGTGAATTAGCCAGGAGGATAAAGGAGATGCACAGTTATACATTCTAAAAATCACAGAACAATTGAATGCATATTGAAGGGCAGGCAGCGAAGGCAATCCCAAACCCCTATGATGTTTAGGCTTGCAAACATTGTCCCAGGAAACTATATATATATTTTTGTTGCTGACAGAATCACCAAAAATCAGAAACCCGGAAGAAGTTCTCTTAAAGTATTTAATAACCATTTTGGGCAAAATAGAACCTCAAATCCAATATGCAATGGAATTCAAGATAGTGAATTTCAGAAATTGCAATTGGTCAGCAAATGAGTGAAGGTTAGCTTTCTAACCCGACAACTTTTTGGTGATGCTTTCCATTAGAGGCAAGAAATCAACTACATTAAGTCTTTTAAAGAACAAAGGGATGCCCAAATAAGAGATCTTAGGGCTAGTATTATGAATTGAGAGAGCTTGACAAATAGCATCATGATTATTCAGATTTTTAGGGAGCATGATAGAACTTTTGTCAAAGTTCACTTGAAGCCCAGAGGCATTAGCAAAAGAGTTAGGGATGCTAGACAGTTTGATACAATTCTTTAAGCTTGCTTCTTCAAATACCAACACATCATCAGCATATAGTAGGTGGGAGAGAGTGAATCCATCAATAGTAATACCCTTAAAACCTCCTTCATCTAAAAGAGTGGAGAAGACATACATGACCAAACATAAGAGATAAGGGCTAAGAGGGCAACCTTGCCTCAATCCAGCAAAAGATGAGAAATATCCCTTGAGTGCTCCGTTTATAACAATGGAGAAGTTCGCATTTCTTTAATCCAACTAACAAATCTTTTAGGGAAACATTTCTGAACCATTCTGACGATCAGAAATTCCCTAGAAACAGTATCAAAGGCTTTGCGTATGTCTAATTTGGCACAAAAGTACTAAATACCTCCCCTTTTACGAGAAAGAGTGGGAATTTCATTAGCAAGTAGAATATTATCAGTAGCACTCTATATTTGACAAAACATGCTTGGTTATCCCTGACTAACAAAGGCATGATAGGCTTAAGCCTGTTAGCAAGAATCTTAACAATAATTTTATATAAAATATTGCATAAAGCAATTGGCCTGAAATTAGAGAAAGAAGTTGCATACTTGTGCTTAGAGATGAGAGCTAGAGAGCTAGGGCCGTTGCTTTAACCCCATTAGGAAGAAAACCTTTTGAAAAGAATAATCATACAGCCTTACAAACCATGGAGGTTTATCCCCGATTTTGATGGAGGACTTTCATGTTGTGTACTGCAAAGCAAACCCACAGAGATGACAGAATCCCTCACCTTGAACGGCCTAAACCGTTAATATATCTCTCTTTTTTTAACTCGGCAATTTTGAGAAAACGATTTTGGGAGTGTAAGTCCTCTTAAGACAATTTGCTTCCCTAATTCATAACATAGACATAGATAATATATAGTTCTAATTAGCAAAATCATCGATCCTCAACTATGCAAAGGATTTGCATCACTGTACAAACAGATATGTGCTCTGTCATAAGATGAAAAGCAGGAATTAGAAAAGAAGAGTAAGATGCTGAATTTGCGCAATGTAAGCATACCTCATGGCAGATCATTCTGCTACCTCCTCAAATACAAAATGCAAACAAAGAATACATTAGAAAGAAGGGGAACTTACATACATACCACCTTATTTCATGCTATTTACATATCTAATATCTAAAATTTTAATATTTTATGCCGACCACTCGCAGAACAAATATGGATGCAAGAAATGAAATATTAAAGTTTATAAGGTGGTATGGGTGGTAGGAATGAAATATATGAGTGGGGGTATATTTGATATTAAATTGTCTATGAGTGATACTAAAAAAATATTCAAGTTTTAGATGTTAGATATATAAATAATATGATATAAAGTGGTATATAGGTAAATCCCCAAAGAAGGGAAAAAAACACACATTAAAAAAAATTCAAATGGAACACAAATCTATCATCATTTTGACGAAAAAATCAACTCAAGATCCTTATACAGCCCTTTGGACTTGGCCTTCATGTCTCCCTTCGCCTTAAAATCAGATGATGAAGTCACTGTTGAGCTGCGGCTTCTCTTACCACTCCAAAACCCGCCACTCCAGTTCCGACTACTTGAGGGATCAGTTACAGTTCCACCATGATCTTTGCTAAAACTAGCCTTTGCCAATTCCCTTAACTGCCGCAGCCATGGCCTCTCACCGGAGCTCCATTGCTGCTCACCGCTTGAAGAAAATGGCAGCCCACCCCCCTCTGCTTGATTTGAGTCAAACTCCTCCCTCCAGTCCTTCAATAAATTTGATGGAAGCACAAGAAGCATAAGCCCGGTGATTGCAGTCTTAAATCCCTGGAAGAATGAGTTCCCGCCCGAACTAAGTTGAACAGTTTGCTTGTACAATGCATACCATTCATTTATCATTTGCGTTAGGAAGCTAAAAACAAACAAAGCTAGCATGGAGTAACCGACCCTCCTCTGGCCAGCATCAGACAAGTCATTCTCTAGTAATACAAGGCACAAGCCAAGAACTCCAACTTCACTCATGACAGAGATGATCTCTACCAGTTGCACTTTCTTCTTGATGAATGGCTTCTTTAGCACAAGGAAGAAGAGCTGGAAAGAGGTGATCGAGAGGACTACCAGAGTTGGAACTTTGGATGAATTTTCATTGTAGTACGCTCCTGCAACGATACCAAACGAAACACGCTTAGCTGATTCAAGCAAGGTGTAGTAGATCCTAAGGATGCCAAAGAGCTTCTGGATGAAGGGAGCTTCTGCATCCTCATTCTCATCTTCCGAGGCAATTATGCGGTCACCCTTGTTTGAGTTGCCAATGCCACCGGAGATCTGAGACAGCATGTATTTTGGGGGTCCTCGAAGGTCCTCGAAGAGTGGTCCAAACCGTGCAAGGTTGATGGAGTTTGATTGGTCTCTCCATGTCCACTGGCCTCGTTTGCCAGGACCAAGCAATATCCGAACTACTTCATCGTACCAATGGAACTTCTGGCCTTCTTGATGGACTTCTTTGTACTGGAGGAGCTTGCCAAGAGTGATTCCAATGGACAGGAAGAGAAATAGTGATATAAGGAGTGATGTTGCTATGCCAAGAAGTATGATTCCGACTGTAATTCCGGATGTGCTTCGACCTTTGATAGAGTAAAGAACACGATATAGCAGAAAGCGCATAACTAAGTTTTGTAAAGCAATGCATGTGCAACATAGGTTTCTATCTTCTTGGTACTTTTTCTTCTTGATTGAAATCTAAGATCTATGCACGGTCATCTTTTTTTTTTTCCTCATATAAGTGATGCTTATATGATTGGGGAAATGAGAACTTGCTACTGGTTTATACAGGTATTCCTCAAGATTGTGTTGCAATATTTTAACGGCAAATAACTTAACATAAATCAATAACTTCAGAATGGGCTTGAGAATCGAAAACAAAAAATCTGAAGTATGAGAAGATTCCAAGCCTGATACATGTTTCACTCCATTTTAATATTTTTTGAATAGAAGTTTAGATAGCACCACCAGGTACATAAATCTTCTGTAAGCATTTTCATTTAAAATACTAACTTGTACTGAACACCTTGTATTGTCAACTGCTAAAAAAAAGTATGCCTTATTTCTATTTCATGATAATATCTGCTCTTTATTTTTAAGTGAATTGACAATTTCATGTGTAGCACCAAGTAAATATAACTTTTGAATTTGAAATTTTTTTCATTTTAAAATACTCAACTAGCACTCACCACCTTGTATTGCCAACTGCTGAAAAGGTTTGCATTAATTTCTACACCATGTAATATCGACTATTTTTTTTTTTTAAATGAACAATTTCATGTTTGACACCCAAAACATGGCTATGACTATGTACAAAACTAACAATCAAAATTTTCATTTACTATAACACCACTCAAATCTCAAAGAGTTCAACAAAAGTAGAAGCCGACATTAAATTCTGAATGATTTGATTGTCTTAGCAAATACATGAATTTAGTAGTTCATTATATTTCTTAGGTTTTAGATGTGTAACTAGACAAGTTTCTGGTGTTTTGCAGACAACTTTCCCTTGAGAATAAACTACTGCAAGTTAGAATACATCATATTTTATGGTGATGGAAGGAAACGAAAGAGAGGACCATGGAATATGATGCTTTCTTAAAAAACGTTGTTTGAAAATGGTATCGATGGCAAGTTTACCTCTGATCAAGGTTGATGATGCCTGGCATATTGATGGCAAAGCAAGGAGTAATAAGAATACTTCTAATCTTGGGCACACCAGAGCTCCAAATTCATTCCTTTTTTCTAGACATCTCCTCCTTAACCTAAGAAGGAGAAGAAATATTACATGAAGGGCTATCAGGCCACCACCAATCACAGCCAACCAAAACAGGTTCCGGCCAAAATATTTCCACCTGCGACAATGAAAATGTTTTGAATTATAAATGCATTCTAGAGAATCCACCGATCACTTTAGCGTTCAATGAGAAAGATGGTGAATGGTAAGGAAGATGATGAATGGTGTGTGCACAAGTGTTGACCTCTGCTGAAGTGAAACAAAATGAAATAAAATTTTTGCCAAATCATCACTTACCTGTGTCAGACCCATGCCGAGATCCTGGCCAAATCCCTTATCCTATGCCGAAATCCTGCAAAAGTCCTGCGAATACAGCTTCCCCATATCTCTGCAACGGCTCCGAAGAGGTCGTATCACGCGGGCTTTGTCTCGATGCTTCTCCCGCTGTCGTTAAAAGCAATGCGAGAAGAGCCTTCGGTTTTCCCTTCTTCTTCGCTACTTCCTCACACTTCGATCCCATCTCCAACCTCCGACCACAGGCCCTCTCCCGCTCTCATCTTCTCCTCCCACGCAAACTTCTCCTCTCGCTGCTCTTTCCACACACGATCCTCCTCTGCTCAACCCCACGTAAGACTCCCGTAGCTCTCGCAACTCCTCAGCCCCGATTCCAGGCCTGTAGCCGTCACCTACATCCCGTCGAAGTCGGTCTCTCCTCTCCGATCTCCCCCAAATCGAAATCCAGCCCTCTCTGTCTCATTCCCATTCGCACCCACAGACCAAGAGAGAGAGAGAGAGAGAGAGAGAGAGAGAGAGAGAGAGAGAGAGAGAGAGAGGGAGGAGGAATCGACACCCTAACCTCCATCTTCCGGCTCCTTCGTAGCCGACCGACTTCGCTCCATCTACGACGTTCCCTCCCTGTGGATCGGAAGTTACGACATTTTGGTTAGAAGCAAGACGGGAGCTCGCCGAGTGTGAAGGAGGCTCTCCTTTCGCCTCGATCTACATGCCTACCTCGCCGGTCTCTAAGGTATAACCCCTCTAAACCCTAAAACTCTGAGAGCCGTCTTCGACACTTGAAACGCGACGAACAACCACCTATGCACGCTTTTCTCAAGCGTGGTGAGAGGAAATTCGCTGCAATGCTAGCGACGAGGCGGGCAATCTTCTAAAGACCTATTTTCAGTGTTTGCGGCGCGCCAAGGGACCCCCTATGCACGCTTTTCTCTAGCATGCCATGAAAGCAAACTGTGTTCTTTTAAAACAGGTACTAAAAGCCCATGGACGCCTTTCTCTGGTGTGATGGGATTGAAAATTTTACGGCCGCGGTGTCCAAGGACACCTACCGTGTACGTTTTTCTCTAGCGTGGCGGGAGGCCCAGTTTTCCTGTAGTTTTCCCCTAAACGGGGGAGATGCCGGGAGGCTGCCGAAATTTCGGGTGGACTTGAGACCGTACTTGGACTTGATTGAACTCAAAAGAAGAGGACTTGGACAAATGAACAAGAGACTTAAATTAACTTGCTAATTGAACAATGATGAGATGAATAAAACTCGAGCAATTAACAAGAACTCATAAATTTAAACCAAACAAAGCGGCAAGAGGACTTAAACTTGTACACTGAAATAGAACCTGAACTCAAATGAAACACAACAGACTTGAACTCAAAGCAGGAACTTGTGGACCTTGAATTTGAGTTGAGCAACGTCAAGTAGAACTTGAATGCAGAAGACTTTGAACTTGATAATGCTTAAAATAAGAGTATAGCTTGTAAGACAATATACTCTAAATTAAATGCAAGTAAACATGCATGTAACATATGAATCAGGGGATTTACAAGCACCACTCAAGAATGATGGAATCGTAAAGGATATCATTCAATGACATGATGCTTTCAATAGACTGCATAACTTGTATGTATATGATGACAATCGGTCCACAATATATATTTCAAGCATGTGATTAAGTAACTTAAAATGATTGCAAAGACTACAATGATGTGCAGTGAACATAGCAGTAGCTTGTGGATGACAAGTGAATGCAGCCCAGCAATGAAATTGAAGTTGATAATAACCGACACAATAGTCTTGCAAGAAAATGCAGTAGTCTCTATTACATCCGTCAGAAAACACCGACAAAGAGTTATGTGTAACAGAATATATTACAATTTGCCCACAAGTGATTGTAGAAGAATAATCACACACTATCCATACTCGAATACAAGAGGAACTATGGATGAGTACGAATGTCTACTAGCAATAATGAAAGATTTGTTGTATGTGCAACAGTGGTAATGATGGTATATTTGCTATACATACAAGACACCTACACACCTACAAGTGGTCGTAGCAGGAGGAAATGAATGCTATGGAACTTCTTACGATCCATCACTGTTCAATGTTGAATAAATATGTTGCTCCATTGCAAGCAAGAACAAAAGACAATATGCAGTAAACACAAATAACTACGGGCTGTCGTAGAAAGATCCACTGCACGTACTAGATGTTGCCTACGAGTTATCATAGAAGATCGGTAATACATACAAGTCCCCTACGAATACAGATGTACGCACCGCATGTCATCTGTGGGTAGATACAAAATGACTCCAGTAAATGCAGTATCCTGAAGTCAACTTCAGTCTGCAAATGAATACATCTACCTGCAGCAGTAGTGGATGTGTTGTAAGGACCAAAACCACAATGAAATGCATAAAGAATGCAGCGAAAGCAAGTCCCTACGAGCTTCTGCAAAAGCAGGAGATTCGTTAGTGCACTATGATCCACCTACAGAAAGCAAGTAGTGCACGACAGTCTACCTGTATAAAGCAGCGAACAACTCAGTCCAGAAACTGCTACAACACCCCACCGAATCTGCAACATATATACAAACAGATAGAAGGCGTGTACGAGCTCTCAAGAAGATTGCTGCATTCAAATGGCGGTTGCCCGCACAAATAAGCAATGAAATATTTCAAATACCCCTTCACGTGCACTGTAATTTATATACACATAGGTACACAAAAGGAGTAAGTGCAATCAAAAACCCGCATGGGCCCCGGCGAGCGTGTTATTGGTACACACGTGACGTCTAGGGATGCTGCGTGGGTCAATAAATTTGAACCCGATCCTCTTAAGCGAGTAAATAAGAGTCGACAAGGTTCAGTAAATGATTATAAAATACCCTCAAACACCCGTATGGGCCCTGACGAGGGTGCTATTGGTACACATATGACGTCTAGGGATGCTGCGCGGGTTAATAAGTGAATTCAAGTTCGAGCCTGATCCTTCTATACGGGTAGATAGGAGTCGAAACAGCTCGAACCATAAAACAAATATACGGTCGCGAGGTCGACCGGGATATTTATTTTATACATTCATATTAGGCCTTCAAGGCTTATAATCAAGAAAATCCACTAACAAAGGCACAAAGTCTATGAAACCCGATCCTTTGTCGACATCTCGACAGAGTCGACAAGGTTCAATCCATAATTGGAAATGACCCCAAACACCCCGATAATGGCCGTGTTGAATGTAGATCTCAATCGGAGGGGTTCACAAATACTTTCAAATGCCACCCAAATTCCCACAAAATCCAAAACTGCAAACTTTAAACAATCCTAAAATCCAAAAAAATTTAAAAATAAAAATAAATCCATCAAATACTTAAAAGCAAAACACATCCACCTTCGCAACAGTTTGCCGAGGTGGACAAATCTAAAGAATTTACTTCAGCTCACATTAGGCTAATGCCTAGTCGAAAATATTACTAGGATCCATTCTCAAACAATCTCCTGCCAATAAGGACGTGGTACGTGTCCTCTAACCGGCAGTTCATTGCCAAATGGCACTGCAGGATAAACGGTTATGACCCGGGGCCCTCTGAACGAAGTGGTTTTGCCGCCAAATGGCACCACGAAATACCGGTTATGGACAGAGCCAATACGTTCCTTAGTGGCATCAAATCCTTGAGATATGAATCAATAGGATATGATCGATAGGGAACAAAGCCCTCTGTTAGCTAAGGTGGATCCAAATTTGTCCCCTTAGACAAACACCCACCCTAGGTCTACAAGGTACCCTTGGACGAAGCAACCCATGGCTGCCAACAAGGATCCTTCTGTCAGGTTGGGTCGACTAGCTCCTCTGACTAAGTAGACTAGGGACCACGATGGCCCGGGACGACGGAACCATGGGATCTTGATCGGGTCCATCATCCATTCCCCCACCATCTGCTTTAAGTGTAAGATGGTAAAATTTCTAATTTTAAATATTAAATCTCCCAACACTTCAAACCCCCCCCCCCATACCTAAATATCCATATATATATATGTTGCTGCTATATGCCTGATACTACGTATCCACGTATCTCTACGTATCTGATCGACGACTAGCCTTAATCGAAAGTTCTCTCTCGTGATCGGGAGGGGTAATTAACTATAGGGGCTTGCGCCTATAGAAAACCAAAACTCAGATCATAAAGTCCTCGTAAAATGAGGGCGAAATCTCTGAGTAGTGTCTTATCTACAAACCCATCTGCCTTCCAAAATTTACCCCGGAACTTAATTCCGTTAAAACTCCCCTCGAAGAAAAGCAAAAGCGGGCGGAGGCCGGGGCCGAATTTTCGGAGCCCACAACAAGACAGTAATTTCTTATCTTCATTTTCATTCTAGTTTCCTACAAAGAATGAATTCTCACTTGCCTTAACAACATTATACACAACAACTACAACATCAAGCCTTTATCCTACTACATGGGGTCGGCTACATAAATCTTTTTTTCTCCAACATGTCCTGTTAAAAGTCAAATTCTAATTTAAATTTAATAAAAAAGGTCATTTCTAATATTTTCTAACCAAAGTCTTTTTAGTTCTACCTCTATCTTTTCTTAACACAGGTCAAGTTTAATAAATCTACTCTCATAACCGGGTCATCGGAAGACCGACGTTTTATGTGTCCAAACTACTAAGGTGACTCTCTCTAATCTTATCTGCCACTAGAGCTACTCCAACCATTTCACGTATATACTTGTTTCACATTCTGTCTCTAAGCTTCACCTGAGCATCCTCATCTCTACAACACTTAACTTAATTTTATGCTTCTCTTTTAATGACCAATAATCTTCATCATAAAGCATTATAGGTCTCACCACCATCTTATAGAATTTTACCTTAAGTTTGAGGGTACTTTCTATCACACAATAGACCTGATGCATTCCTCCACTTCAATCATCCAACTTGAATTTTACTAATACTATCCCAATCTATTTCAATTTTCACCATCACTTTAACAGCATTATATATGGCAGAAAAAATACCTTCAACACTTGTAAGAAAATCTTAAGAGTGATGCAAGTACACAAATAATAAATATAAATATCAAGAGCTTACACATCAGAACTTTTGGAGGTCATTATAAATTCAGCTTCAGGCTTCATATTTTGATTCTGTAATCATGAAAGTATCAGAATAATAGGACCGAACAAAACATACTGAACAATGAAAGAATGACCCCTGACCTCAAGAAATGCCCAGTATTCCGTTGGAGTAAGTGGTTTTCCATATAGTGTAGTTTTTGATTCCCCATTCACAATAGTCATAGGCCCAAAAGAGTTCATCCCATTCCCTTCTGATAGTTCACTGTATGTCACAACTGGAAAACTTGAATCTTTCAAAAATGAATCCATGCCCTCACTTTCCCAAGGTAGATTAATGTATGGGATACTCCACTCTATGCCTCTCGCAAATTCGTAATACTCAATAGGCATTACAGCTGTCAACCACTTTGACAGCGCAAAAACTTGGATGTGGCATGCAATTCTCTGATGGGAAAAAAGAAGAAAAGAAAATGGACCAGAAAATAGCTTATTTTGCTGCAAATTTCATCTTGAGCTCAAAATTCAGGTGATCCAGCATCATACCACAAGGTTTTTAGTTGGCTCCAATATCAGACAAGTTGTCGGTCTTGAAAATACTCCAGAGGAAAGAAGCTTGCAGTGGTAACTGTGAGGAATGCTGCTGCCATGGCTGTAGCTGCAAATGTAGCTGTAGCTATGGTGGAAACCATTGCAGAGAGAATAGGTACAGAATCTGTCATGGATGCAAAATATAATTATTTTTAAAAAAGGGCCAAAATCATTCTTTAGAAGACCGAGCATTATCAGGAGAAAGGTCGGCTACATTTTATGGTTTAAACAATAATAGATATGGAATCAAAAACTGTTAATGAGACAGGAATTGGACAATTTTGAACTCCAAACAAATGGCTTAATTTCAAACACTACAAATTAGCCAAAGGGCTCCACATTCAAATTAGGAAAATAATGAGAAGCGAAAATAGGATACCCAACATCATTAGCCGCATGAAATAACAAGGGCAGCAGAAACTTATTTTGGAACAAGTGATTCTGAACAAAACATGAACTCCATTTGGATCTTAAACCAAGTGTTGTGCATTTTTTCTCATTAAGACATGAGCCAATATGATGGTTTTCAAACTGAAAAAAGATGCACTTACAACCCTAGTATGGGTGAAAGATGCTTTGAGATGCAAAGTAGTACAGGGAAACTCTGGACATTATCCAGTTACTTCAGGAAGATGAATCAAAGTAAACTGATATTGTCATAACCATTAATAGGCAGATAAACTCAAAAATGGAATGAAAACATGTTATCATAATCTTAGAGAAAGTCACATACAGTGTCTCACACGCAGGTGGTTTGATGCAAGGTTTTTATTTCCTGCAATGTCCTCTGTTGAATTTTCAGGAACTTCTAGAGAGACAATACCGTCATCTGCCTGTACAATTCCAGTATATATGCTCTTACTTACTTCACGAAAGCTGAAGGAATGATAATAGGTTCAGTTAGTAGCACCCTTCACATGGGAAAATTAGCATTTTGCCAAAGAAATGGCAAAGAAAAGAAACAAAAGAAACTTTAGAAAATGTAATGCGTACTTGCCTCACAAAATGACCTCCTGAAATCAGAAAAGAGGATGAATTGAAGTCAAAAACAGGCTTCCCAAATTTAATGACTACAGGTATATTGCGTTCTCTTGTTCTCATATCTGCAGTCGTGCCCAGTCTAACAACAGGTCTTTGAACATCTGTGTGTAATTTCATTTTGAAAAGTTAGCTTAATAATGAAGAGTAAGGAAAAAAATGGCTTATAGATTTACTAGGTTCCCTTACATTTCTAGGTTTTCATATTAGAAGTTACGGAATTGTTGCATATGCTTCCAAAATCTACAGCAGGTTATCGCATATGCATGCTTTATTAGTAATGTATAAGTAACCATATGTTATATGTGGAATCTGATTGTGTTGATAAATCAGATTATTTTGTTGCCTCGGACCTCAAGTTTCTCGTGCTCGCTGGGAGTGATAACCCCCCAAATTTTTTTCCGTACAACGCCCCGGTGCTGTGTACCCAAGCACCCCGGTGCTACGTACCCGAGCGCCCCAACACTGAACGATAAAGAGCAGAGCGTTGCAGCGGATCAAGACAGATGTTCAAGCGCCGCAGTTCTTCAAACTGCCACCGCAACGCTGTGAGACGGACTAGATGATTTTCTTTCTCATTTTTTCTGAAGGGTTGCGTCCATTGGGGTTATTTATTTGGTTTTCTCTTGTATTTTGTGGGTCAGATATTGAGAACGGTGCATGTGAAAAGAGAATCAATGAGAGAGCAAGAGAGAAGAGAGATTTATACTTATTTTTCTCAATTTTCATAGTAGATTTCTTGAAGTGGTGTGACTCCATGGTTTTTTTCCCTAATTTGGGTTTTTTCACGTTAAATCTTGGTGTCCTTTACTTTCCGCTACTTTTACTTTCTTGCTTGTTTCGTCATTGTTGTGTTTACTTCTCCTCATCCCCAACACCATATTCATAAGAAGTCTTTAGAACATTCATAAAAAAATGTTAAAAGCATGAAATTATTCCTCTAAGAATCGATGTCTCTACTTTCTGAGTTCATCGCAATTGGATATCTCTCTCAAATAAGCCCAGCTAATCATCCTACTTCAAAATTTCTAGGCTCAATCGTGACATGATTTTTATATATAGGAACTTTCAGCAGTCTGTTAACGATCATCTAATTTTCCACCCCATGTTGTTATAATACAATCAAATCAACCCTTAAATTTTCTAAGCTTTAGAGAAGGTTTCCATCATTTATCAAGAGAAACAAGGTACCATAAAGGAACGTGAATGGATCTGAAGCAGAGACTGGAGTTCCTTGTCTGCTAAGTATGGAGCTTGCTGCACAGTTTATGGTGACTACATCCATGCTTGATACACCAATAACCTAGAAATGTATGCATTAAATTGCATTCAGAAAAGAGGAGAATTCTATTTAATAACTCATTAACTTGAAAAATGAAATTGACTACTATACTTTTCTTTGAAAATGACGCACTTTATATTCCAATCGTCGGTTCCCATGGGTACTTCCATTTATAGGTAGAAGAAAGCCACTGCTTGCACGAAGAACATTTAAGACTTGCACTGATGAATTAAGAACCGGTTCTGAGAAGTATAAGTAGATCCTAAGATCCCTCTTATTGTTAGTTGCATCAACTCTCCTTATATTTCCATCAAGTTCAAGCAATTTATCTGGGATACGGGTTCTTATATTCATAAAGACCGGTCTTCTGTCTGAAATTGTAAATTGGAGAAGCCATAAGCGACTTTACAATCCAAGCATGCACGCATAGACTGATTCTTAGGGGCAAGCAAATGCAAAACAAATACATCAGTAATTGAATATTGAAAAGAAAGAAAGCTTTAAGAATATCATCAGCATGATATAAATGCGCCTTAACAAGTGATTCAAAAAGCTTAATTTTTTTAATCTAACAGTTAATATATGAAGGTTTCGTACTACAGCCCAGAATTAAACATAGAATTTAGAGTGCAAATATTAAAGGCTCGTGAATCATAAGATAAAAGAATCTTTCTTCTATTTCATAGATTTATTTTACACTCCATAAAAGTCATACAAGGGAAAGATATATACTAATGGATAAAGTATATGGCGTACCAAAATGCAAAAAGAACCTCGAATTTAATGTTCTTGTGAAGCTGTTACCAGCACCATCTGTACAGAAATTCTTATCCATTACCAGCACCAATCGGCCATATTGAATATCAGTAGAAATGCCCACGTAGACAGAGAACTCAAGGTCAGGCTGGAGGACCTTGAGACTGGCAGGAAAAACATGACCAGTTCCATAAACAAGAAGCTGCATATTTAGAGGCAAATATCTCTAGATGTTCTGAGAGAAAAATAATGATAATAAGCAAAATGCTTCTATTCACTAAATAGAAACCAGTAGCCTACTTACACTACAGTAGTCAGGAGAGCACCTGAAGCCTCCTCCGCCAGTACAAGGTTCACTGAATAATATATTTACAGACACATTAGACTCTTTTGTAAAAGGCATTGGAGCTGAAACATATGCTGTAGGAGGAACAGTATCTGCATATTGGAAATGTCCAAGTTATAGAGATTGGAGAGTGAAACAAATATGCATGAACTTACAATGTTAGATTCAGGCTTGTGATAACGCTAGTGCAACAGTCTTCTTTAGCCAAATACATGGCATCTTTTGACTTCATTGGCTATTTTAAAAACCATGCATCTTCATATTCAGTTGGTAAACTAGAGAAAATTGTGTTTTGCAAAAGTTTTCTTTTTTCACTCTCCCGCCCCCAAAAAAAGGGTAAAATTCTTTGTAGAGCAAAGGCTATTTAGTCATTTTTCCCGTTTTTTCATGCTTTCTGCTTGCTTGTTCAGCTCGTCACTCTCCTCTCGAAAGCCTCGACTTCTACTACGAGCCTATGAGGAAGAAGACTCGTCCGCCTGCTCCTACGTCACTCGACCACTCCAACGAGGCAGCAACTCCGCTTTGGTTCGCGTGCTCCGCTCAGGTCTGCCTGTTGCTCCGCTCAGGTATGCCGTCCAGTCCGCCTGCTTCGTTTGGTTCAAACAAATTTGTTTTGACTTTTGATTGTGGGTTTGTTCTCTTCTGGTGTTTATTTATTTCTCTTGAAAAAAAGTTTGGTTCCACTACATATTTCCTAATTCACAAGATTGATATGTTATTATGTATCAATTTTTCTCACATTTGATGACTCAACATTATCTTGCTTTATACTAATTTTTTAATCTAATATTTGACTATAGCTCTTGATACTGGTTAGACAAATAGTTTATAAATCGACCTTAATAATGCCACTCTATATAACACTAATCAATAGAACCATCAATCTTTGATTAGTCTATCAAGCACCTTTCCAGTCCACATTTGTTTAAATGAAGGAGAAGAATGGAGTTTAGTTTGAACGTTATTTTAAAAATCATAAATCTGAAAGTCAATTTCTCTCTCAATTTCTTGCTACAATTGGTCGTAGTAATAGGTGCTGAGATGTCCAAAGACGATATTTTCTACCAGTCTGTGATGAATATGATGATAATCACTTATTATGCCTAATTGAACAGATGGAAACTCTCAATTCTGAAACAATCTTATGGTGGAACTGAAATCCTACCATTTGGAATAAGAAAAACAATCCATTTATCTATTGGTCATGATTGAATCACTGTAAAAGCTAATAAACTCATAAGCCTGAAGCTTAAAATGGAGATTATTTCCATAGAATGATAAGATAGAAAGCAATTTAGTTCTATTACACCAGGCAAGGTTCAGACATGTGGAGAAAATGAACATTCAAGGAAGGCATCCAAGAAATCTGTAAACCATTACACGCTATACTAAAATCAAGTAGTACAAAAGGGAAGATTCTTAACCAATAGTCCAGTTGTAGCTATCACAGCGAAGTCCATGGGATCCGCTGACACAAGCCTCAAACATGTGGTCTCCATCACGCAAGCGACTGTAATTTATTTTTCCAGTGTTGCAATCTGAATAGCTATTGTTGTCAAGCTGCATTGGTGTTTACAGATGCGTAGTTAGAAAATATAATTGGAGCTCAAGAAGCAAGCAAAAGCTGCAAGATCAGAATTTAAGCATATCCTAATCTTAAGTCTTTGCCTTAATATTTTGAATATAATATCTACATGATACTGGCATCTTAGTTGTAAATTGTAACGGAAATCCTATTTCACAGATTCTAATGATGGTACAAGGAAAGATTTTCCTCTCTTGGTTGTCATGAAAAATTTTCTTCTTTTTTCAACTTATGATGAAAATATAGAGAAGTACCTTGCATAACATCCCATGATACCTCAAATGATTGCAGAAAGCTAATGAAAAGTTAAATCATTAATGTAGAAAATCCTGTAACTTCAGCTTTTAAAGACTTGAAACATGCAAAAAATACCGGATCAACAACATTTTTAAACAAACCTTTTAAGCCAAATCTTATGTTGATCATATTTTCTTAGTATAAACTTGGAGAGCTTAAATAGTTGAGATGAGACTGATGAGATAACGACAGTAAGAGGAAAAGTAAATTCCCTTTCGTAAAGGAAAAAGATAAAGAGCTTCGCCAACATCATGAATTTTAAAAGTTTTCCCAGAACTTTGTTAGAAGAAAACTGTATAATTTTTCCCATAAGTACAAGATCAGCGAGTAAAAGGTAAAGTGTGGTTGATGAAGGCCCAAAAATAATAATTAAAGGCTGAAGAAACTAAGGGATGGTGATGGCTAATTAAATAAATAAAAGGAGAGAACATGCAACAGAATCAAATAATAGCAACAATGGAGACTTTTAAGCAGGATTGGGAAGTAAACTATTTCGAATACATACAGAAAAAATTAAATGAAAACAACTTGATCGTGCAATCACAATAGTGCAAGAATTTTCAATCAACAAACAATTGGAACATTCATAAATATTCGCAATCTCAGCTGCAAAATCCGAAATTTTTTTACGACTAAACAAAAAGAAGCATAAAAAACCTACTAGAAACAAACTGAGAAAAAATAGTCATTCCTATACGCAAGAGATAAACCTACCCCTAATTACCAAATATTCTATATAAAAAGGTGAAATCGCAGGGAAATAACCCAAAAAATATATACTTGATTGAACAAATAGCTGAAATCATCAGAAGGCTAGTCCAACCAACCTTACAGCTGACTACACAATCGCTGCAAGCAGCCCCACTCCTTTCATCAAAAACCTCAAACTCAAATGCAGCAGAGTCAAATGCTGAGATTTGCCGTGGTGTCTTCACAAACCTCAAACTAATTTCAGACCCAGCACCACCAAAAGTTCCAAAGGCCACAACAATGGCGACCCAAGAAAGAAGAGGAGGCAGCCATTGGCCTCTTCTCCTAAGCCCCATCATCCCACAGAGGCTCCTCAGCTGGTTCTTGTGGTGAACAGTAGAAATCTTAGAACCGTTTAGTCTAATCGTAGAATCACAAATGAGTGTTAATCAATAGGAGTTCAAAAAGGACTGCCAGTGGAGCTGAGGTTATTTTAGTGTTGGATGAGCATTCTCAGTGCATTCAATGTTCGGCCAGTGTCTCTTGGGGCTAAGACTAACAGAGAAAGAGGCATCAAGTAGAGATGAGAGTGGTTGGCTACGAGAAGGTTGCTGCAGATAAAGCACATGAGACTGTCAAAAAGCCTCAATTTTTATGGCTGTTTCTTTTTTTTAAAGGGGAAATTATGGCTATTTCTCAGAGACTCAGACTGGAAAACTTTTTCACATGGATCGGCACTCCCAAGCCTAAAATAAAAATATTCACCGGTGTGTGAGGACCAGAATCTTAATGGAATGGTCATTCGTGGGCGCCATTAGAACGGGTCCGTGCAGCAGCGTTTATATCTTATTTCTGTAATTTTTTTTGTCTAATATCTGTGTGCCCTGCTAGAAATTAAACTCTGACGAAGGAGGATGAAGATGTGGCTACCTTATGTGAGTTCACCGTTTAATAATGCGTTCAATGTACAGATCTGGTTGGAATAGGTTTAGTGGAAGATAATATTAAGAAGAGTTGTCTTAAATAATTTTGTCACATAAAATATCGGCTTTCGAATGATCTGTTCAGAAAAATAGATGTATTATAAACACCTTTTATATAAGATTGTACATAGGTTATGTACAATCGACGTGATCTATTTTGATTGGAGTCCGGACGCAAGCTACGTCTCGACTCCACACAGAATAATTTCTCTAAGAAAGATAGAGGTAAACCTAAAAAGATTTGGTTAAAAAGTTAAAAATGATCTTATTTATTAGATTTAAATAAGAATTTAACTTTTAATAAGACATAATATAGAAAAAAAAATCCATATAGCCGATCTTAAACAGTAGGATAAAGACTTGGGCTTCGTTTGGGACAGTTTTTTTGTTGCTTCTTAAAATAGAGTTTTAGTACTAAAATTAAATATTTTTATACTAGAAAACTGTTTTAAGAAATAACAAAAAAGTCATCCCAAATGAAACCTTAATGTTGTTGTTATTGTCGTCTTCATTTATATAGAAATTAATGATGGGCTGGGTGATTGAGCTCACTAGACTTTAAAACTATGACAATCATGATTTTAGTCGTTAAAATATAAAAGTTTTTTTGTTTTGTTATATGCAATATAAGCAAATTGTACAATCATGCAGCAATTGCTACAATGATTGAAAATTTTGCTTCTTTTTTTAAGGATGTAAGTTAAATATATATATATACTTCTGTTCTACCGTTTTGAGGAAAAAAACAAAACTTTAGTAACAGTACAATCGTCAAACAAGTTTATACTAAAAATCATAAACTACTAATGAAAAAATTAATGTTATAGCCTCTAAATAATAAATTAACATTAAATTAATTGTATGAAATGCCAGATTATCCATTTTCAGCGTAATTGTCGACCACTTGATCATGATTAATTTTATCAATTTGGAGGGGTGAAATTAGGGTGGTAATTGAGGCAAGCTGATTTGTGAGTTGACTCGATTTTGACTCGATAAAAAACTTGTTAGCTAAGCTGGTTGAACTACCAAGCTAAATTTAAGTCAGCTCACATTTGACTCGTTAGCTTATGAGCTGACTCGTTTAAAAAATACTAATATTAAATACACTTAAAATATATAAAAACTCAATTATTTTAATATAAATTACTAAAAATGTGTAAAAATTATATTTCTCTTCATTATTTCAAGTGATCTCCTATTATTTCTAATTTAATTTCTTATTTTTTTTATTATTCTATTATAATAACTACCTAAATAAAAATGATTCTCTCTTCTATGATAACTAAGGCGGCTTATGAGTCGACTCGAATTTAGAAAATTAAGCTCGAGCTTGAACATGATTAATTAATCAAGCACAAGTTCAAAAGGAGGTTGACTTGAGTTTGACTGTACTCATGTACTCATTTACACACTGGAGTGAAACCGTGAAATACATCATATTTTACTTTTTTGGTCTACAAAAAATCCGATAAAAGGGTACTAATTTAAAAGTTTTTATTTTTTGGGAAATATACTACTTTAAAAGTTTTTTTTTTTTTGGGATATTTAAGTGAATCAAGGCAAACTCACACACACATCACACACGCAAACTTCGAATCCAAGACCTTTTGGTTGATAACCAAAATTTCCAACCAATAAATCAATCAATGTGAGCTACATAGTTGAAAGTAGATTTAATTGGGAGGAATATATTATTAGAAGAAAAAAAAAAACTTGACACTGACATAAATCCTATGGGGAAACATTAAAATTTTCAACAGGAATTTTTTTTTAAAAATATTTTGTATCTAAATTAAGATTGTGTTTAAAATTTGATGAAAGATGGAAATTTATATTAAAATTCAAATCTCATTATATAATAAATAGCAATGAAAAATTACTAATATAAATTTCTATAAGTTGACTATCTTGGCTTTTGACTAATTTAATCATAATAAAATCATAATACGCCGGTTCGAGTCATAAACAAGAGACACTATTTTGTGTGGAGACAGGAGGCAGCTCTACCTCCGGAGACGAATCAGGTGCAACCACGTCAATAGAACCGAGGAGTGCCGAGCCACGATACCGAACAAAAAGATAACATAACGCATTTTAATTAATCTCCGAACAATATTCAACATCCACGTAGAATAATTAATCCCTAAACAGAGCAAAGTTGATATCAAGGTGGTTCAGATCTTTAGCCCATCCTTGGGCATAAAAGTAAAACAAATATACAGCTTCCTGAACAATCACTTCAGTACAAGAGTGAACTTTTATGCCTCCCAGCAAGTTGGCAGACTGCCATAATTTCTACGCCAACGGTACAATACCAACAGGTCCACTACACCACAGGTCCACTACACCAAGATTATATTCCAAAATTGAATTAATTTTAATCAGGAGTCATTTTCTTTTTTTACTTTCAACTTTCAAGTCAATTAAGATTTCATTTGGAACTATTTTTTTGCTGTTTTTTAAAATAATTTTTTAATTTAAAAAATTTAATTTTTAAACTTTTTAATTTAAAATTTTAAATTTTAAATTAAAAAATTGTTTTAAGAAACAGTAAAAAAACTGTCCCAAACGAAACCTAAGACCAACACAAATTATATAAACAAATTTCAAGTTAATAGCCAAAACTCTCACTCAATAAATCAAGTGGACTAAAATTTTAAGTTTAAGCCGATTTGGATAAAGAATTGAATTAGATTAAAATTACGTTCAAACCAAGCTGGCCATAACAATGACACAAGGGTAAGATAACGGTCACTGCAGTAAAAGACTTGCAAAAGTTACTGAGAAATAACTCTTATAGATGTGAAATATTAATCGAATAAATATACTGATCTGAGAAAAATCCCGCTCTTTCTTATTATTAATCGATCAAGAATATTAGCCACATCTTGCATAAGTTTTGATCACAGCAGGAGGTAGAAGAATCAATCCTAATTTACATGCCCAATGGTTTATTGTAGAAAAGTTTCCCTCATCTAATTTGACAGAGATTATGATTATTGATTAATTAGGAGCTCTGATTGCTGCCAAAATTGAAAGATTTCATTTATAGCATAATTAGATTTTCATTAATTAGTCTTCATTATTTTATTTTGTTTCAAATCTATAAATAAGGCTTGAGTGTTGCTATATTGAGTGTTGCTATATGAGATGCAAAAGAGAAAGCCGATTGTAACCATATTTTCTCCAATATAGTAAAATCATTCCCTACTGATGGATGTGGGCAATTTTTCATCGAGCCGCATAAATTGTCGTATTTGATTGAGAATTATTTTCTAGTTGTTTCCGCTGTGTTATTGCACAACATGGTTCAGATGGAGAATTCTATTCAAGAAGCTGAAAAACTCACGTTTCTGCTTTTAGTAATGATTAGTGGTTGTTTAAACTTTAAAATCCAAGGATTTGCTTTGAAACTCTAACTCTGCATCTCAGTTGGTAGCGCCAACAAATCACATTTCTTTCTCCTCCTGCTGCTAAACAAACTATACAGATTATTAAGCATCTGCATAGAATAATCAAGTCTCATTAAAAAAAATTCTATCAATAATAGGAGGATAAACCAAAACTGAATCACAAGGGCTGGGTTTAACGTCATGCCCTGATCAGTATTCATGGTGGAGCTACGAAGTTTGAATCCAAGGCCAACCCTAAAAACTCCTCCGCACGCAGCAGATCCTTCAAGGAATTCAAAACTGACAGAAACACTATTGAGACTATCGAGTTGGATGAAGGGTGGGTGTAAGATTTTGATGTAAAGTAATTATTTTGTTATTGGGTCGTAGTAAATCTAAATGAAGTAAATTAATTCAACTTCAAAGGTCATCCATCATTCACAAAGTAAATGAGATCAGATCGTTCAAATTTACTTTGCAAGCTTTCTTCACTGCGTATCAATCAGCTTCTAACATAAAAATTATAAAACTTACTATTTACGAGTGCACAAATTCATCATGAAATGTAAAATAAATTGCCTAAATAACAGGAGTTCCAAGAAATTTATATATAACAAGGTTAAACATTCTCTTGCCACTTCATACACCAAGGACTCCACAACATACGATAATTTCAATGTGGAAAAATGTGACAATATAAAGAATGTTGAAGGAAATATTATACAAAAATTTACTGCTTTGTGGCTCCAAAAATTCACGCCCCAACCTCTCCTGCTTTCGGGGGAGTTTTAACGGATTAAGTTCCGATGTAAATTTTCATAAGGCGGATTGGATTTGTAGATAATACACTATCCAGAGATTTCGCCCTCATTTTGTGAAGACTTTATGATCTGTTCTGGTTTCCTATAGGCACAAGCCCCCATAGTTAATTACCCCTCCCGATAATGAGAGAGAATTTTCGATTAAGGCTGGTCATCAATCAAATATGTAGAAATACGTATATCTGGCATATAGTAGTAACATGAGTTTAGGTGTTTGGAAGTTTGATATTTAAAATTAGAAATTTCACCGTCTTTGGAAGTTTCAGATGGTGGGGGAATGGATGATGGACCCGATCAAGATCCCATGGTTCCGTCATCCCGGGCCAGCATGGTCCATGGTCTACTTAGTTAGAGAAGGTAGTCGACCCAACCTGACAGAAGGATCCTTATTGGCAACCATGGGTTGCTTCGTGCAAGGGTACCTTGTAGACCTAGGGTGAATATTTGTCTAAGGGGACTAATCTGAATCCACCTTAGCTGACAGAGGGCTTTGTATTCTATCGATTATATCCTATTGATTCATATCTCAAGAATTTAGTGCCACTAGGGAGCATACGGGCTCTGACCATGACCGTAATTTAGTGGTGTCATTTGGCGGCAAAACCACCCAGTTCAGAGGGCCCCAGTCATAATCGTTTACCTGTGGTGTCATTTAGCGACAAAATTGCCAGTTAGAGGACACGTACCACGTCTTTGCTGGCTAGAGATTGTTTGAGAATGAATCCTAGTAATATTCTTGACCAGACATTAGCTCTTTGTGAGCTGAAATGATATTTAAATTTATCCACCTCGACAAACTGTTATGGATGGTATATGGATTTTGCTTTAAGCGTTTGATAGTTTATTTCAATTTTAAATATTTGAATTTTGGTATTTTCTTGGAATTTTGAATTTTGTGGGTATTTGAGTGATACTTTGCTTGTTTGGGGACCCCTCCGGTTGAGATCTATATTCAACAAGGCAATCATCAGGGTGTATGGGATCATTTATGTTTTTTTTTTGTATTTTGTGAGAATTTAAAAGCATTTGAAAAGGTAGGATCCCCTCCGGTTGACATAAACATTCAACATGGCCATCCTCGGGATATTAACGAGCATTGCATTTTATTGACTGAACCCTGCCAACTCTGTTAGTTGCTGACAGAGGATCGGGTTCGAGTCAGTTGTATGCTTTATTAATGAACTTCCTTTGTTATAGACCTTGAAGGCCTAACATGAACGTATTAGAACAAATATCTCGGTCGACGTCATGACCATATATTTGTTTAATAGTTCAAGCTGTGTCGACTCTTATCTACCCATATAGAAGGATCGGGCTTGAACTTAAGTTCATTTATTGACCCGTGTAGCATCCTCAGATGTCATGTATGTGAATACATCACGCTCACCGGGGCCCATGCGGGTATGTGATTATACGTGCATTTCTTTATATTTGTGTGTATACAAATTGTAGTGTATATGTGGGGGCATTATTGGATATTGGACGGGTCTTCTACGGTAGCTTGCAAAAGCTCGTGCTTGTCGTAGCCCCCTTGTATTTTGCTTATGGACCACACATTGGATACATGATAGGGTTTCCTCCAGCAGCTCGTAGAAGTTCGTATTTGTAGTAGTCCTGCAGTATTTTCCCATAGGTGACACGTCAAGTGCACGACAAGTCTCTACAGCGGTTTATAGGCATTTGCATTTTATGCATGTCGCTCACTTCTGGTTGCGAAGGGATCGGTGTACTCATTTATGATCAAGTGATGTTGGTTGCAATGAGAACTGCATTTTGCTTCGACCTTTCGAATACGCCTTTAGTCAACAATTCATTGTATGTTGAACCTCTCTGCTACTTGTAAGTGTTAATATCGATCACCTGCCACTTCCTATACATCCACCAGTATTTTCTCGGATGCACCTGTAGGAAATATTGTTTCTTTTATATGAGTTTACGTTCATCTTGTAAGCTCCTTCATGTATGTCGATTGTCGTCTCTCGCAAGGAATTGTTGTGTTTATCCACAAGTGGATTGACATTGATTGCTGGAGTATCATTGCATTCATAGCAACTCTTCCAACGTTGCTTACAAATACATTATGTTATTTGTTTATGACCATTGGTAAGCCATCGTGTTCATTGTATGTGTATTATTGTCATTCGTAGGTGATCCATTCCGTATGTATTGCAAGTCACTTGCTACTTGTTGAAGTCATCATATTCATTGCACATCTTTGTAGTCTTTGTAATCATTTCAAGTCACTCAATTGCATTGAATTTCATTATCATTTGTGAGTGAATTATGCTCGCAGGGATTTGGTGCACTTGTTTGCAAGTTAAGATTGACTGTGTGGGTTGTACTCATCTTACCCTCCATTTATGTGTTTATTACAAATCTCTCCATCGCAAATGAGTAGTTGTGTTTGTGCAAGCACTACATTCAAGTTCCCAATCATATGCAAGTGGTCACATTTTCTAGTGCATATACATTTCTTCTTATGTAGTGAGCATTTGAACTGATATGATGATCTTTCAATGTTGATTGGAAGCCTTGCGTCGTTGATTACAAGCATGTGATTACGTCTTCATCTGATCATTGCTTATGAGCAAATGATGTTAAGAATCACAAGCCCTCTACTATCCTCAAAAGTAGCTTGTAGTTCGCTACGAACTTATTTGTTAACATTCGCATTCCAATTAGAGTGATAATCCTTTAATATTCCATAGGAAATTTTGCATCATTATTCAAATTAAGCTCCTTATTGATTGCTCATTTTATTTATGTGCAAATTCAAGTTGAGTTCGCTGTAATCTGAATCAAAATCAAACTTCATTTGGTCATTCATCTGTCCAATGTCAAGCTCAAATTCATTTAAGTCTTACTCATTTCAAGTTTCATGTTATTATGAGTTTAGTTCTTTATAATTCATTCGAGTTCAAGTCCTCTACGGTCCAAATCAAATTTGAGTTCCATGTAATGTTGTTTATTATCATTCACTTAGGTTAAAATTCATTTGATTTCAATTTGAATTCTTTGTTCCGTTTGGGTTCAAGTTCCCTACTATTCAAGTCTTGTTCAAGTCCCCTGTTCATCAAAAATTTTGGTAGCCTCCCGGCGTCTCCCCTGTTTAGGAGAAATTTTAGGAGTCTGGGCCATCCCATCACGCTACTAGAGCATGTATGGTAAGTGTCGGGTGACACCGCAGCCGTATTTCTTTGATCCCACCACGCTACGAGAGCGTGTATGAGGCTTCAAAGTTATTGTCTGAAAACACAATTGGCTTTCCCCGCCACGCTACGAGAGCGTGTACAGATACTTAGAAATGTCCCTGTTACGCTACAAGAGCATGTACAGGGCCTACCCGCCTCGCCGTATGCGTCGCACCAGGCTTCCTCCTACCGTGCTACAAGAACACGTATAGGACATTTCTAAGTGCCGAGGGGCATTAGGAGTGTTGAGGGGCCAGAGACTCCAGTGGGACTCCTCAACAGCTAGAGACGATAGATGTACTTTCCTATCGTCTTTTATTTAGCAGTTAATTTATGTATATGTTGACACTTTGGATTTATGCCTTCCTCTATTCTAGCTCCAGGAGGACATACTGGAGATTACATTGCTACTGAGGTTATCGTGCCTTCTCCAATCAGAGTGCAGGATGTAGCACCAGAGCTACATCATACGGAGGTACCACAGCCTTCGAGTGGACACACAGGCTCTCAGCGCGCTAGAGCTTCTTGAGCTTCTACTGACTTGGTTGCTAGCCCTGCGCCACAGTGCTTTCCGACTCCGGAAGGGGCGTTAATGGGCCCTCGAATGTCTGTGGACATGCGTTCTTCCTTACGAGGCCTTAAAGAGAGCTCCCAGGAAGTGAGGATGTCCGACTTTATCGGAAACAGCACGATGGACACTTCTGCAGACTTCTCTTTCCCATTGGAGCTGGCTAGCGTCACCGGCGTAGGTGTTTGACATGCCGACGTATACACCGAAAGTTCTGGAGCTCGCTCTTGTAGCTCCACTTTGTTCCAAAGAGTTACCCAGCTGACCCTGCGAGTCCCTCTTCAGGTATGTTTTATTATATGTTGATTTACTTTATGTGTATACTGTTATATTCATTCTCATACTCATTGCCTGTAAATCTTTATGTAGTGCCTGAGGAAGCAAATTACATTTTAGAGATTCACAGTTATGCTCCATCAGCTCTTGATCCTCGAACTGTTTCCATGTGAGACAGTTGTACAGAGATTTTGTGGGGGTTGATACCTGCGTTGACCATGGGTCTCTGAAGTCTATAGACCAGTTCCCCGGTACGGTCGACCACACCTTTGGCCTACTAACACACGTTGGGTTGGACAGTTCGGAGTTGCTTTGCTGGGAGACGCTGTATCGTGAGGTAGAGTTTCACATTAGACGACTGAGGTCCCTCTCCATTATATGGACCAGAGTTTCACTCCCAAAGTTGTAGGAGAGGGTTACCAGGCGATGGACGGCGGCTGATGTCGCCCACGACCAGTTTGATAGGAGTACAGAGGCCTTGAGGTGACACCGACAGAGCTCCTTTAGCATGCTAGTGAGAGAGGGGCTTTCTTCTCGAGTGAAAGGCCTGTGGAGGGACATCAAGGGAGTGATATCGAAGAAGGCTGATCTTCAAGATTGGCGTGACAAATGAGACTGTCTCATCAAGAGGGAGCTACAGCGCAACCAGATGTTGCACTAGGCAATGGTAGCTGCGGAGACTGCGCTGACACGGGCTATAGAGGAGCTTTAGACCTCCGAGGCGAAGTAACACACCCTAACTAAGGTCGTTTGACGATCAAATGTCATTTAACCCTTCAGGTGACGCATCGCGCATCAATTTTTGCCTTGTTTTGTGTATTTTTGCGTATAGGGGTCAACGTATGAACATGATTACAGTCATTAATCCACAACAACAACAACAACATCAAGCTTTTGTCCCACTACGTGGGGTCTGCTATATGAATCCTTTTTCTCTATTGGGTCCTGTTAAAAGTCAAATTCTTGTTTAAATCTAATAAAAAAAGATCATTTCTAATATTTTCTAACTAAGTCTTTTTTAAGTCTACCTCTACCTTTCTTGACATAAGTAATATCTAATACATCTATTTTCTTAACTAGGTCATCGGAAGGCCGCCGTTTTATGTGACCAAGCCATCTAAGGCGACTCTCTTTAATCTTATCTTCCACTGGAGCTACTCCAACCTTTTCACGAATATGCTCATTTCGTATCATATCTCTAAGGGTAAAGCCACTCATCCACCTGAGCATCCTCATCTCTGCAACACTTAACTTAGTATTATGCTTCTCTTTTAATGGCCAACATTCGGCACCATAAAGCATTGCAGGTCTCACCGCCATCTTATAGAATTTTCCCTTAAGTTTGAGGGGGACTTTTCTATCACACAACAAGCCCAATGCATTCTTCCACTTCAACCATCCAACTTGAATTCTACTGATAATATCCCCATCACTCCAAATAATAGATCCAAGATATATAAAATGTGTACTCTTATTAATGACTTGATCGCCCAAAGTCACAATCCCCTCACTAGGTCTATTACTACTAAAATTACACTCCATATATTCCGTTTTAGATCTACTCAAGCGAAAACCTTTAGACTCTAAGGTTGACCTCCATAATTCAAGTTTACCTTCAACTCCCTATCTAGTCGTATCAACAAGAAGAATATCATCAGCAAAAAGCATACACCAAGGTACATCATCTTGCAAATGTCTAGTGAGAACATCCATGACTAAAGCAAAAAAGATATGGGCTTAAAGCTGATCCTTGATGTTATCCAACCGAAATAGGAAAATACTTGGCCAAACCACCTTGTGTTTGAATACAAGTAATAGCTCCTGCATACATATCTTTAATGATTTGAATATAAGTGTTATTAACTCCTTTCTTTTCAAGAACTCTCCATAGCACTTCTCTTGGAACTTTATCATATGCTTTCTCTAAATCAATAAATATCATATGTAGATCCTCCTTATTCTCTCTATATTTCTCCATCAAACCTCTCAATAAATATATGGCCTCCATAGTAGACCTACCTGGCATGAATCCAAATTGATTTTGAGAAACATTAGTATCACGCCGCAACCTACGCTTCGTAACTCGCTCTCATAGTTTTAAAGTATGACACATTAACTTAATTCCTCTATAATTCGCATAATCTTGTGCATCGCCTTTATTCTTAAAAATAAAAATTAACACACTCATTCTCCACTCATCTGACATCTTCTTAGTTTTCAAAACAGTATTAAAAAGTTTAGTAAGCCAAGAAATTCCTTCATCTCCTAAGCATTTCTACACCTCTATTGGAATATCATCAAATCCAACAGCTTTTCAACCCTTCATTTTCTTTAAAGCCTCTCTAACTTCGGTACAAATACGCCGATAAAAACAGAAATATTTATTTTCATTTAGGGTGCTAAGGTCACTAAAGTCAATCATATTTTCACATTCTTCATTAAAAAGTTTAGCAAAACATCTCATCCACCTTTGTTGAATATCATCTTCTACGAAAAGTACTTTTTGATCTTAATCCTTAATACACTTTACTTGAACTAAATCCTTACTACTCATATCTCTTTGTTTGACTAACTTATATATATATTTTTCTCCCTCCTTAGTATCTAATCTATTATATAAATCATTAAAAACTAAGATCTTTGCATCGCATATGGCTTTCTTAGATTCCTTACGTACCTCTTTATATATTTTCTAATTATCAGAATTTTTACATTTAAACTAATGTTTATAACAAATCTTCTTATTTTTTATCTTTTCTTGCACATTTGAATTCCACCACCAACTATTTTTACTATTTGGAACTTTTTCCTTTAATACTTCAAACACATCTTTTGCAGTTGCATAAAGCAGTGAGAGTCAAATTATAGCAGTTGTATAAAAAAATTGAATCCTCGTAAAGAAACAAATGCTCATTAGAAAACAATAAGAAACCTATGATGCTGAGAAAACAATTCCCAATATCATTAGCACAGAACTTGCAATACATCTTGAATGAATAAAATGCCTTGTCAACCATGAACAAGAAAATTTATGAACAAAGTTTCTTTTATCTTTTTCAAATAAAGACCATTTACCAGAATGCTTTACCTTAATCAGTAGACATAAATTTCCAGAAACCAACCAGTAATTATATTAGTCATCCCTCTGCAGGACTGAAGCACTTTCTTTTCAAAGCAATGGAAATCATCATTAGGAACATACAAATAAGCCCGATGGACGAGTAATTAACGTAAACTCTTCAATCAGATCCCATTTTCAAATTGAAAAATGATTTCCAACATGAACAAATTTAGATTGGTTGAAAGAATCCATCTGAAACTCCCGACAAATCTACAGTTGCCTCCATAGGAAGCTGAATGTGAAACAGGCAATTTCCGTATAACACAAAGCAAAGCTAGATATAATAAACCGATGATGCAAACATGGAAAGCTGAATCAACCCTTATTCAGCTTATCCTCATGATCAAACCTTCATTTTTCATCAATCCCACACCTTTTAACAAGCTAGACCTCAAAACAGGGTTGCATCATAACCTGAGATTTGCTGTCACACATTTTCTATGGGAAACCAATGTTGCAAGCATTGAAAATATTGAGCTGATCTGGGAAGGCATTTTCAATCAATTTAACCAATTCTGAAGGATTGCCAATTTTGAAATCTGAACTGATAGCAAAATCTATTTTTTCAGGTCTGATCTCCACATTGTAATCATGACGGCCCTCACACACAGCTGTAAGGGTTATTCTCAAAGTAGCACATAGGTCATGAAAATCTAGATCCTCCATAATTCTCTTTACTTCAGAATAGGCAATGCGATTTTCTTCTGAACAGCTGTTTAAGTTCTCTTCCGCAAAAGCTTCAACAGAACCCATGCTTGAGGCGACTAAATGTATGGCTCTTATATTGTTTAAAGCATTATAAGCTGTAGATCTTAAATGAGAAACAACACTTTCCTCATTTTTAAGATCCCTAAGTAATACTAGATTGGCCAAGGCAAACCGTGAGATGAAGACAAAAAAATCATAGAAATTCATGCCTGTAAGGAAGAAAAAGGCGAACAGGAAGTGTTAGTAGGTATGGAATACAGTAAAATGACAAATTATAAATTTTTGTTTCTAGCGGTAAATTGCTGGCACCATCATTAGTATAGTTATACCTGTGTTGGCAGCAAGATTTCTCTGACAGATGCTTTCGAAGTCATCACAAATCTCTCGGATGTCTTCTATGTACTCTTTGGCCTCAGTATAATCTTTAACGAGCAAATTCCACTGTGTTTGTGTTTTAATAAGAAGACAATATTAAATTTAGCTTTATGAGGTGGTTCTGATATTATCCATTTCACTTACCACCCAGTACAAATTATAACCATTGAACCAGTTATGGTTTATCGATACTGTGTCCTCCTGTTGTATAATTACAACATAAAATGCCCATTAGAATAATTGAATAAAATTATTACATATATATATAACAAAATCCCATCAAAATGACGCTTAATAAGCTTCATGAGTATGAGAAAATGAGTTTAGACAATCAAAATATTAGGAAAAAAGCATGGTAAAGGCCACAATGACGCCGATTGTGGGATAACAGAAATTACAAAGAATGTGATGAGGCTCATCGTGACCCCTAAAACAGGAAGCGCACACTAAAAGATGATACATTAATTGCAAAATGCCATTCTTTCAAACTAACTGCACCTTTATGAGCATCACATTTGAATAACAGACAACATGAGCAAAAATTGAATAATACACAGTTACCTCTATAAACCACATGATGTGGCCATAGAAAACATGTTCTTAGATGATTGCAATAGGTACCATAATAAGTACTGTCAATGTAAGGAAATGTTCAAAATTGAGGTTAAGTAAATTCGCAAGCTAATTAAGCTGAATTATCAAAATTGGTCATAATTGGTGCTGGCTAATCAATCAATGGGCCTAATTGAACCAATTATAATCAGTAGTGTCAACGTAAGGAGGAAATATTTAATCCCAAAATTGAGATTAAGTAAATTCGTATGCTAATTAAACTATATTATCAAAATTGGTCATAATTAGTGCTGGCTAATTAATCAACGGGCCTAATTGAGCCAATTATAACTTTCATGTCTCAAAATTAGAGTTAATAAGGCTTGCATAGTTTTTATTGGCATAATTAAATTAGAACGCTAATTATTGAAATAAAGGTTGGCCTAGAGGCTGGTCAAGATTGTTCCGCATGAAACTTTACAAATTTCAGAAGGAGCACCTTATCAAGAAGTTCTTAGATCATAGATTTCTCTAATACATATATCATGCAACCTAAATTCCTAAACCTTTTAGGAGAACACTTAGGCATGCAACCAAAAAATCAACTTCCTTTCAATAACACAAACACAAACAGAAATTGACTTGGTAGAAACAAACATTAGAAACTGGTTAGGAAATCATGTAGGAAAGAAGGATACAAAGCACTTAAACAATAATAACCCTCAGAACAGCCACGAATGTCACCTCACATGCAATACACAAAATTAGGGAAAGGTACTCAAAGGAAAGATCTAACAAGTAATCAACCACTGAAACTTGATCCGGCATAAGTCTGCACTCCTCAGGCAAATACCAACAGAACAGGGTAACAACACCACCTCACAACTCACAAAGTTTAGAGAAGAAAGATACAGGTGGAAGGGAAACCATGGAGGGAAGAAGTAGAAAGAAAACCAAGAGGAAATAATAGGGAATAGGGAGAAGACTAGCTCGCAAGCCACGAAGGAACCCTCAAGTTGAATTTTTTCATCAAAAACTCTTTTTTTACAATAGAGAATCAACCACTTTATATGGGGAAGGAGGGGAAAGCATATAATTGTTCAATTAAATGAGCCAATAAAAGCAATCCAAACCAGCTCTCAAAGTAAAAGCCAAAGAATCAAGCATAGGAAACAACAAAAGGGGAAAATCGAACAACCAAAGGGAGAGGGGAAGAATCCCAAGCAGCCATCAAGCAAGGGGAAATCCGAAAGGCCAAAAGGGAGAGGGAAGAATCTCAAGCAGCCATAAAGCAAGGGGAAAAATGGTCAAAGCCCAATAAGGAAAAAATAGCCCACAACTAAATACTCAACCAGCCAACAAGGAGTAAGGAAGCAAGATCAAACTCAAATAAAAAGTTAATGGTTTGAACCAACCCAAGAGCACCGAACCCAGCATGATCCTTGGTTGTTTTCCATCATAGGGTAATACAAAAATAAAATGCATAGCATCCAATAATACGACAACAACAACAACAACAACATCAAGCCTTTATCCCACTACGTGGGGTCGGCTACATGAATCCTTTTTCTCCATTGTGTCCTGTTAAAAGTCAAATTCTCGTTTAAATCTAATAAAGAAAGATCATTTCTAATATTTTCTAACCAAGTCTTTTTAGGTCTACCTCTACCTTTCTTAACATAAGTCAAATCTAAGACCTCTACTTTCCTAACCGGGTCATCGGGAGGCCGCCGTTTTACGTGACCAAACCATCTAAGGCGACTCTCTCTAATCTTATCTTCCACTGGAGCTACTCCAACCTTTTCACGAATATGCTCATTTCGTATCCTATCTCTAAGGGTAAAGCCACTCATCCACCTGAGCATCCTCATCTCTGCAACACTTAACTTAGAATTATGCTTCTCTTTTAATGGCCAACATTCGGCACCATAAAGCATTGCAGGTCTCACCACCATCTTATAGAATTTTCCCTTAAGTTTGAGGGGTACTTTTCTATCACACAATAAGCCTGATGCATTCCTCCACTTCAACCATCCAACTTGGATTCTGCTGATAATATCCCCATCTATATCACCATCACTCTGAACAATAGATCCAAGATATCTAAAACGTGTACTCTTATTAATGACTTGATCGGCCAAAGTCACAATGCCCTCACTAGGTCTATTATTACTAAAATTACACTACATATATTCCGTTTTAGATCTACTCAAGCGAAAACCTTTAGACTCTAAGGTTGACCTCCACACTTCTAGTTTACCTTCAACTCCCTCTCTAGTCTTATCAACAAGAAGAATATCATCAGCAAAAAGCATACACCAAGGTACATCCTCTTGCAAATGTCTAGTGAGAACATCCATGACTAAAGCAAAAAGATATGGGCTTAAGGCTGATCCTTGATGTAATCCAACCGAAATAGGGAAATACTTGGTCAAACCACCTTGTGTTTGAACACAAGTAATAGCTCCTGCATACATATCTTTAATGATTTGAATATAAGCGTTATTAACTCTTTTCTTTTCAAGAACTCTCCATAGCACTTCTCTTGGAACTTTATCATATGCTTTTTCTAAATCAATAAATATCATATGTAAATCCTCCTTATTCTCTCTATATTTCTCCATCAAACCTCTTAATAAATGTATGGCTTCCATAGTAGACCTACCCGGCATGAATCCAAATTGATTTTGAGAAACATTAGTATCACGCCGCAACCTATGCTCCATAACTCGTTCCCATAGTTTTAAAGTATGACACATTAACTTAATTCCTCTATAATTAGCACAATCTTGTGCATCACCTTTATTCTTAAAAATAGGGATTAACACACTCATTCTCCACTCATCTGGCATCTTTTTAGTCTTCAAAACAGTATTAAAAAGTTTAGTAAGCCAAGAAATTCCTTCATCTCCTAAGCATTTCCATACCTCTATTGGAATATCATCAGGTCCAACAGCTTTTCCACCCTTCATTTTCTTTAAAGCCTCTCTAACTTCAGTTTTACTAATACGCTGATAAAAACATAAATTTTTATTTTCATTTAGGGTGCTAAGATCACTACAGTCAATTTTATTTTCACATTCTTCATTAAAAAGTTTAGCAAAATATCTCATCCACCTTTGTTGAATATCATCTTCTAAAAAAAGTACTTTTTGATCTTCATCCTTAATACACTTCACTTGAACTAAATCCTTACTACTCCTATCTCTTTGTTTGGCTAGCTTATACATATATCTTTCTCCCTCCTTAGTATCTAATCTATTATATAAATCACTAAAAGCTAAACTCTTTGCATCGCATATTGCTTTCTTAGATTCCTTACGTGCCTCTTTATATATTTTCCAATTATCAGAATTTTTACAATTAAACCAATTTTTATAACAAATCTTCTTACTTTTAATCTTTTCTTGCACATTTGGATTCCACCACCAACTATTTTTACTATTAGGAGCTTTTCCCTTTGAAACTCCAAGCACACCTTTTGCAATATTCTTAATATATAAAACGTAAATTATTGACTACATCAATATAAGAATGGTACAAAACCATGTAAGCCACAACACCTGCTTTATTTCTTTCAATAACCTTACCCTTTACAATACCATCTTCATATTGAAGTTACCTGCAGTGCTCGCAGGTCATATCATACTCAATAGACCACAAGCTCCGAATTGAAGTGCCACATGCAGCAGTCCACGAATATCTACAACTAGGGGCATAAACGAGTCAAGTCAAGCTCAAGTTTGGGCAAGTTGGAGCTTGTCTGGTCAACTCAGAGATAAGCTCAAACTTGAACTCGAGCTCGAAACGAGCTCATATGGTGAGCTCGAACTCAGCTCGCCTAAGTTGCCTCGAGCTCAAGCTCGACTCGCGAGCTTGCCTCACCGGAGAAGTTAGAACGTCTGGTCACGGAGTTATGGTGAAGTAGAGTAGGAGCCAAACTTGGCATCCATTGACGAGCTCACCCTTCGGAGAAGAACGAGGGTTGAAGATAAAGAATAGGATTTCTTTTATTGGGAGAAAGGAGCAGTTTTTTTTAAAGAAAATACTTATTGTTTTTTTTTTTTTTTTGAAAAAAACAAAACAACCTGTCCGCTTTCCCAAAAAAAGCTACTGGGGCTGCAGTTTTCATTAATGACATTAAATGCAATTAATATTCTGCATTTTTTGGCTGGAAAGAACCGATTTTTTTTAAATAATACAAGTTTTTGTATTTTTTTAAATATCAGATTAAACGAGCCTAGCTCGCAAGCCAACAAGCCGAGTCTTATCAAGCTCGAACGAGAGCTCGTTTAATAAATGAGCTCGAGTTTGAGCTCGAAGCTCGATAAACTCAACTCGCGAGCTCGTTATCGAGTCAAATTCGAGCCGGCTCGGCTCACTTACACCCCTATCTACATCCTCTTAAGTTAATCCACGACATCCATTTACCTCAATGCATACTAAATTATATGAATACAACCTTCTAGGAGAGGTATGTTGAATATTTAGGTGCACTAGGATAGCTTTTTCATTGCTTTATCACACAGACCACTATCATATGCTTCTATTTGATTATAACTTTCTTAATACTATCAATATTTTTTTATGAAACGTTTTTCACAACCAAATCAGCTAGTGTTGTAGCAATAAAAAAGCTGCCATCCAACTTTTTTAGGAGAAAAAAATTATAATACCCACACCAGCTTTCAAAAACTTTGTTTTTTTTTTCGTAACAGTTTTACTTCTAATTTTATAGATAGTTTTAGCTGTCCCAAACATAATATTAGCTATAATGTCAACATGTGCCTCTGGGCACCTATGCCATACACACATGGGGATTTCATTTTGTAGCGGCTTCAATGATACAAGAGAGTAACAATACAATATACACATGCATGCTCCTTATGAATTCCATCTCTCTCACCTCACATCATGCATGTATATTTCATTTTGTTTTTGCTTCAATGGTACAAGAGAGTCCTAATATGAATGACGATATCATTTTTGCATTCAATTTAATGTACGATTAACGTTCATTCTGGGTTGTTTGCATTTGTATCAACCATACATGCAGTCAAATGGTATATAAAATGGAATACGCTAAAGCACTTCTTGCAAATGAATAAATAATTATGACTTTGCATTTAAAGTGGGAAAAGGCAACTTGCAGAGAGAAATTTCCCAGTAAGTTTGTTTAAGCAAGGTTGTAGTGCTCACCAAATTATGGACCTGATGGTACCATCCACTTGGAACAAAGATAATCTCATTCTGTTCTTGAGTGCATTCCCACCAAACAGCCTGGTTAAGAAAAAAACGAGTCATATTTAGAAAAAGACGCCAAAAAAAGTAAATCTGGTAGTTTATAGACATGAGAAAAAGATCAAAATGGTGCCTTGACTTTTTATAAAAGAATAAAAAGGTCCCCAATTATATTAAATGATCATTTTGGCCCCTCAAGTCTTTAAAAAAGAATCAAAACAGTCCCACGGTGGGACTCTTTTGGTTTCTATTTAAAGAGTTAAGGGACCAAAATAATCCTTTAACTATTTTTGTCGAACGACATAAAATAGACTGGCACTATTCTTCAATATACAATCCAAGAACTAATGGTTTGGCCGAAGCTTTTAACAAAACTTTGGTAAAATTGCTTAAGAATTTTTTTTTCTAAAAATAAGAAAGAATGGCATGATAAACTAACAGAAGCCTTGTGGGCATATCGCACTACCTGTAAGACTACTACACAGGTTACTCCATATTCGTTGGTTTTCGGAACATAAGCAATATTACCTCTTGAAGTAGAATTACCGTCACTTCATATTACTATACAAGACAAACTCACCAAAAAAGAAAACGATCGTTTACAACTTGAAGGACTCGATGCTATGGATGAAATTGTCCTTTTCCCTTATAAATATCCAATCAGTTACCTTTTTAAAGCCAGGAAACTTCTTTTCAGAGATATCAGCATAAACATCATAGACTGAACTTTTTTGGTACCTACAATGATAAATATAAAAATTCATGTTGTCATTAAGTAAGAGTGCACACATTTATAGTACAAATAAATTTGATTATTGTGTGCATACATGTCAATATTGTGCGATAATGCCCATAGCATGGCGAGACGTACCCCCGTACAATTTGCGTTGTAACGCACGGGATGTTAAAATAACGTGCTCTGTATATGCAATTGATGAGAAGTAATGCAAAGCTTATTGCCCGAATGGCACGCGCTATTATTATTTCTTTAATTTATTACTTAAAATTAATATTAATATTATTTAATTTTAGTTTTTATTGATTTTATTATTTTTTATAAGACTTTCCAAGAGTAAATAACGCAAGGCATCCACCCAATCCTAATCCAAAGCAGAACTTCAAGTGAAAGTGTGATTGCTTGTACTCTAAATGATGGCAATGAAGATGGCTTCAACTCCAAGCTACAATAATGACTCCAAGTAACTGCAATGACTTCAATGCCAGGAAAGTCTTCGACTCCAAGTGATGACTTGGAACTCCAGGCGACGACTTTGACTCTAGGAAAAGGCTTCGATCCCAGGTAACACTCAATGATGCTCTTCTACACATGGGCGGTCTGAACAAATATGCAATGCTCCTCTTCATTTGCTCTCAGGTTTGACAGACACTCAGCTCTTGTATTTATCATTTCTCATAAGCAATATGGTTGGCATGATAGCAAATAGACAGAAAAGTGGTTCTGGTTTGTTATGGTTCCATGTAGATGTATAATAAATTATATTCATTTATCTCTTTTGATTTCGAAAAAAAAAAATCATTTTTAACTTTTTAAAGATTTTGTTAACATGGTTTTTTCTTGTTTAATTCATTAGTTTCATTCATTATGTACAAAAATATTATAATGTTTTGAATTTTGAGTGATTAAGCACTTGAGCTTAAGTATTAACATTTAATATTATAAGAGTGGTACTTCTATTTATAAATTTAGTTATTTTCATTACTATGATAATTTATTTTTCAATCTAGTTGTCTTTCATAAATGCTCATATATATTTAGTGAAATATATCTATTTTTATTCAATATTTTGCGCTATGTTTAAACCAGAGCGTGCAATGCCATGCGCAATATGCGATTACTTCAGAGAACTTTTGTGTTATAGCGCACTAGTCGCCATTGACAATATGATTGTGTGTAAATACTTGATTTTCTATCATAAACGTCATGATCCATTGATCGGAACTTCCAAAAGATTACTTAATAGAAATAACCATCCTAAAATGCTCAAAATTTTCCTAAAATGGCATGTCTTCTGGCAGCAATAGCAATAAGCTTGCTCATCTTACATCATATAAGTTCATAGAACACTAAATTCATTCCCATAATGGCAGCAAAAAGGTACCATCACACTAGTGTTTATGTTCTTAAAAGATCCATAAATGTCAAGGATATCAAAAGTTTTGCGAGTGTGGACATGTTTCCTCCAGCTAACCAAAAAATGGATGAGCAGGAAAGCCCATTTAAATCATAAAGTCATGATGATGAAACTTAATATGCAATGCAGAGACAGCAACAGCTCTAGAATTAAGTCTTCAAGCAGTTAATTTTCATGCCAAGTTACCTATCAAAGATAAGGTGACACAGTGAAGGTGGTAACAAAAGCCACAGTTTTTTCCCACATACATTAGCAGACCAGCTATACGACCTGAAAACATCAGCATGAAGTGGGGTCCAAGTACCTAAGAAGAGCCGGAAAACTGTTAATGATAATAAATCAACAGATGGTACCACATAATGGAATTAGAGTTATAGAAAACAAGTAGAAAGTAAGATGATCAAAAAATCATCACAATAAATAGTTGAGTATAATAAATGACAGAAAAATGGTTGTGCATTGAATATACCTTTAACTCCTATGTAAATAAAGCGGTAATCAGCACAATTTGTTTCATTTTTATCCTGAGTAATGTCTGAATCACGATGCAAGCGGTGACTATCAAGGTAAAGATTGAGCCAATCATCAACAAAAAAAGATGGAGTCGTGTAGGCGATATAATCAGGATACTCCTGAAATTAAGATAGTGAAAAGAGGCAGCAAACAGGATTGAGCAAAAATACACTATTCATCTGACATCTTGCCCAAAAGTGGTTTTTATTAACACAATTCCTTTAAGTAGCTCAAGAATCAGAAAAACTTTAAGAATATGGTAACCAAAGATAAAACCAATTGAAAGAGAACAGGATATTTTCAGAATATTTAGAGCAAATTTGATGCAGTGATTGGATCAAATAACCTTAAAAATAACTTTTTAGGTATTTATCAACTATTCAAGGTCTTTATTAACAACTTTTACAAATGGAAAGCGGAGCAGTATAACTCTGAGAAACCATCATAACAGTAAAACATCTAAAAATCCTTCTAGGATAAAAATTGAAAGAGGACAGGATATTTTCAGAATATTTAGAAATTCAGCTGCAACCTCTTCCTCCTCTGCATCCCCAAATAAAAAGAGAGATATTGAGTACAAAATCTTCCCTGGATCCCCCATACTAAACCAATAAAGTTAGATAAGAAAAGATTTCTTGAAAAATCAAATAAAGACATGCACATTACATATGCATGGATATTCTTCCATGTAGGATAAAATCTTCAAGGATATTTTCCATGTCAAGAGAAAAAGAGTTCCACAGATATGTCAAATGTTTATTAAGATAGCGTCTTTATTCAACAACTTATAAACCTTCTGCTGCACCTACTTTAAAGATTAGCTTGCATATATTTATCATTTCCGTAATTACAACTGAATTGGGACACAATTGAACATTATGAGCAAGTGAAATAAGAGGCTACTTGCAACCTACTTTGACAAAATGCCAGTCCTTAAGGTACAACAAAGATTCAGTGCCACCATTGCTGTTTGCAACTTTATTACACTTAGTAGAAGAAATACCGAGCCAATAGTCGGTGTACTCAGAGACAGACATCTCAACCCT
Source organism: Dendrobium chrysotoxum (assembly GCA_019925795.1). Lineage (NCBI taxonomy): Eukaryota > Viridiplantae > Streptophyta > Magnoliopsida > Asparagales > Orchidaceae > Dendrobium > Dendrobium chrysotoxum. The sequence continues at coordinate 47,462,896 of CM034301.1, forward strand.
TTTCTGATCTGTGAAAACTCTTTTACAGCAATCTGCAACCTGAAACAACGTAGAATAAAACTCATGCAAAAGATGCTCATTGCAAAAGGAAACATTGTCATTAGCCAAAAAATCAACCAAAACGGACTTGAATATAACCATATAGGTATGCAAGGAAAGAGAATCAGTTTGACAAAATAAAGACGTAGCAAAATTCCATAAAACAAACAACATAATTACAATTCCAAAGAGAAACATTAAAAAATTCCATAAATTACGAAAATCCAGCTGGAAGCAAACAAATGTCTACTGGAAATAGGGGGAGCTTTTAATATGGTAGAAAGGTGTGCTACAGCTCAGACATTCAACCAAGACATCAAAGTCCCCCCATACTACCCCATCATGTACAAACACAAACCCGGTTTAAATAGCTAGAAATAAATAAAAATTTGATAAGTGTTGGCTCAAGAAAAATGGTGACATGTCCGCATAAATCCCGCTTTGCAGACATATAATTTCATTATCCTTAAGGCAGATTATAGTTAACTAGATTTCCCTTCAGAGTAGTGTCAGGGTTTAGTTAAATCTGGGTCCTTACTTCCTATGAGCGCAAGCCCTCATAGTTAATTACCCTTCTTACCGCGTAAGAGAGAACTCTCGATTAAAGATGAATAACATTAGGTATTTTAGTCTCAGTTGTAGGGGAAATGGAGGTAAACTCAATCAAGATCTAATGATTCCGTCGTCCCGGGTATACCGTAGGTTTTAGTCTACCAACACTAGCGATCGTTGATTGTAGTGTCCAGGGAATCTTATTAACAGTTATGGGTTACCTCATCTCAAGGATCCCAAGTAAACTGAAATTGTTAGATGTAGATTGTAGCTTTATGGAGGTTCGGTGCTTACATCTATTAGAATATCCAGTAGTTGATTTAGTTTGGGATTTATAACTTCATTTAGAAGTTACCCGGTTGTGAATTGGTTCAGGGCTTACGACTTCTGTTGGAAGTAACCCGATTGTTTTAGAAGTGAGTCTTACAGCTTTCATTGAACGTAGCCTGTAGGTTTAGTTTTAGTCCAGGGCTTACGGCTTTCATTGAAATAAACTTGGAGATTTGGATTTGGGTTGGGACTTATGTCTTTCATTAAAAATTTCCCGTAGGTTAAGTTTTAGTCCGGGGCTTACAGCTTTCATTGAATGTAGCCCGGAGATTTGGATTTGGGTTGGGACTTACATTTTTCATTGAAAGTTGCCCATAGGTTTAGGTTTAGTCCGAGGCTTATGTATTTCATTAAAAGTAGCCCTAAGATTTGAATTTGGGTCAGCACTTACAGCTTTCATTGAAAGTTGCTCGTAGGCTAGTTTGGTTCATCACTTCTTGTAGAAGTTTTTCTAACAGCAGGTCTTACAACTTCCCTTAGAAGATACCTAGCTATTTTGGTAGGTCTTACGACTTCTGTATTTAGAAGTAAACTAAAGGTGGGTCTTACAATCTAGCCCTATAAGCTAAGTGGCCCACAAGTTTGGTTTGGATTGGTCTTATGACTTCCTTTATAAGTTGACTGTATGTTTTGGGTTTAGGGTAGTTCACTTAAAAGTTTTCCTAGCGTATGGGTCTTACTGCTTCACTTAGAAGTCGCCCGAAAATTTGTAAGACTTACTACTTTCCTTTGGAAGTAGCCTGTTTGTTTTGTTTATGATAGATTGGACTGCAAGTACTTTGGTTTGCAGTTGTTTAATAGTATGACACTAGACTTCTGTTTTCAGTTGTTCACTAGCAATTTTTTACTAGTCTGACACTTACTAACCCGACACTAGTGTTTCTATTACAGTAGTTTCTTTTCCTGCTTCAGTAGTGTTCTTAGTTTCATTGGTTTCTTTTCCTTGCACTGCAGTTTTGTTTTCAATATATTTTGTTCCGATTTATCTGTTGAGACTGTATGTTTTACACTCGCCTTATGTGTTATGAAGCTGACAGGAGATAGTTTGCGTGCCAATAGAATGTGTTTTATGAATCTGGATATTCAAGGGAAGGTTTTGTACTCAAGCTTGTGAAAGCTGGACCGGAGATAGACCCGGAAAAGAGAGATGTTTAATATTCAATGGTTCGATTAGAGATGAATCGAGGTCGAACCGAATGATGTAATAAATATTAAATTATTTAAATGATATCTAAACAATAAGATAATGATGTAATGATTATGAAATAATATAAATTTGTGACTAAAAAATAAATAAAATTCATACTCAAATAATATATTCTATAATTTTAAATTTAAATATCCTCAATCATTAATTTTAATTCTCATTTATAAATTTCATTCACATATAAATTTATAAATTTAATATAAATAATTAATAATTTATGTTATATAGTTGGGTATAATTTACACCTATAGATTATATACAAGATTTACATCATAAAAGTACATTTATACTACATCATTTATAATTAAAATTAAATAAAAATTTGGCTTTTATTATTATATAATTAAATAGCTAAATAGATAAAAATTAAATATTATAAACTAAAAAATAAATATTATTTACATTACAAAAATTAATTAAAAATATGTAGTTTATGTATTTTGAACCTGAGAATTTCACTTTAGTTATTTAGTCTCGCATCACTTGGATACTTTGCTTTAGTATTGTTTATATAACTTTTTTGGTTTGAAGAAGTTAACAAGTCATATGGATGGTGGGCCATGTAAATAAACTTAGTTGAAGCTTGTTTGACAAATGATTATTACAAAATTTTAAAAGTGATTTTAAAATTAAAATATATTATATTTAAATTATTAAATTTATCATTTTAAATTCAATTTATTAAACTAATTTATTTAATTATATAAAGAAGATAATTGAACTGGCTGGTTTTTGAAACTGGAACCAGTTCAACCGTTTGGTGGTTGAACCTTTGGTTCGAACCAGTTTTTTTCAGTTTAATGCGAAACCAGTTTTAGAAAAAATTTAGATCGATTAGCCGACTGGTTCTCGGAACGAGTCGAACTGGTCGATCCGATCCAATTTTCAAAACAATAACATAGAGAATTAAATCTGATTATTGATAAGCAAAGCCCCATTTATGGCACTAGTTAGGGATATTACTATCCTAACGCATTTATGACTAGCATTTTTGACATAAAAAATAAGCTCCAAAAATAAGAAAATTGTCTAAACTCTCAAGGAAAAAAATAAACAATATCACCATTCATTGTCTTTAATGGCATGGGTAGATAATGATGGTAAACACAAGAACCCTAGAGCTTCAAGACATCATCATCTCAGAACAAGACCAAATTGAGTAATTGACTTTTATTTTTAGTCTAGTATTAGTTTGCTATTATTTATATAATTGTATGTGATTAATTATGTCATTTTATTTTTTGTTTTAACATTTGTCATTTTTCAGCCCTGAAATGTGAATTGCTCTATAGGGAAATCAACCTTCGGGTTTATGGCTCATTCTATAAGTAGATCAAGAAGGCTTGTAAAACCCATTATTCCAATGAATGGAAAGCTCCTGTTGCCTCCTTGACGTTTCGGCCATCCCCATTGCCTAGTTAACCGTTAGCTGGGTGATGCCGTTTTACACGGCTAAGGAATTCATCGTTTTATCCTCTTAACTCCTTGCCTAAACATTTCCCCTTGTTCCTCAAACCCATCAAGACCCGCACCATCCCTAAATCTAACAAAGTGAAAATCCTAATTAATAAAAACTAAGACAACCTACGACTCATAACTCCGTGGGAAGATAACTAAAAAGGCAGCCTCTTTCCAGAGGGTAACTGAAAAGGGGAATCACCTGAACCATGGATTTGCCGAAATGGTCAGCGAAGAAGCGGATATTGGGTCGGCCATCGGCAGTGACCCAATCAGTGCAGGCCTGCCATCCATCCATAAGGTCCGTAAGCACCACGGGGAGATTATTCTTCAGATATCGATCGACGAAATCCGCGTAACTAAGCTTCCGCCCGTCCACTCTCTCCACCTTCGCTCCAATCTGAATACCCATCGCTAATCTCACTGCTGCTTGGATGATTTCGATTAGAGAGGGGAAGCGCCGGTAGAAGATGCTCAAGCCTGATGAACTAAGCTCCGTTAGTTAGGGAAATTAAGGACAACCAGGTCCAATTTTTATTAAAAAGATAAATTAAATGTCCAATTTTTATTAAAAAGATAAATTAAATTACAAGAATTGCAAGAAAAATAAAAAAAACTTACAATATTTGAAAAGAGAAGAAAAAAAAGGAGAATCAGCAGAAACTAGTTCAACTAAAGTACAACGAAAAGATAGTTAGGGAATTAGACAAACTCTAGAAAACTACCACACTAAAAGGCAAACAGCATGAAGAACAGCACTAAGAAAGACAAATAGCAAACATGCTGAAAGAAAAGGAACAACAACCAAGCTCCTCAAAAGACAGCCACGTGCGACAACTAACAAAAATAAGGGATCCAGCAAATTGGATAAATGCACAATCCGCAAACATCAAACTTCAGCACTAATAGCAGCCTCTAGCAAAATAACTGCAAACGCACAATTACGAGGTCCCAGTAATAATCATCAGGCCCAAAAAAGAAACCTTCAAAATAAACTTTTGACCCCATCAAAAGAACTAAAGCTCATCCAAGAGCCAATCAAAGAACCAAAAAACACTGATCAGACGTCCATCTCCGGTTCTCATAATCCTTGTTAGGCCTTCCATTTCTCAGTGGGAAACAAAGGTCTTTCCGAAGTTACAAAATCAACATTTGGATCAGTAGAATTGCCACCAAAATTCCTTTGCAAAAGCATTTGAAGAGCTTTAATTGTGATCATCATGATAATAAAAAACAATCCACAAAGTAGAACCTGCAAAAATAAAAAACCCTATCAGACAGCAAAATAGGAAAACAAACTTGATCCAACATATATTGCTTACAAATCTTTGATTGCTCTAAATTGACCATCCATATTAATAAGCAATTAATCGGTTGTCAATAAAAGCCACTCAAAGAAGAAAGCAAAGAAAAGCCAGAACCAAGAAGCAAATACCACAAGAGAAATCAAGGCAAAAACTGACTAACCTCCTGAAAAGATTTCCAAGAAGAAATCTTAGAAAAAATAGCCTAATAAATAAGCCTAATTAGCCCATCCAAATCTTTAAACTTACCAGAAAATCTTCTATCATTTTTTTCCCTCCACAAATGATATAAAGAACAACTAATAATTAGGAAGAAAAAATACTTCACATTAACAGAAACATTAAAATCTGAAATAAAATAAAAAACTTGAAGTAAATTAGGCCCAAGTAAAAACTGGTTCAACCTAGGAATAAAAAATAAAAGAATAGAAAAAGAGAAATCACATTCAAAGAACAAGTGAGAATGAGATTCTAAATAGGAATTACATAAAACACAATTTAAAGGAATATCAATGTTTCTATTGAAAAGGATATCCACCATCTTAAGACCATTTAAAACAGCCATCCAACTATAACAAAAATAACTCAAAACATAATGCTTATGCCAAATATAATGAAACCAAACAACCTTATTATGACTAGAATATAAATCTAATTGAAAAATCTTAAAATGAGGATTATTCAACAAATCCCACTGAATACAAGAAGCTGAACAAGTATGAATAGAAATATTCAAAATATTAATAGGAGGCAAATATTGAAAAAAAATTCGGTAAAGACCAAGCATTACCCGAAATGACATCTTTAACCAAAATATTATGCCATTAAGAGTTAATAGTAGTAATAATCTCAAAAAGAGATCTACCATTAATCCAGGGATTCAAATAAAAAGAAAACAAATTGTCAGCCGTGATGATGAAATTAATCTTATCCTTAATATTCACAGCAAGTTTACAAAGATTTTTCTAAAATAAAGAAGCTTTAGTAGAAAAAGATTTCCATAAGGAACACTACTTAACTTTCAACCAAAGAGCCAATAAACCTTGACTATTTAAAAACATCCAAATAATAGAACAATTAAAAGCATATTGAAGAGCATCAGGGTCGGGGATCCCGAGAGGCCCAAAACATTTAGGCTTACATACCTTATCCCAAGCAATAACATGTAATTTTTTAGAATTAATATTGCCATGAAAAAGAAATTTAGAACAAACTTTCTTAATGAATTTAAAGCAAAATTTAGGAATAATCATACCTCTAATTCAATAAGCAATGTAATTAGAAATGGTGAATTTTAGAAATTGCACTCTACCAACAAAGGAAAGAAGTTTAGTCTTCCAACAAGAAAATAAATCTATAATCTTATTAAATAATGGTTGAAAGTCCGGCACAACCTTTTGATAGAAATAAGAATCCCCAAATATTTCAAACAGGACTAAGAAGCCGAGATATTTAAAAGTTGACAAATCTCTTCTTGATCAGGAGAATTATTAGAGAATAAAGCAAGACTTTACCATGATTAACATAAAGACCAGCACAGTTAGAGAAAAACTCTAACATATCTTTTAACTTTTTAGCATTATCAACAGAAGGTTTGCCAAAAATAAGAATATCATCCGCATAGAGAAGATGAAAAATATGTATATCCCCCACTTTAAATCATTCAAAAAAAGATCCAAAAAAGTTATTGTCTAAAAAATTAGAGAAGGCATCCATAACAATATAAAATAAGTAAGGAGATAAAGAGCATCCTTGATGAAGACCAGAAGTTGAATTAAAGAAGCATTCCATAGAACCATTAAAGATAATAGAGAAGAAAGTATCCTCTATACAACCTTTAATCCAACAAATAAACTTATCCGGAAAACCTTTTTGCGTCATTCTGTTTAAAAGAAATTCTCTAGAGATTGTATCAAAAGTTTTTTGAATATCCAATTTAGCACAGAAAGAATTGATTTTGTTAAAATTAAAGTCTCTCAAAATTTTAGAAGCAAGATGAATATTATCAGTAGAAATTCTCTTCTTAATAAACTCAGAATGACTAGGATGAATAATAAAAGGCATAATATGCTGCATACGATTAGCCAAAATTTTAGCCATAGTTTTATAAAAAATATTGCAAAGAGAGATAGGCCTAAAATTTGAAATTTGAGAAGCATGAGAGCATTTAGGTATAAGAATAATCGTCGTAGCCTTAGCAGTTTTAGTCATTTTCCCAAATGAAAAATAATGCAAAATAGCTTCACAAAAAGAGGGATCAACTATATCCCAAGTCATCTTAAAAAATTCAAAAGTATAGCCATCTGGCCCAGGAGCAAGAGTAGAGAAAATAACTTTCTTAATTTCATCCAGTGTGATAGGAGCAATAAGAAAACTAACAGCACTTGTAGGAACAAAACACCCCACCGGAATATCACGATTATTAGCTAAAGGTGCCTTAGAGGAATAAAAGAACTTCTTGAAATGTATAACAAAGGCTTCAAAAACACCCTTAAAATCAGAAATTAAACTATTCGAAGTAGAAATAGCCTTAATAGAATTAAAATTCTTTCTACTACGAATTTTAGAATAGAGAAAATCCAAATCATCTTCTCCTTTAGACAACCAATTAGCCTTAGATCTCTGAATAAGCCAAGAAGACCACATAGATTGATAATGACATAAAAGACTATTAACCTGCTTTAACTCAATATTTAACCTACTATCCAACACATCTAATTAAATAGCTTGCAAAATCCTCTTCTAGTCCAGCTGTAATTCTTTGACTCTATTTAAAACAAAATTAGAAGAAACCCAAGTTTGCTTTTTAATAGAACCTTTAAGTTTAACCAAACGGCTATAAAGGTCATAAATAGGACTTCCAACACTAGGAAGAGCAAAAGCATCAATAAGCAAGTCCCAAAAAGCCGGATTCTTACACCAATAATTCCTAAATATAATATGATGCTTCAAAGAATCCAATTTATTATTAAGAAGAATCAATGGACTGTGATCAGAACATCTAGGATTATCAACAATATAATAAGAGGTCGGGAAAACATCCAACCAAAAATTATTAACTAAAATATGATCCAACTAGCTTAATATGAATAGGAAATTCACTTCTTTGATTAAACTAGGTATACAAATAACCGACATAAGAAAGATCTTGAACCCCCATATTAAAAATGAGATTATTAAAATCCCGTAATTTATAGTTGGGAAGAAAATTACCTCCCGCTTTCTCTTTAGAAAACCTGCAACAATTAAAATCACCCAGCAGCACCCAAGGAGAGGAAATAGAATTAGACACATTAATAATGTCTTTCCATGAATTCTACCACTCAAGCAAATTATCAGAAGCATAGATCACATTTAAATAAAAAGAATAAGAAGATCCCACATAAAGACACCCATGAATCAATTGATTAGAGGCATATAAAAGAGAAAAAGAAACTCGAGCAGCATTCCATTTGATCCAATTCTACCAGGATCTGAATTCTATCAGGAACTGAACAATTAAGATTATTGCAATTAATCTTATTCTCCAAAATCGTCTGCTTAGTAGAAAACCACGGATCATTAATAAATTACAGATTAACTTTTGCCTCAAGAATACAAAACATGTCAATATTATATTCATGAGCTATGTCTTTGCAAGAATTAACCTTGTCAAAACCATTAAAACCATGAACATTCCAAGAAACAATATTGAGAAAATTCATTAATAAAAATCAGATCAATAAAAAGCCTTTCTGACAGATTTATTTCTAGGCATCTTACTCAAAGCAATAGAATGCTTTGTAGAGACCACATTACTAGGATCAGATTCTTTAATAACCATTACCTGATTATTATTAGCCGAGTGCAAAGGCAAATGAACAGCCTTTTCCGAAGCCTCATTATCAGCATCATTCAAAGGCATATCAACATCTAAATCTTCTTCAGATTGTAAAACAAGAAACTTATTATTATTCGTAAGCTCTAATTCTTTTTGAAGAATTATAGCATTAGTAATTGTAGAATTATAAGAAGGAATCTTAGCCGTATTATCAGCTTTAGGAGAATTTAGATTAGGAATAACAATAGATCCTTTAGCAACCAAATCCACTTCTGGAGGAGCTATCACCAACTCCTCATTATCATTAGGCTTCTCGAAAACAGAAGAATTCGAAGATTCCGATAAATTATAATGGGTACGGTTAGCCACCCAGCTCTTACTTCTATGTCTCCCAAGTTTTACCATTGGGATTCTTCAAAGAGGAATGCAGTGTAAAAGAGGTGTCAAATTTCAAAACGATTATCGAGTGCCCTCAACCTGGCTGATACAAGTGGCTGATCTGACCTGGCTCAATAAACGGTTTAGATAAAAAAATTTATATAACAAATTACGACAATCAATGAGAAAATAATTTAAAAAATTTAACAAGGTGAAATTACAGCTATAACTGTCAAACTTAAATATTTGGATTTTTTACTATATTATAATCAATTTTTTATTAATTTAAATTTGAAATATTATATAATATTCTTATATACTTATCAAATTTTACATTCTCAATTCACGAGTCAAATTGGGCCATTTTTGAGTTGGAGTGTCAAACTGATAATTAAATGGATAAAAAAGATGATACAAATTCTATTTATTTTATAAACGGGTTAATTTGAGTCCGAATTTTTGAGGTGACTCAGATTGAATTATCAAATCGTGTCTTTTATTGACACCCATACAACATGATAGAGCACATATATATATATATATATATATATATATATATATATATATATATATATATATATATATATATATATATATATATATATGTATGTATATATATATATATATATGTATATATATATATATATATATATATATATATAGTTGATTTAGTTTAAGATACCACTGTTAGAATTTAGATATTGATTTTAGATTAATGCTTTCACTTCCAATATCTATAAGAATTTTTTTTTCCCGAATTTGATTAATGTTGATATAAATATATATTTTTAATTGGTAAAATAAATTAGAATTGTTGCGGACTCAAATATACGCGGCGATAGAGTTTAAATTTTTCATCTCAGCGTTGTACGTATATCAAGCACACAAACAGAATTGAGATAGTGACACCAGAATTTTTACGTGGAAAACCCTAGAAAGGGAAAAAACCACGGGGCCACGCCCAGTTGAAAGAGTTCCACTAGTGTTGTTTGAAATACACGAGGCTGATTCGTCCTTTAAATTCAGGACGATCAGATTACAATGAGCATCAGTTATAAGGCCAAGCGGAGTTCCGACGTCACTCGAGTGTCGAGCAGAATTCCGGCGTCACTTGGAAAGAAGTCCGACGTCACTCGGGCGTCGGGTAGAATTCTGGCGTCGGGCAGAATTCCGATGTTGCTCCGGCGTCGGGCAGAGCTCCGGCGTCCCTCGGACGCCCGGTGGTGCTTCGGTGGTGTTCCGGCGGAGTTCCGGCGAAGTTCCGGCGGTGTTCCGGCGGTGGTCGAGGAGGAGCTGTTCCCTCCTAGACTTCTCTTCTCTTCTTGGCTTGGGTCCCCTCTTAAGAGAAATGAGGGGCTATTTATAGTTTTTCTGGAGTGGCATAGCCTGTAAATATGTGAGGGATCAGGGGCAAATAGGGAGTGATCCGAATGAACGGCTCATATTGAATCCCTTAATCATGAGCCGTTTATTGAGCATCTTAAGGTCTTAATGATATCAGAATTCTGCGATCTTGGGCTCGTTGGATTCGTCTTGTCGAGCCGCTCGATTCGACTATAAGCTCGTCAAAATCGGAGACCGTTTGGTAACTCAAATTGCTGTTCGATGCTTTCAACAGCACTTCGGGTACTTGATTTGGGCTCATTTGGGCTCGGATTGAGTCGAATTTGGTGTTGTTGGATTCGTATTTCCGAGACGCTCAGTTCGACTATAAGCTTGCTGAAATCGGAGTTTAAATGGTCTCTGAATTAATTTTTGAAGTTTCCAACTTGAGTTTTTCCTCGAGATTCGTGCCCGATCAAGATAATTTTTCGATGACGTATCAGTTGCCCCCCTATTTTTGGACGTCAAAGCTCCAGGAGTCCAAAAATATATGTGTCGGCTTTTCACTTTGGCAAAATCGCAAAAATTTGCATTCCAAAAATTAAATGTTTGCTCGAACTTGATCATACAGGCCCCGTTGAGCTCCGAAAGTGTCAAAATTGAGTCCGAAACGTCGAAAAACGTGTCCGGGGACCCCAAAAACGTCGAATTTGGACCGTCCGGGCCCGAAATCAGAGCCCGGTAACGCGTAGGCGGCCCAACCGGCCGGCCGCCGCCGCCTGCTGCAGCGCCCGCGCCAACCGGAGCGTCCGCGCGGTTACATTTAAATTTTTTTTTTAAAGATGTGGGGCCCACATGGGATTTAAAAATCCCGAAAAATCCGAAAAAATTCCAAAAAATTCTAAAAAATTCTGAAAAATTCAAAAAAATTCGAACTTCCTTCTAGAAGCCTCCTCCCTCCAATTTTCAAACATTTCCCCCCTCTTTTTTCAATTTTTCCCTCTTTTTCTCTCCCCTTTTCATCCTATAAATACCCCCCTTGGGGTAGGGGACAAAATGCCCCTTTCTTCCTCTTCTTCTGGCCTTCTAGCTTTTGGCATTCTGAGGCTTTCCGTCGTTTTTAAGTAGGTGACTTTCCCTACTTGATTCGGCGCCCCTCCTTTTGCGCAGAAGTTAGCGGCTTTCCTCTCTTCTCCCCTCTAGCTTCTGGCATTTTGAGGCCTTCCGCTGTTTTGAGTAGGTGATTTTCCCCACTCGACTCGGCGCCCCTCTCTTTGCGCAGAAGTTAGCGGCTTTCCTCTCTTCTCCCCTCTAGCTTCTGGCATTTTGAGGCCTTCCGCTGTTTTTGAGTAGGTGATTTTCCCCACTCGACTCGGCGCCCCTCTCTTTGCGCAGAAGTTAGCGGCTTCCCCTTTTCAGGAAGGGGAGCGGAATGAGAGTTGGAAATTTCTCTCCTTTAAGAGATCATGTGGAGGTGAGATTTAGTCGGAGAGAGTCTGACGGCGGTCAGCAGGAAGAAGTCCTACGACGGGTAGAAATTCGGTGTTGGGTAGAAGCCCAACAAACATCCGGCGATGGGCAGAAGTCCGACGTCGGGAAGAATTACGACGTCGGGTAGAAATCCGACGAAAATCCGTCAGCGGGCAGAAGTTCCACGACGGGCAAAAATCCAACAATGGGAGGAAGCTCGACTTCTGGCAGAAGTCAAATGAAAGTCCCGGGAAGAAGTCCAGCAACGGAAGGAAGCTCGGCGTCGGGTAAAAGTCCAACGGAAGTCCTAAAACGGGCAGAACTTCAGCAACGGGAGGAAGCTCACCATCGAATAGAATTTCGATGCTATTTTAACGGAAGTTTTTCGATGATGAACGATCGGGTGGAAGTCTGTTAGCAGTCAACGACCAAGTGGGGAGCAGAAGGAGAGAGTTCAATGGTGCTGCTATTAGCAATTGAACGAGAAGCCGATGATGGCTGATATGAAGTAAAGAGCCGCCGATAAATATCAGGCGAAGGGCTGATGATGACAAGTGTCATTTTGCTAAGGCAATATGTATCCAAACTGAAGTATGTCGACATCAGATATTACTGAATCAAGGGACCGAAGTAGTGTGATATGCCAATATTCTGGCAATACACTAACACTGTCAACTGAGTGGAGGTCTGATGATGATCCAGTTATGTCCTTTCTTTAAATGAGCAGTTGTAGGAGATGCTTGCGTGCAGTAAGGGAGAAGTCACTTAAATCCACCAAGGATATTTGACTGTGTTAAAGTTACTTGTTGCTTGATGATACTAGCTTGTATGAATGTCACCAGTGTACCTTTTGATTTCAACTTCTGGTGAGAAGAAATGTATATTTGAATCTGAATTTATGTAACTCCAATGATATTGTATATGAAAATTTGTCCCCTAGAGGGAGCTGAATTGTTACTGCATCTGTAAGACATGCTTTGATATATCTGAGATTGTGAGTCAAAGCTCTTGCTTGATGACGTTAACATGTATGGAAAAGGTCGAGAGAATCCACCAAGGATGTGAGACCTTTCCGAGGTTGTACGTCAGAGCCTTTGCTCGACGACGTTAACTTGTATGGAGGAGGTCGAGAGAATCCACCAAGGATGTGAGACCTATCCGAGGTTGTATGTCGGAGCTTTTGCTCGACGATGTTAACCTGTATGGAAGAGGTCGGGAGAATCCACCAAGGATGTGAGACCTATCCGAGGTTGTATGTCGGAGCCTTTGCTCGACGACGTTAACCTGTATGGAAGAGGTCGAGAGAATCCACCAAGGATGTGAGACCTATCCGAGGTTGTATGTCGGAGCCTTTGCTCGACGACGTTAACCTGTATGGAAGAGGTCGAGAGAATCCACCAAGGATGTGAGACCTATCCGAGGTTGCATGTCGGAGCCTTTGCTCAACGACGTTAACCTGTGTGGAAGAGGTCAGATCGAATCCCCCTAGGATTGATCATCCAGTAATTGAGACACAATAAAGGTTACGTAATTCTCGAATCAAGGATAAAGAGACTATATTTGTCAGTAGTTTTTCATTGTCATTTGTATTCTTTTTAAAGAAAGTGACAATATCAAAACTGGACGAACAACACATTATATTACTGTAAGACAATACAATAATTTCTTTGTACAACAAAAGAGATACATATAGGGACAACCACATCATTTGACTTGATAGAAATACTAAGGACATTAGAGTGGCATCCTACTTATCATAGAAGAGATACACGATGACACATGACAAGTAGTATTACTAATACAACTACACGAAATGCGTGGTCATTCAATCTCGCCAACCATTTGAATATTATTCAACTGTTGTCTTTGTTGTTGTTGATTTTGCCCCCCAGTGGGGCGAGCTTCTTCTCGGGTAGGTGGGTTCCCAATAAACTGTCGAAGATAGCCCTGGCGGATAAGTCTTTCAATCTCATCCTTAAGTTGCCAACATGCTTCAGTAGTGTGGCCACGACTACAATGAAAGTGATAGTACTGATCTTGATTTCCTGTATTTGGCTTCGAAGGATGCGGCCATTTCACTTTGTCCTGATCTTGAATCGCCATTAACACATTTGCTCTAGATGTGTTGAGCGGAGTATACTCTTTCTCCTGCCAAGGTTCTCGTTGTGGTAATGGGGGCCTAGGAGGTAGATTGCTATTCCCTTGCTTTTTCCGTTATGATGAGGGAATTTCCACCTCAGGTGCTCCCTTGTGCTTCTCAGTGGTTTGCTCGAACTATTTTTTATGAGCATTTATTGCCTCATCTGTAGATATCTGCGCCTTCACACGATGGATCAGATCGGAATATAAATGAACAGTGTCGCGCATAAGTGCCGAATAGAAAGGACCAGGACGAAGGCCTCCAAGGAAGACCCCTCGGAGCAATTCTGGGTCTACTCCTGGAATCTGTCGTGCTTCGGTGGAAAATCGCTGAAAGTACTCTTTCAACGATTCTCCCTCGTTTTGACGAATCCCGGAGAGGTGGGAAGAATCCTTAGCAATTCTTCGATTGGCTACAAACTGTTCAACGAAGGCTTTGTCCAATTTGACGAATAAAGGGATCATTCCGGATGGAAGAGAATAGAACCATGTTCGCGCCTGTCCTTTGAGTGTAGCAGGAAAAACCTGACATATGAGGGAATCCGAAGCTCGTTGGATATGCATGATGGTTCTGTAATGATCGATGTGCTCGTACGGGTCGGATGTCCCGTCATAGGAATCAATGCTCGGTAGTTTAAATCCTACCGGAATAGCGTGTTGAAGAATAGCTTCTGTCAAGGGTGACGACTCCTGCAAGTCCCACTGACGAAGGGGTTACCTTATGCCTCCTGCAGGGAACTCTTCTCGGACCAATCGTCGTAGTTCGTGGCGAAGGGCATTGCGAGGGAGCTCAGCAGCGTGTGGTCGGGCTAACTCTTGAGGGAGGTCCAAAGGAATACGAGGTTGCCGACCTGTGTGCGAAGGATGGGTAGAACTTGCTGTATCATCCAGTTCATTATCTTGATGTGACTGCAGATGTCTCCTTGGCGGAGGAAGAGAAATTTCTGCTTGAAGATGTTCGAGTTGAACAGCTTCTACTCGTGGTGGATCTCGAGGGAGAAGAACCTCCTCCTGTGGTGCTAGTGCCGGTCGTTGAGTCTCTCGCAGGAGTTGTAGGATCTCGTTCTGAGATTCTTCCATTTTTCGGATTCGCTCCTCCAAAGAAGGCCCTGAGGTTCCTTCTCCAGCAATGTGTTGCCCCCCATGCAAAAAGGAGGCAGAAACTTGATGTCCATGATTTATAGACTGGTTTCTGGATTGATGAGAGTGGGAGCGGGAGGCTCCTATGAGGCGACTGCTACGCCTATTGGCCATGAAAATAATATTTAGGAGTGTGGGATAGTATTCCCACAGACGGCTCCAAACTGTTGCGGACTCAAATATACGCGGCGATAGAGTTTAAATTTTTCATCTCAGCGTTGTACGTATATCCAGCACACAAACAGAATTGAGATAGTGACACCAGAATTTTTACGTGGAAAACCCTAGAAAGGGAAAAAACCACGGGGCCACGCCCAGTTGAAAGAGTTCCACTAGTGTTGTTTGAAATACACGAGGCTGATTCGTCCTAAATTCAGGACGATCAGATTACAATGAGCATCAGTTACAAGACCAAGCGGAGTTCCGACGTCACTCGGGTGTTGAGCAGAATTCCGGCGTCACTTGGAAAGAAGTCCGGTGTCACTCGGGCGTCGGGTAGAATTCTGGCGTCGGGCAGAATTCCAATGTTGCTCCGGCGTCGGGCAGAGCTCTGGCGTCCCTCGGACGCCCGGTGGTGCTTCAGTGGTGTTCCGGCGGAGTTCCGGCGAAGTTCCGGCGGTGTTCCGGCGGTGGTCGAGGAGGAGCTGTTCCCTCCTAGACTTCTCTTCTCTTCTTGGCTTGGGTCCCCTCTTAAGAGAAATGAGGGGCTATTTATGGTTTTTCTGGAGTGGCATAGCCTGTAAATATGTGAGGGATCAGGGGCAAATAGGGAGTGATCCGAATGAACGACTCATATTGAATCCCTTGATCATGAGCCGTTTATTGAGCATCTTAAGATCTTATTGGTATCAGAATTCTGCGATCTTGGGCTCGTTGGATTCGTCTCGTCGAGCTGCTCGATTCGACTATAAGCTCGTCAAAATCGGAGACCGTTTGGTAACTCAAATTGCTGTTCGATGCTTCCAACAGCACTTCGGGTACTTGATTTGGGCTCATTTGGGCTCGGATTGAGTCGAATTTGGTGTTGTTGGATTTGTATTTCCGAGACGCTCAGTTCGACTATAAGCTTGCTAAAATCGGAGTTTAAATGGTCTCTGAATTAATTTTTGAAGTTTCCAACTTGAGTTTTTCCTCGAGATTCGTGCCCGATCAAGATAATTTTTCGATGACGTATCAAGAATAATCCTATTTTGTTCAATTTTTTTATCTTAAAATAGAATATGAAATATCTTACATAAGTTAAAATATAAAATTATTTTCATGAATAATAGTAGAATAATAGTATAAAGTAGAACAATATATTTTATCCTATTCCGTGATATTCGGACTAAATTTTAGGATTAAAAATTCGAAAAAAACACCATTATTCAATAAATTAAAATCATATTTTAAAATATATTTTAGGTATAAATCAATTTGATAATTGAAATATTATTTCTAATTTTATTAAGATTTATTTTTTATTAAAAATTAAATAATGTGAAAAATCAAGGAGAGTCGCATATGTTAATAATTTTGATTCAACTCATAGAAATTTAAAGTTTGATTGAAAGTGTGCATTTTGAAAACTCAACCCATAGAGCATTCTGTCTATAGAGTTAATTTTTAGTCAATTAATTTGAAGTAAAAATAAATTGATCGGAGTCAAATTTGACTCTCGAATTTAGACTCAACTGGTCATTAAAAAATAGGAAATTAAGTTCACAGGGATAACTTATTGAATGAAACTATGAGCTTGTTTGAGATAGCTTTTGGTTGCTTTATTTTTTAGATACTACATATAATTTTATTTGGCTACTGTTTCTTATTGATTTCTAACTGCTCTTAAAAAAAATTCTACCACGGAAAGCTGCTTTCGACAATCATTGTAGCGAAGTTATTTTCTTTACAGTAACTTCACAATCAACTTTATAAAACACTGCACTTGTCCTAAACAAACCCTGTGACAACTCTATCAATTTTCTGAAGCCATAATATTTCACAAGCCTTAAATGTTAAGAAGCAATAAGAAAACCGTCCCAAACGAAGCCTTAGTCTTTTTTGTCATTTAATTCATAACAAACAACATCACAATATAAATTGAAACATTTGCATTAATCAAAGCCTTTCAAACTCAATCTTTCTTTAGATCAGTGACATGCTTACAAATTAGCCTTTCTTCATTCATCTAAAGGAATTAATATGCTTTGTAGATTAATTCAAGGCAACAGATTTATGAACCAAAATGTTAGTTTTCATCCAAAGATCAAATGCTGCATAATCGTCGTCAGCTAAAGGAGAGCATGAGCTTTCATTGCAGTCTGCAAAATATTTTCCACTAACTCCATTAACCTGTGGGTTTATAGCAATGTAGCATGTTGTGGATGCACCCTGTTTTCAAGAGAGAGAGAGAAGGATTAGTTATTTAATTCGTAAGTAGATTGGAAGTGAGAATTTGATAGGTAACTGGAACTTTTCTCTGGCAGAAGGTTACAAACCTGTGCTGTTGATTTGAGCAATTTTGATGCTAGGAAAAACACTAGGTCTGCATATATAGAATCAAATCACTTAGAATTAAAATTTTTTACTAGAAAGCTGCTTTAAGAAGCAGTAAAAAAGTAGTTTCAAACGAAGCCTTAGTTTGACTATTATTTTCATGATGCTTTCTAACTGTGTTTCAGAAATTTATGCAATGTAAGTTATTTTTTATAAACATAATAGCTAAGTTATTTTTCTCACGGCACTTTCACAATAAACTTTATAAAATACTATAACCGTCCCAAAAAGATCCTTAATTAAAAGCAAAAAGTGATTGCATTTAAGTCCTTAATTCAGCGTTAAGATGTTAATGCAAAAATAATGGTAAGGTCTGCATGACATTCAAGATTAAAGTGAAGGACATACGTACCTGTGATCAAACCTCTATGATCTCTAATTATTCCAGTCTTTACAATCCCTGGATGAACGGAATTGATGGTTACATTGGCATTTCTTTCCTGAAGGATTCAAAGTAAATAAATTAAAAAAAGTACATAAGATTAGCAATACATAGATGGATACTATTTATAAACCTACTTTAAGCTGTCTTGCCATTTCCTTTGCATGCATTATGTTGGCCAGTTTCGATAGCGCATAAGCACGCGTCCCGTTGTAACTGCAGAAATAGACTATCATATATTTCTGGGAGATAATTAATCAGCTACTGAAGTTAAAAAAGTTTATAATCAGAATGGTAAAGTGATATTTTTT
Source organism: Dendrobium chrysotoxum (assembly GCA_019925795.1). Classification (NCBI taxonomy): domain Eukaryota; kingdom Viridiplantae; phylum Streptophyta; class Magnoliopsida; order Asparagales; family Orchidaceae; genus Dendrobium; species Dendrobium chrysotoxum. Next base: position 47,481,284 of record CM034301.1, read on the forward strand.
TCTAATTTTTTCTTCCAAGTTAAACTAAGTGCCACAATCAAGAGCTTTACAATGTTAAACTAAGGCTTCGTTTGGCACTCTTTTTTGCTGCTTCTTAAAGTAGCTTTTTAGTATAAAAAGCTGCTTTAAGAAGCAGTAAAAAAGTTGTTCCAAACAAAATCTAAGTGCCACAATGGAAACAAATTAAAGTCATGTTATCAGAGGAGGATAAGTTGAAAAAAAGAAAGAACCACAAGTCAAATCCAAAGCTTGGCCTTTGATTTTTTGAAGATTTCTAACTGTAAAAAGGAGTATATAAAATGGAATTTTACTAAGACAACAAGCTACTAGAGAAAAACTAAAAGAAATGGGTTTAGCATCATTTTCCTCCATAGAGAATGTAATGTCATTACCAATTGGAGTTTTATAAAGGAAAATGAAATTCAAAGTCAATGGAATCACCTTAAACATGGACCTCCAGTTTAACACAAAAGATATAGAGGCATACACTTAGGAGTTACAAAGGATTGGAGAAAGCACCATGCAAAGTAGTATACGGGATAGTTTTGAATGATAATAATCTATACCTATAGAAATAGAAAGTGATACAAATGATGAGTGATTAATTAAGAGTAAGTGGAAATCCACTTTAGAGAGCAACTCCACAAGTGAATAGAGATGATCTCCAAAGCTTCCTGACTTGAGAATATCATTGGATGTTGGGAGAGCACACCACATCTAAATGACCATAGTCAATAAGCTCTGACCAAGAAGCCAAGGGTAGCGTACGACCAAGCACAGTAGTGAGATGATAACATTAAATGCCATGAAATACCAGGAGTTCAAGAGCTAAGAATGAGATATGTTAGTGCATCACCAGGGAAAGGATAGTGCTAGGGCAAGAAGCCATTAAAGACATCAAGAGATAGGATTAATTAACTATAAAGCAGAAATGAGGCAATAATGAAAGGCAAGAGAGAGAAATACAAAGAGGCAATAGATCATGCATATTGGGAGGAGGATGAGGTGAAAGAACTTATCGCATCAAAATCATTTGATCTTTTCACGTTTTATGCATGATAACATAGCCATGAGTGGGATTAGTACAGTTCAATAGCATTTGTTTAAATGCTTTAAGATTCAAGCTAAAAGGGAATCAAAATCACCCGATCTTAATACTCCAAGATTTTTGCTATCATTGAGCTTAGATCTGAATGAAGAACAGTATATCAACACATTACACATATGTCCTTTAGCATGCGTTTTATGTAAGTCAAACTTAATTCTTTCCCAATGTAGCTCTTCTATTCTAGATTACTTGAGATGCAACTAAAAGTTTTTGAGATAGAATTATCAGCTTTAGTTAAATAACCAAAGCTAATAGGCTATATTTTACCTGATTTATAATTAGGCTTCGTTTTGGACATCTTTCTTACTGCTTCTTAAAGCAGCTTTCTAGTACAAAATTTTTGTACTAGAAAGCTGCTTTAAGAAGCAATAAGAAAGCCATCCCAAACGAAGTCTTAGTAAACTTAAAACTTTATAACAAGATGAAGTTCATACCTTTTGGGTAGCAACATATCGTCAAATTTGAATCCTTCTTTGGCGACCCATCTATGAATCACCGACGTCACATTGATTATTCGGCCAGGGACACTCGTCTTAGTTGCCGTTTCAACCAATTTTCCCAGCAAAAGCTTCGTCAATAAGTAATGACCTGTTATTTCTTAAACGATTATCTTGTAAGTAATTTATAGTATTTGCTTTTCTTCTATATCAAATAACAAAGATGATATATAGAAGTTAATATTAATTTCTAAACATCATCTAATGGTGCATTTATTCCTTATTCATAAAAACTCCACTTCTTAGCATCCACTACGTACCCTACCATTGGACCTAGGGATTGGCTCCCTTAGTCTTCAGGTCTGAATGAGTAGTTTGTGCCACCCCAAAAAGGGAATCGTTTAGTTCTCTATGAGGTGTGTATGTGAATTAAAAATGAAGAATTTTCTATGATAATTTTGGATATTGATCGAATCAATTCCTCAAAAAATATGAATAAAACACAATTTTTTTTAGTTGCAACTCTGAACACTATGTAGTAGAATAATATTAGTTGATTTATGTCTAATGTTTTTTATTTCCCAAAAAATAGGTCTAATGATTTTTTCAACTTATACAGAAAAAAAAAATTTATGCCTTCAGCTGTATGATATAATATAATACCCTACTTTTTTTGAAAACAGGAAAGTCCAGGCTCTAAGCCATTAGAGTACAGGGGAACATGGTGGGCCCAGCCTAATGGACTGCCCATATTATGCAAAACACAGTGCATTTTTGGCGCCATATTATCCCTTTCTATATGAACGTTTGTGATTTTTTTTTTTTTTGAGATTTTCAGACCAATTTAAATAAATTTATGGATACATCACATACATAAATTTTAAACTCAAGATATCTTAATTGATAACCAAAGCACTCAACCAACAAATTAAAATGAGCTGCGTACCTTTGTGAAATTTGCGAACAACTTTAAAAATCTCTATTGATTAGTGAAAATAATAGCGGAAAAAAATAAATAAGGAAGAAAGTGCCTCATGCTGATAAGCTTCCCAATTTTGCTAGGTTAATAAATAAGGTACTCTCATGCTTGAAGAGTTAACATTGATAAAATAACATTAAACTGTAGCCCATATTGATATGTTGGTTAGGAGTAGGGGTAGAATCACGTTAAACTGAGGGTGGGCAATTTCAAAAATTTGCTGCCCTGCCTAAAAAAATTTGTTTGTCCTGTCTTAAAGGGTCATGTCCACATCTACTCCCGGTCCAATTCACGTAGGCCCAACCACTTGTTGTTTCTCGTGTGCACTGTTTTTTCTATGTCGTGTGCAATGTTTTTGCTCTTTTGGACTTCGTTTCCGCTGCAACCCACTAAAATTCCTCGCCGTCTACAATTCTCTAAACGCCTACCACCGGCTTTGCCCACCCTCAAAAGTAAAGCCGGTTCTGCCCTTAGTTTGGAGCTTAAATTGTTAACCAATAGATCTTGAGTTTGAAGCTCGCATATGTGATGCGTGTGTAAATTTATATTTAACTTACTAAAAAGTCCCCTAAAAATTAAAAAAAAAAACGCGTATTTTAAATTTCTTTTTATAGGATCAAAATTTTAGAAGCATGAACCGCAGCCTGCGGTGGCCAATCGTTGAAATAAGATTCTGGGTGACTTCTGAAATAAATAAATTTCAAAATTTTAAATTTTTTTTAATGGGAAAATTGCATGGACATCAGGGAAAGTAATTACCCAAGTAATTTGTAGCGAATGTCATCTCGAACTTCTCCTCCGTCAGCTGAAAACTTCGACAAAGCTTCCCGGCATTATTTCTGCATGACGATGAACATTAAGAAAATTCACAAAACGCATCAAAGACAAAATTAATTAACTGCAAAAAAACCAAATCACTTTATTTCCAACTTTATTAATAAAAAAAAATAGTACAATATATAAAGCCATGGTAAGCATCACACTATTTTAGAACATTTCATATAAAGTAAAAATATATTAGTTTAATAAACATAGCGAGAGAGAGAGAGAGAGAGAGAGAGAGAGAGAGAGAGATGTACATGAGGATATTGAGTGGTAGACCAAGGCTAAGAAAGTTAGAACAGAAGTTTTGTATGGAAGCAAAAGAACTAAGGTCCATCTCCATCACAATGATCTCAGCTCCCGGGCTCTCCCTTTTTATCCTCTTCTTTACTTCTCCAGCTTTCTTCAAATCCCTCGCTGGCATCACCAACCTCACCCCTCTCTTTGCTAGCACTCTTGCTGTCTCCGCTCCAATCCCTGAAGTGGCCCCTATAAGTTATATTAAATTAATTAGATAATTTACTTAGTAAAAGTTACACTTTAATTATAATCCATGCATGATGACCATCTTAATTAGCTCTCGAGCTTCCTTCAAATTAGAATCTCACTAACGAATGGTCGTCGTAGTGAGATTTTCTATTAACGATCAAGGCAAAACTTTAAAAATAATCTTATAAAATAATCCATTTCATTAAAAAAATAACTTTAAAAACTTCATTTTTAAAAATATTTTCATTGTGATTTTCTTGTTAAAAAATTATTTTAGACCGTTGTTCTAAAAATCTTACCTTCATAAAATTAACAGGCGTACTGACCTGTGATAATGGCTGTGAGATGAGAAGGAGAGATGCCTTCTGTAACTTGCTCCGCAGTGGACTTAGAACCAAATCCATTAGGCCCTGCAATGCCCATAATATACCTCAATGCATCAGTGATGCTGAACTCCAACTTAGACCAAATATAACAACCAAACACCAATCTGGAAATCCATTTCATGAAGCTGATCATAGCTATCTGCATCACAGTAAACTCATCAACCACAAAGCACTTAATCACCATCCTCTCCCTTCTTCTATTCTTATTCCCATTTATATATCTTTGTACGAGTTTCACATGCCATGCATGATAATAGCTTATATAAGCCAAACTAATTATGAGGTGGGTCTAAAGTAGGTCTGCCAAAAAAGTTTTTCGTTTGCGATTGCGAACCGATCGTGTTCGGATCAGTAAAAAACTCTTATTATATTTTGTTCGTTAAGTGAGTGAGCTGAAATTGAACCATTTGTTTTGTGCTCTTTTTCTTAATGAACTAAACAGTACAAGTAGAGCTTTGATTTGATCGTGTTGGACTCGTTATTAATTTATATATATATTCAAAATCGGCTCATATTGGCTTAAAAATGAAAGAGCTGAACAAAGCAAGATCTTCACAAACAGTTTCGCAAAAACTCGCAACTTAATCTAAAGGCTAATTAACGGGAATAGCCAGTAGCAGAAGTGAAGCTTGACTTGTCGACCTTGAGAGAGAGGCTGGGAGTTCAAACCTGTGGGCCTATTGGTTCTCAAATTGGCAGGCAGAGCGTATGATTCCTGCCGAAGTGGTCGCCAGCAGAGCTGGGATTAATTCTGCAGCGCAACTTGACTACTTGAGAAGAGGAATTAGAAAAAAGAATCTAAGATTAAGCTATATGTATTGCATTGCGAATCTGAATTTTGAAAATAGAAGGAAAATTAATCAAGTTATAATTTCTACAGGTCCTGATCATGATCAGAGAATTTTATTTAAGCTTATAAGTTTATGAAAAATTCTTTGTGTTAATGATTAATGAAATCTATAGCAAATGCAATGCTGATTATATCTCAAGAATTTTCTAGAAAAACTTCCTTCTTTGTGACAATGCATCCATGCAAATAGAATTTAATTATGTACGCATAAAATAAAGTTGATGACAAATATATATTAATTTGAATGGATGTAAATACAACTTCTATGGGTAAAACAAAGTAATTATAAATAATTTTTGTGTGGTGATAAATAATTTCTTATATTTGCTCAAACCTATTAGAATGTGATAGATGAAATAAAGCTTATATCCGATTTTTTAATATATATATATATAATCTATTAGGGAAAGATAAAACATAACAGATTGAAATTAAACTGAAATAAAACAACAGATTTTTTTTTTTTTTTTAAATTTCTTTGTGTTTGGTCATCTTGTTATGAAACTGTGTGTCTGTGTAGCTGTCCCGACAAAATAGATTAAAGCTAGCAATCTCCAGGGGCTCAAAATTTTCAATGCACGGCAAAAAGAACCGACCAGCTTTTAAACTTTGGGTCAAATCACAGTAAAAAACGTACGTTAAAATCACAGCATGGGGACTTCAGGGCAAGCTGATTCGGCAATAAGTGAACGGCATACCAGCCATGCAAAACAAAAGACCTCAGCCTCATAACACAACATAAATTTTCTCCACACAGAATGAAAAACTTTTCTGATCGATCAATATCATCATTACTCACTACTAAAAATATATATTTTTCGCAGCATTTATTAGCAGCAAATTAAATATCGCTGCTATAGACCGGATACAGCAGCGGTATTAAACTACTTCTTTATATTATTAATTCGCAATTCGTGCGAAAATTAGGCGCGAAATCGAAAATAAACCGCAAATGGCTAATAATCCCTAGCCCTAACTCATTCTATACGTCTTCCCCACCTCTCTCTCGAGCGATCTCCTCCAAGCGCGACACGATCCGCCTCCTCCCCAACCGTTAACGACGGCAATGCTAATCTCCTCCGCGAGCGACCTCCATCCTCCGCAGCCGCCTCCTCCCCAACCATCTACGACGCCGAGGCTGACGCCAAATCCGACGCTGGCGACGAAGCCGACGCCGACACCAACACCAACGCCGACGCAGCTACTTCCCTTCTAACAAAAACTTTGCCATTCTGATCGTTCGCCGCTCTCTTCTTCTCCTTTTACTTCTTGAATCATACCTAAAATTAGGGGTGTCAACTTTTGACACGACACGAAAACCCGACTCGAACCCGACCCGGAATTTTCGGGTTTGACCCGACCCGTTTCTCAAACGGGTCAAGTTCGGGTTGACCCGGCGGGTTGCCGGGTCAACCCGATAACCCGTTTAATTTAAAAAAAACCAAAATTTCAGCCTTTCCCGCGCCTGCTGCCCGCTGCCCAGCGCGCCCGCGCCCGCTGCCCGCGCCCGCTGCCCCACTGCCCTGCCGCGCGCCCGCGCCCGCTGCCGCGTGTCCGAGCCAGCTGCCCAGCTGCCCCGCGCCCGCTGCCCCGCAGCGCGCCCGCGCCCGCGCACGCTGCCGCGTGTCCGCGCCCGCTGCCCCGCTGCCCTGCCGCGCGCCCGCGCCCGCTGCCCCGCTGCCCCGCCGCGCGCCCGGGCCCGCTGCCCGCGCCCCCCGCTTCCTCGCTGTCGCGCGGCTTCCCGTGTCGGGTCGGGTCAACCCGGCAACTCGCCGGGTCGGGTCCGGGTTCAGATTTTCGACCCGTTTTCCTACCCGGGTCGGGTTAGGATCGACCCATTTGTAACGCGGGTCATTCCGGGTTCGACCCGAACCCGACCCGTGACCCGAAATTGACACCCCTACCTAAAATTAAGCAAACATTGAGTAATATTTATATTAGTTTTTTTTTCTTCATTTGTGTGCTGATCTTCTTGTTATTTTTTTCCGGTAATCTATATTTTTAGATCTTCTTGTTGTTTTATTTTTACTTGGTGATTTGAATTTGGTCTTACCTAATTCCTAACGTTAAGGAGAGGGGAAAATTATTGCATGATTGGTTTAGTTTTAAAACTTGAATGAGAGGATATTAGGAAGATTTATTCGGCGACTATTGGTACTGTTGTGATTTATTGGCCATGAAACAGCAAAATTATTATTCATGTAAACAGTAAACTTTATTGGCCTCCTTCACACTCCTCCAAACTCTTTCCACAAAATCTATCCCAATCCTATTCTAACATCCATTCAAATCAAAAACTAAAATCACCCTTAATGCGTGACTACTCTCTCCTATACGAAACAGATGAACAAAGAAAGTAGAGAATTGAAAACAAGTGCAAAAGAAAAGATTGGAAGAGTTTAAATAAATAAAAATAAAAATTAATGAAAGTTAAAGGAAAAAACCCAACTAGATTCTACATAATTGCTTATCTCCAACAAGGTAGTGTAGGTTCTACGATGTATTCACTCAAGAAATTTAAAATCATCTTCAAAGACAACAATATAGTTAAGGTTTGATAGTTTACTACAATTCAAGTATAAGATGTCGATTAAAATTGTGTCAATTGGCAAATTGTGTCGTGCATAGGTCCAAGCTGTAGGAATTAAAACCCCCATTCAAAATAATTTGAATATTATTACATACCATCAGTTGTAATTATTACCATTAAAATGAGAGTTATTTTTGTGAGTAAATATACTACAAGCGCATGACATAACTAAGATCTAATCTCCTTTTATATAATATTGAAAATCACAATAATTTTTTTTCTTAGTAAATATAACTTGAATTGTATATGCAAGTACATTAGATTGTCAATAAAATAACTTGGCGTTATACTTCATATAGGTGTTGACCTGTAGCCCATGACATAACTGGCTCCCACTAACCCACGTATCTCACAAACACTGGTACTGTTGTGCTTTTGGTGATTTGAATTTGGTCTTACCATATCCAATAATTTGGTCTTTGTAGGTTTTTGGTTATTTGGTCAAGCAAAAATCACATGCACCTGTTGAGTATTGTAAATTCAAGATAGCTATTAGTAGCATTCAGTTGTTATAAGTTAACTTGATATGATGGCTTATGTTTATTGTCAATGCTTTCTTAATTATTGTCAATGATTAAAAATTGCAGTTCAATTTTAAAATGAATAAGAGTTGGATAACCAAGTCAAGATGGAGTCATGAATACAACAAAGGAGTTGAAGATTTTTTAGATTTTGCTGGTCGTAGTAAGAATCTATCAGGAAAGATATTATGCCCATGTAAATTATGCATCAACAGATACTTTTATTCAATACAAGATGTTAAGGAACACATTATCACCAATGGATTCTTTACGGGATATATTGTTTGGAATCGACATGGGGAGGATCATCAAGTTGTTGTTAGAGGTACAGAAAATGAAGGTGTTAGTATGTCTGATTTTGAATCACAAACTACTCAAATCGAGGAACCATATATAGATGATATCGAAGGATTGTTGAGGGATACATTTGCTCCAATCAATGAATCGATTAACTTAGTTGATCATCATGAAAATTTTACTCAAGATTCAAATAAACAAGATGATAAACAAATTTGCATACTAAACCGCTGCTAAAGCCTTTCCAGCGAACGCAAATACAGCGTATGTGCAGCGGTTTTTAAACCGCTGCAAAAAAATTTGCAGGTGTTTAAACCGCTGCTATAGGTTACAACAAGTGCTGTGAAAGCCTGATTTTTTGATAGTGACTGTATAGCTTGTCCCTCTTTCTTCTTCTGTATGCCTTCTGTTGACCTTGTTTTAGGTCAGACCCAGGCTTTGGGTCAACCTAGTTGACCAGGTCAACTTGAGTTGACCCAATAGGCCTTAATGGGTCTATTCAAGCTCTAGTCAAAACCAAACTCAGTCCAGGGCTCTCCAAGCCCTATTTCCTCCTCCACTAGGCTCAGTGGGTCAAGCCTGACCCATTGGGCCCAGGTCTTGGTCCTGGGTCAACCTGGTTGACCAGGTTGACCCATATAGACCCTAATGTGTCTAAATCGACCCAAATTAATTTCAAATCAAACCTTTACCCATTCCTTGACCCATGGACCAAATCCCCTCATCTTGTGGGTCTATTTGACTAGGTTGACCAAGTCAATGGTTGACTTGGTCAACCCAAGTCAATAATGGGTCAATATGACCCATTAAGAGCCATTTAAAGCTCTAATTCTTTCCTAATCCATTAAAAACTCAAGACCACGGCCTAATAACCTTGCTTTCCCGCCTAATTGAGCCTAGGACAGATCCTAGCCGTCCATCATGAGCATTGGGCCTTTAAATAGGGAGATTAGGGCTTGTGTGAAAAAAAACCTTGGTTCTTTCCCACACCCTAGCTTCCAAAAGCCCAAGCTTTGGTCTTTCGAAATCCCAAAGACATCCCCCTACCCTTCTCGACCTAGCTCCACCGCCAGACCCTCGCCGGTGGCGGGATTTCCCTAATTAGGCGTCTAAGTCGTTTTCTGTTTGATCCGGATGTTGGGAGCTCCTGATTCCTTCTACAACATTATACGAGGACAATCCACAAATTCAACAAGCCCTTTTACGGTCTAATCCGTCCATAAACCAAGGTATAGTCCTTAACCCTAGCTAGAAACACCTAGATCTAAATAACTTTCTATACAACGCGATTCAAGCCATGAGGTTGTTTCCACACGATTTCTGTTCATGTTTTTAGTATAGGTTTAAAATTTTGCTCGTTTTCGTTCACCCGATCGAAAGAAATCGCCAAAAAATGAGTTAGGGCTCGGGTTCGGTCTCTTATTCGCTAGGGGGTGATCTGGGCTGTTGATCTCTTAATCAACGGTCGAGAATCCGCCATTCCGCGGTCTGGGCTAACCGCAGACATTGATCCCGCGGTTCTGCGGTTCGTCCGGCGAGATCACAGCCGTTGGCTTCGAACCGCGGGCGATCGGACAGTCACGGGAGTCGTCCGACGTGGTTTAGTGGCCGGCACTGATTCCGGCGCCGTGGCAATCATTGCCAATAATTGCGCGGTGGCGCAATCATTGGCAATGATTGGTAAAACCGCGTTCGCGGTTTGCTCTGACCAATCCGGGCCCGACAGCTGTCCCGCCGCCGCCGCCGGAAAATAATATTTAATTTAATTAATTTTTATTTTTTTAATACCTTTTTTTTTAGAATAAAAAAAATCCAGAAACTTTTTTTTAAATTATTAATAATAATAATAATATTATTAATAGTATTATTTATTATTATTATTATTATTATTATTTTTATAATATTAATATTAATGTTATAATTAATAATAATATTAATATTGTTATTTTAATAATAGTATTATTATATTATTATAATATTAATTATTATTATTATTTTTATAATATTAATATTAATGTTATAATTAATAATAATATTATTATTATTATTTTAATAATAGTATTATTATATTATTATAATATTAATTATTATTATTATTTTTATAATATTAATATTAATGTTATAATTAATAATAATATTATTATTATTTTCAATAATAGTATTATTATATTATTATAATATTAATTATTATCATTATTATTATATTAATATTATTGTTATAATTAATAATAATATTATTACTTTTAATAATGATATTATTATATTATTATAATATTAATTGTTATTATAATATTAATATTATAATTAATAATATTATTATTTTTATAATAATATTATTATTAATATTATTATTATAATATTAATTATTATTATTAGTGTTATTATAATATGAATATTGTAATCAATAATAATTTATTTTAATAATATTATTATTATGATTAATATTTATATTAATATAATATTAATATTTATTGTTATTAATATCATAATAATATTAATATTGTTAACTAATAATAATATTATTATCTTTAATAATAGTATTATTATGTTAATATTAATATCGTTATAATATTAACATTTATTATTTTGTATTATTATAATATTATTATTATTATTATTTAAATTTATTTTAAAATTCAGATATTGTTATATCTGATTTATTTTAAAATTATTATTTATTTTCAAATATTAATTATTTTAAATTATTTTTAAATTACCTTTAAACCTATTAAACTTTAAAAATTCATAACTTCCTCATTTTAAATCGGATTTTGACGCACAATACCTTGAATTTTTCAGAAAAATGTGAATTTTAATTTAAAATTATTTCCTGTACCTGATTCTATCTTTTTTGGAGGTTTTCTGTATTACTGTGTCATTTAGCTATTTAAATATTATTTAATTAATATAATTAATTATTTTAAAATAAAAATTATTTTAAAACCCCTTGGTGGCTGGTAGACCTCCCATGCCTATGAATCGAACTAATTTCAGTCATCTTATTTTTAAACCTATATTACTATATATCTATAATATTTATGCATTTTGAAACTTGTTTTAAAGTTAAACATTATTTAAATCATTTAATTTTGGGAGGCCCACCTATTATGAAATTTTAAACCTAGGACCTATATGTGAACATAATTCATGTGGAAGAAGGATTAGTGAATGATTGTGTCCCAATCATCCACTAATCACTTCGTTAGGTTTCTTTACTTAGTATTTTCGTAGTCCTTGCATGTGTAGGTTGCACAAACACATAGCCTAGGCTCTCCTAGATCTAAGGACTTGATTAGTGTGTTTATATTTGCTGCATTTACCCTTCATGTTATGCCTAAGGGTTAGCTAACTCACTTTACTCCTGCTTAGTGTAGTGACACACTAAGGACAATAATTAAGGACTGTCTAGCGAACTTAGAGTATTTCTAGGAGCTAGGATAGATCCCGGATTGCTATGAAACTTTAAACACTAGTGCTTAGTGACATCTGGAACCCCCTAGAATTTTCTAGGAATTTTCTGGACTCTTTAAAACACTTAATTAGCAAACCCTAATTCACCCGTTAATTAAGCCTTAGAAACTTCAGAGAAATCTAATAAATCCATTTTAAATCAAAAAAATACCTATAATATCTCAAACTCTCCAAAATTTAGTTCTCAACCTTCCCCTTAATTGGATATTAATCGGGACTTTAATTCAACCTTAATCAAAAATCACCTTTTTGCCTTAATTAAACCATTAAAAATTATTAAAAATCCTAAATTTTCTCCAAACACTTTGGAACACCTTCTTAGGTCATTTCTGACCTTTGGGGATGATTCCAATCAGTTTGGAGCTGATTTGGGCCAAAACCCCCAAAGTACCCCCTAATTAGGCAATTCCGATAATTTATTTAATTGCCCCAACTTCTAAAAATCATAACTAATTACAAAAAACTCCAAAATGGGCAAACTAAAAGGCACCTAACTCTAATTAAGGTCTAGTATTGGTTAAAAATATTAGGTGTCCAGAAACCAACTTAAATTAAAAAGTCAAATTTCTGGTCAACCATAGCCTATAGTCTAGGGCCCGAAACTTTTAAAATTCATAACTTTGCGTAGGAAACTCCAAATCCAGCAAACTCAAAGGCATTCAACTCACATTAGGGTCTAGTATTTATTAAAAATATTAAAATTCCAAAAATTAACTTAAATCAAAAAGTCAACAATCCGGTCAAACTTAGTTCAAAACGAGACCAAAACTTCAGAAATTCACAACTTCAGATAGAAGAATCCAAATTGGGCATGCTAACTGTCTAACTGATCAGGTCAAGGCCTAGTATTTTATAAAAATATTAGCTGGTCATAAATACCCTTTAATCAAAAAGTCAATTTTGGACCCCTTTTTGCTTAGTGTATAGGTGGACCCCGAACCCCCTAAAACTCACTAATGTAATTTAAACTTTAAATATTATTACCCTAAGCATTAAAACTGACCTACGTATCAAGTTAATTAAAATGGATCTTAATTCACTAATATTTATACTTTAATTAAAATTTCCTTTTAGATCTACAACCAACATGGACAGTAGGTAATTGTAACTAACTACTTAGCTTAGGATCTACCTCAGCCACACAGGCTTTTACACACACTGTAGAATTGTTTGCTAGGGCACCACTTCTAGACTTAGGCTAGGCCGGTGTTTACTTTTCTGCTGCGTGTCGAACTTTTCCAGATTTCATTGCATGTGGTGATTGAACTATTGATGTGTTTGCTTACTTTTACTGTACTCTGGAATTTGATGTGATTGCACGATAGACTACCCGTAGGTTAGGATCGAGGTTGATACTAACGATGTCTTCTGCAGGTGGCCATGCTCATGCAGCGCTAAATAAAAGGGGGGCAATAATCATGATTTAAATACTAATGTCATTTTATGCAGGTGCTTCAGAAATTGCTCAGCCCTCCTAAATAAATGAGGGCTAATTAGAAATCATTATAAATTGCCACAGGTGCTTCAGAATCGCTTAGCCCTCAAATAATTAAGAGCATGGCCAAGTGTGACTGTGATGAGTATTTTTTATTTCTATGTAAATTGCTTGGGATAATATAAACTGCTTGAGATGATTTTTATTAGGATAACCTTGCAGGAGAGTCTAGATTTACTGCTTTCATTTAATGTAAATGGTTTGTAACATGGTATTGAGTTGTGAAAGTCTATTTTGAGTGGGGATACTAGGATCCAAGGGTTGGATGCCCAAAGAGGAAAGGACACCCAATATGAGGATAGTCCTTTTCTATTTGGGAATCCAAATTTGGATCATTCTACTACCCGAGGAATCCAAGGAAGCTGAGGTCCAAGGAGTCCAAGGAAGCGGAGATCCGAGGAGTCTAAGGAAGAAAAGATCAAGAAGATGAAGATCTGCAGTATCCCACTCAAAATAACTTGCGTCAGTCTTAGGATTAGAAATCCGGGTTGTTGGTAGTGGTGCCCGGCCACTTTAATTTTCTGTAGACCCTGGGTTGTAATTAAGGGCAGTTGGCCTATGGACATTTAATTGATTTGTTTAATTATGTATTATGTCTGATTTGATGATGATTACGTATAGGTTGTATGCTTTTCATAATTTATTGGCGATCTGCATGCCGCTTTTGTTTTAGCCTGGATTTCGTTAGGCTCTCTAAGGATTAAAACATTTTCTACTCTCAACTAATATTTAAAATTTTAAGTTTTAAGTAATTTAGAAACTTAACGACCTAGGGAATTGTCAGAATCGTCCGGGGTCGCATGCATATTAATGCATTTCTTCTCTCCTTCTATAAGACACTTCCTCGCCTACGGGTAGAGTCCGGATAATCTGACCTATAAGGATGAGGTGCTGGACCTGGGGAAGCCCAGTCTAATTCTAAAAATTATTTTATAAGCCTTTTTAAAGTTCTGTGCATACCTGATTTGGATACTTTAACTAGCATGCATTGCATTAGAAACTAACTAAATCAAAATTTTAATTGCATTAGTCATAGGAGCATTCACCCAACATCAGTCCGGGGCCAATTAGGAAATCCTCTAGATGCCGGCCCTACTTCCGAGAACTATAACCTATCCACCCATCTTTCATTAAATGACTGGACAGCATGGTTTTGAAACGACTAGGTGGTTAGCTAGCTCCCCCTTCCAGGCCGGGGTAAGTCCAGATTTTGCATTGCATTAGTTAGGACACGGGTGTTAGTGTTACGTAGAACACTAAACCCATTAGATTTAGGATTCAAGGCTACTATTGTTTCGTAGTACGCCTCATCAGTAGGTAGGTCTTCTGTCTTTTAGAGACCATAAACCCTACATATCTGCGTCACATGGATGACGCCACCTCCATCTTTCTCTCCTGCATGCTCTGAGTGCATGACTTTTAGTTTCTCCAGTTTCTTCCCACTACCTTAGTCCCTCCGGATGTTGATCTGAGCCGTGTATGTTGACTAAGCCTAGTTGAACATTTCTTTCCCTTCGAGTAGGATTTTCTAGTCTTCGCCCTATGTACCAATCCAAATTTAGAAAGAATAATATAGAATCCTTAATCGAGAGTATTTTCAGGCCCCGGCTTGAGATGTAATTAACCACGGGGGCTTGCGCCCGTGGGAAACCGCATCCCACTCTCAAATAAATCCCATTCGAGCTAATGTATCGGGTGGGGGAAACCCGTTGTGACGATCAGATCATATATATTATTATCCATCGGGGTGTACTGGTGAGAGCTGCTATCCTCAATGGTTAATCATATGTGTGATCGAATCTGCCCTCTCATTGGCCAGATACTGTCTCCCCTCGCGGGGCGATGGTTTTTGTGTCCTTTCGGAGGTCCACACCTTCTTTCTGGACGACTAATGTCTTTATCTGTCAGCTCAAAGGCCGAACATAGATAAAAGCATTTGCCACACCTTTGATCAGTTACCTCTTCCCATTTAAAATATATATGAATACTTTTTTTTTTTTTGAAAATGGGTGAGTTGAAATTTTTCTTGTATAAGTTTAGATCCTTTCAATTATGATGCGCAATTTATTTTATCTCAATCATCTATTTTATTATAGATGATTAGGATTTATTACATCAATTTTTATTTGATGAATTTAATTCCAATTATTCATAGTAGAATACCTGATCGAGAGGATTTGAAATATATTTATATGATAGTAAATGACCATATGATTCTTTAAAACCAATAAATTAATGCAATAGTTACTATCTAGCTAGCTTACTTTATTTTAACTAATCTTAGGCATTCAATCCAATTTGTAGATAGATATATTTTTCAACTTAGATAAATACAAGATATCTCACGATAAGAAATAAAATATTTTATATATTTGCTTAGAGCTAATGTTTTGCATATCAAATTAAGAAAAGTGGGTGAATAAATATACCTTTTTTATTTAGGGCATGTTTGATTTGAAGTAAAATGGGTCTAAAGTATTCAAAACATAAGGGTTTTGAAAATATTGATATATGTTTCTTTTGAAGTAAAATAAATGCAGTGTAAAATTTTGATGCATTTGAAATACTTTATATAGTGCAAGTATAATGTATTTAGAATTTGTCCGATTTATACGATTTTCAAATACACCGTAAATTAATTGTCATTGCCACCACCTGTCGCCAGGCACCTTCCACCGTCGATGGCACCCTTCACTGCCGTAGGCCGCCTCTGCCACCCCCGCCACCATAGGCCACAATCGCTAGTTGTTGCCATCAACTTGTTACCAGCACCACCCTCGCCACCAGCCACTAACTAGCACTATTTTTTTTTATTATTTTTTTTTTAGGGAAACCCTGCGGTGGGGGCCTACATGTTAAAACTGAGCAAAATTACAAAGTTCTTAGAGAGGACTCAAGCTCACTACTGCTCGAACGAGCTACAAAAATAAAGAAAAATAAAAAATCTAAGAACTCGAGTCCTCTACTAAACAAAAATACAGATAAACCTAGGAACATTCTACGGTGCACAAGTACAAGCACCCAAAAATGAGAAGAGTACCAAAAGGTGGTAACCAGCATCATAAGCACCTCCAGCCACAAAAACTTACTCCGCACGAGCTCTCTATAGATACCTGCAAAGCTATAAATCAAATCTTCGAAAACCATTCTTAAGAACTGGAAACCAAGCCTATTCAGCTTCACCTGCAAAAAAGAAAGGCTGCAAGGGAGAAAACTACATGAAAACAAAATATTAGTATAATCCTTGCCACAATTGGGGTAGGTCATAGAAAAGGTTAAGCAGGAGATAACATTATTCAAAGTAAAGCCCGTCTTATAAATGAGACAATTAGAACTCAAGATACTCCTAATAATAACATTGGGAGAGTCCAAATAACGCTCAATCCAACAAGGGGAAATAACCAGAGAAATCACTAGTTCAAACCAACAGTTGTTCCTCATGATACCCACAACATAGCACTGGATAATCAGGCCCCAGACAAAGATAATCACAGCCAAACACCAATTCCATCTATAAGAGGAGCACCACCCAATACTATAGTGGCCAGCAAAACTGCCCCCAGCAAACGAATAAGAAAGGGAGAAAAAGCCCAGGTTAGACACCTTGCCAGAATAACTGCTAGCAAAAAGATATAACCAGTAACCACACAAGCCAAACACCACAAAGGGGGCAAAAAAACCAGCCTTTACCACACCATTACCCCCATCACCCAAATAAGTAGGAGAGCACCAAAGGGACAGACCCTCAGCAACAAAACAAAACAAATCACTGCTCCAATCTAAATCCAACCAGACATAAGCAGAACAATGAAACCCATCAAAATTCCACCCTACAGAAACCCCACCGATAAAGATAAAACACCCGCTACAGCAGTAGGGCAGAAAAAGGTTGGACCAGCCAAACACATCAGCAACAAAATGCCAGGACCAGCCAAACACATCAGCAAAGAGAAAGAAATGAAAATTCAAGCAATACCAACAATTCTCATTAAGACTCCAGCCAACAAAAAACCAAACTACAATAATCAACATGGTACAGAAAGTACTCCAATACGTGCAAAGCATTAACCAGAAATCATAGAAAAATAACATAGCCCAAGAAGTATCCCAAGTCAAAGAAACACCCAAACAGATTACCAAATCCCAACAAGAACTATTAATTAACAGCATAAGGAACCTCACAAGACTCAAGGTAAAGCAAACCATTAAGCGGTCCAGGAATAGAAGAATTGATGACATCAGTAAAACCGCTCAGGCTACACCCCCAGTTAGCAAGCCATGCCGCACAAGAATTAGCAGTGTTACGAACATGGCAAAAAGATGAATTAAAAACCAACAACAATCTTTTAATTTCCCTAATGCTATAGAATAGGTTAGGGTTGCAATAAACTTTCTCATTAGCCAGAAAAGGGCTAATATTGAATTCAGAATTCACCTCAATAATCAAATTAGCTAAATTAAGAGAAATACAACGTTGAATACCATAAAAAATAGCTCTAAGAATAGCAGTATCAGTATCACCATTATGAACCGGACCCACAAATGCCATAATAACATGACCACAGCTGTCCCGAATGAGACCACCACAACCAGTCAAGGATCCCGAGGAAACACCATCCACATTCAGCTTATAAAAATTAGAAGGAGGCTTAATCCAATAAATAACATTAACCTCAGCATTTCTCTCCCAATTAATCCCTAAATTGGAGCTAACATAATAATAATGATTAAAATTCTTAACCGTAAGCCACTTAACAGCCAAAAGAGCCACAATTTTATCCTTCACTCTTTGAATAACATTGAAATGGTTCATCCTAACACCATTAAAAATGGAGTTATTCCTCTCCAACCAAAGAAACCAAAGAATGAGAAAAGGTATAGCATTGTGAATATGACCTTTAGTATCAACAAACCAGTATTTAAGAAGTGAATAAAGGGTAAGATGAGCATTAAAACCATTTAAGTGAAATAGATCATCAAAATAAACCCACGTTCTAACAGCCACAGGACCAGAGACAAAAACATGATGCATACTCTCCATGTGAAAATAGCATTGACACTTAGAAGCAAGACTAAAACCTTTTTTTAATAAGATTGTCCTCAGTAGGAATAAATTTATGTAACACCTGCCACACAAAAATAGAGACCGTAGAAGGAATACTCTTATTCCAAACTTTAGAAAAGATATTACTAGAATTGCCTTTATCCCTAAAGGAATGCCACGCTTTCTTAAGATGAAAGGCACCATCTTTGGAATTATTACATAAAATAATATCTTTAGAATTAGTGGTAATAGGCACATTTAAAATACGCTGAATAATGCAATCAGGAATAAAGCTAGAGAGTTTAGTATAATCCCAATAATCCTCATTAAAGAAATAATTAACTTTAATCATAGCAGAAGAAGTAGTATTCAAAATAGAATCAATAGAATCATTACATAACCATTTATCTTGCCAAAAAAAAAATACCGTCACCAAGACCCCAAGAGATCAAGGGTTCCACCTCCCATTTAATCTTGCAAAGTCTTTTCCACACTTTAGAGTCCCCAATTTTAGGAGCGCAAGTAGTAGGGTGATTATCCTTACAATATTTAGAAATCATAAAATTGGCCCAAAGATTCTCTTTAGTCCGTAAATTATATCAAAGTTTAAAGGAAAAAGCCTTAGCAAAATCATATAAATTTTTACATCCAAGACCACCTTCAGATAAAACACCACAACAATTCTCCCAAGCCGCCCAAGTAATTTTAGAAGAGGAAGAAGTACCTTTCCAAAAGAACTTATTAATCAGCCTATGATTCCTACTACAAACAGTATTAGTAGGAAAAATAGTTTGAAACATATAAACAGGTAAAGCACAAAGAACAGTTTTAATCAGAGTAATTCTACCACCAAAACTAAGAAAGTTAGAGTCCCAAGATAAGAGTTTATTATGAATAAAAGAAATAAGATCATCAAACAAAAAAGTCTGTCTTCTATCTTTAAACAAAGGGACACCCAGATACTTAATAGGCAAATTAGATTGAGTAAAATCAATAACACCTTTAAAAGCTAGAACCCTATTATTAGAAATCCTTTTAGAAGCAATAAAGCAGCATTTTTGTTTACTAAAAGACAGGCCACTAATCAATTCAAAGAGATTGAAAAACTCCATGAGTTTATGAATTCTATTAATGGTAGCATTCATAAAAATAATAAAGTCATCCGCAAAGCATAAGTGAGATATATGAAAGCCTCCCAAAGTTTTAAAATACATACCAGGATTCGTCTCAAATAAATTAGAAAGACCCCTAGACAAAAATTCAGTTGTATTAATAAAAAGAGCGGGGGAAACAGGATCCCCCTGTCTTAAGCCATGAGAGGATTTGAAAAAATCATGATTGGAACCATTAAGGGTAATGGAAAAATAAACATTCTCAATACAATTCTTAACAAAATTAATAAACATAGAATTAAAATCAAATTGCTTGAGCAAAAAATAAATGAAGTGCCAATTAATATTGTCATAAGTCTTAGCAATATCAAGTTTCAAAATCACATTACCCCCTCTAACACGGACATCCAAGTCATGACTTAATTCTTGAGCCAACAGGATACTCTCCGTGATAGCCCTACCTTTCACAAAACCCATTTGATTATGAGAGATAATTTTCGGTAAAATGAAAGCAAGCCATTTAGACATAATTTTAGAGACTAATTTATTAAAGAACGTACAAAGACTAATAGGACGGAAATCATTCCACGTTTGAACAGAATTATTTTTAGGTATAAGCACAAGCGAGGTAGAAGTAAAGAATTTAAGAAAGGGGTTGCCATCAAAAAATCCAAAATAGCAGCAAAAATATCATTTTGCATAAAGTACCAATATTTTTGAAAGAAAGGAGTCGTAAAACCATCAGGACCAGCCACAGAATCACTATTTATGTCCATCAAAATATCTTTAACCTCCTCCAAAGAGGGAGGTCTAGCAAGAGAAGCATTATCCTCATTGGTTAAAAGTTTAGAAATAAAAGAATGATCCATACCCTGAACAAGATGAAAAGGTTTATTAAAATGGTGTTGAAAATGTTGCACAGTTAAATTGACAATCTCAACAATATTATCAGAAATAAGAGCCATCCTCCCTTTGGATGTTATTAATACTATTCTTAATCCTTTTTCTCTTAGTTAAAGCATGGAAATACTTGGTATTATTATCTCCCTCAACCAAATGTTTAGCAGCAGCTTTTTGTTTCCAATACACCTCTTCCTGAGCTTGAAGATTAAATAGTTCAATTTTAGATTGCGTAAGCAAGGAAAAATTAGCATCAGAAGGATCATGCTGCCATAAATTCTCATTAGCAGTCACACTTTGTTCAGCTTGTAAAATTTTAGAAAAGATATTTTTGAACACATTATGATTCCACCAATTAAGAACTTGCTTTAACCTCTTCAGCTTTAACCAAAATATTCTCATACCAAAAATAGAGTTATTAGGGTGTAAAGGAGCTTGCCAGTTCTCATTAATAATATCGAAAAAGGAATTATTAAGAAGCCACATATTTTGAAATCTAAAGTGAGAAGAAACATTAGTACCTCTTTTCTTAATATTAATAAGCAGAGGAGAATGATCAGATAAACTTCTACTAAGATGATGAACAGTCGTACCATTAATAGCATTAATCCAAGGCTCATTAAAAAGCACACGATCAAGCCTTTGTCATAAGTGAGCTCTATTCCAGGTAAAATTATTGCTAACAAAACCAATATCAATCAAAATGCAGGATAAGATCATATCATTAAAATCAGACATAGAACGAAAAGAAGGGGCAGATCCACCAATTCTTTCAGAGGAGGTAGTGATAGCATTAAAATCTCCACCAACCAACCAAGGCAGTTGATAGAAATTATGAAAATTTATAAGCTAATCCCATAAAATTTTCCTAATATAAAGGGAAGAAGCAGCATAAACAAATGAAGCAAAGCAATGAAAATTAAAGGCCTCAATTTTACAATGCATAACTTGAACAAAATCACCAATAACTTTAATTTTAATAGCATTTTTCCAAAAAAACTCAAATTTTATTAGAAACATTCGAAATGGCATGGTGAAAACCCAAAAACTTAGAAGTATTAAGTAACCGAGTAGTAGGAATAAGAGGTTCAAGTAAAACTAAAATAGAGATATTATGGACACGACATAAATTTTTAACACGAATCCTAGATGAATGACAACCAATCCCCCTAATGTTCCAAATAATCATACTAAACATAAAGAAAGCTTAATGAGAAGTATTTGAACGAGTATTTCTAGCAGTTGATCTAGGAGGTTGCAAGGAAATATGCTTGGGCTTCCTCCCTTTTATACTATGAAATTTGGTAAAGCTAGAATCATTATCATCCTTAGCAAAGCATCTAGCAGATATGTGCATCTCCTCATTATCCGTTAGAGTATCTCTATAATAATTGAAAGAAGAAGGAGTCTTACCATCATTAGATTGTCCCCGATGTAGCTCAGAAAAGTCATCCTCCATAAAATTACCATCATCCTCCCAATTATCACCAGCCACCCTAACCGGAACAGTAATCCATGTAAAAGATGACAAGTAATGATCCATGGAGACAAACTCTCCATCCTCTAAAGCCATATCAGACCTTTCACCTTCGGTACCCACCAATTGACCATCCAGATTAGTTTCCTTCACTGCTTCCTGAGCAATTAAAGGATTAGTAATCATAACATCACTAGCATCAGGTTTATTACAATTGATAATACTAGGAAAAGATTTATCAACATGATTCAAAGCATTATCCTTAATATTTTCACCATCATTAGAAGCGGCATTTAAAATAACAACTTCCTGAGTATGAGACACAGACGTATTTAACTCAACCGGATAAGTATCCTTTTCAATGACAATCGCCAAAAGGTCCCCAGACGGAATGGAGTGGTTCTCCCCCAAAGGAGGTAACACAGATTCCTTCGATTCCATAGTATCCAACTCAGAATGAACATCTTCCTTAGATTGTTTCAACATATTCTTTTCATTACGCTAGTGAGGGTGTTTACGAAAGCATTCATTCACCGCATGACCATGCATTTTACAGAAAGAGCAAAAAATAGGAAGGTTCTCAAACTCTATTTTTTGAAAATAGCCTTTAACTTCGGACCCAATCCAGATTTCAGATGGATGTTTCTTAGAGACATCCAATTCAACCAAAACCCTAGCAACTGAAGGCCTCGAAACAGAAGCAGTCACTTGATCAGTTTGTAAGGGGCGGCCAAAAATAGAAGCAATACCAAATAAAATTTGATGGTTAAAAAAATGCAAGCGCAAGTTAGGAAATGAAATCCAAATCGGGGCAATGGGAGACTCCTCCCTAACGTCAAAGTCCGGAGTCCATTTCAACAATCGCATTTGACATCCTTGGATATAATACGATCTTCTAGTAAAAATCCGACTATAATCAAGGTCATTGGCCAGTTGAATGGCAACATGCCTTTGATCAAGTAATCCCACATTAAACGAACCAGAGAGCTTGAGGTTAACAAAAAACTTACGAATGATGTCCAGATTAGGCCTTCTCAAAACAAATTTACCTACTAAAGTTAAAGCATAAGGAGCAGCAAGTTGATCGACCACAGAGTCCTCAAAAAGAAGGGCCAGACAACCCTTGAAGGACGAGTGAACGAAATTAATTTTCGGATTCGAAGAAGAACAAACCGCTAAAGCCTCTTTGAACGAACGAGATTTCCCCTCCAAAGAGGAGGAAACCGGGATCGATGACGACGGAGTCGTCATCGCCCCTCACAAAGCTCAAAGAGAAACACAAGATTAAAGCACGACAGAAATCCAAAGGAGAAGAGCAAGGAAAACCAAACGAAAATGACAAGAAATCGACGCCAGAAGGGCCAAAAACGAGCGCGCAGTGAAGAACCCTAAAATCGCCCAGAGAACGCCTCGCGGAGCTCCAAGGAAAAAAAAAAGCCACTAACTATCACTATCTTTATATTTTACATTGTATTCATTTTACTTTAAGCCAAATAAAAAAAATAATCACCTGCATTTATTTTACACTCATCTAAATAATTTCAAAACATTTTAAATACAATAAATTCCTTTCACACTGTATTTTTTTTTTGCACTGAATTCTTTTTTCAACCAACTAAATAACCCCTTAGTCGAAATATCTTATTGCTATTTAATCTATCTTATATTTGCATAAAACAGTATATTTTTAATAAGCTTAAACATGAAATCGGTATGAAATTAGTAAAAAAAAAACTTAGATAATAATGTTTCGAATAAAATTTGATCTGAACGATCTCAAAGTGGTAACATTTATTTTAAAATTTCATTGAGATCCAAAAAATAAATAAAATATCGTAACCTAATTTTTTATTCAAATTTGTTAAAAGACCGTAGCATTTTCCTTTACCTAAAGCAAGCTAGAACCCCTTGCCTACCTACTACGAAATGGGGGAAGTACAATAATTCACATATGCTTTTAATTCACTGTTCATCATGATCTTAGAAACAAGGAAAGTTGAGGGTTAAAGTGCTTCCTACTATTCATCAAAGCTTCAGTAGACCACGCCAGAACATATCAAATTGATCAAGCAGCACTAAGCAAGCAATAAAGTGTTGTAGGTCAGAACCTGTCCACGCCTCGCCCTGCAAAGCAGCTATGGATTTGGAGAAAAGGGCCTTTCATACTTCTAACATGCAACGGCTGTAGTTTTCCTCATATTTATTTTTTACATTTTCCTAACAAGCTGTAATTACTATGCTAATTCTTTGTTGGCATAGGGGATTTTGATATCATTTCTATTTTTATTGATTATTGAATAAGTTAATTTAAGGGACCGTGGTTACGATCTTCAACGGGCAGCGGTGGCAGCCAGTAGAGTGATTGATGGTAACAGCGGTTGTTGCCAATGATAGTGGCGGCTAGCCACGACACTGGAAGATAGTGATATGTAGATACTAAAAATATCTCAAAATTATTTTGAGGTATTTAAACAATACTTCAAGTTTAAATATAAAAAGTAATAATTGAAAATATACTAAATAAAAATATTTTTAAAAATAGAAATGATACAAATCAGCTTTATTTAAGAGTATTGGATTTGATAAAACACCTAGCTTGGATTACCTCAAATTTCTTTAAGGATATTTGGAAGATTATTGCAAACTCTTTCATTATACATTTTACGTATTTCTTCTCCGCTGCTACCTCCCCAATCATGTCAAATACGCTAATATTACCCTTATATCAAAAAAATACTCACATTGATGCTCGAGTGATTATTAGCCTATATAACTTTGCAATGCTATTTATAAGATTATCACCATGCTCATTACTAGAAGACGAAAATAACTTCTTCCCAAACTTACTCATATTGCTCAATCTACTTTCATTCATGACGGCGATATTGTAGATAACATTATCCTTGCCAATTAGATTATCGATGACTTCAATGCTCAAAAAGCACTCCAAAATACTTACGCAACAAAATGGATATCAAAATATTTGTTGACAAAACAAATCGGAACTTTCTTTACATGAGATTACTAGACCTTGGCTTCCTCTAGAATTTGGTTCATATATATATATAAGGTTTTTTTAATTGTTCAAGATAACGGGTATTTTAAATTCCCAACCTATGAAAAAGAAAAAGAATAAGGGCTATTTCATTGCAAGTAATTAGAATTCAGGATATTTAAAATATAATATAGAGTCAATACAATCTATTTGAAATTTATGAGATTTTTTTTAATTAATTGAAATTAATAGACAGAAAACTAAAAAATAAAAAACAATTACGAGGCTCGCGAGCAGTGGCTCTCGAACCCACAACAACAAGGCTGCAGGTGCAGTTAGCATCACAATTGCAAGAGCATTGGTGGAGCGTCGCCATCGTGGGAGCGTCGCACTACAGGTCACGGTTGCAAGTTCGACGAGGTCACGTAGGGCCGTGATGGACTCGACGAGTTTGCCATGTGAAATCACGAGTGTGAGGTCGCAATCGGTTCTAATATCCTTCCGCGATATGTTTTTGAACTAATAAGAAAATTTATGATTCCTCAAATTTTTATTTTGAATTTATTTTACTTTCAATCAAACACTTTAAAATATAAAACCCCATATTCGAAATACAACATGTCGTGCACGCTTCTAATTGGTTGGTTAATTTTTGTGACACAAGACAGGCTATTATTTTACCACATGCACGCAGTTAGTCAAATGTTATAGGTTCATAAAATGAGTCTTTTAAACAAGTGAGTATATTCCTAAGCATAACTAAATGAATTGGTCAATTTTCACTTCAGGTCATTAAAATATCAAATTATAAACAATTTCTATCCAAATAAACAAAAACTTTATAAATGAGTGCCGAATTGTTCATTAAATCCAATGCTACTCTACTTTGAAAGAAGTATATATAATTTATTGAAACTAAAGGACAATAATGACGACAATAATCTCTAATACACAACAAACCTAAAATATCATAAAGCCGTCTGAAAGCGAAGGGGTACACGAAGTAGAGGTGGTTGAACTTCACCTGGCTCACCAAGTTGTCCACAAGCAGCCATCTGATCATCCCCTCTGCTGAGCCTCAAGAAAACAACACACCCAGATTCTGCCAAGACATTGCGGAACTCAATCATCTTGTCCTCACTTGTGGGTTTGAACATAGATCCACGGTGAGGATTGAAAGAGATGAGGTTGATCTTACAAGGGATGTCACGAACAAGTTCAATGAGCCTCCTAGCGTCCTCAATACTGTTGCAAAAGAAAGGTAATAATTATAATGGAACACAAAGAAACAAATAATTGACTAAGTAAAAGGCAGAATATGAAATAATGAAAAAGCGGGCAAAAGAATGAGCGCTGTGTGAAGCATGGTTATAAGTTGCCCAAGTAGATTTAGCTTTAACTAAACTTAAAATTAAATATAGCTCTATAATCTACAAAATGAGAAATGAATGCAGAACATTAACATCAGTATCCTCCAGTAACAACAAGAACAGTATATTGGGGTTTTCCCTGGCAGTACAAATCATATTTCCTGTACAATTATTTTCTGGATTATCTTAAATACTACAGCTGAGAGCATGAAATGAACGATTAAAACTAATAAAAGTAGGGCGTGCCACCATAATGTTGAACCATACAAAGTATACTTAATATATAACTGGTAAAAATAAGATGCCAACAATTGAAGTATTAATCTATGAATTTCTCCTATAATTTTACTATAGAAAGCCTTTCAAAGATAAAGAATGATCATTTTGATGATATTGGAAATGAGTCTATAAGATGGTAGTGAGACTTGCAATGCTTAATGGTGCAGAATGTTGGCCATTAAAATAGAAGCATAATATTAAATTAAGTGTTGTAGAGATGAGGATGCTCAAGTGGAAGAGTGGCTTTACTCTTAGAGACAAGATATAAAATGAACATATACGTGAAAAGGTTGGAGTTGCTCCAGTGGAAGATAAGATTAGAGAGAGTCGCCTTAGATGGTTTGGTCACATAAAACGGCGACGTTTCGATGACCCGGTTAGGAAAGTAGATGTATTAGATTTGACTTATGTTAAGAATGGTAGAGGTAGATCTAAAAAGACTTGGTTATAAAATATTAGAAATGACATTTCTTTATTAGATTTAGATGAGAATTTAACTCTTAACAAGACAATGGAAAAAAAAGATTCATGTAGCTGACCCCACAGTGGGATAAAGGGTTGTTGTTGTAGTAGTAGTAGTAGTAGAAATGAGTCTGACCTGTCATTCACTCCCTCAAGCATAACATACTCAAATAGAACTTTGTATTTATGTTTGAAGCGGATCCCCTCTCTTAAAGTCTCAAGAAGTAGGCTGAGATTATATTTACGATTAATAGGCATTATCCAATTTCTAACCTGCACAATTAAACAAATCAATAAACTATTTAGTAGGCAACCTTCTGTAGAAACTGACATTTGAAAAAAAAAAAAAAAAAGGTAGCATACCTCATCGGTTGTGGCATTGAGACTAACAGCTAATGCACAATTAGACTCCTTGAGGAAGCGCTTCAACTGAGGAACAAGTCCACTGGTTGAAACAGTTACCTTACGAGGACTAAAATGAAGACCTTGCTCATCAACCATAATAGCTGCAGCTTTAATAACATTATCTATATTATGAAGAGGTTCACCCATTCCCTAAACCAATAAATGAAGAGGGTCAGAGTTACAACATGACAAGCAACAAGAAAACTCAACTTAGAAGAAACAGAGAATATTCAGGCTTAAATCACTCAACCTAGTGCCCTCAGGTCAAGACTAAGCTGAATGAATAGAGGTTAACATAAGGCACACAACCATATCTGCATATGTTGCTGGCTGTGATCACAAAATGGAAAATCTTTTTTCCAGCAAAATTGGCAGATTCACTTTAAGAAAAATCAAAATCTAGAAACACGGATAATATAAGCAGATTTTAGTTTACAAAGGCAAAGGCCATCATATCCAGAGATTTAAAAACTTGCAAAATAGAAGAAAGGTGCTCACCATGAATACAACATTTGTGATTGATCCAAATTTAGTTGAAAACAACCTTCTTGCAAAAATGGCTTGTTCAACTATTTCAGCGGTTCTCAAATGCCTTCTCAAACCCATCCTAAACAATAGCATTCACCAATTAGCATTTGTTTAGCACAAGCAAACCAATTACTGAAAGGCTTAGGCAGTACAACCACAACTAAAGACTTACCTTCCAGTATAACAGAATTGGCAATTCATGGCACATCCAACTTGACTTGAAACACAAACAGTAGTCCTTCCCCTGCTACAAGGAATCACTACCGTTTCTATCACCAATCCATCATCCAAAGTGAACAATATCTGCAACCTCCTGCGAGTTCAAATATTAATCAAATGTCCTGAAAACATTGCTGCACTGGAAATGAAATTTCTGCCCCACATGGCCAAGCTACACAGAGAAATTTCACAGAACTATTAAGAACAAAAGTGCAATAACATCAAACGATAAAAGACAGAAGAAGGTACCTTGTGAGTTCCGTCTGAGGCTGTAAGAACATCTTTCACTGATAATGGCTTCATATCAGTATTCTCAGTCAACATTCTTTTGAAATCTTTATTTAAGCCTGCAATGATGACTATTATAGCTTCAATGCATTTCTTCCATGTCTTACTACATAGAGAAAATATAACTCAAGTAAATAGAGATTCAAAGCAGGAAGATGCCATCTCTCATCAGTGGTTAAAAGCACAAAAGATATAAGAAAATGATTTATTAGTGCTACAAAATGCTAAAGAGAATTAGTAATTTTTCAATTACAATTTCATGCATGAATATCATCACTAAGATGACAACTGTACTTGCTTCTGGGAGTGTTTGATAGTTGATTAGAGACTCCAGCAACTATTTCATCAAGAGAACAACATGCATACAGACCTGTTAATTCATCATGACATTGTGCCCAGCAACTGTTCCCATAGAGGCACTTCCACAGCATTAATGCCTGTGCCGGCCTAAACCCATTTGATTGGACCCATTTCTGCTCAACAATGCAATTTCATGTTAGTATGCATCGTAGTTACATTGAAGAATGAATCACAGCTAACTAAAAGTACAAGTCTAATTAAATACAGTGCATTGGCTGCTCTATATTCACCAAATTTACGAACTCTAACATATAATTGTTCCAATTGGCTTTCCACTCACGTGCCGCTCACCATTTCAATTTTATGAAGCCTGGAAATCAACTTGAAATGCAATGACAAATTTGTAAAGGAGATGGAGGTTTAGACCAACGACCTAATGAATATAGTCAAATATGTCAATAGATGAAACAACTAAACATTACTCTCTCTCTTTTGTCTTAATTTGTCAGATAATTTAAATTTAAATGTTTTGACAGAATGCTTGCAATTTATTATCTTGCAGCCTATAACCACTAAATTGAATGCATACTCCCTTTCATCTAATGCTAACTAAAAGGAGGGAGCGGCTAGGGCAAACTAAGCAAGGGTTGTTTAGTCTTTTGATGGGGGATTATTGTGTTTGCTTTAAATTAAGTTTTACATTAGGGTTAGGGTTTTCCACCTGGATTGTTGCTAATTTCTGTTTTGGTACTTGGCGTTCTTGGGCTCTAGCAACATCTAGAGAATTGGGAGAGATAGATCCTCCTCTCGAATAGAGGATCAATTATATCTTGGTATTTTCTTTCCACCCTCATCAATTAATACAATATATCTACTATTTTTCTGGTTTTGCTTGGAGTCGTGTGGAGATTTCTCGCTGATTTCCCAAGATTGATAAGTTTCGCTTGAAATCTACAAGCGTTTCCTACCAAATTGGTATCAGAGCAGTTTTCCGGGCTGTTTTGGTGAATTCCTGTAGCAGAATTTTTGACCGAAACATGGTTTTTTTTTCTATTTTTTGGGGTTGAGATCCAAATTTTTGAGTCTAACAGAGATCCAGGTATCGATGGAGGCAAAGAAGGTGAATGCGTTGGAAGAACGTCTTGAGGGGGAGATGTGCCAAATCAAAGCGACGGTGGAGGACAAAATTTCTTCCATAGAAAGCAAGTTTTTGGATCTTCAGGAGATGGTGAAGAAAATATGAGATCACCAAAACCAAGAGGGCCGGTAGGGAGAAATACAAATTCTGAAATTCGTAGGGAAGAACATGACGTGGAGATCGTAGAGGGAGAGGGGAGAAGACCCCATCTGGAGCCTTTCCAGAGGGAGGAGAGATGCAGTAGGTATGGGGAGAGGCGTGAATATGTGAGGTGTGAGCAAAGGGGTGCTGATTGGGAAAGATGGGAGGGGGATTATGTTCGGAGAGGTGCTGATTTTGACCGAAGAAGGGGGAAATGAAAGAAGGGTTTGGGTATGAACACGGAATGGAGGATCGGGACACTTGGGGAGGGCCATCCACTTGGGGAAGGGGAAATTATGGAAAATTCAGGGGAAATGCGAGAGATCCGAAGGTCTGAAATCTGAAGATGCCCATCTTTGAAGGGGAGGATGCACATTAGTGGATTTATAAGATAGAGAGATACTTTGCCGTCAATGGGTTGATAGAAGAGAAGACATTGACGATAGCTGGCCTATGTTTGAAAGGGAAGGCATTGGCTTGGTACTTGGAGAGACATGAGGCAACCCATATGGAGTTGGAGGGAATTCAAAGAGTGCTTACTGGAATTTTTCCCTACCGGCTGGGAGAGGACTTCTATGAGCAGTTCTTTGTCCTGGTACAGGAAGGCTCGGTGGAAGAATACCGTGAGAGATTTGAGTACTTGGTGAGTCGACTGGATTGATTGTCTGAGACTATTCTAGAGGAGAATTCCATAAAGGGGCTTAAATCAGAGATCCGCGCAGCAGTGAGAGTCATGAGATCTCGTGACTTGGGAGAGGCTATGGAGTTAGCTCAGGTGATTGAGGATTAGAAGCATCAGGAGAAAGGAGCCATAGGCGACAATTCAGGTGGCTCATAGAGGATGACTACCACTCTATTAGCACCTAAGGGTCTGACACTGGGCAACCTTCGTGAGACCCCAAGGGAGAAGCCTGTAGGAGGAGGAAGTGGGAGAAACTTCAAAAGGTTGACTGAAAGCGAGATGCAGGAGAAGAAAACAAATGAAATATGCTTCCGATGTGATGAGAAATATACTCCAGAGCACTGGTGCAAAGACCGGACTCTTCAAGTTCTCATTGTTTGTGATGACGAGAAAATTGAGGAGGCAGGTGGGAGTAGACAAAGGTAGAGGAGGACAAGCTGCATCCAGATGTGGCAGAGGTCTCCCTGAACTCAGTGGTAGGATTTACTCCGAGTCATACCATAAAAGTGAAGGGGAAATAACAGACAGGGAGGTGGTGCTGTTGATTGACA
The DNA here is from genome assembly GCA_019925795.1 of Dendrobium chrysotoxum. NCBI lineage: Eukaryota > Viridiplantae > Streptophyta > Magnoliopsida > Asparagales > Orchidaceae > Dendrobium > Dendrobium chrysotoxum. The sequence goes on from CM034301.1 coordinate 47,512,620, forward strand.
GTGAGGCGACCCACAATTTCATCTCCAACCAGGTCGTGGACAAATTGGGGGTGACATTGGTGGATATAGGGTGCTATGGAGTGATGCTGGGTACGGGGAGGATGAAGTCATACCGGTGGATATGTAGGGGAGTAGTGTTGACCATACATGGGGTTCAGGTGAGAGAGAATTTTCTCATTGGAGTTAGTGAGCATTGATGTCATCCTGGGGATGAAGTGGCTGCAGACCTTGGGGAATACCAAGGTCAACTGGGGAGCATTGACGATGGAGCTGATGGTGGAGGGTAGAAGTGTACTGAAGCCATGGTGTCACTTAAAACCATGGTGAGAAGCATACAAGAGATGGGGGAAGGTTTCCTGGTGGAGCTACAGAGGCTAGAGGAGATCAGATCGGAGGGTGGAGACATTCCTCCTTCAGTACAGCCATTGATTCAGCAATTCAGTGAGGTCTTTCAGCCACCTCAAAGATTGCCACCACCTAGAGAGCAGGAGCACGCTATTACCCTAAGGGAAGGGGTGTCACCCATCAGTGTAAGGCCATATCATTACCCTCAATTTCAGAAGGATGAACTTGAGAAATTGATCAAAGAAATGCTAGAGGCAAAGATTATCAGACCAAGTGCGAGCCCTTTTTCTAGTTCAATGCTACTGGTTAAGAAAAAGGATAGGAGTTAGAGATTCTGCATGGATTATAAGGCTGTGAATAAAGAAACTATACTAGACAAATTTCCCATCTCAATGATAGATGAGCTGAGTGGGGTAATTATCTTCACCAAGATAGATCTGAAGTCAGGGTACCATCAGATCCGAATGAAAAAGGGAGTACTTACCGAAGACTGCTTTCAAAATGCATGAGGGATATTATGAGTTCCTGGTGATGTCTTTTAGCCTCACTAATACCCCAGCCATCTTCTAATCCCTAATGAACAAGGTGTTCCAACCCTATCTCAGTAGATTTGTGCTGGTCTTCTTTAATGATATCCTACTGTACATTAGGTCAGATGAAGAACATTGGGAGCATTTGAGGACGGTCCTATAGGTGTTAAAGGAGCAGCAACTGAGGGCCAATTTGAAGAAATGTTGCTTTGCACATGCCAGGATGGAATACTTGGGACATGTAGTATCTCAGGAGGGTGTGACCGCTGATCAAGCTAAGATTGAGACTATGCTGAGATGGCCACTTCCAAAGAATTTTAGGGAGCTGAGGGGGTTCCTAGGGCTGACAGGCTACTACAGGAGGCTTGTGAGGGGCTATAGCACCATCGCCTGACCACTGACAGAACAATTGAAGAAGGATATATTTTTTTTTTGAGGGGGGGGGGGGGGGGGGGGGGGCGTCCACAACAGCTTTTGAGAGGTTGAAGAAGGTCAGGACCCATTGCTTACTTGGCCTGAGGGGCTTGCACTTGAGGATTGGGAGCATTACTCATGCAATGCCACCGACCCATTACTTACTTCAGCCACGTGTTGACAATTAGAGCTAAGTTGAAGTCAATCTATGAGAGGGAGTTGATGGCTATTGTGCTAGCCATCCAGAAGTGACGACCTTACTTGTTGGGTTGACATTTCATTGTCAAGACAGACCAGCGGAGCCTGAAGTATTTATTGGAGCAGAGGATAGTAACAGAGGAGCACCATAAGTGGATGTCAAAATCATTGAGATATGACTTTGAAATTTAATATAAGCCCGGGATAGAAAACAAGGCGATGAATGCCTTGTCCAGATATATAGGGGAGCTACAGGAGATGGCCGTATCGATACCTCTGATGTTGGATTGGGGGGCCATTAAGGAGGATAGTGCACCGGATGAGGAGCTGGGGATGATTAGGGTAGATTTATTGAAGGATGAGAGTAGTCACCAGGGCTATTCTCTAAAAGAGGGGAGGCTTCTATACCAGGGGAATTTTTTGAAGCCCAGGACATCAATCCACATTTCACACATGCTCCAATAGTTCAATGAGAGTGCTATTAGAAGTCATTTTGGGGTGCAAAAGACTTATAGGAGACTCGCCTCAGAGTTGTATTGGAAGGGGATACACAAGGATGTGGAGGAGTTTGTAGCCGGTTGTGAGATTTATCAGAGGAACAAGTACATGACCATGGCTCCAAGAGGATTATTGCAGCCCTTAACTTTACCAAATCGGGTGTGGGAGGTCTCCATGGATTTTATAGAAGGGTTACCCCGATCTGAAGAGTTCACAGTAATTCTAGTGGTAGTAGACAGACTGAGCAAGTATGCTCATTTCATTCCCCTACAACACCCCTACACGGTAGTGATAGTGGCATCAACTTTCATCATGAAAGTGGTCAGATTGCATGGGATATCGGAGTTTATAGTATCCGACAGGAATAAGGTGCTCCTCAAACATTTTTGGAGGGAGTTATTCATACTATAAGGGACAGTACTGAAGAGGAGCAAAGCCTATCACCCGCAGACAGGTGGGCAGACAGAGGTGGTAAATAGGAGCTTGGATACATACCTATGATGTTTTGTGTCGAAAATACCTCAACTTTAGGCTAAGTGGTTAGCATGGGTAGAGTACTGGTACAACACTTTGTATTATTCTACTTCTCAGATTATCTCATTCAAGGTGTTGTACGGACGAGATCCACCTCACCTAGTGCATTTTGGGCAAAGTGGCACTCCAGTTTCTTTAATAGAAGAATATTTGGAGAAGAGAGACAGGGTGTTAGAAAAATTGAAGAGGCATTTATTGAGGGCTTAGCAGATTATAAAGAAACAGGCAGATGGGCATAGAAAGAATATCCAATTTGAGGTAGGGGAGAGAGTGTTCTTAAAGCTATGGCCTTATAGGCAAGAACAGCCGCCAACAGGAGGAATGAGAAGCTTGTCCTAAGGTTCTTTGGGCCATATAAGGTATTGGAGAGGATTGGATTACCATCAGCACCGACTATACATCCCGTGTTCCATGTGCCACAACTGAAAAGAGCAATTTGGGGTTATGCGGCTAGTTCTGAGTTACCAGTGACACTGACAGAAAATTTGGAGGTGGTATTAAAACCACTAGAGTTGATGGGGGTTTGTTAGGTAGAAGAGAGAACTAAGGAGGTTCTGATTAAATGGAAGAGACTAATGGACTACGACGCCACATGGGAGATATATGAGAGAGTGAAGTATTAGTTCTTGTCCTTTCAACTTGAGGATAATGTAATTGTTTGGGAAGAGGGTATTGTTAGACAGGTCCATGCTGGATCGGTCTAGTCGGCCCTAGGCAAGGGCCTGGCTCAATTTTATTCAAGCCAGACCAATATCCAGACCTTGGTACAGCCAGCCCCCCGGGGGCCACTATTTAAATCTTGGAGGGAAAGGAGGGGATGGCTAGGGCAAACTATGCAAGGGTTGTTTAGTCTTTTGGAGGGGATTATTGTATTTGCTTTAAATTAGGTTTTGCATTAGGGTTAGGGTTTTTCCATATGAATTATTGTTGATTTCTGTTTTGATGCTTAGCGTTCTTGGGCTCTAGCAACATCTAGAGAATTGGGAGAGATAGATCCTCCTCTCGAATAGAAGATCAATTCTATCTTGATATTTTCCTTCCACCTTCATCAATTAATACAATATATCTACTATTTTTCTGATCTTGCTTGGAGTTGTGTGGAGACTTCTCGCTGATTTCCCAAGATTGATAAGTTTCGCTTGAAATATACAAGCATTTCCTATCACATTCCATATCATAGAAACACAAAATTGAACCCAATGATAAATGCAACTGCTTTATATCCTTATGTTCAGAGCCATCCTCTTCTCCACATCTCCCAATACATAAGCATGCCTTCCAATGATGACCTCCATCTTCTATACACTATAGATGTAAATCTTGGGCATCTCTTTCAGTTGTGAGAGGAAATTATAATCACCTTTGCAGCACATAGAGACTTCAACATCCTGTAACATTTGCTTCTTGAAGAGGATACTCTGATTAATTCTGTTTGCATCCGTTTCAATCATCCACAAAAACTAGCTCTCTATACCTCTTCTATTTGTTATCTACTGAAGAAGACAGGAATGAGGCATTTTTTCATATGCTCCTATAATGGACAGATTTCTCCTCTGTATGTTGACTGTCTTCAGGTAGCTCAGTCATTTTCCTCCAAAGTTCCTACATTCTCCAACTTGACAAAGCACCAAACTATATTTGAGTAGCATTTTGCTTGAACAACCACCCCACGCAGTCAAGCAATTTAGGCAAAGCAATACAAAAAAAAGGTAGGCGTAGAGCAAGGCTAGTCAAAGGCTGGCCCGGCATTATAAAATTTCATTTGAGACTCAATCGTGGTGCTTCCTATCCAGTGCTACAACATCTCTTCTAGTTCCAGAGCAACCACTTGTGCTTCTAAAATTGAATGTTCTCTTCTATCTTCAGAAGAAATGGATAGCCTACTAGTATTAGAGCACTCTGCAAAAACACGCTCACCATGGGAAAGAAAATTTTCTTTTAAAAATTGTATTCATGGATTTTCTAGTTTTTACTGGATTGCTGCTTTGTTGCCGTTTTAATTTATTTTAATTGTAACTTGTTTTCCTCATTGGGCTATTCCGTTATGCAATTGATAAGGGAAAACTAAAAAATCTATATTATCTGTCATAATGTGTGAATGGAAACTTCTTTAAAAAACATGAAATTATAAATAAACTATGCTGCCAATTAAAAGTGATTGAATTAAAGACTGTAATGTTTGTTCCTTTAATTTTTGTCTTAGTCGACACAAATAAAGCTCTTTAAGGTAAGAATGACATTATACATTGGTACTCATGATCTAGGTGTCTCCATATCCAAGTCAAAAGTCAATATTATAATTTTCCTGAAATTTAATAGGGAAGTTATAAAAAGCTTATCAACAAGTCTGAATAAATTGATATACCAACTTTTATGTACTTTTCACAGTGTTATTTTCGATGCTCTCTTTTCTTTTGAAGTTTGGATCTGCCCTTGTATTTTACGAGCAAAATTTTGATAAGTTATCCAAAAAACATTTATTTTTCCAAACCTTCAAGGGCATGGTAAATATTCATAACAACAAAATGTTCTTTTAAGAATCTTCAAGCTTGCAATTTTTAATTCCTTCAGGTCACACGCTTCTCCTCTTACTACCAGTTACAAAAATTTTTACTTGACAATGCTACTAAGGATAACAAATTCTTAATACAATCAACATGCTATCACCAGAAAACTCAACAAGAATGGATGGAGGAGGGGTATTCAAAAAGCCTGCCGCAAATAATTGTGATAATGCTAATGACGATGATGACGATTATTATAAGTATAAAACTCCCATAATCACAGTAACAGATTATGCAATTAAAATCAAAATCATCCCACTGTATTGTATGGACCATATGTCAGGCGGCGAAAAAATTAGGCTTCGGGACTACACCTAACATCAAATTCCATTGGCCCAAAAAACTGGGAGATTTCCAAGACAAAATAACGGAAAATTTTGTATCTTAACTATAACGGTGAAACAAGACTTTATTGAGTAGCAAGTAGCACATGGGTTAGAGCAAAGAAATAGGAAGCAATTAATAAAAGAACAGAATGCTTACTTCAAGTTCACCGAGGCTCATGTCTTTAAGCATGGTTCTTGAGCGCGTAAGACTGCCTAATAAGAGTAAAGCATTCATTTAAAAGTTCAGGTAACAGTTAACTTGCCTTAGGTTAAGAAGGAGCGGGAGATCAAGAAGCCTCACCTGATTCCGAAGAAATTGCAGAGGCGCTTATCAGCCGTCGACAATCACTAGTGAAGGTTTGCCGGGGGGTTGAGAGACGAGGATGCCAACTGAAAAAGGACATCGATGAGAGAGAAGAAGAACATCGTGGAATCGCCATGGAGAAGAAATCAAGGCACAGAGGGTGGGAGGAGGCTAATCTTTAATCAGTTCGTTGTCGAGATGTTCCCCGGCGGTCGGCGCGCGTTCGAACCGGATTGAGACCAAGAACAGAGAACCGTAGCGGCTCGCTTGGCGATTGTTTTTTATATATAATGAAAAGAGGAGCTAAATGATAAAAAATGAAAATGAGTGATCACCAATAAATTGTCCTTATATATTTTTTTATTTTTATACCAATTTTGTCAAAACCTTTGGACGCGAAAAAGAGAAAAAAAAAACGGATGTTAAATATAATTAAGTAAAAGAAGCATACTTTAAACTTAATTTAAAAAAGAGCCTAAATAAAAATTAACTTTATATTTTCTACTGAAAAAGCAAAATTATTTTACATTTTTATTAAAAATTATAAAATTAATTTTACATCTTTTGTTTAGCATGGCTCATTTTTTGTGGCTGCAGCTTCACTTCTCTTTTTCATTTTGTTTTGTAATTTTTTATACTTATAATTTTATTTTTTATTAATGAATTGGGTTATGCCCCTAATTTCCCTTAAAAAAAGAAAATGTAAAAGTATTTTATATTTTTTTGAAGATGCAAAATATTTTTGAGTTTTTTAATAAAATATTAAAAAATTTTACTTTTTCGATGAAAGCTTTTTTTTTGTATTTTTTTTTTAAATTTGATATTTATTAAAAATATTTATTATGATTTATAACTTCTAAGATATTTGTTATATTTTTTTGGTAGGTTATAATTTTGCTTGAAGTTGTGGGCTCCGAAAATTTGACCCCGGCCTCCACCCGTTTGCTTTCTTCGGGGGGAGTTTTAACGAAATTAAGTTCCGGGGTAAATTTTGGGAAGACAAATTGGAATTGTAGATAAGACACTACCCAGAGATTTTGCCCTCATTTTGTGAGGGCTTTATAATCTGAGTTCTGGTTTCCTATAAGCGCGAGCCCCTATAGTTAATTACCCCTCTCGATCACGAGAGAGAACTTTCGATTAAGGCTAGTCGTCAATGAATACATTGTATCTGTAGATACATGGTGTCCGGCATATAGTAGCAGAATGGGCTTTGGATGTTTGAGAAGCTTGATATTTAAAATTTAAAATTTTTACCATCTCTACTTAAAGCGGATGGTAGGGGGAGTGATGATGAGCCCGATCAAGATCCTAGGTTCCGTCGTCCCGGGCCATCGCGGTCCCTGGTCTACTTAGTCAGAGGAGGTAGTCGACCCAACCTGATAGAAGGATCCTTGTCAGCAGCCATGGGTTGCGTCGTCCAAGGGTACCTTGTAGACCTGAGTTGGATGTTTGTCTAAGGGGACAAATTTGAATCCACCTTAACTAACAGAGTGTTTTGTGCCATGTCGATTATATCCTATTGATTCATTGCTCAATGATTTGACGTCATTTGGGGAGCATATGGGCGCTGATCATAACTGTAATTTAATGGTGCCATTTGACGGCGAACCACTCGGTTCAGAGGGTCCCGGTCACCTATGGTGCCATTTGACGGCGAAATTATAGGTGTGGTGCCACTTGATAGCGAAACCACCGGTTAGATGACACATGCCACGTCTTTACTGGCAAAAGATATATTGAGAAGGGATCCTAGTGATATTCACGACTAGGCATTAGCCCTTTGCAAGCTAAAATGATTTTTAGATTTGTCCATCTCGGTAAACTTTTGTGGAAGATGGATGTGTATTTGCTTTAAGTATTAGATGATTTAATTTTAATTTTGAATATCTTTGACTTTGAGATTTTTGGAGTTTTAGATTTTATGGGTGTTTGAGGGCATTTGGGAAGCATATAAAATATTTAGAATTTACCCCTCCGGTTGAGATCTACATTCAATACGGCCATTATCGAGATATTTATAAATATTTTTATTTCATTGATTGAACCTTGTCGACTCTATCGAGCTATCGACAGAGGATCGGGTTTGATAGGCTTTATCTCTTCGATGATGAATCATTCATTTATTAGGCTTTGAAGGCCTAATATGAACTATAAAACAAATATTTCGATCATCACTGTGACTGAATATTTGTTTAATAGTTCAAGCCGTATCGACTCCTATCTACTCGTACAAGAGGATCGGGCTCGAACTCAAATTTATTTATTAACCCGTGCAGCATCCCCAGACGTCACGTGTGTATTTATAACACACTCGTCGGGACCCACGCGGGTGTTATGAGTGCACTTTCCCCATTTTGTGTACCTATGTGCATACATATTACAGTGTATGTATGACAACATTTTAAGATGTATGTAATATGTGGGGTGTCCGGCTACGTAGGTAACCATTGTTGTTGCATACGCGGGGTTTATTTCGGGCTTCTTTATTGACGCCTTCTGTCTGTGTGCATAAATGTTACAGATCAGGTGGCGTGGCATTGCACTCCAGTGGCCCGTGGTCTTTCATTACTGATTCCCGCTTCTGCTTACAGGTGAATCGTAGTATTGTCACCTGGTTGCCACGAGATACCTCTTTGTTCTGGTGTAGACTCCCCTTTCTCATTCACTGGGAGGTCTTTTTAGAGCTTGTATAGAAATCAATAAACAGCTCTTCCATTATGCCATCATCATCATTTCTGTTGTTGGCTTAAATAAAGAATCAATCATTTTGACCTTAGATGATTGCATTCTTACTGATGCCCTATACTTTGAAATTAGCGGTTGCTGCTTTAAAAATAATCCTTTTCAGGCTTTACAATATTATGGATTTCTACAAGATGAAGCCTCTAAGATAAGTTGAGGTATTTGGGTGCTCTTGTCGTTACTAACTTCTTTAATAAGAATAATTGTCTGATCGTCCTGGAGTTATTGAAGGAATTTACATTTTTCTTGGGACTTTGGAACACCAGGAAGTTTAGTTCGAATTTGCTCAAACATCTCTTTCACTCTTACAGGAAGTATCTTCCTCATGGGAGGATTCTGTCCGAGTAGATAATTATATTCCTTGGTTGAATAGCATCGACAGAGACAACACCGTAGCATTATCAGTGTGTTTAGTATATTGTATTGCAATGCCAAACCTTGAAGATCATTTGTACTTCCAAGGCTTATAAATGTCAGAGATATTTTCTCTCAGATAAAAGGCAAAGAAGAAACTTTAAAACACCAGGAAGTTTAGTTCGAATTTACTCAAACATCTCTTCTACTTTTATAAAAGGTATCTCTCTTATAGGAGAATTTTTGTCCAAGAGGTCAATTGGTAGTCGTGCTCACCATGTGCCCTTGTATACATTTGTCCACAAGGGTTCTCCACAATCACAATGTACCCGCTGTTGTTATCCACAAATGGATCACGTTTATTTATGGGGACCAGTCATATTCAATATGATCTCCTTGAAGTGTTCGTAGAAGAGCCATTATTCTTGCATCATGTCTAGGGGTGCAAACGAGTCAAGCCGACTCGTGAGTTGACTCGAGCTCGCAGTCGAGCTTATCAAGTATCGAGCTTGAGCTCGAGCAGAATTTTCGAGCTCAATGTATTATCGAGCTCGAGTTCGAGTCAGGACCTATTCGGCTCGAGTGCTCGTCGAGCCGTCTCGATTAAAAGCCGTCGATTTGGAATTTTGCGAAATCAGGGGCGGTTTGCGGGATTTTCAGACCGGGCGAATGGGTAAACCGGACGATTCATCGTAGCTTAAGTAAATACCTAAAAGCCGGTCTGCTGTTGCTTGGTTCATTCGTGTTTCGTGAGGTAGAGTGCAGCTGCGGCTTCCTTCCTGTTCGTGAGCTAGGGCATCGCTTCTTAGCTTCGTTCCTTCGGTGCTCGAGCTACTAGTTGCTCCGATTAGGTCCGTAATTACTCTAGGAGTCCTATCAATTGCTCATTAGTTCTTCAATCTTCATTTTTTTTCTGAAGTTCTGCTTGTGATGCTTCATTTTTTTTTTCTGAAGTTCTTCTTGTGGTCGAGCCGAAGAACTTTTGGCGAGTTGTCGACGGCGTTTAGAGGCATTCTTCCTGTGCATGAGCATCTGATAGGTATAATTTTTTCCTTTGGCTGTTCCGATTTGTACGCCCATTTGCACGTCGATTTGTGTTTAGGATATTCATATTTGTTTGCAGATTTGTGTTTACATTTTTGTTTGTAATGTTGACGTATTTGCATGCCTTAGCAATCTGTGTTTAGGATGTTCATTTTTGTTTAGGATGATCATTTTTGTTCATATTTGTATTTAGGATGTTCATTTTTGTTCATATTTGCATGCCTTAGCAATCTGTGTAGAAACTGCAATATGTGTTCTTCTCAGTGGAATTAGTTCTACAATACTTTAGGGATATAAATCTCACCATGGTGTTGAAATCATGCTCTCAAACTTGGTAGTAGAGTGATAAAAATTATTCCAATTGCATACTTCTTTTGATAAAATTTTGGACAGAATTTTGATGAACTTAAAGTTGTCAAAAAAAATCTGATTTTGTATGTAATATGTTTGATTAGATATTAGAGAGGTTTATTTTTCTATAATCAATGTGAGCATGTTTTTTTTTTCTTTTGAAAGAAGGTATATCTGATTGTCCAACAATTTTGAGGGTGCAATGATGGTTTCTCCATAGACATTTTGCCTTCTGTTAACTTGTTTTCTTTTCTAATTTATAATGCATTATTTTTAACCACAAGTATTTGTTGTGTGTCATTCACACTTCAGCCATTATAGAATTATTTGAAAAAAAATTGCTGTAACTCGTTTCTCTTTTGAGAAGCAAATTGCTGCATATGCAAGGTAAATATTATGAAAATTATTTTGCTTTCTCAAGTTGGAAGCTTAAGATTACTAAACTATAACAAATTTTTGCACTTCTAAGTTCTAAGCAGAGAGCTACAGCCTACAGCACAAAGAAAATCTGCATTCTCCGCAAAGGAATGCAGTTTTATACTAATTATGATTAATTTGAAACTAATAATTATTAAGAATAACTAAGTTAAAATTAATTAATATTAATAATGATTAATTTAAATTAATGATAATTAATCAAAGTTTGAGAATTGATTAATTATGATTTATTAATAACTAATCATCATTAAAATAATTAATTTGAAACTAATTAAGATTAATAATGATTAATTTTAATTAATGATAATTAATCATAAGTAAAAGTAATTAATTAGGATTGATTAACAGCTAATCGTTATTGAAAATAATTAACTTAAAATTAATTAAACTTAATAACGATTAATTCTAATTAATGATAATTAATTGAAGCTTGAGTTAATTAATTAGGATTAATTTATAACTAATTATTATTAAATATAAATAATTTAAAATTAATTAAAATTAATAACGATTAATTTAAAATAATGATAATTAATCAAAAATTGAGTTTATTAATTATGATCAATTTAAAACTAGTCATTATTAAAAGTAATTAATTTAAAATTAATTAAGATTAATAGCAATTAATTTAAATTAAGGATAATTAATCAAGACTTGAGTTTATTGATTGAGATCAACGATAACTAATCATTAATAAAAGCAATTAATTTAGAGTTAATTAAGATTAATAATAATTATTTATTATTAATGCTAATTAATCAAAATAGATAATGATTAATTAGGATTAATGATAACTAATCATTATTAAAAATAACTAATCTAAATTTAGTTAGGAATAATAATAACTACTTATCACTATGCTAATTAATCAAAACTCATAATGATCTTCTAACAAGTATAAGGAATTTTAAATAAACTAATGCTTAACCACAATCAGGATTCAAATTTTATTAGAGCAACATCTAAACTCGATTCTTCCCAAAACGTGATTTAGAAACTGATACGTCACCAAAAAATAGTCTAAATCATGCACGAATCTTGAGGCAAAATCAAGTTGGAAACTTCAAAATTAAATCGGAGACCATCTGAATTCCGATTTCAGTAAACTTATAGTTGAATTGAGTGTCTTGGAAACACGAACCCAATGACACCAAAATCGACCCAATCCGAGCTCAAATGAGTCCAAATCAAAGACTCGAAGCACTTTTGGAAGAATCAAACCACAGTTTGAGTTACCAAACGGTCTCCAATCGTGACATACTTATAGTCAAATCGAGCGGCTTGTCGAGACAAATCCAACAAGCTCAAGATCACTAAATTCTGATATCATTAAGGTATTCAAATGACCATTGAACGGTACATGATCATAGGAATCAAGATCGGCCGCCCATTCGAGCCACTCCCAATTTACCCTTGATCTTCCACTTATTTACAAGCCATGCCACTCAAGAGTTCTATAAATAGAATCTCATTTCCTCTTGAAAGGGGGGATTGAAGCCAAGAGAGAAGAAGAAAAAGAAGGAAGAAAACTCTAGCCGCCCAGTTCCTCCTCGACCATCGCCGGAGTTCTGCCGCACCACCGCCGGGTTCTACTGCACCACCACCGGACCACCAAGGGACGTCGGAGTTTTGTCAAACCACCACTAGACCATCAAAGGATGACGAGGTGCCACTCGAAGCCAGAGTGCCCCCTGACGCCGAAATAATACTGCCAGACTACCACCTAACACTGGAGTGCTGCCGGACCACTACTTGACGTTGGAGCGACGCTGGACTTTTGTGAAATTTTTAGTTGACATTTGTAATCTAGTTGTCTTCAAGGATGAGTCAGACTATTGTACTTTAATTAAATTCTAGTGGAATCATTTTCAACTGGGCTAGGCCCCGTGAGTTTTTCCCTTTCTTGGATTTTTCACGTAAAAAATATTGTATTCTATATGTGTGAGCTGGATATTCGTGCAACGCTAAGACATATAATTATAACTCTATCGCCAAGTATATTCTAGCCCGTAACAGTTTGGTGCCATCTATGGGAACACTGTCCGGTAATTCTACTCATTACTTCAATGGCCAACAGGCGTAGCAATCGCCACCAGGGAGCCTCTCACTCCAACTCTCACCAGTCCAAAAATCAGTCCCTGAATAAGGGACGCCATGCATCTGCCTCTTTTCACCCTAGTGGGCAAAGCCCTACTGGAGAAGGGACATCAGGACCATCTATGGAGGATTGTATCTAAAAAATGGAGGAATCTCAGAAGGAGATCCTTCAACTCCTGCGAGGGGCCCTACAACTAATGCTAGCAGAGCAGGAGGAGGTTCATCTTCCTCAAGATCCATCACTGGCTAGAGGTATTCAACCCGAACGTGTTCAAGCAGACATCCCTATCCCTCAATCAAGGGGTCATCCTCAAACATAACAAGACATTGACCTTGCCGACACCGCTAGCTCTAACCATCCTTTTCGCCCCAGTCAGGTAGTCTGCATTCCGTCGGATATTCCCGAGGATGTAGCCCAACCACACATTACTGACCTCTCGCGTAATGTCTTATGCCATGAACTGAGGTGGTTGGTCCGAGAAGAATTTCCTAGTAGGGGTGGAAGACAATCTCTCTATCAGTGGGACTTCCAGGAGACCTCACCGCTGACCGAAGCTATCCTTCAACACCCTATTCCTGCAGGGTTCAAACTACCGAGCATTGATTCTTATGACAGGACATCCGACCCCTATGAGCACATCGATCACTATAGAACTATTATGCATATTTAGAGAGCCTCAGATGCGCTCCTCTATCAAGTGTTTCCTACTACCCTTAAAGGGCAGGCTCGAACATGGTTCTACTCGCTTCATGCCGGAACCATCTCCAAGTTCATTAAATTGGCCAAAGTGTTCGTTGAACAATTTGTTTCGAATTGAAGGATGGTTAAAGATTATTTTCACCTCTTAGGAATTCGACAGAATGAAAATGAGACCCTCAAAGAATACTTTTAAAGATTTTCTACGGAGGCTCGACAAATTCTAGGGGTTGATCCTGAACTGCTTAGAGGAGTTTTTCTTGGAGGACTTCATCTTGGACCTTTTTATTTAACACTTATGCGAGATACAACCCATTATCCAAAAGAAATGAAATTTTGCACCAGATCGCCAGCAAGTTATCGAGAAGGAAGTTGACAAACTCCTGGAAGTAGGATTCATACAGGAAGTGCACTATCCCACATGGCTAGCTAATGTTGTCATGGTCAAGAAAGCTGGCGGAGCTTGAAAAATGTGTGTGGACTACACAGATCTCAATAAAGCTTGCCCAAAAGATAATTTTCCGCTTTCGTGTATTGACCAACTAGTTGATGCCACCTCTAGGCATCAAATGCTGAGCTTTATGGACGCTTACTCTGGATACAACTAGATTAGGATGGATCCCATAGATTAGGAAGCAACGACATTTCAAACAGACAAAGGAGTATATTGTTATCAGGTCATGCCATTCGGGCTCAAGAATGCTAGGGCCACATATCAATGTATTATGAATAAGGTATTTAGAGACCTTATAGGACATACTATGGAAGTATATGTGGATGATATGTTAGTTAAAAGTTTTAAAAAAATACATCATATCTCTGACCTGGAACAATGCTTCTATCATCTTTGATCCTACAACATGCGCCTCAATCCTTTCAAGTGTGCATTCGGAGTCACTTTAAGAAAATTTCTGGGATTTATGGTTACCCACCGCGGGATCGAGGCAAATCCTGAGAAGATCAAAGCACTGAGAAATATGATACCCCCAAGAAATATCAGGGAAGTCTAACGTCTGAACGGAAGAATTGCAGCCCTTTTCAATTTTTGGCTTGGTCGAGCGACAAATGCCTGCCTTTTTTCAAAATACTGAGAGGAGCCCATAACTCAGGGTTCCAGTGGACAGATGAATGTCAAGAGGCTTTTGAACAACTTTGAAGTTATCTAGCCTCCCCTCCATTACTCTCAAAGCCGATAGCCGGTGAAATGTTATACAACTATATGGCTATCTCTTCACATGCCATAAGTTCAGTCTTGGTTCGGAGGAGAATGCTATTCAATGCCTTATCTATTATATTAGTAAAGTACTCTATAAGACAGAAGTACATTACCCATTGGTAGATAAGACATCCTTAGCATTAGTTTTTTCGGCCAGAAAACTACGTCCTTATTTTTAAGCCCATATAATTAGAGTCTATACAAATCTACCCCTGAGGAGCATTCTTCAAAAGCCTGAGGCATCTAGAAGATTATTCAAATGGTCAGTAGAACTCATAGAATTCGACATCCATTTTCTTCATAGACCTAACATCAAATCATAAATATTAGCAGATTTTATTGTTGAATGTACCAATCCTACTTTTGATGAACCACCGAATACTTTCCCTTCTTCCCCGAGTTGGACCCTATACATCGATGGAGCTTCTAGTAGTTCTGGCGCTGGTGCTAGAATTCTATTAATCTCTCCACAACAAACTACTCTCGAGTACGGACTTCGACTAAAGTTTTCTGTAATAAATAATGTTGCTGAATATGAGGCCCTTATTGCATAATTAAGGCTAGCAATCAATTATGAAGTTCATAACTTGGTGATTCATACTGATTCGCAATTGGTCGCCTCTCAAGTTGAGGGAGAGTTTGACGTCCACAACCCACTATTGGCCCAGTACTGCAACATAGCAAAATCACTTTTGGCTCAAATCGCCCAGCATCAAATTATCCATATCCTTTGGGAGCAGAATGCACGAGTAGATGCTCTCTCTAAACTGGTTATTTCGACAATTGATGACATCTTTAAGAGAAAATATATCGAAGATATTTATTTCCTAAGTACTGAAGGGACATGGGTTATATAATCCATTGATGAACCAAAGGAAGCTTCCTGGATCGATCCCATTTTATCTTTCTTACAAGATGGCATACTCCCTAAAGATTCAACAACGACAATGCGACTTCGAAGGCAAGCACCAAACTTTACTATTGTTAATAGAGAGTTATACAAATGAGCCTTCACGGGGCCGTACCTTAAGTGTCTCCCATCTTTGGAAGCTGATTATGTGCTGCGAGAGGTTCATTCAGGCATATGTGGAGAGCATCTGGGAGGAAGGATATTAGCCAATAAAATTATGAGGCAGGAATTTTACTGGCCCACGATAAAGCAAGATGCATTAAAATTTATACAAAAGTATAATAATTGCCAATTACATGCCAACCTTACCCATTCACCTGCCGTAGAGATCTCGTCACTATAAAGTCCCTGGCTTTTGCCTAGTGGGGGATCGACATAATGGGTCCTTTTCCTATAACCATCGGACAACGAAAGTTCATCATCCTGGATGTAGATTATTTCACCAAATGGGTGGAGGCAGAACCACTGGCAAAAATTACTGAAGCCAATGTCAAATAATTTTTATGGAAGAATATAATATGTCGTTTCGGCAACACAGCAAAAATTATCACAGATAACGGAACTCAATTAACCGGGAAGATTTTTATGACGTTCTGCAAAGATCTTCATATTCAACTAGTACATACAGCTATTGCCTATCCTCAGACAAATGGGCAAATGGAGGTCACAAATTATGCTATACTGAAAGGGCTAAAGATATGCTTAGGAAAGGCTAGGGGGCAATGGGCTGATGAACTCCCGAATATCCTCTGGGCTTATCGTACCACCACCAAAACTCCAATAGGAGAAACTCTGTATAATCTCTATTTTGGCACAGAAGCAGTACTTCTCATCGATATTGGAATTTCAAGTCCTAGAGTTCAAACTTTTGACTTCAACAGTAATGAGGAGAAGCTCCGAAATAATTTAGATCTCCTTTCGGAAGTAAGAGATGTGGCGATGCTTAAAATTACTGCATATCACCAAAGAGTTGCTCGTTATTATAATCGAAGAATGAAACCTCGATATATTTCGGTTGGAGACTTAGTTCTACGTAGCATTGAGGTAGCAGGAAAATGTCTTCAACGTAACAAACTCTCCCCTCTGTGGGAGGGTCCTTACTTGGTGGTAGCCATGGTGAAGCCCAGAACTTTCAAGCTGAAGAATGCCGAGGAAAAGATGCTCCCTCAAACCTGAAATATGGAAAAACTCCGCAAATATTATCAGTAGAGAATAATAATACTACTTGTTTTAAAAGTATTACATATCTTCAGTGTTGAGTGTTGTTTATCTCTTATTTTTATATCGTTTGTATCCCTAAGTTATCATAGGGACGTTTGGTGTTGCTCAATATTATGAAACTTTGTTCGTTTATATTATCTTCTTCTCTGAGAGAAAGTACAGTAATCATTTCACACATACTATGAACTCTAACATTAAGATCCTTAATTCGAGAAGTATGCAATCTTCATTGCATCTCAATCACCGGATGATCAATCCCAGGGGGATTCGATCCAACCTCTTCCATACAGGTTAAAATCATCAAATAACGCTTTGATTAATAACCTCAGAAAGGTCAAACATTCTTGGTGGGTGTCATATAGATCTTTAAATCCTTAATCCAAGAAAGATGTATCTCGATCACTGGATAATTGATCTCAAGGAGAACCAATCTGACTTCTTACACACAGGTTAAAAGGTATTAAGAGTACTGTAACTAATGACCTCGAATAAATCAAGTGCTCCAAGACAACATTTTTTAAAAAAAAATCACCTAATTCAAATAAAAATACTAAAATATTCTCCACTAGTTAATTTGAGATAAAAACATTAATAACTCTTTATTAAATCATAAGAGATCACACATGTGTGGACAAACATCCTACACATAATAATCACTAAGAAAAATACTACTCAACATCTATAGACTCATCATCACTAGAAAAGGCCTGCCTTAGCTCGCTTTCAATCTCAGCTCCATTCAAATCTGAAGAAGGATCCTCAGAAGCCTGGCTAGTAGTTAGCCCATCAACTTTAACTCCGGCCTTACTCCCTTCAAGAAACCCCGGGTGAAGCCTTCATCCATGTACTGCTGCTCCAAAGCCTTCACCTCTACATTATATATATGCTCACGAGCCTCCTGAAAGTGATCCTGGATGATGGTCTTGAAGTCTATAGACTTCTTAAAATCTTCGTTAATTCTCTAAGATTTAAACCAAACAAAGCGGCCTCTTTCTCAGCTATAAGAGTCTGGGATTTCTTATTTTCAGCTTCAAGTACTGCTAACTTCTCTCCATATACTTTTTGATCCTTTAGAAGCTGTGTAATTATTTCTTGTGCCTCCACGAGTTCAATCTGAAGTTGATCTATCTGCTGATTTTTAAGAGAAGTAGCGGTCATGCTATTGGCCAATTCAGTTCTACAATCAGTTAATTCCACCTCTAGGTCCTTCACCTCTTTGGTCGTATGATTGTACTTCCGCTTGTACTCTCCTTAAATATATTTGACCTTCACAAATTCATCATTCCACTCATTTAAGGTCTGCGTAAACTTAACCTCAAACTCCATGCGGTGCGATAGCTGAAATAAGATAGAATGGTGCATGAGAGAGCATTCCAATTGATGCACAAAAAGAAGTGTGAAAAATAAAGGAAAAAACTCTACTCACCAAGTCATTGGATTGCGACGTTCGAGGCACTGATGTTTCAACACATCCCCAGGAACATGCAACTTGGCGGGGGAAGAGTCAGGGGGAACCTGGCCAGTGCTCTTTGAAATTCCCTATAATTTCTTCTTCTTCTGTAAAGTTGGAGGATCGTCACTTTTTTGCTTAGAATGAACTTTTGAAGATGGGGTAGGTGGCTCGTGAACTTTAGAAGACTTCTTCAACATCTTTGCCTCTGACCTCCCAGCTTGAATTGACAGCCCCACTTTGAATAGAAATACTTCTTCAATATATTTGATTAAGTAACGAACCTCAAATAAAAGATGTTTGACGTCAGGGATGTTAAAAATCCTCAAGATATCTTCTTCTCCGACATGCAAAGGGCCGGGTAGGTCCTTCATCCTTCCCCATTTCTCTATGAGACCCCAGTCATTTTTCACATAGAAAAATGCATGGACCCAGCTCTTTAATTGGCCCCTGGCACATATGTCTAATCATTTGGACCTAAATGTTATGCGCCCCTGTGTATCCATAATGAATCGGCCCATTCGCAAAAGATACTCGGGTGTCAAAATGACTCCTCAATCTCTGAAGAATGCAATCAGCCCCATCGTCATCGACATAGCTCTATGCAAAAATTAGGCTAAACTTACTCCACACGTTATAGAGATATTGATCAGCTCAAGAGGAGGGGGAAATCGCAGCCTAGCTCGTAGACTAGACTCAGAAATGGCCAGATATCCTGGTGGAGGAAGACATGCCCGATTCGACCTTTTAGGAACCTTTGCCACGAAGTCATTAGGAAAATAATTTTTTTTGTAAAGGATGATCAGGGAATCACTCGTAACTGTGGACGCAACATCATCCGATTTAGCTCCTTTACTAAACCCCCTCTCACCATCATTCTGGGCAGCAGGACATGAATCTCCTTTGGTCATCGGATCTCTCGAAGGATGGTGATCGCCCATCATGACCCCTATATAAAAAGATGAGAAGAAAGTGGAGGAAATTTCTACTCAATGAGGGGCCCTAGGGCTGAACATGGGATACCCATCTGAACAGAGCTAGGGGAAGGCCTCAGCTTGAGAAAGAAGAGAAGAGAGGGAGAGGTGTAAATTTTCATATCACAAAGGAGGTATTTATAGTTACAAGAGGGGAAGATAAAGAGTTTTTCTAAAAATTTCTAAATAAATTTTAAATATAAATTTAGGAATTTTAAGAGACAAAATTTAATAATATAAGAATTCAAAAAGTCATTACATAAATTTCTGAAATTTTTGAGAATTTAAAAAGTCAGAACATATAATACAATAACTTAATTAATATTAAATACAATGTAACGCAGCTGTTACAATAATAAAAGTTTCAGTTTTTTTTTTAAATCGGAGGCGGAAGGCTAAAGCATATAAACTGATACAATTTAATGATAGCTAAAATTATCAATATATATATATATATATATATATATTAGACGTACCAAATCAAAGTATATAATATCTAATAGTTTGCACGTTATGCTGATGAGTGGACTAATGGATTTAAAAGTCAGCTAAGCTTACAAAAGTCTCTAAAAACTTGAGGGGAGTTAAGGATCTCCCACCATTACATTATAAAATATATCAATTTAAATACAAGATTAAGTGTTTTAAATTTTAATTAAGAGAATATCACAAATTGAAAATTGATTTAAACTTTCTATTATAGTTGTGATATATAAATTATGACCAAAACTTATTATATATACCAGTTACAAGTAGGACCAATCCACATTGGTTTAATGATACATTTACATCAGAATCCACGCATTGATTTAGATATTAACAGATATTTAATATAGTATATTTTATATGATTAAATCATCCAATTATTAATATCATATAAACAAATAAGAGTTGAAAATAAATGCAAAATTTTATAAAACTTTATTTTTAAAATTTTGTATATATTAAAATTGATAGTCAACTTATTGATAAATAATTTGTAAATTTGGACAAATTAATTATAAATTATATTTGTCATTTTTTGTTACTTGTACTGTCAAACATTTAAGAGAAAGTACAAATACATATTTTTGGACTTTGCAAGTTTCAAAATCCAAAAATAGAGGGGCAACTGATACGTCACCAAAAAGTAGTCTCGATTAAGCACGAATCTTGAGGCAAAATCAAGTTGGAAACTTCAAAAATTAAATTGGAGACCATATGAATTCCAATTTCAGTAAATTTATAGTTGAACTAAGTGTCTCGGAAGCACGAACCCAACGACACCAAAATCGACCCAATCTGAGTCCAAATGAGTCCAAATCAAAGACTCGAAGCACTTTTAGAAGGATCAAACCACAGTTTGAGTTACCAAACGGTCTCCAATCGTGACATGCTTATATTTGAATCGAGAGGCTTGATGAGACAAATCCAACGAGCCCAAGATCACTAAATTCTGATATTATTAAGGCATTCAAATGACCATTGAACAGTACATGATTGTAGGAATCAAGATCGGTCGTCCATCTGAGCCACTCCCAATTTACCCTTGATCTTTCACTTATTTACAAGCCATGCCACTCAAGAGTTCTATAAATAGAACCTCATTTCCTCTTGAAAGGGGGGATTGAAGCCAAGAGAGAAGAATGAAGAAAACTCTAGCCGCCCAGCTCCTCCTCGACCACTGCCGGAGTTCTGCCGCACTACCGTCGGGCTCTACTGCACCACCGCCGGACCACCAAGGGATGCTGAAGTTTTGTCAAACCACCACCAGACCATCAAAGGATGACGAGATGCCACCCGAAGCCAGAGTGTCCCCTGACGCCGAAGTGCCACTACCAGACTACCGCCTAACACTGGAATGCTGCTGGACCACTACCTGATGTTGGAGCGACGCTGGACTTCTGTGAAACTTTTAGTTGACATTTATAAATTGGTCATCTTCAAGGATGAGTCAGACAATTATACTTTAATCAAATTCTAGTGGAATCATTTTCAACTGGGCTAGGCCCCGTGGTTTTTTCCTTTCCTGGGTTTTCCACGTAAAAAATATTGTGTTATCTATGTGTGTGCTAGATATTTATACAACGCTAAGACATATAATTATAACTCTATCGCTGCATATATTCTAGCCTGTAACAAAAACCATTGAATCTAATGGCCCGATTAATTTTCTCTTGTTCCTATTCTATTGTCTAGCGGATTTACGAAGTTCGAGCGAGAGTAATGCACAATTTGTATCAAACCTGAGCAAGATTTATGCCATATCCTTATTAAATAAGGATTATGTAGGATCTAAACAAAACCTGTGCAGAATTTTGTTAACAGGATCTAGAAAACTGTTAGATCTCAGAGCAATCGAACCCTCATTTTCTTCCTTTTGTCAGCGGGATTTAGCCAGAGAGATTCATGGGAGAGAAATAAAAAACTACCTTCGAAATGAGCAAATCTCAGTTGCATTCATCACTTCTAATCCAGTAGAGGAAAGGGCGTGAGGTCGTAACTTCCGATTCAGCGGATAGGGGAGTCGTGGCTTCGGACTCGGCGAGAAGAGATCACTAAACTGCTGTGACTTCTGCTCCCTACACAGGCAACATCGTCGACGGTCCAAACGGGCTGCTTGGAGTCGGGCAAGAGGGTTGCGGATGGAGTTTGGGTTGTCTGGAGCGGGTAGTGAAAGTTTTGGAGAGGTTTCTAGTATGGGAAAAATCTGATTGCTAGTATGTGTGAGAGTATAAAGGGGTCGAGGGCTTGAATGGCAAAATTGAAAGCCTGAACCGCATCTCGTGTTAATGATGAGATTGATTGCCTTTCAGACTTCCAGGACAAGCGATCGCAAGGATCGCGGCTGAAGGACCTACGACCGTCGTGTGAAGTTCATCGGAGTTCGTGGCCGGACGTCCTGCTTACAGCGAGGTAATAAATTCATTTGATTTGTTTATTTCAGATTCCTAATTTTGATTTTGATTTGATTTTTTTTATAAATAATAATTATTATTGAAATAATAATAATAATTATTAAGATAGCATAATCCAAAATTTTGTCAATTTTGCTTTGATTTTTGTGCCAATTCCTCAAAATTCATGCAGGATTTGTGATGATTTACGCACGTAATTTTCTTTGAGCAAAATTATAGTCCCTTTTAAATAATTTTGACGTTCTGAACACAACGGCACAGTCCGTTTTGCATTTAGACGTCATTTGGGTGACACCGCGCGTTATCTTCGGGTGTCGACCACCGGTTCTTATCGATCGCACTCGATTCGACTGCGAGGGGCTTCGACCTAAGGGAATTTGACGTTCTGGTAGCTACAGTGCAATCCGTTCGACAATTGGACATCATTTTACCCTTCAAATGATGAGTTGTGTCAACATGCACATCACTTTTGTCATCAATTTTGCTCTTTTTGCACATAATTTGATATATAGGTCAACAGAAGTAGCTACCTATGAACCATCAACTTGTGAAAAAAAACATAAAAATGTGTTTTTAGGAGAAAGTATAATATTTTTGTGTTTTGGCTTAAAAATGCTATGGACACTGAAGTAAAGTAGAATGAATAGACATGCATAGATTTATAACTGTTGGGTGTTTGAAAAAATGATTTGCCTTACAAGATGCAAAATAAATCTAAATTAAATCTCTTTGGGAAAATCAGGAATTAAATTTAAATTTTAATTCTAGAGTCGAACAGATCATTAGGGATAATATACCGCCTTGGAAGGAGGAGATAAAATCTTCTAACAGGTTTAGACACACAAACCTGTTAGGTTTTTTTTCGTATTTGTGTGTCGATTTATACACGGAGGAAAAGCAGACTAGATCATATACACAGGTTTATAGGCTAAGATAAATCGACACACAAATGTGAAAAAAAATTAGGAAAAGCAGGCAAGATCCTATACGCAAGCAAAAAAAATCAAACATTAATAAATATAATTAATTCCTTAAAATAATGTCCGTAAGCAAATGCCCATTTATTACAACCCAGAATTATAGAATTTAAAAGTAGCCGGACAAGACTAACCATAAACCCAGATTCTAATCCTAAGATAGGTGCAAGTAGACTTTGAGTGGGATACTCTTCTATCTTCAATTCTTCGATCTTCTCCTCTTCAAACTCTTTGGATTCATTATACCTGGGTACCCAAATGGAAAAGAAAACTCTACCCCCGAAGGAGAGGTTATTCTTCCCACATTGGATAGTGGAGTGATCCGAAATTGAGCTTCCAAATGGAAAAGGACTATCCCCTGAGGGGTATCCTTTCCTCTTTGAGATTCAATTTTGGGTCTAAGTATCCTAAACTCAAAGATACTTTTACAACTCTTAACTTTTAAATGAATCACATTGATATAAAAATAAAAAAATATAGACATTCTTGTAAGGTTATCCTAAGCATTTAAATATTAAATCAATCCCAAATAGTTATATAACAATGAAATTAAATACTCAATCCAGTCACACTTGGCCATATTCTTATTTATTTGGGGGCTAAGTAAGTTGAAGCACCTGTAGCATTTATATAATTACTAATTTTTTTAGCCCTCTTTTATTGCCCTACACGAGCATGGCCACTTGCAAAAAACTCAGTGAGTAACCAGAATGATCCTGACCTAAGAGTAAACTATCGCACATCATATCAATTCATAGAGTACAGTAAAAGTAAATAAACACTCACATCAAACATTTAAATTATAATATGCAATGAAATCTCAAAAAATCCGGCACATAGCAGTAAAGTAAACACTAGCCTAGCCTAGCCTAGAGTTAGTTATCCTAACAAACCATCTAAAGTATGTGTAGAAGGTCGTGTGACTAGAGTAGATCCTAAATTGGGTTGTTTGTTGAAGTCTTTTAATATTTGAGTTTGTTAAAGGTTAAAGGAAAGATTTATATTTGAAGTTAAGTATTAATGTGTTAAAGCTTAACTTAGGATATATTTTAAGGATTGATTGATTGAGTTAGTTTAATTAGTTAAAAATTAAAGGATTAATGAATTTTATTAATTTATTTGATGGATGATTTTAAAGATTAAATTCATTTATATTTTTGATCAACTGGTTCGTGACGTTGTGTCACTAGGCTTGATCGAGTAACCAAGCCTCCTTAGGACACATAGCCCCGTAGTCCGGAGTAATTCATCCTAAAAACTTGGTTGATGTAATTGAATTAAGAATTTTAGTTTAGCTAAATAATTAAAAGTAATTTAATTTTGATATTTTATACTCCATTGAATCCATTCGTGACGTTGTGCCACCATGCTCGAGGAACTAGGCCTCATTAGGACACGTAGCCCCACAGCTCGGAGTAGTTCATCCTAAAAAATTCATCTTTTGAGTGGTTGTTGTGTATTCGGATGTTAGCTAAAGATTTTATTAATCAAAATAGAGTTTTTTGAAAATTTAATTAATTATTGAATTTTTAGAATTATTTAATTGCATTAATTAAGGGGTTAAAAGTTAACTTTTTAAATTAAAATTAATTTTGAAGATTTTATATTTTTAATAAATATTAGACCTTAGGATGAGTAGTTAGACTGTCAATTTGCTTAATTTAAAGTTTTTTATAAAAAGTTATAATTTTTTAAGTTTGGACCTGAATTTGAACAACGGTTGACCAGAAAGTTGATTTTTTGACTTTGACTTAATTTTAGAGGTTTAACATTTTTAGAAAGTATTAGATTTTAATTAGAATTGAATGTCTTTGAGTTTGATGGAATTAGATTTTTTTTAGAATTAATTATGATTTTTTGAAATATGGATATTTTTGGGAATTTCTAAAATCGCCTAATTAAGGAGATTTTTAGATTTTGATCCAAATCAGTCCCAAATCTCTTGGAATCACCCCTAACGCTCAAAAATAACCCAAGGGAATGTTTTCAAGCATTTAGATATTTTTTAGAATTTTTAAATATTTTTAATTAATTAATTGAATTAATTATTAATTTTTATCAAAAATTAAATTAAGATTGAATTAAAGGTTACCTGATAGGACTTTTATTTTTTATGGGTTTAGGGTTCAATTGGAATTAATTAGATACCTTAAATAGAATTTTAGGGTTTAAATTGAATTATTAGTGAATTAATTAGGGTTCTAGGTCAAATCTAATGGGGGATTTTGGGGTTCCTAATTAGTGGGTCGAATGGGTCCCAAATCCTGTGAATTTTGGACCATGAGATCAACTGATCTCAAGGTCCAAACCCTTTGAATTTGGGCTCAATTGGACCTCTTTAAGGTGGCTAACCAAGCCACCCAAGGTAACCTCTAGGTAATCATAGAAAATTCCTAGGTTACTACCCTAAGTTAGATTTGGGTGCAATCAGTGGCTTTGAACTCCTTAGACTAAGCAAAATTAACACATCAAAAATCAAATCCTAATTCTCATTAAAAAGATTATAGAGGCAATTTGAAATTAAGGGTCAAACATGACCCTTAATTCTAAATTGACCAAATGATGCCATTACACAATTCAAACAAGGGGAATAAAATTTGGACATGTTAGAGCCATGTCCAAGTTCAATCCCCCAAGGTCTCAAGCCATGGTGACACATAGTTAGACATTTAAACAGAAATTAACATTAACTCAGAACTAATTGGGGCTTGGAACCATAGGGCTTTTGAAGATATCCCTCTCTTTCCAATGAGCCTAAGAACACCTAAATTGGCCAAGTGGATTGGGAGATATGCATTTTAAAAGTTTTCCATAATTTTTAGAATTAATTAACCTGGAATTAAACAGGCAGCGCCACTTTTACAAGCGGACACATTCTGATTGGTCAGCCAATCATTGACGTTGATTGTGTTACCGCAGGATCGATCATGGTCATTGGATCGTCGATCAGAAGGATGAGATCAATTTGGCTCCAGAACCATGGGATTCAATCTGGGCCGTTGATTGAGATCAACGGCCAGGGTTATGTCTTCAACCTCCCACTAGTGCCCGAGACCGTAGGGCTTTTTTTACATGATCCGAGAGATCCCACCGGCAGATTTTAACTAAAATTCATGGGAAGGATCAGGAGACCACAAACCATCAATCCAATGATCAGATTTTGGTACGTTGATGGTTTGTTTCACACTTGACTAACGCTACCTAACTAGGAGCTCAAGATCAAAATCTCACCGTGGAGAATGCCCCAACGAATGGCTTTTTCTCTTGGGAAGCTTGAGTGGATGAAGGGGAATACTTCTCCTTTAGACGTCTCGGTCAGAGGATCACCAGAAGTAGGGCTTCAAGTGGAGGGCAGAGAGCTTTCACTAGAGTTCACTAGAGATGGTGGCTAGGAACGGCTAAGAAGCTAGGGAATGGGAGGGAATTTCTCTAGGAGCTTTAGAGAGTGATTTCGAAAGGCTGGATATGAATGAGGGGGACTAGGTCAAGGCACCCTATTCGAATGCCCTCTGTGAGCTTGGACGGTGGGGATGTGGCAGGTGGACGGCCTGATGGATCCCATGTGGTAGGGGATATCATCCCAGAGGTTCGTGAGCTCGAAGCCAGTGAGCCCAGGCTATGAAAGCTATTGGGTGGAACTTGAGGATGGGGGGACCATCGAAGGTGAATTCTCATTCATTTCGGCCGCCACCAGCCAGGGGCTGGGTCGGGCTGAGCTGAAAAGGCATCTAGAGGTTTGATGAGCTCAAGGGTGAGCTCAATTAGGCAAGAGGCAACCCAATTCATCTAAACGGTTCAGGTTGACCCAAACCTGTACTCAATCCAGGTCAAGCCAGGTGGCGAGCTTGATGGGGAAGATAGGTTGGGTCAAGGAGCACCCAATGCAAGTGGCAATTGGGTTTGAATCGCTCTGAGGTGGGAGATGGCTTGGGTCAAGGTGGTTTTAACCACTTTGGGCTAGCCTAGAGGTTGACCCAAGTCAACCCAAGGGCTGGGCTAACAGGGGTAGGTGCCTTGGGTCTAGGACTATCCAATAGAAGTGCTAATTGGGTTTAATCGAGCTTAGGTTGAGAAATGGCTCAACCCAAGGTGATTTTGGATACTTTGGGTTAGCCTAATTCCTAACCCAAGTTGACCCAAGGGTTGGGTTAATAAGGGAAGGTGTATTGGGCCAAGGGGAACCCAATGTAACCTGTGGTTTGATCCAATTGGGGTAGGGTTAGAACTTAGCTCAAGGGAGACCCCTCTTTGGACACTTGGGTCAATCCAAGTGGCTAACCCAAGTTGGCCCAAGGCTTGGGTCCTCAAGAGGGGTCTCTTGATAACCCAATGGGTCACCCCATGGGTTTTAATGGGTTTGGAGAATTATTGGTCAAAAGATATGAAAGGGTTGAAAGCTTATGTATTTTTGGTCATACTTAGTTAACTTGGTCAACCAAATTGACTTAGGGCCAAGGGTTGAGTTCATTGAGTTTAAATGGACTATATGAACTCAATGGAAGAGATTTCACCTCAAGGGGAGGTCATTTGGTTTAAAATGGGTGTTTGAACCCTTAAGGGTCACTTTGGTCAACCCTAGTTGACTTGGTAAACCAGGTAAAACTAAAGTGGGGGTTTGGGTCCAATATATTCCTAAGGGCATTTAGGATCCATTGGGGTAGGTTTTGAGGGTTGATATGGGAAAGTCATGTTAAATTTTAGGAAAAAGACCAAAAACCCCCTTAAAGGGCATTTTGGTCATTTTGACCCTTAGTCAACACCGGGTCAGACTGGATCTAGTAAAGTGTAGGTTATTGGTAAAAAAATCATAACAAAGGTCATGGATATGGTTGGAAGGTTTGGGAGGGGTCCCAAGGTCAAATTTCACTAGATGATATGTCCAGTGGCATAGGCTATAAATATTTGAAGGTTTTGCAGCCTTTGCAAATCAACCTGGTTTCTGGGGTTAGAGTCCTTCAAATGAGCTCAAATTTGGAGGTTGGTACTAGAGACATGTCATATCAACATGTAATTAATAGACCATGAATCAGATGCCAATTGACTAGGTTTAAGGTGATCGTAAAAAAATTACCCATAAAGGATTTCAGGACCTGGGTCCTTAACCCTGAGGTTTGATTTGGAATGCTAGATTTGAATTGGATTTGGGAGTCGAATGGCTGGACTTGGCTCATCCACATCAATGAAAGTCAATTGGATGATTGAGATTGATTGGATGTGGTTTAAAAGTTAACTAAAGGTTTAGATTGAAAGTTTAAAATCAAAGGATGAATCAGGATTGATTAGGATCTTTATGATTGACAAGTGGGCAACTGTCAATCCTAGGATCATTAAGCAAGAGTTTAGGTAGGCCGTGAAGACCTCATACAAAAATGAGGTCAATAATAACATATCCGCTGTGTTATTATTGGCATGAGAGTAGGAATGACAGAACAAGTTGATTCTTTATATGACCATCAATCATTTGTTATGAGTTGCAAGTTATATTGCTTTTATTGATTTCTATTGCTCATATGAAATGACGTTGTTTATATTAATTGCCACTTTTTCATACTAATTACATGATTATGTTGCTTGGATTGAATGGTTATATGCATTCTCCTACTATTATCTTGCATTTATTATAGCTGTAGGTTATGCTAACCTACTAAATTGTTAGCTCACTATGTGATTTTTATATATTTTTTAGGAAGAGGTGAGGACCTAGTGGCGTGAGGCTAAATAGGGTTTCCAAGTTTTTATTTTATTTTATGTATTTTAGTTTTATTATTTTGTAATTTGGAGTGATAGGAGGTAGATTAATGTTATAGAACTAGTCTCTGGTTATTATATATAAATTTTGAGGAATGAATATAAAACTATTTTGATGCATATAATTTATGGTTACTTTTATTAGATTTATTTGTATAAATAGAAATTAGTAGTTCTAGTAAATTAAATTAAAGAGAAAAGAGGTAATTCTTTCAAAATTAGATCTTGAGATGTCATACAAGTTAAATTTATTATATGTGAATGAGATTGGTATATTGCATGGAGTTTCAAAGGTTATTTTGATCAAGATGAAAGATTTACTGTAACATTTCCAGATTCAGTATTCAGTTCAACATATTCTTATCCAATTTGAATAAGGTAAGTTGTTAAATTTCTACATTTGAACTCTTATGCATATGCCTAAGAATATTTTATGTGCATGTGAGAGTCTACATGTATTCTGAAGTAGATCCTGGGGGTTTGTTTGCATATTTGAAAAATCTAAATTTCTCCTGGGCCATCACGAAGCTAAGGTTGGCAGCACCTCGATGAAAGTACTACTCTCAGGTTTTCTGTGAAGCAGGCATGACATCACCGTAAGCCTTATAGGGTGGCTCTGTGGCCAGTGCCTCTGGGCGCATCGACACCATAGAAAATTTTAATATTTAAATATATGAATCTACTATTTCATTCGATCCATTTTATTTGCAAGAGAGATAGAGAGAGAGTTATTTTAGGGAGAGAAAAAATATTTGGGCTACTTTGGGTCATTTTAGTTGCTGACCCAGTTTTGAATGTTGTCCGGATTAAGGTGTGTCCACTTTGCCTATTTCAATTTTTAAAAATATAGACAATTCTTAATTTTTTTGATTAAATTTATGTTTTCATAACTAAAAAGCGAAGATAACTTTGTAATAATAAAACTTTCATTGTGTAACTTTTTATATGTTATAGAGACATTGATTCTGGTCATTTAGATATTTTTTGGGAATTTTATAAGAGGGGTTTTAAGATTTATGCTATTTTAATTGATTGAAAAATAACTAGGACTATGAAAAATACTGCTCCAATATAATTAAAGCTTCAAAATAGTGTTTTGTAAATCTTTGATAATTTGGTTATTTTTTGAAATTGTGTATTTCTTCTCAGCAGGGCTTTTTGTTGTTTACCGTTATAACATTTTGTATAATTTTGGAATGAGTTTTTTATGTTTTAATCACTACTATGCAATAACTTATGTGCTTTATTGGTTAAAACAAGTGATTCTAGGGAAATCTGAGATGAAATATGAGATGGATAGAAATATTTTGTTTTTGGTGCTATATGTATATCAGAGTTATTGAACTCTATATATTAGGAGATATAATGGACAAAATTGTTGAACTTTATCTGTTGGGAGGCATAAGGATCAGAGTTGTTGAACTATATTTGTTGAGAGGCATAAGGGGCAGAATCTTTGTATTCTTCCTGATAAAGGAGAAATATGTAATTTTTTGCTCTCAAGATATGAAGTTCATATGAAATTATTGTTTATTTAATTTCCCTAATTTTTGAGCAATTATTATCTGAATTTTAAATCATTGCAGTTATTATTTAGTTCAGCTTAGTGATGTATCATATGCATTTAAATGTTTCAATAAACATTTAAGAAAAGAAATATTTGAAAACTTAGATCGATATATGTGCCTTGCTAAGCTATGTTAACTTGTCGTTGTTTTACTTTCTATTTTCAGGATTTGAAAAAGGAAAAGTTCCAGTTGAGTAGCTATGATTCTAATTTGAACATGTATAGGTATTTCTTCTTTTGATTTTTGTACGATTATGGTTAGCTTTTATTATTCTATTATGTAGCTTCTGTTTGTAGCCATGCATTATAGTTATATATACGTTTTAATGAAGAAATAAAATAGTAAATTTTGTGGATAAGATTTATCTTCATCACTTGATATTGTTAGCAGCTCTGTGTTTATTATTATTTTAAAGTTAGAATTTGGATAAAAAATTCTAAAAATATTTTAAAACTTAGATCTTGGGGTTCATCTATTACAAGTCAATTTAGTAGGATTTGTTTAGTCTGTGGGTTTTATTGAGTTGGGTTGTAACATGCTTTTTGCTATCAGAGTAGTAATTTTAGAAGTTGATTGTAAATCAGAACTCTAAAATTTGATTTGTGGGTCAAGTGAGGTGATTTTGAGTATGTATGGGCATTTATTTTCACTTGTATATATATATATATTCAATTGAGTGCTCTATGTAATTATGGATCTGCCAGATCCAAATATGATAGATGGACAAAGTGTCAGTCAGGTAACACATGTATATAGTGCTACTCTTATAATTAGTTATGATACAATTTCTCTGTTTGCCAGTCTTATAGCCCAATTGATGGGTGAGGCACATAGTAGAGTTTATGTTATTCAGTCTGATGAAATAGATCAACATTTATAAATGTTTTTGAGGTTGGAGCCTTCGAGATTTGAGGATGCTATTGAGCTTAGAGTAATAGAGGACTGACTAAGGATACTAGAGAAGATATTTGATGGTATATAATGTCATTTTAAAAGGAAGGTATCATTGGCCATTTTTTTATTGAATAGAGAGGCGAAGCGCTAGTGGATGAGATAGCAGAAAGAGAAATTATAAGGGAGGTTGAACTCTCTGATCAGGTAGGAGGAGTTTTCTGATGTATATTAAGCATGATTTACATCACCTTCTACACGAAAGAAGATGCAGAAGACTTTTATGAGACTAGTTCAAGGGATAAGAACAATCATGTAGTACGAGGTAGAGTTTATTATTTTAGCTAGGTATGCTCTGTAGTTAGTTAGCACTCCTGAGGAGAAGAGCTATAAATTTATGAGGGGATTATGAGATAGTTTGAGACAACCATTTTTTTCATTTTATATTTAGGATTTCTTTGAGCTTGTGGAGAGAGCCCGTTTGATTAAGAATGATTTGATAGCTACTTAATAATGGTGGACTGCTAGTAGGAAATGAATTGGCAATGAGACATCTGGAAGTGGATTTTTGAGAAGAATAGCAGATTCGGACTTGGAGAGTCCATGAGAGGTGGCCAATCTATATTTGTGATTATTTCTAACAATGGCAGCATGACCAATTTTGGTTTTGTTAGTGGATCACTCATGTGCCTTATGTATAGTAGATGACATTCTGGTCAGTGTTACAGGGTGACAGGACAATATTTTTTATGTGACCAAGTTGGATATAGGATAGTTAAGTGTCTACAGATAATAGTTAACTAGCAATCTGAGCCCAGATTTAATAATTCTATTAGACTGGCAGGGAGATATTATATATATATATATATATATATATATATACTTTTCTATAGGTAAGAAAATAGGAAGAACAAGAAAGTGCCCCTCCATTGGAGAAGTACTAACCCCCTCCAATAAAAGTGCAAAGAATTAAGAAAGAGTTTACCCCTAAAAAAAGGCATAGAAATAAAAAGCAAAGT
This sequence comes from Dendrobium chrysotoxum, assembly GCA_019925795.1. Lineage (NCBI taxonomy): Eukaryota > Viridiplantae > Streptophyta > Magnoliopsida > Asparagales > Orchidaceae > Dendrobium > Dendrobium chrysotoxum. The sequence continues at coordinate 47,544,930 of CM034301.1, forward strand.
TTCGAAAATTAGATTAGACAAGGAGCCAAAAGGAGAGGTTCAAATATTCAACACGGGTTGAATCAAAGGTTGAACTAGATGATGTAATAAATATTAAATTTATTTAAATATGAGAAAATGGTATGAAATAAAAATTTTTATTTAAGCAATTTTTCTAAAAATATCAACTAAATTTACATTAAATGGATCTAAAGACAAACCTCTTGACCATACTAAATATTAATTAGCTTAATTTATATGGAGGATAGAAGAAATGACAAAAATAAATAATAAAAAAATATTATACAAATATCACAAATTATAAGGGCCATTCTAGAAGGAAAGAATGGTTTAAAAAGGCATAATACAATGCTATGATGAAAATGACATTCGATAAAACTATATGCCTTAATAATATTTTTTTGAGTAGGATGAAACCTCAAATCTAACATGCAAGAATTCTTAAATTTGTTTCTTACCATTGCATTATGAGTTTAAGTATACTTTAATAAATCTTGTTTCACTCTTATCATGTAACAACCAAAAAATTTGAAGAATTATTTTAAAAATGAAAAATATGAAAATTCTAAAATTCTTAAACTAGAGTGTTGTACATGACGTTGGGTAGTGTTGTGCCTCGACATTAAGTTCTCTTTAAAATTTTAGAAATTAATTTAGCGCGATGGCTCTGTTTGCAGCGCAGTGGCGCAGTGTTGTTTTATATGCAACACTGTGGCGTTGGATCACTTAATTGACTTTATATATTTAAATTGCCAGTGCCCTCTCTCCCCTCTCTTCATCAAGCTTGTTAGGGAAGGAAATGAAGAAGAAGGAGAGAAGGGAGATGAGAGAGGAGAGAGAAAGAGAGAGAAGAGAGAGAAGGCTTTTAAGCTTTTCGTCCAATGATCCTATTATAGATTTTGTTCTATCTGATGTGAGTGACTAAACTATTACTATTTTAACAATAATTTTAAGTTCTGCCATTTTAAATCCTCCAAAAAATGATAAAAATATAATTTCTCCTAATTTATCAAGTTTTTACCTTGTAACTTTTTATATATCATAAATATGATTCACACAAGTATTTTAACTGTAATATTATAAAATTTTACTCAATAGGTTTAAAGTAATAATTTTTTAAAGTTAGTGCATAATGTATAGATTTTTTTGCATTTTATAGATTATTATATTTGATGCATGATATTAACTTGCACGAAGAAAATGATATGTCTATTGCAAGATAAACATGATATTTGCATGTAGGTAATGGAGACTAACTGTTAACACTATAATTAATATGGATTATCTCCTCAAATATAATACCCTGCTTAGGAGGCTGGGTTGACGGGCTTTTCTTAAAATAAAAAATTTATGGTGTAATCCTGGATGTTAGCTTATAATCGATTAACTAAATTACACAGATGAATAGAGGGTAATGACTCTTAATGATTTACTGAAGTTGCCTGTGAATTGACTCAAGATAATGAGCAATGATGGAAAGATAAAGACTGATGACCAACTTGTTGACAATTAGGGTTAAATTAAAAATTGATAATCAACTAGATGACACTTAATTAGGATGAAAGGATGAAAATACCACATTAAAGTAAGATGTCCTACCATACTATTCATAATCAAATTCATGATTTTATTTATAAGATATCATATAAATTGATTGATAAATAAAATTGAAGTAAAATTGATATAACTTGTATTGATATTGATACAATATGACATGAATATTGATAGATATTAATAGGCATATTGATAAAGTACACTAACATACCATACTGATATCACACATTAATTGATGGTTCTTCTTACCAATTTTTCTTATAGTTTCATAGGCCTCTTTTATTGATTATATTGATTTTACTATTAATGTATACTAATTTTACAGATTACTATTGCTCATACTGATAGACTATTAATGATTATTGATTGATATTGACTGGACCTAGAGTGTGCATATTAAAATTTTTTTCTTACATTGAATGCAGTTGTAAGATTTTAATTACTTGCTGAATTATATACTTATATTGTGATTTTTATATAATTTTAGATTAGAATAAGGAACCTATAAAATGAGGCTAAGAAGTGAATGATAGTTTAGATTTATTTTCACTCTTTATTTTTGTCTGCTCTTTTGTAATCTATTATTGGCTATTGTATATATAATTTTTAAAACTTAGGTGATATATAAATATGAAATGAACAGTAATGTATTTATGTTTGTTGCCATTTATATTGAATTCTATGAGCTCTGATTGATGTTTAAAAGACAAATAGATGTGAATGTCTTCTAAATTTGATTCTAAGGCATGAAAAATGGAGATCAGAGCAATGATTGTTGAAAGAATTTGATTGTAACCAGAGTTATAGGATTGATATTGATTTGTCCAGTAGAATTTGGGTAGTATTTATTGCCTTATCTGACATATTTTTAATATATTAATTAATTTATTTATTGGATAGTTTTATAAATTTATTTTATTTTGAATGATTTGTTTTATATTTAGGATTTGTTTATTAATCAGGCAAAATATATTCGAAAGAAAAAGAAAAATATTGAACCCGATATTGAAGCACTTTTAGTAATGCCTGAGATAAGGTAAAGTTTACTAACATGATCGTTCAGATGATTAGTGAAAGGCTGACAAAATAGTATGGACAAATTTATAAGAAAATAGGTGAAAATAGTAAGAAAAAGATTGGTGAGATTATGAAAACACCAATTTTGTAATATGTCAGGTGTGAGAGAAGGCATGTAGGGTCCTATTATATGGTGATAGAACAACATTTTAGGTGTGATGATTTTGGGCACAAAATGACAGAATGCCCATTGTTTGGATACGGGCAGGGATATGTTCAGCTTGGAAGCAGATAGTTGGAACTGTAAAAGAGGCTTCTGAAAAGCCTGGTGCTACGACTGGTATGATTTTATTTTATTTTTATAAATTAGATTTCTGATATAGTTTTTGATATAAATTCTTAATGATTGATATTTGAATTAATTTAATTTATTATATTATTGATTTGATTTTGTTTTAAGCATGTTCTCTTCGATTAATGTGAAAATGTTGAGCATAATATTCTTTTAAGGTTGGTAGATTATAACAACCTGAAAATTATTTTAAAAATAAAAAATATAAAATTTTTGAGCTGGAGCACTGTGGTGTTGAGTAGTACAGTGCCTTAACACTAAGCTCTCTGGAATTTTAGAAATTAATTCAGTGCGGCGACGCTGTTGGTAGCACTGCGACGCAATGTTATTTTGTATATACCACTATAAGCTGTGTCACTTGGGTGCTGCGACACTAGGCACTAAAATAAATTTTTATATATTTTTAGATTGACACAATCCTCTCTCCCCTCTCTTCAGTTATCCTGCCAAGGAAATAAAGGAAGGAGAGGAGAGAGAGAAGAGAGAAGGCTTTTAGGGCTTTTTTGTATGACTCCCCTATTACAAATTTTATTCTATTTGATGTGATTGACTAAGATTTTACATGTGTTTTCAATGATTTTGAGTTTATGATTTTAAATCCTTCAAAAATAATAAAAAATATATATTTTTCCTAATTGAGATTTTACTGCATAACTTTTTGTATATGATATATATGATTCTCATAAGCATTTGGACTGTAATAGTAAAAAAATTTGTGAAATAGATTGATAGTTATAATTTTCTAAAGTTAGAGTATAATGTATAGATTTTCTTATATTTCATAGATTATTGTATTTCATACATGATATTGATTTGCATAGAGAAAATGATATGACTGATGCAAAATAAAGATGACATTTGCATGTAAACAAGGAAGACTGATTGTTAACATTATAATTAATATGAATTGACTCTTAAAATATAATACTCTGTGTAGGGGGGTGAGACGACTGACTTTTCTTAAAATAAAATATTTGTTGTGTAATCTTGGATGTTACCTGTAACCAGTTGACTGAATTATGCTGAAGGGTAGAGGATGACAACTCTTAATGATTTATTAAAAGCCACTTATGAATTGACTTATGATAATGAATAAGGATGTCAACATATAGACTGATGACCGATTGATTGACATTTGTGATTAAATTAAAGACTAATGACCAACTAAACGACGGTTGAGGTATAAGGATGAAAACACAACTTAAAACTGGATGTCTTGCCTCGCTATTCATAATCTCATTCATGATTACATTTATATGATAACATATGAATTGATTGATAAATAGAAGTGAAGTAGAATTGATAGAACTTGCATTGATACTGATACAACATGCCATTACATGTAATGTAGACATTGATAAATGTTGCAGGCTAGAATATACTAGGTGATAGAGTTTGAATTTTATGTCTTAGCCATGCACGAATATCTAGCTCACATACAAAGAACACAAGATTTTTATATGGAAAACCCTGAAAAAGGGGAAAACCATGGGGCCTAGCCTAGTTGAAATGATTCCACTAGAACTTGAGTAAATTACAGGGGGCTGACTCACCTCCAAGGGCGATCAGATTATAAGTATCAACCATAGGACTGAAGTCGAGGGTATGTGAAAGTCCGATGTTACACTAGCAGAACTTTGGGGTCACCCAATGATTTAGTAGAGTTCTGGGCCCTAGTGGTGGTCTGGTAGAACTCCGGACCTTAGACAGTGGTCCGACGGAGCTGAGGACATCATGTGGTGGTCTGGCGGAGCTCAGGGCGTCAGGCAGTGGTCCAACGGAGCTCAAGACGTCAGGCGGTGGTCTGGCAGAGCTCAGGGCATCAGGCGGTGGTCTGACGGAGCTGAGGATGTCAGGTGGTGGTTCGGCAGAGCTTAGGGAGTCAGGCGGTGGTCCGACGGAGTTGAGGATGTCAGGTGGTGGTTTGGCAGAGCTCAGGGCGTCAGGTAGTGGTCCAGCGGAGCTCAAGACGTCAGGCGGTGGTCCAACGGAGCTCAGGGTGTCAGGCAGTGGTCCGATAGAGTTGAGGACATCACGTGGTGGTCCAGCAGAGTTGAGGACGTTAGGTGGTTGTCCGGCGGAGCTCAGGGCACCAGGTGGTGATTCGGCGGAGCTGATGATGTCAGGTGGTAGTCCGACGGAGCTCAAGGCGTCATGCGGTGGTCCGGTGGAGCTGAGGACATCAAGTGGTGGTCCGGCGGAGCTTAGGGCATCAGGCGATGGTTCAGCAGAGCTCAGGGTGTCTGGCGGTGGTCCAGCAGAGCTTAGGATGTCAAGCGGTGGTCCGACGGAGCTCAGAGCATCAGGCGGTAGTCCGACGAAGATGAGGACGTCAAGTGGTGGTCGGACGGAGCTCAGGGCGTCAGGCGGTGGTCCGACGGAGCTGAGGACGCCAGGTGGTGGTCGGACGGAGCTCAGGGCGTCAGGCGGTGGTCCGGAGGAGTTGGGTACGTCAAGGGGTGGTTTGGCGGAGCTTAGGCCAAGGCGGTGATCCAGCGGAGCTCAGGGCGTCTGGCGGTGGTTTGGCAGAACTCCGGCGGTGGTCGAGGAGGAGCAAGGAGGCAAGAGCGATCTCTGATCTCTCTCTTTTCTCTTTAGGATTAGGTGCCCTTTTCAAAGAGGGGAGGGGGCTCTATTTATAGATTTTTGAGAGTGGCATGACCCATAAATAGGAGGAAGATCAAGGGTGATTAGGGAGTGGTTTGAATGGGCGGCCGATGTTGAATCCCTTGATCGTGGACTGTTTATCGGATATTTGATAGTCTTAGAGATATTGGATTTTGACAATCTTGGGCTCGTTGGATTTGTCTCGTCGAGACGCTCGATTCGACTATAAGCACGTCACATTTGGAGACCTCTTAGTAATCCAAATTATGGTTTGAACCTTCAAATAGTGCTTCAGACTCTTGATTTGGACCCATTTGGGCTCGGATTGGGTTGAATTTGGTGTCGTTGGGTTTGTATTTCCGAGACGTTCAATTCGACTATAAGTTTACTGAAATCATAGTTCGGATGGTCCCAATTTTAATTTCGGAAGTTTCCAACCTGATTTTGCCTCGAGATTCGTACTCGATCAAGATAATTTTTTGGTGATGTACGAATAAATATTGAGAGGCATATTGATTCAGCACATTGATAAGTACACTAACATATCATACTGATATGCCATATTAATTGATAGTTATTTTTATCAAATTTTCTTATAGTTTGATAGACCTTTTTTACTCATCATATTGATTTTATTATTAATTGATGATGATTTTATAGATTGCTTATTGGTCATAGTAATAGACAATTGATTGTTGATTGATATTGATTGAACCTGGAGAATACATATTGAATTTTTTGCATTGCATTGAATATAATTATAAGATTTTAGTTACTTGTTAGGCTATATATTCATATGTGATTTTTATATTATTTCAAGGATAATGAGCCTACATTATGATGGTAAGTAGTGGATGATAATTTATATTTATTTTCTGCTTTTTGCTTTTTATCTGCTCTTTTGTAGCCAGTTATTGGCTATTATATATAGTTTTTGAAACTTTGCAGATATGTAAATCTGAAATGGCAGTAATGTATTTATATTTGTCATCGCTCATATTGAATTCTGTGAGCTCTGATTGATGTTTAAAAGACAAATAGATGTAAAATTTTTCTGCAACAATCGCCTGAGTCTGCTGAAATCCTTTTTTTCCTGTGAATTTAAGCGATTTTATGTTAGGCGCAAAATAAACTAAAATAAAATTTTTCTAATAAATGAAAATTTTATTTTACTTTACTTTTATATCAAATGAAATATTAATAATTTAAGATTTCTCCATTTAATTTTTTACGCTCAAAATATTTCAAACAAAACAGCCCATATGTAAAAATGATTTACGCCCGGTTGGTCCCATCTTATTTTTCAATCATTGAGAAAAAGTTTCATAGGAGAGAGAAAGATCCCCAGAATACGGAGTGGGCGTCGAAGATGTCTCTACTGGGTCACGATTTATCGCACCATTAAAAAAAAAACCATAGCATTTGGCCCTCAGCAGGCATCCCATGTGCCCACAGGCGATCGGGAGCAGAAGAGGCGACGCCATGTGAGGAGCAGTGGAAGAAGCCCGCTTGATTTCGCAACCTCGATCCGTATCTATAGACAAAGTGAGAGAAGCAGAGATCGTCTTCACAATATATTTGGAGAGAGAGAGAGAGAGAGAGAGAGAGAGAGAGAGAGAGAGAGAGAGATGAAGGAAGGGGCGGAAGGGGGAGGAGGGTTTGTAAGGGCGGATCAGATTGATCTGCGGAGCCTTGATGAGCAGCTGGAGAGGCATCTGAACAGGGCGTTGACTATGGAGAAGAAGATGAAAGGGGAAGAAGACGTGGGGAGGAAGGAGAGAGAGGAGTGGGAGATCGATCCGGCCAAGCTCCTTGTAAAGGGCCTCATAGCCCGCGGCACTTTCGGCACTGTTCATCGCGGCGTCTACGATGGCCAAGACGTTGCCAGTAAGTCTCACCGTCTCTGCTTATCCTCTCTGTTACCGCTAGGGCTTCTTCTTTTATTGCTGATAGCTTTTGATGATTAGCTGAAATTAATACAATGACTGTATCCGTTTTCTAAATTCATTTCTTTTTAAAGAAAAAATAATCTACCCCAAATGTTCATTCTATTCTTGTTTTAGCATATAGTAGTTCTTCTGTTTTCTAGTGAAATGTATTGTTGCATCATATTCGTTGTGATGCTAGTTCCTCCGTGCTAAGTCGCTGTGGAAGTTTAACGTCACGACGCATGGGCTAAGGGCACCTCCTCGTCTTGCTCCTTTTTTATTTAATAACTATTTAAGTCAGTTTACTACAATTATTCTTTCGTAAAACATAAAAAGGTCGACTCCTCTCGTGCAAACAGAAAGTTTCCAACGAGCAAGTCCAGGTAAGCTCGTTGATGGATAATATTGAAAAGTCTCCCCCTTTATTTGGACGTAATTAGTTTGAGTCAGTGAAGTTCCCAACTTGAACCTTTTAATTGCTTGGAGATATGGGCTGCTCTAATGTATACACAAACTACCGCCTTATCTCTTGCTCAAAAAAGCGGGAAGAAATTGCAATCCCGTGAGTCTCATGAGCGTTTCTTTATTGGGTATTGTTTCTTTGCTAACTTTCATGTGATTTCAGCTGCCCGTCTGTTCGCTTTTATATTTTGTTGTTTTTGTGAATCCTGTGATTGCTTTACTATCTCTTTTCAACCTTGGGGAAAAGGTGTGGAAAGGTGACATCACGGTGCAACAAGCGGGACTCGAAAAAGGAAAGACATTAACTTGAATCTATTGAACAAGAAATTCATTTCTGTCAAATGTTATTATAAAATAAATCAAACATTTCTCTTTTGGACCTATGAATGTAACTTAAATTATACATATTGCATACCTAACCTATATATCTGGATGGGAAAATGCGTTTAAAATTTTAATAAACCATCTAGATGTTCACATGCAAGTTGAAATTGGTGTAAGGGGCCAGCTAGCAAAGCTCGGTGCTTTTTCTTCTATTTATCTGGCCGAAGCCATCGCAAGGAGATTTTGTTTTTTGTTTCCATATTTCCATGCAATGAATTAAATTTTCTTTGCAAAATTTTTTTGAATTTCAAATTTTCTTTTTTTTTCCTGTTTGAATCTTCTTTAGGCTATTATATTTCTGTTTGTATCTGTAAGTGTCCCAAAAGGATGCATCTTTTTGAACATTTATTTTTCTTCTCATTATTGATTGGTTGATAAATTATCTTTAGTACTATTCTTCCTTTGTATTCATGTTCTTGTTTGATGACATGTGTCATTTGTATCTATGCTTTGTTTCATATGATCATTCGCCTTATCCCAACTAATTGAGTTTGGCTTTATTTTAAATTCATATATGTTGCTTGCTACATGATTTGCTAGCTTTATGTTGTAGAGGGTTTCTTACACAGCTTCTAGTTGTTGCATTTCGTCTCTTTTTCCTTTATAATTTTCACAAATATAATTGGTGCATCTTTCACCCACCACTTTATACGTCCATACTACCTTAATATTTTTCTATTATTTTATCTTCAATATTTGCTGATCCAATGCCTTTCTAGTAACCCCTTTCCAATGTATCCTTTATTATTTTACCAATATTCTTATCACTATTTTTTTTAATGAAATTTGACTTAGTTCTCAATGATTTCTTTGTGGCCCAACTTTTGAACCATAACACAACCATTCTAATTGTAGTTTTTTTTATGATCTAAGTCTAAGTCTCCATGACATCACATTGGTACTCTTTATGTTCCTTTCAATTTAAATAACCCAACTTTAATTCTAGAACCTATTGGCTTGTCTATATCATTCTAGAAGCTATTGTCTCATCTATATCCAACTTTAATTCTAGAAGCTTTTATCTCATCAATATCCACAATCTTTTGTATGATGCATCTAAGGTACTAAAACCTAATCACTTGGGTTGCATTTGATCTTTGCACAGTAGAAATTGATAATCATTTGTTTTCATTACTCATCCATTGTTCTACCAATGATAACACGTGGCAAAAGTATTGAACTTGAATGAACATTCATAAATCCATTTGATGCAAGTGGAATTTTTATATATATTTAGGAGTTGGATCTAATTAGTTGATAAAAAATATTAAAGGAATTCATTTTTTTAATTTAAGAATTATGTGCTACATGGTGCACTTAACCTACAAAATTCTATTTTGACCACTATGGTTTATCTTAATAAGCTGAAACGTTGCCATATGAATATTTTGAGTTTAGGTGAAGGCATAGTTTACACCAAATTTTGTATGATGGATTGACGGAGGAGAATTATAGTTTTCGTTCAATTATTAAGGGTTTCTCAATTACAAAGGGTTTATTCTTTGTCAGGATGATAGCGATCATATTTGGATTGTTTGAGAAGAAAATGCTTATTTTATTATCTTATGTCATTCAAATTAAAATAATTCTTATATAAATAAGGGTGACTAAAAATGAACAATGAACATTTCTAAAGAGCAAATCAAGGAAAGAATCCTATCAAACGATGCACGACCTCCTCCATCACTAGTACTATAAACCATCACTACTATAATATTAGTACCATTGGAGTAGGTAATGGTATGATACTTCTGTTCTATTATATTATGATACAAATCTACTACTAATACCACTATTATAATATAATATAATAATATGTTATGCCTAGACCGGTCCAGGAGGGACCGGTCCAACCGGCCCTTGGCAAGGGGCCGACCCAAGTGTATAAGAGGTGGACCAAGCTTGGTCCGCCTTCTTGAATTGCTGCCCATACATGGGTGGGGCCTACTCATGAAATCAAATAGGAAGGAGGGGGCGGCTAGGGCTAAGGAGGCTTAATTGTTTGCTTTAAATAGGAAGAGAGGATTAGGGTTAGGGTTATGAAGATTATTGTGGCTGATTTTGTTCTTGGTGTTTGGTGACTTGGGCTCTAGCGATGTCTAGGAATTGGGAGAGATAGATCCTCCTCTCGAATTGAGGATCAATTGCATCTTGCTATTTTCTTCCGTTAGTTTGATTATTGCTACTGTTTTTTAGTTTTTCCACTGGATTTGTGGTTCGTTCTCGCTGTTTTTGTCAAGATCGTTAGGGTTTACTTGGGAACTCCAAGTACTTCCTAACAAATTGATATCATAACGTATTTTGGGACTATTTGAGAGATTTTTCTGAGAAAACCAGTGGCTAATTTTTAACCGGAAGGGGGCGTTTGGGTTGTTTTTGGAATCAAGATTCAAATTTTTGAGTCCAACAAAAATCAGGGTATCGATGGCGGCCAAGAAAGTGGATGCATTGGAGAAACGCCTCGAAGGGGAGATGAGCCAAATGAAAGCAACGGTGAAAGATAGAATTTCATCCGTGGAAGACAAGGTTTCTGATCTTTATGAGATGGTGAAGAAGATATTAGAAAATTAAATTCAAACATCGGCATCGGAGACAAAGGGGCCGGTGGGAAGAACTACGAATTTTGAATTTCGTAGGAGGGAAAACGATGTGGAGATCATGGAGGAGAAATGTGGAAGGTATTGAGAGAGGTGTGGTTATGGGGGGCATGAACCAAGGTGTGCTGATTGGGAGAGAAAAGAGGGGGATTATAGTTGGAGGGGTGTTGATTTTGAAGGGAGGGGAGAAAGAGAAGAGGGGTTTGGATATGAGCATGAAAGGGAAGATCAGGAGACTTGGGGAGGGCCAAACACTTGGTTGGGAATGGGGAAATTATGGAGGAATCCGGGGAAATGGGGGAGATCCAAAGGTACGGAAGCTGAAGATGCCCATTTTTGAAGGGGAGGATGCACATGAGTGGATTTACAAGGTGGGGAGGTATTTCACTGTCAATGGATTGACGGAGGAGGAAATTTGATGGCAGCGGGCTTATGTTTGGAAGGGAAGGCGTTGTCTTGATACCAGTGGAGAGATATGAGGAGGCCAATCTGGAGTTGGAGGGAATTCAAGGAGTGCTTATTGGAACGTTCTCGAACCGGCAGGGGTGGGGACTTCTATAAGCAGTTCTTTGTACTAGTGTAAGAAGGATCTGTGGCAGATTACCGCGAGAGATTTGAGTACCTGGCCAATCGATTAGATTGACTATCGGAGACTGTTTTGGAGGGTAATTTCATGAAGGGACTCAAATAAGAGATCAGGGCCACAATGAGGGTCATGAGATCTCGTGACTTGGGGAGGCAATGGAGCTGGCACAGCTAGTGGAGGATCAGAAGTGCCAAGAGAGAGGAGCCAGGGGCAGCAGTTCAGGTGGCTCTTACAGGATGACTACCACTCTTTTAGCACCCAAGGGACCTGCAACAGGCAACATTCGTGAGACTCCCAGGAGAAGCCAGTAGGAGGAGGAAGTGAGGGGGAACTTCAAAAGGCTAACGAAGAGGGAGGTGCAGGAGAAGAGGGCGAATGGACTATGCTTCAGATGTGATGAGAAGTATACTCCAGGGCATAGGTGTAGGGACCGAACTATTCAGGTTTTCATCGTCTGTGATGACGAGAAAACTGAGGAGTGGGAGGTGAGAGTGAGGTAGAGAGAGAGGAGGACAAGTTGCATCTGAATGTGGCGGAGGTCTCCCTGAATTCAGTTGTAGGGTTCACTCTGAATCATACCATGAAGGTGAAAGGGGAAATAACAGACAGGGAGGTGGTGGTGTTGATTGACAGTGGTGCTACCCACAATTTCATCTCCAACTAGGTCGTGAGCCAATTAGGGGTGAAATTGGTGGATACGGGATGTTATGGAGTGATGATGGGTACAAGGAAGATAGAGATGGGCCAGGAGATCTATGGAGGAGTAGTGTTGACCATACAAAGGGTTCAGGTGAGGGAGGATTTTCTCCCATTAGAGTTAGGGAGCACTGATGTCATCTTGGGGATGAAGTGGCTGCAGACCTTGGGAGACACCAAGCTCAACTGAGGGGCATTGACAATGGAGCTGGTGGTGGAGGGGGAGAAGAGTAGTGATAAGGGGAGATGCAAGGCTCTCCAAAGCCATGGTATCACTTAAAACCATGGTGAGGAGCATACAAGAGGTGGGAGAAGGTTATCTGGTGGAACTACACAGGCTGGAGGGGATCAGATTGAAGGAGGGAGGGGAAATTCCTCTTTTAGTGCAGCCATTAATTTAACAATTCATTGAGGCTTTTCAACCACCTCAGGGATTGCTACCACCAAGGGAACAGGAGCATGCTATCACCTTGAGAGAAGGTGTGTCACCCATTAGTGTCAGGCCCTACCGTTATCCTCAATTTCAGAAGGACGAGATTGAAAAGCTGATTAGAGAGATGCTGGAAGCAGGGATCATTAGGCCCAGTGTTAGTCCTTTTTTTAGCCCAATGTTATTGGTTAAGAAAAAAGATGGGAGTTGGAGATTTTGTGTGGACTACCAGACAGTAAATAAAGAAACTGTGCCAGATAAGTTTCCCATTCCAATGATAGATGAGCTGTTGGATGAGTTGAGTGGGACAATTATTTTCACCAAGATTGACCTGAAGTCAGGGTATCATCAGATCAGGATGAAAAAGGAGGATGTGCCAAAGACTGCTTTCAGAACTCATGAAGGGCATTATGAGTTTCTAGTGATGCCTTTTGGCCTCACTAACGCCCCAACCACTTTCTAGCCCCTCATGAACTAGGTCTTCAGACGATATCTCAGGAGATTTGTATTGGTGTTTTTTGATGATATCCTGGTTTACAACAAGTCCGAGGAGGAGCACTGGAAGCACTTGAGGAGGGTTTTAGAGGTGTTGCAGGAGCACCAGCTGAGGGCCAATCCGATGAAATGTTGTTTTGCCCAGGTCAGTGTGGAGTACTTGGGACATATTGTCTCTAAGAAGGGGGTGGCAGCAGATCAGGCAAAAATTGAAGCTATGTTGAGATGGCCAGTGCCTAAGAATATCAGGGAGTTAAGGGGATTCCTAGGACTGACAGGCTACTACAGGAGGTTTATGAAGGGTTACAGCATCGACGCATGGCCACCGACAGAATAGTTGAAGAAGGATGGGTTCTTATGGGAAGAGGCAGCCACAACAGCTTTTGAGAGCTTGAAGAAGGCCATGATCATTATACCGGTCTTGGCCTTATCATATTTCACTCAGGTCTTCATAGTGGAGGCAGATGCCTCAGGATATGGATTGGGAGCAATACTCTTGCAGAGCCGTTGACCCATCGCCTATTTCAGCCAGGTATTGACAGCTAGGGCTAGGCTGAAATCAGTCTATGAGAGGGAATTAATGGCCATTGTGTTAGCCATCTGAAGTGGCGACCCTACTTGTTAGGACGACACTTCATTGTCAAGACGGACCAGCGGAGCTTGAAGTATTTTTTGGAGCAGAGGATGGTGACAGAGGAGCATCAAAGATGGCTGTCAAAGTTGTTGGGATATGATTTTGAAATCCAGTATATGCCAGGGATGGAGAGTAAGGCAGCAGATTCCTTGTCCAGATGTATGGGGGATAGGCGATAGCAGTATCGATACCATTGATGCTGGATTGAGAGGCCATTAAGGAGGAGAGTGCAAGGGAAGAGGAGTTGGGAAGGATCAGAGCTGATTTATTGAAGGAAGTAGCCACCAAGGGTATTCTCTAGAAGGTGAAAGGCTTCTGTACCAGGGGAGATTCGTGATGCCTAGGACATCAGTCTATATTCTACACCTACTCCAGGAGTTCCATGGAAGCGCTGTTGGGGGCCATTCAGGGGTGCAAAAGACCTACAGGAGACTCGCCTCAGAGTTGTATTGGAAGGGAATGCACAAGGATGAGGGGATGGTAGCCAAATGTGAGATCTGTCAGAGGAACAAGTACTTGGCCATATCTCTAGGTGGATTACTACAACCTCTAGCTCTACCAGGTCGGGTGTGGGAGGAGGTATCCATGGATTTCATAGATGGGTTACCCCAATTAGAAGGGTTCACAGTGATTCTAGTAGCAGTAGATAGACCGAGCAAGTATGCTCATTTCATTCTTCTTCGACATCCATACACAACGGTAACAGTGGCATCCGCTTTCATTAGGGAGGTGGTCAGACTACACGGAGTACCAGAGTCTATAGTATCTGACAGGGATAAGGTGTTCCTCAGCCATTTCTGGAGGGAGTTATTCAGACTATATGGGACAGTACTGAAGAGGAGCACTGCTTATCACCTGCAGACAGATGGGCAGACAGAGGTGGTCAATAGGAGCTTGGAGGCATACCTATGATGTTTTGTGTCAGAGACACTTAGACTGTGGGCCAAATGGTTAGCCGAGGCAGAGTACTTGTACAACAATTCATATCATTCTGCTTATCAGATGACCCCATTCAAAGTGTTGTAGGGGTGGGATCCACCTCACTTGGTGCACTTTGGGCATAAAAGCACCCCAGTTTCTTTAGTAGAAGAGTATTTGGAGGAGAGGGACAGGGTGTTGGAGGAATTGAAGAGGCGTCTACTGAGGCCTCAGCAGATCATGAAGAGAGACAGATGGGCATAAGAAGGATATCCAATTTGAGGTAGGGGAGTGGGTGTTCGTAAAGCTTCGGCCTTACAGGCAAAAGACCGTCGCCAACAGGAGGAACGAGAAGCTAGCTCCAAGATATTTCGGGCCATTTGAGGTATTAGAGAGGATTGGAGTGGTGGTATACCAGCTGAAATTGACAACGACAGCAACCATACATCCCGTTTTCCATGTATCACAACTGAGGAGGGCAATTGGGGATCATGTAGCGGGTTCTGAGCTACCAGGGGTGTTGACAGAGGACTTGGAGGTGGTATTGGAGCTCTTAGAGTTGATGGGGGTTTGCCAGGGGGATGAGGGAACCAAGGAAGGCCTAATCAAATGGAAGAGCCTACCAAACTACGATGTCACATGGGAGCCTTATGAGAGGGTAAAGTATCAATTTCCGTATTTCCACCTTGAGGACAAGGTGGTTCTTTGGGAGTGGGGTATTGTTATGCCCATATCGGTCCAAGAGGGACCGTCCAGCCAGCCCTTGGCAAGGGGCCAACCCAGGTGTATAAGAGGCGGACCAAGCTTGGTCCGCCTTCTTGAATTGCCGCCCATACATGGGTGGGGCCCACCCATGAAATTAAATAGGAAGGGAGGGGGGCGGCTAGGGCTAAGGAGGCTTAATTGTTTGCTTTTAATAGGAAGAGAGGATTAGGGTTAGGGTTATGAAGGTTATTGTGGCTGATTTCGTTCTTAGAGTTTGGTGACTTGGGCTCTAGCGGCATCTAGGGATTGAGAGAGATAGATCCTCCTCTCGAATTGAGGATCAACTGTATCTTGCTATTTTCTTCCGTTAGTTTGATTATTGCTACTGTTTTTTTGATTTTTTCATTGGATTTGTGATTCGTTCTCGCTGTTTTTGTCAAGATCGTTAGGGTTTACTTGGGAACTCCAAGTACTTCCTAACATAATACTATTATACTATCATTCTATTACCATATGTTGCTTCTACTACTATGCTGTACTTGTGGTGGTGTTGTAACAGTAGCAAAAATATAAATATTGATGTTGTTACTGTTACCATAGTGTAATGCTAGTATTGTAATAATAGTTGAGTGGCAAGGATATTTGTTTAAAAAGATTTATGAAGAATATGTTTAAGATCTTTAACAATACTTAGGAAAACCAATGAACAATAATGATTCATAAAGCCAACCCCAAATAGTTGGCTAATGATGATGATTAGCAGTAGTTACAATAGTAGTAGTATTACTTCCAATGCTAATATTGCTATTCTACTACTGCTATTTTTTATTCTTAAATAATTTCTCCTACTACTTATACTATATTACAAGAAGTAGTAGTATGAATAATGGTAGTAGTAAAAGATAGTAGTAGCTGATTAATAGTTTAGTCAGGACGCAGCCCTTGGTGTAACTTTTATGTAGTCTGTAAAGGTGTAGCTGATTATCCTAAGCCAAAGATAGCCAAAATCCCAATTATGAGGCAAGTGTGGCCCCCTTCAATTTTTTTGGATATTATTGCAACAGCATCACGAGCTACTATGATTTGATCCACTTGGATCAGTAACTAACTTGATTAACATGGAGTTAAGAATATGCATTAACTGAGTAGAGGTCAGATGAGAGGTTTTAGATTTATTTAGACTCTGTTTTATAGAGTGGAAGAAATGCAAAACAGAGATGCACTTTTCTGTATTTATTTATCTAAAATATTTGTCTTATATTTCAGTTAAGTTGCTGGACTGGGGAGAGGAAGGCAGCAGAACAGAAGCTGAAATTGCTTCACTGCGAGCAGCATTTACTCAGGAAGTGTCTGTTTGGCATAAGCTTGATCATCCCAACGTAACTAAGGTATGTATCGCTACATGTGGTTGCTTGAGAACCATAACGAATGTTATGAGCTTGAACCATTAGTTGTGCTTCTATCATTCCTTAAGTTTCGGTTTTAAACAAGGCACACATTTTATCATTCTATTGATCTGGTTTGTTGGGCTATCGCAATGGTTTATTGCCCTTAATTGTGAATTGAGATTGCCTATTTTTTTTCTCTGATATATTAACCAATGTCATCCTTCTGGCCATTATTTATTTCATATTGTGCTTTAAAAATTGCATCAGAAAGAACAAATCCATTAAATTAGACTTCTATTGAAAAAGACTAATAATTTCAGGGCTCTATGAGGATATGCTCTTATGCATAATGATTAAAATCATGTGGCATTATAGGCTCTTCCAGGGCCCATACAAATCTAATACCTGCACAAGGAAAGGATAAATTTCCTTATTTAACTAATTTTATCTTGTAAGTCATAAAAAGCTTACATCATAAGTAGCTAACCAACATATGCACGCACTATTGAAGTTCGCTATGCTGAAGAACCTTGGTAACATCGAAGAGTCTTTAATTTGATAATAAAGCATTGCATGTGAGTATGACTTCAAACTGCTTTTTTGTTTTGAATATGAGCCATTTTTGTTGAGATTTTATGCCTTAATATATTTTTAGAATGATTGTTCTTCCTAAAATAAATTTTCCTCTTATTTTGCTTTATTTTATATGGATTTTTTATTATATAATATTTGGTTCATTATGTTTTTTTACGTGATAAGTTAGAATTCCTCCATATGAAGAGGTGCAAAATCAATTTTATAATTGAGCCAAGTTGATAAGAACATTTTATTGCTTCGAACTCTTGCCACCTAGTGAATTCTTACTTGGATTGAATACAGAAAATTTTCTCCGGCTTTAATCCAAATTATCCGGAAATACAACTTCATGTGATGAACAAATGCAAGCTTATGCTAATTCTTCTTTTGTAGTCATGGAGTTACTATTCCCTAGTATTTCTATTTCCTTAGTTGAGACATCGTTCTATTTGGTAAACAGTTGGTGCGTCTTTTCCGTTGATTGATTATTTGAAATTTTGCTTTTATTTATTTGATTATGAAAACTTGAATTGGTGACTTTTTTCAACATTGCATTAGAGTTTGGGATTTTGCTTGGTGATATACTACGGTTACTATCTCCATCTTCACCTTGGCTAGATCCAGTAATTTGATTGCTTTCACACATAAAGATATTGTTTGTTTTATAGGATCATGATCATGGCATCATAAACTTTCTTCTGCCCTTTTGCACCTAGGTATTCCCATGTTGAAAAACCCCTATTACATCATTTGGAAGGATTGCTTTAAGTCATACTTGATCGACTGAGATCAATGGGCATTGGCTGGTGTAGATTACCATTTCAGTAGATGATCCCAACAATTGAGGTGGAAGAATTAGTTGACAAATCAAAGATGCTTAAATTATGGTTATGCTCCAAAGTCACTGGAGATGGGGAACACCTTAAGAAAATTCAAGAGATTGAGGAACCTGAAGTAGTGTGATATTCTTTTTAATTCTATGTAGGGGTGCAAACGAGTCAAGCCGACTCGCGAGCTCGAGTCGAGCTCAACTCGTTATCAAGCTGCGAGTCGAGCTTATTGAGTTTTTAGCTCGAGCTCGAGCAGAAATTTGAGCTCGTTGGATTATCAAGCTTGAGTTCGAACAACGAAAGGCTCAATTTGATTACTTGTCGAGCGGCTTGCATGTCGGACGCGGAAGGCAGAATGACGGGCTCTGGGCTCTGGTGCGGAAGGCTGAAGGCGGAATGGAGGTGGGTGAACCTGAAGCGGAAGCAGGTGCCGCATGCGAACCACGGAACTGCTGTTTGGGGGCGAACAACGGAAGGGGCGAAACCATCTGCGTGCGAATCGAATTGAGCCGCTTGACGAGCTCATTTTTAGTGGTGAGTCAAACTCGAGCTTGACTTTTGAGCTCGACTCGAGTTCGATCTCGGGATTTGGCTCGCGAGTCGAGCTCGAGTTAGGCCTGATTTGAGTTCGACTCGAGTCGTTTGCACCCCTAATTCTATATAGAACTAACGATGCATGGATTCAACTTTTTAAGAACAATATTGCATCACCGAAGAGGTTATATGATTATTCTTAAAGCTAGAATGTTTTGTGATGAGATTGATATTATTAATCTGAGTTTTCAATATAATGAAAATAAGTTACATAAAATTTGGTTCGTGCTTTGAATAGAGAATATCATGCTTATGAGTATTTGTCTTGTTGAGCCACATCATAAAATTTGATTCAGTTGAAGAATCTAACCATTAATTAAGAAGCTTCAAATTCTCAAGGACTAATCTGACTCTTTGCACATCTGAAGAAGAATATTTGATTTATATAAATAAAAGTATGCGAGAGGTAACAAAAATTAGGAGAGGTTAAATTTCTTGTTAGAAGTATGAAAATTCTGATCAAAGGAAAAAGTGCAATTTCATTGGAACTTGTTATTGATGCATGAAGTGTCATGATAGAAAGCAAGATTGTAGAGTGAAGCTTAAGCAATCAATTTTTGAATCAAATAGAGATCACAAGGGAGATGACATTGGTAGTTGGGCTCTTTCTTCTCATGTCTCTATTACTAATGTTGCTGTATCTTCAGATATTGATTTTACATATGATTAGATTTTTTATTCTTGATCATCTAATCATGTCAATAGGCATAAGCAGTGTTTTGATGTTTTTCTTCTTATTCCGGTTCTAGTGTGATTGCCACTACATATGATTTATTTTATCCTATAAAAAATATTATCAAATTATCTCTTTTTTCATATATTAGATCATTTTTATTCATTCATGTTGCTTATAATATTTTTGCCACGAAGGAGATTTTGATTTATGTTACTTAAATAATCGATAAAGGATATGTTTTATTATTTGTCTGATAAAGTAAGGATGTTTGCCAATGCAAATATTTTTAATAAGTTTA
The DNA here is from genome assembly GCA_019925795.1 of Dendrobium chrysotoxum. Taxonomy (NCBI): domain Eukaryota; kingdom Viridiplantae; phylum Streptophyta; class Magnoliopsida; order Asparagales; family Orchidaceae; genus Dendrobium; species Dendrobium chrysotoxum. The sequence goes on from CM034301.1 coordinate 47,564,657, forward strand.
TCACTGGCAGTAAAGTTCATAAACTGATGTCGTGTATGTTGGGAATTCTTATGTTGATAAAGTTGTAAAGCATGTCGTTGTTGATTTGTGGCTTTCTAGATTGACATATGTGAATTCTGAGAAGATTAGTCAAATTGAAAGCAAGAATTTGGTTTTTTATGTGCATATATTGAAGTTGAATACTAGAGTTATGTGTAATGGATGCTAGTTCGGCAAGATGCACAACTTTCCTTTCAAAGAGAAGGATACCGAATCTACTAAGCCATTACAGTTTGTTCACTTAGATAAGTGTTGAGGAAGCTCAACATTTGTCCCAGTATGTATTAGACACTTTTATTAATGATATTTCTGGTTGTACGTTTTACTTTTTGAAGCATAAATATGAAGTTTTTAAAAAATTCTATCAATTCAAAACTTCAGCTGAAAATTTATTAAAACTTAAAATGTTTTGCTTGAGATTTTATGGTTGTGGAGAATGTAGGTCAAAAGTGTGCTCTTAAATTATTTGTTGGAGTGTGTAATTCTTAGACAATTTATTTGGATAAGTACTATAGAATAGAACAGTGTGGCTGAAGGAAAGAATTGACTTAACACATATTTGAGATAGCTTAAAGTAGGTTTCATTCTAAAAATAACAATCATAATTTTTTGGCTGATTGCTCATAAACTATTGTTTATTAATAGAACTGTAAGAAGTATTGCTAATATTTCATCTAATTAGAATTTATATAGTAAAAGGCCTATATATATATATAATGAGGACATCCACACTTGGAAAGTTTATCGTAGACGTGGCCGTCGATCTACGGCCACGATCGAGTCCTTATATTTCTGAATTTATTATGTTATTTGTTTCTTTTATGTTAGCTTATTATTTTACCCTTACTTAAGGGCAGCGTACTTGTAAGCCCAATGTGGGCATTGAGTCTTTTCCTTTATTTCTTTTGTTGAGGCTATTTATAAGCCACTATTGTATTGTTTGAGAGGATGAATGATTATTACAAAAATTTCCCACTCTTGTGTTGTGAGTTGAGTCTTGAGAGCTCTTGAGAAGAATCCCTAGGAGAGGGAGAGTGCGCATTACCCACCAATCTAGACGTGTCGGATTCGTGGTCGCTCCGTTGGCTCTTCCTCCCCTCCTTCTCCAACCCACCACCGGCCCCCTCCTCCTTCCACCACCCCTACGGCAGCCCCACCCCTCCTCCACACCCCACGGCCCAACCCCAACCCCACGGCCCAAGACCCCCACTCCCCACCCACGGCCCAACCGCCCCTCTCCCTCCACCGCCGGCCACCCAAGTCCCCTCCTACCTCACCAAGCCGTCGGCCCCCCTCATCCCTCCCTCTCTAATTTGGTTTCCTAATTTTACTTGATGTATATTTGGAAAATTTTAAACTTGAATTCAATTTGAATTCAACATTTAATACCTTCCTAATTTACTAAATTTATTTTTGGAAGCTTGCCTAAAATAACTCCTATTTGAATTTAATTTGAATAGGATTAATTTATACCTTTCCCAATTACTCATATCCTAAATTAGGTAACTCCAAATCAATCCCAAATCCCCTCACCCCTCTCTCATTGCCGCCGGCCCCCCCTCCCTTTTCCGCCCCCTCTCTCTCTCCAATCCCTCTCTCTCTCTCCCCAATTCCACTCTCTCACCTTAAATCCTACCTTTTGAAAATTAAACCTAATTTCCTTACCTACCTCCCTCCAAATTCAAAATCTGAAAACAACTTCAGATTTTGGGCACCAAACCCTAACCCTAACCCTACCTCTCCAAAATCTGAGCCAACTTCCCCCATCACCTCCACCTTGGCCGGCCCCTTCCCCAACCCCTTTCCCGCTTGATTCTCCAAGGAAACCTTCAATCTTTGGGAAAGAAACGTCGAGGACAGCAAGGTATCTTCGGCTCCAACTTCTCTTTGCTTCACCAACATGCATGGACGTCCCCGAATGGGACTATGGTTTGATCCTTGACGAACACGACAACATCGACATCCTCCGTTCCCCATTCTTCGACGTCGGATTCGACTTCGACAACACCGTCGAAGAATACTTCGAACGGATCCACATCACTTTGGTGGATACGATCGACGATCAAAGGAAGAAAGGACGGTGGACCATTTTTGGCCGAACCACGACCGCTTCTCCTCCGGCTACTTCCACCGTCAAAGACTACGTCACTCAAGTACTACGATTCTTCACCCATACCATCGGCATTCAAGTGGATACCATCCGGCGATGATTTCGTTCTGATTAAGGTGAACTTTACCCTCTTCAATTACTTCGTCTTTCTCCTAACCCTGTAGGTGGTGACGGATTCATTCAAGATCAAATCCGCTTAATCTGCTTAAGAGCTTAGTAAACGTAGGGTTATTTTGAGTGATCCTTTATGCTGCTTATCTTATTGTTAATTGTGGGATTATGACTGAACATCTTCTATGGTAGCTTTACTTTGATTTTCTAATCTATTTTGTTTGTGCAAGTATTTTATATGTGGTTTGGCCTAAACGCAAGCATCCCTCCTTCATTTTATTTCTTCGTTCCTATGGCTAGTAATTTAATCATGTCTTGCTCTTTTAATAAATTGTGCAAATCCTAATTTTCAATCAAAGCATCCTAGTCCTGCATCAATATATATATCTTCAACAATCTGGTGTATTATTCTTTGTGAATAATCATGATGGCTTTTCTTAAAAGCGCGATAGGAAGTCTATCAAGTGTATTTCACTTGACTATAAGAATCCAAAAAAGATTATATTGATTCTGCTATAATAAGGCTCTATATCTCTAGAACTTTATTTGATGAGAGCATTTCTCATTGGATTCTTGTAGGATCTTCATCCATGGTTCAAGATGGCATTATAGTCCTTTCTCTCAAGGTAATTCAAGGTTCTTTACATCTCTTTCATCTTTCCTTTCTCGAAAATCCATGGGCGATTTGTATTCATATCCCAAAATTTAAATGGAAACAAGTTATTGATGATAGTGGTGTGGGATCATTTGATCAGGAACCCTCAATTCATGTACAGAGTAAAAGAAAGAAGAAGCATGTTAATAGGTATGATGATACAAGAGAGATACTAGAAAGAGGCTTAAGCAACTCTATTTATTTAATCAATTAATCAACTTTCCCTTAATATAAGATCAAAACCTTTTATATAGACTTATGGTGTGCAACACTTTCCTAATAATAAATTAAATATTAAAGAAATGAATCATGCATTATTATTACGTAGATAATAAATATTTAAATCATTTAAAGCATGTCAACCTTTGAAACATTTAAAATATATCAAATTTATATGGACGCATTTTACAGCGAAAAAATAATATGGAAGAGACTATTGATGATAATATTTATCATGCATTGGTCACCTAGGATGAAAGAAACTCTTTCTGGAAGAGTTGGAAGGTGACCTTTGTGGTGGTGGGAGGTGGGAACTGATGACTTCCACCACGTCAAGGTGACCGCTTATGTACAACTCTAAAAGCATGATCAGAAACATCCATGCATTGTGGTCTGGTGATCATGGAGGTGGTCAGTAAGCATCATGAAGACTAGTGGGACTGCCAGTGATGGACAATCTATGGAGAATCTAGAGGATTTGGAGTTAGATGTTGACAAAAATTATGAATTAGATTAGCTAAAATCTCATATAAAGTTGACTTGTTGTTGGACGGAGAAGACGATGGGGAGATAGTGAGGCTGGTGGAATTGAGATTGTAGTAGTTTGACGGACAAGTAACTTGAAATTTTGTATTTGCTAAGGCATTGATCTAATTTAGCATTGGGTAGCATGTAATTCTGTCTTATTGCCAAGTTAGAAAAATTCAACCTTTTGTTCTAAAGTCATGGAATCCCCATCCCCCATCTAAAAGATTCCATTACTTATCATGAATTTAGAAGATCTATCTGCATCAATAATATATCAGGAAGATAAAGTTTGTCCTGTTTTGCAAGTCCCTAAGGTAACTCATCATAAATAATCCTATCAGATAACTTGTTCTCACCCTTGTAAGTTTATTTAGTAGTATTCATTTCATAATACATTAAAGTACCAAAGTTTCCCTAACATCCAATAACAACTTTGTTTTAATCACTTTGAGCACAAATGCTTTTGAATAACTCAATACCATAAGGCTTCAACTTTAAGACAATCAGTAAACACTTTCTACAAGCTTCCTTGTGGAAGCCATAAGATTTTTTTTTTTCGTTAATTTTGAGATGATTTAATAGATATGAAGGAAGTCTTGCTTAAATATTTGCACTCTCCTCTACAACAAGTTTCTTGTCAATCTCCTTCGAGGAGAAAACTATCTGAATGCTTGGTGTTATTTTCTTGAAGAAATGATGGTACATATTCGAAATAAAATCATAACATTCAATATCTAACTTTAAAATATGGGATCAAATCTTGGAAACTATCTCAATTATATAACTTTCTAGAAATGAAGTTCTTGACATCTCATCCAAATTCATTCTGCCCCCAACAATCAATCCAAATATCTCCATTAGATCATCATCATACGGAGCATATGGGCCTGCTATTATTGTAATTTCACTAAAACGAGGCTACAACTTCCAACCAGAGATAAATGCCTGAGAAGATCCCTAATAATTAAGGCCTTACTAGAAGTTGAAGAAGCTGTTTCACATCGAAGGAAGGAGCTGTCCATGGGCGGATCCCCGGTCAAGTGAGGGTGGGCATTGCCTACCACCACCAACAACAACATCATCAAGCCTTTGTCCCACTACGTGGGGTCGGCATTGCCTACCCTAAAAAAAAAAAAAATTAATATAGTAGAGGGGGCATTTTGGAAATTTTGCCCCCCCTCAAAAATTCTTTTTGCCCTAAATTTATCAATCGTGAGCCAGCTTGCCCATCCCGCCTTCCGAATCATCACTTCGCTGTTCCGCTTGTTCGCAGCCGCCTTCGCATTCGTGAAGAGTTCTCCGCATTCCTAGTTCTCATCCGCCTTCGCCTTCGTGAAGAGGTTGCCGCAGCCCTCTCGTTCGCAGTCGCAGCCCGCAACCTTCATCTTTGAGAATCTCGTCTTTCTAGTCTCCTTTGTGAATCTCGTCTTCCCAGTTCGCAACCGCCTTCCGCATTCAACGTTATTGAAGGTAACTTTTATCTATTTTGGCGCCTCCCTGCTACTCCACTTGCTCTATTTCTTGCTTCTCTTTTTTCCTTATCTGCATATTGAAAAATTTCGGTTTACAGTAGGTGTTTTTTGGTTGTGGAGCTTGTGGTTAAACTGATATTCTTATATTTGACAGGTTCTTATAAATTATTGTTAATTTTTAACTTGATAGCTAGCAATTTTTATCATATTGTGAACTATGTTTTCGGTTTACAGTAGGTGTTTGGTTACAAGTAGGATTTGGTTAATGGCATGCGTCAGTTAAATCCTACTTAAGTTAAATCAGAATTTGGTAATTTCAACCAAATGAGCATCAATTTCTAAGAACAACATCTTCCAACTGCCCAAGCCCTTAGAAATTTCATTTACAACTTTTACAGTTCCTATTTCTTTTTTCTTGGTGATGAACTTATGTTTGATTGGTTGGTTCAATCTAGTTTGGTTGGTTCAATCTAGTTTTAAGTGCTTCAACCTCAACTTGTTAATGATTTATATGTATGATAGATGATTTATGTTATATTGGAAATTTCAAATTATTTTTTAGACGTTCTCAGTTGTTTGGTAAGAGATGATTGTGATATCAGGAAATATTAGAAGGCAAATTCTTGTATTGGTTATAATAATATTAGGTTGGTGACCCCAGTTTTGAGTTAAAGGAGAGTCAGAATGAAGAAAAAATAGCTTATGTGAGACGGTCTCCTAGATCTTTTGACTTATTTTTAGTAGGAAGAGCATAATAAAAGTAGTGGAGAGTTAAGTAGTGGTCGAGGTTTGAACCAAGAAACCAATTTGCATCGTGCTGGTGACACCCTTTGGAGTTCGCATTTTCAAATATTAATCAGTCTAACAAAAATGTATGCTTCTATACTTGAAGTGCTTGAAATTGTCAAGGAAGAGGGGATACATGATCAATAATCAGTTGAAGCTAGTGTTTTAATAAATGCCATGGAATCTTTTGACTTTGTCTTGGTGCTGCATTTAATTATTGATATTTTAGGGATTACTAATGAATTATCACAAGCATTACAAAGAAATAATCAAGATATTATAAATGCAATGAAATTGGTACAAGTGTCCAAGCAACGATTGCAGATGATGAGAGAAAATGGATGGGTGCCTTTACTTAAAGAAGTGTCACATTTTTATAATATTTTTGAAATTAAAGTTTCAAATATGAATTCTAAATTCAATGCTCGTGGACAGTCAGTACAAAAATGTGCAGAAATAACAAATTTTCATCATTATCGAGTTGATTTATTCTACGCTGTTATTGATATGCAACTTCAGGAACTGAATAACCGATTTTCTAAAACTAGTACTGAATTACTTCTTTGTGTGACATGTCTAAATCCGATTAATATGTTCTCTGCTTATGAAAAGGATAAGTTAATTCGTCTTGCAGAGTTATATCCAACAGATTTCTCTATGGTTGATCTTATGTTTCTTGAACATTAGCTATCTATTTATATTATTGATATGCGTATTAGCGATGAGTTTACATCTCTGACTAGCATTGCTGCTCTTGCAAAATAGATTGTAAAAGCCAAAAAAAATATTGTGTATCCTCTGGTTTATAGACTTATTGTTTTGGCACTGACTTTACTAGTTGCTATTGCTACGGTGGAGAGAGCATTTTTTACAATGAAGATTATTAAGCATCGGCTGCGTAGGAAAATAGGTGATGCCTGGCTCAATGACTGTCTAGTGTCATATATTGAGAAAGAAGTATTTGATTCTGTTCCGAATGAAGTCATTATGCAACATTATCAGAAAATGTAAAGTAGAATGCAAAGTTTGTAATTTTCTTTTTTTTTTTTTATAAATTATAATGAAATACAAGGCTTTGCTTTGAATTTTGCTAATGAAATATATATATAATTTTTGATATTTATTTTTTTATATTATGAGTTTGCCCACCCTAAAAAAAAGGGTTGGATTCGCCACTGGAGCTGTCAGCTTGGTCCTAACTTCCTCGATATGATGATTGACCATTGCATGCTATTAAAATCATGATGCACCACAACCTTGCACTATCAAATACCAAGGAAAAAAAAAACTATAAACGAAGGTCTAGACAGAAAGAAATTCCATGTAGTGGGGAGAACAAAGATTGAAATTGTCTCTTGCATTTTTTCAATTTTCTGTGTTTCTTATTAAGAAAAATGATCATATATATTAATTACATATAAGAAATATTTAAAACATTCAAAACACACCCCTTATTCAATATTTAAAATATGTAAAAACTAAGTAGACTAATGCTAAAAAATAAAAATGGAAGAGAAACTTGACGACCATATTATATTTGTTGGGCATCATATGGTGATTGAGATTACTCTTCCATTGTCTCTACTGTTTATAAGATTGAATCTACTTCCTTAAATGAGGTCTGAGGTCAAAGGTATTTTTGTTTGGCAAGATGCCAAGAGAAAGAAGATTTTGAACTTTTTTCTCGTTCTCAATGATGTTTCTTCTATTTAATTTAAGTGATTGTATTAGGTGAAGCGGTAGAGTAGTGAATCTTCTCTTGATTTACGATGAGAACCAATTTACAGAAGTTTGGTGGTGGGTTGTGTCAATGGTACAAGAAGAAGACTTGATGATCTATATTGGTTTAACATTAATGGGGAATATTGAGATGTAATGCCTCAATACATTCATCACTGATTATTCTTTGGAAAACAATTATTTCCCTCTTAAATAAGAGTACTTTTTTTAGAAGATGTTATTCAACAAAGGTGGATGAGATATTTTGCTAAACTTTTTAGTGAAGAATGTGAAAATAAAATTGAATGTAGTGACCTTAGCACCCTAAATGAAAATAAAGATTTCTGTTTTTATCGGCGTATTAGTAAAACCTAAGTTAGAGAGGCTTTAAAGAAAATGAAGGGTGGAAAAGTTGTTGGACCTGATGATATTCCAATAGAGGTGTGGAAATGCTTAGGAGATGAATGAATTTCTTGGCTTACTAAACTTTGTAATACTGTTTTGAAAACTAAAAAGATGCCAGATGAGTGGAGAATGAGTGTGTTAATCCCTATTTTTAAGAATAAAAGTGATGCACAAGATTGTGCGAATTATAGAGGAATTAAGTTAATGTGTCATACTTTAAAACTATGGGAACGAGTTATGGAGCATAGGTTGTGGCGTGATACTAATGTTTCTCAAAATCAATTTGGATTCATGCTGGGTAGGTCTACTATGGATGCCATACATTTATTAAGAGGTTTGATGGAGAAATATAGAGAGAATAAGGAGGATTTACATATGATATTTATTGATTTAGAAAAAGCATATGATAAAGCACCAAGAGAAGTGCTATGGAGAGTTCTTGAAAAGAAAGGAGTTAATAACGCTTATATTCAAATCATTAAAGATATGTATGCAGGAGCTATTACTTGTGTTCAAACACAAGGTTGTTTGACCAAGTATTTCCCTATTTTGGTTGGATTACATCAAGGATCAGCCTTAAGCCCATATCTTTTTGCTTTAGTCATAGATGTTCTCACTAGACATTTGCAAGAGGATGTACCTTGGTGTATGCTTTTTGCTGATGATATTCTTTTTGTTGATAAGACTAGAGAGGGAGTTGAAGGTAAACTAGAATTGTGGAAGTCAACCTTAGAGTCTAAAGGTTTTCGCTTGAGTAGATCTAAAATGGAATATATGGAGTGTAATTTTAGTAATAATAAACCTAGTGAGGGGATTGTGACTTTGGGCGATCAAGTCATTAATAAGACTACACGTTTTAGATATCTTGGATCTATTGTTCATAGTGATGGTGAAATAGATGGGGATATTATCAGCAGAATCCAAGTTGGATGGTTGAAGTGGAGGAATGCATCGGGCTTATTGTGTGATAGAAAAGTACCCCTCAAACTTAAGGGAAAATTCTATAAGATGGTGGTGAGACCTGCAATGCTTTATGGTGCCGAATGTTGGTCATTAAAAGAGAAACATAATTCTAAGTTAGGTGTTGCAGAGATGAGGATGCTCAAGTGGATGAGTGGCTTTGCCCTTAGAGATAGGATACGAAATGAGCATATTCGTGAAAAGGTTGGAGTAGCTCCAGTGGAAGAAAAGATTAGAGAGAGTCGCCTTAGATGGTTTCACATAAAACGGCGACCTCCTGATGACCCGGTTAGGAAAGTAGAGTTCTTAGATTTTATTTATGTTAAGAAAGGTAGAGGTAGACCTAAAAAGACTTGGTTAGAAAATATTAGAAATGATCTTTCTTTATTAGATTTAAACGAGAATTTGATTTTTAGTAGGACACAATGGAAAAAAAAGATTCATGTAGCCGACCCCACGTAGTGGGATAAAGGCTTGATGTTGTTGTTGTTGTTGTTGTTAAATAAGAGTGTTTTTATTGGTTGAAATTCTTTCAAATTGGTGAGTTCTTGCTTGGTTTCCGTACAGAAATTTTCATGTGACTTTGATGCAAATTAGCTGTGAACTACTCTTGCTCCATGTTCTGAGAAAATAAAGTCTTATGCCAAGTCTTCCTGTATAGGCGTGGAGTTATTATTCCTTGTCTCCTTGATATTATTATTTACATGCCCAAGGCATCTTAGTGTCTTGGGGCCATATCCCTCCGCTGATTATTTGTACTTAGTGTTTTGTTATTTGATTTTGGGAATCTGAATTGCTTGATCTCTGACATTTAGTTGGTCCATTTTGAATATCTCGGATAACCGTATTATTTTGAAAAATCGGTTTGAAGACTATGTGTTCTGTATTCTACGTCACAAGCATGCAAAATGTACCCGCGAATTGCATTCTATCTTGTTATTACTTCATTTTTGAATTGTTTGTCTTTAGATTTCTAGATACTCCATCACATAATATTATATTAGATCTGTACATTCAATCACTTGCATGTTTGTCTGACATCTCCTCACTTGTAACGGAGATCATTTTACTTGTTTTTTAAACAGTTCATAGGTGCTACATTGGGTGATGCCCACTTGAACATGCAAACTGAAAATGGCCAGATTTGAATTCCTTGAATTTACTATTTAAGTGTCCAAGACATCTTAGTGTCTTGGGTTCGTATCCCTCCACTGATTATTTGTACTTAGTATTTTATTTATTTGATTTTGGGAACCTGAATCAAAGAGATCCGTAAGAAGTCTAAGAAAATATTATGCAATGCAAAGATTTTAGCTTTTAATGATTTTTATAATAGTTTAGATACTAAAGAGGCCGAAAGATATATGTATAAGTTAGTCAAACTAAGAGATAGGAGCAGTAAAGATTTAGTTCAAGTGAAGTGCATTAAAGATGAAAATAAAAAAATGCTTTTATTAGAAGAGGATATTCAACAAAGGTGGATGAAATATTTTGTTAAGCTTTTCAATGAAGATTGCGAGAATACGATTGACTTTAGTAACCTTAGCGCTCGTGAAAACAGAGATTTTTATTTTTATCGGCGTATTAATAAAACTGAAGCTAGAGAGGTTTTAAAGAGAATTAAGTTTGAAAAAGCTGTTGGACCTGTTGATATTCCAATAGAGGTGTGAAAATGCTTAGGAGATAAAGGAATTTCTTGGCTTACTAAACTTTTTAATTTTATTTTAAAGGCTAAAAAGATGCCAGATGAGTGGAAAATGAGTGTATTGATTCCTATTTTTAAAAATAAAGGTGATGCACAAGATTGTATGAATTATAGAGGAATTAAGTTAATGTGTCATACTTGAAAACTTTGGGAGAGAGTTATGGAGCATAGACTATGTCATGGTACCAATGTTTCTCAAAATCAATTTTGATGCAAGCCAGGTAGGTCTACTATGGAAGCTATACATTGATAGGTTTGATGGAGAAGTATAGAGAGAATAAGGATGATCTACATATGATATTTATTGATTTAGAGAAAGCATATGATAAAGTTCCAAGATAAGTGCTATGGAGAGTTCTAGAAAAGAAAGGGGTTAATAATGTTTATATTCAAGTCATTAAGGATATGTATGCAGGAGCTGTTACACAAGGTTGTTTGATCAAGTTTTTTCCTATTTCAGTTGGATTACATCAAGAATCATCCTTAAGCCCATATCTTTTTGCTTTAGTCATGGATGTTCTTACTAGACATTTGCAAGAGGATGTACCTTGGTGTATGCTTTTTGCTGATGATATTCTTTATGTTGATAAGACTAGAGAGGAAGTTGAAGGTAAATTGAATTATGGAGGTCAACCTTAGAGTCTAAAGGTTTTCGTTCGAGTAGATCTAAAATCGAATACATGGAGTGTAATTTTAGTAGTAATAGATCTAGTAAGGGGATTGTGACTTTGGGCGATCAAGTCATTAATAAGAGTACACATTTTAGATATCTTGGGTCTATTGTCCAGAGTGATGGTGAAATAGATTGGGATATTATTAGTAGAATTCAAGTTGGATGGTTGAAGTAGGGGAATGCATTAGGCTTGTTATGTGATAGAAAAGTACCCCTCAAACTTAAGGGAAAATTCTATAAGATGGTGGTGAGACCTGCAATGCTTTATGGCGCAGAATGTTTGCCATTAAAAGAGAAACATAATATTAAGTTAAGTGTTGCAGAAATGAGGATGCTTAGGTGGATGAGTGGCTTTACTCTTAGAGACAGGATACCAAACCAGCATATATGTGAAAAGGTTGGAGTAGCTACAGTGGCAGATAAGATTAGAGAGAGTTGCCTCAGATGGTTTGGTCACACAAAATGGCGGCCTTCCGATGACCTGGTTAGGAGAGTAGATATATTAGATTTGGCTTATGTGAAGAAAGGTAGAGGTAGACCTAAGTAGACTTGGTTAGAAAATATTAGAAATGATCTTTCTTTATTAGATTTAAATGATAATTTGACTCTTAACAGGGCACAATGGAGTAAAAGGATTCATATAGCCAACTCCACATAGTGGGATAAAGGCTTGCTGCTGTTGTTGATTTTGGGGCTGAATTGCTTTTTTGACATTCGGTATATATTGAATATCTCAGATAACTGTATTATTTATAAAAATTGGTTTGAAATGTCACAAGCATGCAAAAAGTACCTGCAAATTGCATTCTATCTTGCTATTGCTTCATTTTTTGAATTGTTTGTGGCTTTAAATTTCTAGATACTTCATCCCGTAATATTTTATTAGATCTCTACGTTCAATCACTTGCATGTTTATCTGAAATCTCCTCACCTGTGACAAAGATCATTTTATTTGTTTTTAAACAGTTCATAGGTGCGACATTGGGTGAGGCTGACTTGAACATACAAACCGAAAATGGCCAGATCGGAATGCCAACTAACATTTGCTGTGTCGTTGTTGAATACCTTCCTGGGGGCGCCTTAAAAACTTATCTCATAAAAAATCATAGAAGAAAGCTAGCCTTTAAAGTTGTAGTCCAACTAGCTCTTGATCTTGCAAGGGGGTAATTACTAATTTATGTATTCAGCTTGAATAAAAAATTTTATTTCATCATTGCTTTGTTGTTTCCTTTACATGTATAAGTTGTTCAACTCCAGGTTGAGTTATCTTCATTCCAAGAAGATTGTACACAGAGATGTTAAGACGGAAAATATGCTTCTAGATCGGTCAAGAACTTTAAAAATTGCTGATTTTGGTGTTGCGCGAATTGAAGCACAAAACCCTAACGATATGACTGGAGAAACAGGAACCCTTGGTTATATGGCACCAGAGGTTTGTGGTTATTCTACCTATTTACTTTTTCAAATTCAATTTAAGGACCTTAACCATTTCTAGCTTATTCTACCCTATAATGCACTTCCTCCACAAAATTTCAAGCAGCAATATATTTGAAGCAAACTAAGAAAGTTTGGAATCAGAAGTCTTTTCCTTCTGTATTTGTTTTGCTTCTTCATGTCTTGTGCAATTGCTTTTTTTTTCTTACCAAACTATTTGCTTCAAAAACTATTAAATTTTATAAAATAATATCATTATTCAATGGAATACTTTCTCTATAAAATGAATTTTGAACCTGTTATTACTTGTTAATATTCTAAGTACAATTTTCCTATGTTAATAATTTCGTCCTTGTAAGATGATGGTCCCCAATTCTAACTTTTTGCTGCCTCATCATGCCCTGATGTAGATGGTTCAACTCACGAGGGCCATGAAATAAAGTCTGCCATGGTTTTTGATTTTAGGCAGTTTACAATCATGCATGCTTATACTACTATTATAAAATGTGCTTGAGTTTCTTCCCGAATACAATTCTAACGTTCCATTTTATTATCAAAGATGAATCTAAACCATTCATTTTCTTCATGGGCGGATCCCCATAGAGCCGAGGGTGGGCAAATGCCCACCCTAAATAAGAAAAGAAAAAAAAGTCTATATGGAGGATAAATTTGAAATTTTGACCCCCCCTAAAAAATATTTTGCCTAGTGGGGGGATTGTGACTTTGGGCGATCAAGTCATTAATAAGAGTACGCGTTTTAGATATCTTGGATCTAGTGTTCAGAGTGATGGTGAAATAGATGGGGATATTATTAGTAGAATTCAAGTTGGATGGTTGAAGTGGAGGAATGCATCTGGCTTGTTGTGTGATAGAAAAGTCCCCCTCAAACTTAAGGGAAAATTCTATAAGATGGTTGTGAGACCTGTAATGCTTTATGGTGTAGAATGTTGGCCATTAAAAGAGAAGCATAATACTAAGTTAAGTGTTGCAGAGATGAGGATGCTCAGGTGGATGAGTGGCTTTACCCTTAGAGACAAGATACGAAATGAGCATATTCGTGAAAAGGTTGGAGTAGCTCCGGTGGAAGATAAGATTACAGAGAGTCGCCTTAGATGGTTTGGTCACATAAAACGACGGCCTTCCGATGACCCGGTTAGGAAAGTAGAGGTATTAGATTTGACTTATATTAATAAAGGTAGAGGTAGACCTAAAAAGACTTGGTTAGAAAATATTAGAAATGATTTTTTTTTATTAGATTTAAACGAAAATTTGACTTTTAATAAGACATAATGGAGAAAAAGGATTCATGTAGCTGACCTCACGTAGTGGAGCAAAGGCTTGATGTTGTTGTTGGTTGAAGACAATCATTGAATTATATCTTTCTCTTACAAAAAATATAAGGTGTTTACTTTCTAGTTCGTATAAAATAGGAGGTGAGCTTTATCCAATGGAGAAAGAAGAGATTTATGGTTTATAGGTTGGGTTTGTATTGCCTTGGATTTGATAATGCATGGATGCAAGAGTCCTAGGGATGGCTATGTAGCAGGCAAGCAACTTTAGGAAATGATGGCTTTTATTTTTTCTTTTTTGAAAATTTTCCTATTCTTTTATTCCATGGATATATGTGGTGGGCTCTTTAAAGCTTGCATATGCAAGTTGTCATGCATACTTTATAGTTTAATTATCACTTTTTTTTTTCTCAAGTTAGATAACATTTAGCTCATTTATTATTATTTTTCACTAAGTTAGAGCCTAGCTTCAACATAATTTACATGATTATACTTCAATTTATATTACTAAAATCAATATTATATTGAAAGATAAATGATAAAAATTTCTTCTTATAAATTTGATAGCATTATATTGTTAAATTAAAAAAAATTATTTTATTATTATTACTATTTGTTATTAATATTGTTATTATTTATTATTATTATTATTGTTGTTGTTGTTATTTATTATTTTAATTAACAAAAATTTTGTCCACCCTGAAAAAAGAAGCTGGATTCACCCTTGAATTTTTCTCTATACATTTAATTTATTGTTTAACTTCATTTATTTATTAAAATGCATGACAATTTTTTATTTTATTTATGTTAATTGCATTTAATTAAAAGCCAATTATTGGAAATGCCAAAGATTATAATTGCATTTATTTCTATATTTAAATATAGTTAATTAATTAATTTATTTACATTATATTTTTAATTTATACATATTCAAACTATTAATAACATAATTCATTAATTAATATTCATTCATTAATAATTGTTAAAATTCCGTTATTTTAATAACCCGTAATTTCAAAAATAAAAATTTAAAATATAAATGTTAATTAATTATTCCTTTAAAGAACTTTGACATTTAGAAGTCTGTAATTATTTATAACAGAATTTAAAATTCTAGATATTTAAAGTAATAAATATTCATTAATTAAATATTAATAATTTAATTCATTAATTTATATTCAATTGTTAATAATTGTTACATATTATATGACCATGATTAAAATAATTAAATCAAATTAAATCTATCTTATCTATATTGCTATCATAAAAGTGGCTTGATTTTTTTCAATATTAAATTTTAATCAGTCATTTAGCTCTTATTATTTTAAATCTCAACCATTCAAATTTATTGTCCTTTATCTATAATACTATTTTAAATCACAACCATTTTATTTATGTCTAAGCATTAGGAAGTTCATCATAATTTTTGCATATTAATTTTATAAATGAAATCCTATTTATTTTCGTTAATAAATTCTCATCATAGAATTATTTGTAGCATTAATTTTAAGTAGGGAGCCCAATAATTTTTCAAATAGGGAGCCAAACAGTTTAAGAAATAGGGAGCTGAATAGTTAGCAACAACATCTTATCAATTGATTATTGATAACTTGATAAGTCAAACTACTTAGTATCTCTTCCTTTAAAGAAAAGCCATTAGTAAATAGCCATTCGCATCCTAATCTTTTGTATTATGCCCATTCATATTCATTTTCAAGCAAAGATCATTCATATATATATGCCAAGACCATTAATCGAATAAGCCCACTGCATAAATTAAGCACTTATTAGTTTAAGTGTTCCTCTAACGATATTTCCATCTATCTAATGTGCATTCTCCTCTCTCTTTCTGACTACCATTGCTTTTGCGTCACCCCTCTCAATTTCTTCCCCTGCTTATTTACCACATGCTTTGCTCTCCTCAAAGCGAGAGCAAAACCTTTTGAAGAAAGGTAAAAACAAAGATAATCCTATCGAGAGAGAGCAAAAATCAGATGATGAAAAAGGACAACAGTGCATTTGGAGCAACGGTGTTTATGCACTCCTCTCTTATTTCTTCTCTCTCGACTCCAAGCATATGTTTTCTTTATTCTTATATTTATCATAAAAGGAGAGTACTTCTACCAGTCATGCATGATATAGACATAATTTATAACAAGGCATAGTATATTATATTACAAATCGTTCAATTTATGCCGGATGTCTTAACATTTATTATGTCTACAACTATTATATATAGTTCATTGCTGTAAAGGGCTTCAATGCTTTGTAAAATGGTTGTCAGCATCTTATTGAAAAGAATAATTTTATTTTGGAATATTAATTATTTAATACAAATCAGATTTTGCATGTTCGTTTCAATTAACCCTTACTAGTTTGGGATGATGTGATTATTATTTTTTTTAATATTAGCAACGTAACATGTGATTAAGTTATCTTTATAACATTTTAAATAAACAAAAGCTTATGATTATATAATATTAGAAATAAATTTATATAAAAAAGTAAAGAAAATTTTGAACATTCATTATAAGCGCACTCTATAATATTAAAGTGCATGGGTCCTAGCATTTTTATTTCACACGATCTGATGAGCTTCAAAATTATTTGATAATCATGAACATGGGATGCTGAAGATTAATGTGTGAAAGCTTTATTTAGTTTTCAAAGATGTAGATTTTTTCCCTTATTTTGAATTGAAGTGCTATTTGCTTTTGATCTTCTTGAACATTTTTCCATTTTTTTCTAAAAGGATTTTATTTTCATTGATTTTCTTATTTATAGTTAAAAAATAATCATTTAGAAATTAGCAAGTTACACACTTGGGATGCATATTACTATTTTCTCTCTTGATATCTTGTAATGAATCTGTAATAAAGATTGTTCCATAAATGCTATTTAATTATTAACATGCAACTTTAAGCAAATATATTATTTAATTATTTGGTATTTGTTTCAATTTTTTTTCTTGTAGTTTTACTTTAATTTATTTAGAGGAAAATAGTTTAATGTACCCTTAAATTTTTTTTTCTTTCATAAAAGCTTGGATCAAGCAATTTATTACTCACATTATTTTCTTCAAACCATATCTACAAAAGAATAATAATTAATTTATATTTTAGTCATGTTCTTTTTTTTTTTAATTCTAGCAACATGAATTTAGTGTAAATGAAATTAAATTATATTTATTAACATTAGTATAAAAGATTATAATTATTCAACACCAGAAACAAATAAATATATAGAATAAAAGAAAATTATATATATTATGTCTTATAATAGAACGAACTTCTATGTTTACCAAGTCAAATTCAAAATACCTATTAATCATGCATTTTTATCATGTTTATTATTTTTGAAATTTAGCAACGTGCATTTAATGCATGGGTATTTAAACTAGTCATGACAAACTATTATCATTTTTTGCTATAGTTGCAACCAAAACCACGTATCAGATCGTCTTTGGTTGCCTTTGATATATCATTTACTGGCAATGTGGATATTAATTAGTCAAATAGGTGACAATCATGAATATCTTCTCCTAACCTTCAATGACTCATTACTCATTATTTTTCTTATTCTTAAAACTAATCATTTGTCCAAGTATCATCATTGGCATTATCTTTAGCTATTTCCATTTATTTTAGCTGAGTGAAGATTAATACATTTGCAGGTTCTAAATGGAAATCCTTACAACAGAAAATGTGATGTGTATAGTTTTGGCATTTGCCTCTGGGAGATATACTGCTGTGACATGCCATATCCTGATCTCACTTTCTCTGAGATCACATCTGCAGTTGTTCGACAGGTGAGTGAATTCTTTTGTGCTACACTTTATATTGTTGACTAACAAAAAAACTTGAGATGAACATTAGTACAAAAGAAAAGGTTACTAGATTTGATCCATACACTAAGAGTAAGCACATAACGACATTTCCTTTCTTCAATGGTTTGAAAAAGGCCTTTTTCTGATTTCCCTTGTATGTTTTATCCTTACTTTTAAGAACGTATGTGCACTAAGTGCAGATAATTTACAGTTCGTGATATGTTTTTTTTAATGTATACAAATTTCAATTCGTATGGTAATGTTATTTTAGATTTAGTAAATTGATAACTTCATTTAAGCATTCTTATTATAACATTATGACATCTGAAATTATCATAAGTAGCTTGAAAAATATTTCAATTATAAATTACTTAAAAGAAAACAATCTTAAGGGTTATATAAAACTAAGCATATCTAGACTAATTATCAAACGGGTGATGTTAGATGATATCTTGAAACATAAATTGCATTTTTGCTATATATTATGTATGCCAATGATATTATTTTTAAGTTCTTATAAATCTTTTAATTAAATGAAATTATTATGTGTTTTGCAATAACAATTGACTTGAAGAAAATTATGAAAAAAATGAAATCATCTGGCTACTTACTGATTATACGGGGATAGATAAAACTAAAGATAAAGTTTGAAATGTAAATCATGAAGAAACATTTGTATTGTAAATTTGTAATTTGTAAGCATCTATGTACAGACTTGAAGATAAAGTTCTCAAACTAAGGTAAGTATTTGGGTAGCAAGCATCAATTTTCACTTCTCAAACTTAAGATAAAGTTCCCTCTGGTTTTTATTGTTACACTTACAAATGTTTATGGGTATCTGCAAGTCTATTATTATGTACATAATAATGTTTGTAGGTCCTAAATTTGTAGAAGCTTTTGGATTCACTCCTGAACTGACGTGGGTATTAGATCCAGAACAAATAATTTTCTGTGAGGCTGATTAAATTTTTCAAAAGTAAATTAACATATGATTGCAAACATGTGCCACAATACATCTTGTTAAAATCCCAACTATTCTTTGGTCCTTGATCCCAAGGACAACATGGGGATTCGTGGGAGGTTCACTTGGATCACGCTGTTAAATCTCAGCTGTCCCTTTGCCCTTAATCCCACGGCTAGCAAGAGAATCCATGGGAGGCTCATCTGGATCACATCAATCTCCTTCTATATTTGAGTGGCTAATTTAAGAAGGATTATATTAAGGCAATTATGTATGATTATGTAGTTAATTGTTTCTTTATTAAGACATCTTGTATAAATCTATAAATAGGGATAGTTTTGTATAATAAAATTAAGCTTTTCCCTCACCAAATTCTCTAAATTTAACATGGTATCAGAGCAAGGCATTTGATTCTTCAAAAATGAGAGTGTGAGAGAGGGATAGCTAGTTCTTGTGTTATGTTCCTACTCATGTGCATCCAGGGTAGTTGAGCAAGTGAGAGGGCTTCCCCTTTGCGGTCTTTTGCATGTGACTCTCGTGCGTGCCTACTTGGGGGACGAACCGAGTGAAGAAGAGGATCAAGAGAGGGAGTGAGCAGGAACTGCATGCATGCGTGCCTGAGCGAGGACGAACGGCCCTTGTACATGTGCTGGAGCCGAATCGAGCAAGGAACAAGCGGTTGAAGAGCCGCTGTACATGCCATCAAATCCTCCACTCAAAGAGCCCGTCCTTTCCCCCCAATCCCGACGGCTTTGCATGTTCCTGATCTGCTACCCTCAGATCTAGGAGATGTACAAGAAGGCTGAAGTCTCCTTCTGAACAGTAGAAGAAGTCGACCTCTCCCAAGATCTCTACCACTAGGATCAATCCCTCAAATCAGACGAACGCCACTTCGTAACCCACGTTCTCGTCTTCTTCACTGTCGCTGATGGAATTGTCATTGAGAATCTTGCCGGTCGGATTTGTACTGAAGTCGGTTCGCTCGATTCAGAGCTCGCCGATGGAACAGTCTTGATCCGTGGGGAAGAAGATGGATTTCTTGGTAAGACAGTTCACTACTACGATCCAGTGCATGCTTACGGTGACCGAAGAGTTAGTGAGCACAAATATGATGAAGTATGCTACTTCCCTAGGGAGTCGATCGTGGATATTGAAGGGGAGGCTACAGAGAGATTAGAAGCACTTTATCTTACCTTGAAGGATCTAGCGCTTGCTGGTTCTCAAGGTTCTCACCACCGGCCTTCATTGCCGGAATTCTGAAAAATATAGGTTCCCACCACTGGCCTTCATTGTTGGAATTATGAGGAATATAGGTTCCTAGGACCAATCTTCATTGCTAAAATTCTGAGGAATACAGGTTTTCATCACCGGTCTTCGTTGCCAAAATTCTGAGGAATACAGGTTCTCACCACCAGTCTTCATTGCTAGAATTTTGAGGAATACAGGTTCCCACTACTGGCCTTTATTACCTGAATTCTAAGGAATATTAATCCTTCCACCAACCTTCAATATCGGAATTCTAAGGAATATTAATCCTTCTGCTTCGTGTGTCCAAGACCGAGGAGAGATCAAGCGGGAGGGCTCGTCACGCATGCAACGTCCAGAGTCGACTGAGCAGAAGCGAGAGAAGTTGAGCGCAGTACCTCCTCTTGCGTGCGTATGGAAAGAGCTGAGAGTTCCCTCTTGCGAGGGTTTGGGGCCTAGACGAGCAAGAGTGTAAGACCTGCAATCCTTCCTGCGATTAGACCATCCTTTGGCTCTTGATCCCATGGACAGCATGAAGATCCGTGGGAGGCTCACCTAGATCACACTGTTAAATCTCAGTCGCCCCTTGGTCCTTGATCCCACGGCCAACATGGGGATCCATGGGAGGCTCACCTGGATCAGGTTGATCCCTTTCTATATTTGGGTGGCTGATTTAGGAAGGATTATATTAAGATAATTATGCATGATTCTGTAGTTAATTATTTCTTTATTAAGACATCTTGTATAGATCTATAAATAGAGATAGTTTTGTATAATAAAATTAAGTTTTTTTCCTCTCCAATTCTCTAAATTTAACACATCTAGTATCTAAAATAGTACAAGCCTACAAACCAAAGAAATGCTAGGAATATATCTTGAAATCATGTCGCATAAAAGAAAAAAAAAACAATTAAGTAAACTAAGAAAAACAAAAAGATATCACTCATTAAACAACTCAATTATTTAAGGTTGGAAGAAAACCTTTTCCTTAATAAAATCCTTGAAAAGAGAAAGACAGTGCATGGAATAAGTTGGTCTGCATCAAGTAAGTTTTTCTCAATTTCCTCCATGCGAGGAATCTGATCCTATGGTAATTAGTTGGATTGGAGCAGCTTAATAAAAAGAAAACAATTAAAATACATATACTTGCTTAATTAAAATAATTCAAACCTGAAGGAAAAAGAATGCTAGAAAGTTATTTTAAAATTGTGTTGAAACTTGCTCACATAAAAGATCAACTATTTAAGCTAAGAACATAAAAAGTTTCTTCTTCATAATTTAGAGATGTAAGAAACTTTTTCCTTCACAGAGATTTTGACGGCTGAGACCAAATGAATAGCTTGATCTAATATCAACAAAATTTTTTCTTAATCTCATAGGCAGAATTGTAGTCCAGTAAGAAAGAAACATTTACTAAATGTAAAAAAAAAGATGGGATTAGCACAAAAAAATACAAAAGAGCGCGGTGGAATACAAGATCGGAAGGATCAATTTATGGATGCATTCAAAACAAAGGGAAAAGATGACAGCAAATCAGGAATAGAGAAGGAACTTATGTAATCTAATAGAAAAAAATAATCGAAGGAATAGAAAAAAAACTGATAATAGAGAAGGAACTTACGAATCAAAGGAAAAATTGATAATAGACGGAAAAGGTTGACAAGTGGGAAACCAGCTGCTCATTATGGACACTTGTAAATAGCTGCGCTAATAGCTATGTGTGATGCACAACTTGTGCAGGGAACAAACACAACATCGGCCGCATAATAAACACAACTTACATACAGTATCAAACACCTGTAATCAACAAACTTAAAACTTTAGCTGAGGCATAGGAAATAACTTTGTAATAGATATCTGAGGAATCATATAGATCACTCCATTCCCTTACTGGAAGAGTAGTATTACCTTCCATAGGAGCTCATAGTAATATTCTATGGTCTTTATTTAAAATATCAAATGACATACATGTAAGGAGATGAAGTGAGGGAAAAACAAATTAACTCTTCTCTCTTTCGCTCTCTCTCTATTTTTTCTCAGTTTTTGTTTATGTTTCTCTAAATGCATGACACTTGATAATTTATGTGACATATTCTGCAATTTCTGCAGAACCTGAGGCCTGAGATACCAAGGTGTTGCCCCAACTCTCTAGCAAATGTGATGAAGCGATGCTGGGATGCGAACCCCGACAAGCGGCCGGAGATGGACGATGTGGTTGCCATGTTGGAAGCTATCGACACATCCAAGGGTGGTGGAATGATCCCTATTGGTCAGCAACAAGGATGCCTTCCCTGCTTCGGCAGCTATAAGGGCCCTTAACTTTCTGTAATCAAAATGCTTTATTGCGGTCCTTGTTGATGGTCTAATTGCTGTTGACAGTTCACAGCGCTCGGTGGCCGGAAATGTATTTATGGAGCCAAGCCAGTAGCATTATGTAAAACATGTGAATGACTTGCTTATTTGTCAGCGGATTTGTTTCTCGTCATAATTTTAGTGTTGGCTTATTTGCTTACCCACATGCTGAGATAATAATTTGTATTTACAAAATATGAGAAATCTTCTTATTTATGGATTAAGAAAAAAAAGATTTTATATGGCGCAGCAGGTCTCGGAAATCCTATGGACTTATAGATAATTGTGTTAAATTGAAAATAGAAGACTATATGAGTAAAACTTCTGGCATGGCCTAGAAAAATGGGTGATGCTAGGGACATTGAAAAAGCTCTGGATTGTTATGTAACAGAGATGGTGCTGCTCGTGCTGTGGCACAACGGTTGAGGGCATTAGTGCCTTTTGTCAATATTGCATTCTAGAACTGTAAAAAAAAAAGTTTAAATATAATTTTATTTATCTTGCAAGAAATAATGGTGCCGCGTTCGAGAACTGTAAAAAAATAATATAATTTTATTTATCTTGAGAAGACTTTATATTTTTTTAAAAATTTAATAATATTAGTTTTTAAAATAAATATAATATAAATTAAATTATTAATTAAATAAATTTTTTATAAATTATTATATTTAATTAAAACTTAAAAAGTTTTATATATATTTAGTTTAAATTATTAAATATATGTATTTAATAATATTATTAAATATTATATTTTTTTAACTATATAAATATTTAAAAATCAGTTAAAATATTAATTTAAATATTTAATTATTATTTAAAATATTAGTTTAAATATTTATCTCTCTCTCTCTTTCCGTGATTTCTCTCCCCCTCCTCTCCCTCTCTCTGTTGTCATCTCTCTCTCTCTCCCTCTCTCACATGTCTCTCTCTCCCCTCTTCTCTCTCTTGTACATGAGTAATGCGCCAAATTAAATGCTATATTCTCACACCACCAAATAATTTAGCGTGTTTTAGAATGTGTCATTTAATTTGACGCATTTACTCCCATTTAAATTTTAATCAATCGATACTCTTTCTATTAATTTTGATAAAATAAGTCCATCAGAGGAGGTAGTTGACCAAGCTTAGTAGAAGGAACCTTGTCAGCAACCATGGGTTGCTTCGTCTAAGAATACCTTGTAAATTTGAGGTGGTTGTTTGTCTAAGATAATGAATTTGAGTCAACATGAGTTAACAAATGGTTTCATATCTTTTAGAGTGCACCATATAATTCATTAATCAAGAGGCTTTTAACCATTAGGAACATATGAGTTTTCACCATGACCGTAATATAGTGATGTTATTTTGCAGTAAAATCACCTGGTCAAAGGGCATGCTCAATAACCTTGCTGGTGATGAATCAACTAAGAATGAATTGTAGTAATATATTCCACAAGACATCTGCTCTTGTGAGCTGAAGTCATTCTTTAATTCATCTTTCTTGCCAAACAGTTGCGAAGTGGATGAATTTTAGTTTTAAGTTTTTAGCGATAAGATTTTCATTTAAAAGTTTAGAATTTGATTATATTTTGATTTTTGAAATTTTAATAAGATTTTAGTATTGACCTCTCTGGCTGAGATTTATATTCAACGAGGCTTTCATCGGGGTAACATGATTGTTATTTGAAAATATCTGTATTTTGTAGGAATTTGTTAGACACTTAAAAGTTTGGGGTCCTCTCCCGTTGAGATTTTCTGTCAACACGTCCGTCATCGGGGTGGTGACGAATCACTTTAAAAGATTTATGTTTTGCTTTGAGGTTTGAGTATTTTGAAACTAGGGTCTCCTTTGGATGAGATTTTATGTCAACACGATCATCATCGGGGTATTAAATAATTAGTTATTTGAATGTTGTCAGCTCTATTTGCCCACTAACAAAAGATCAGGTTCAACAATTGATAATATGCGAGCACTAAAATTAAGAGCTTATGTTTTATGATGAGTTTCATCTAGATAGCCTTTGAAGGCCTAATATGGATTTTAAACTAAATATCTCTATAAATTTGTGATTAGGTGTTCATTTGTTAATTCAAGTCATGTTGACTCCAGTTGTTTCAAGGAGAAGGATGAAACTTTGAATATTTGACCCTGACCCACACAACATTTTATGGCATTTGAATTTAGAAATCAAAAGTGATGATCGGAGTACCTGCGGGATCAGTGAGATTTCATAAAAAATGTAATTTATTTACTTGGCTCGTAGTTAGATGCACATTTATCTTTGTTCAGAATCATGAAATGTCTTCTAAAAGGCTTTATATATACTCCATGATTAATTTGATAATGAGTATCTATCATGGAAGAGTGCTGGAAAAAAGCCAAGTTAGGCTCTTATTAAGATGCTAATATCACATGAGTAGTCTAGTGCATTTGAGTCAAAGGCGATATATCCTAGTATTGTCATGATTCTTTGAATAGATCCCCCCTAGAGTATTAGTTGCCGGAAGAAAGTTCTTGTAATCATCAAATGCACTACAAGAGTGAATGTTGCATGCATGAGAAGTGCAAAGATGTGAGTAAAGTAGCATCTTCCATCAAATGGTCAAGTAAAGAATCATCATCTACAGCATGAAGAATGTTGTGCAAATTTGATGGATGTTCTCAAGCAAATACCATAGACGCATGATTCCAATATGGCTAAAAGATGCATCAGACCTATATGCTTTGATCTTATGTTACCTATTTCTTTGATGCGTTCAAAATTTCTACAACCTCCCAACATCCCCTCCCCACGAAGGAAGGTTGAGAGGCACTTGCCTTTAGTTCTTTCTGACTAGATCTAAGATGTGATGGCATGAGATCTTCCATTCAAGTTTTTCTCAGCCAGATTTAAGATACAACGACGCAGGTCTTCAAATCAAATGTACATGTTGCTGATAATTAATTTTATTTAATAAAAAATTTCCTCGAAGTCCGGCAGCCTTCCGACGCCCCGTCCCCACGAAGGGAGGTTGAGACGACACTTGCCGTTGGTTCTTTCCCGCCAGATCTAAGATACGACGTTGCGAGATGTTCAATTTAAGATCTTTCTGGCCGGATCTAAGATGCAACAACGTGAGGTCTTCAATTTAAACATTCATGGTCGTATCTAAGATTCAATGACGCAAGTCTTCAAATTAAGTACATGTTTAAAACTTTTTTTATTATTTATTTACAAATATCCTTCTATTAATATACTCGCCACTCACCATTCACCACTCAAGGGAAGGAAATGTAGGCCGGGTGAGGCGTCAGGTCGGTTGGTTTTGTTGAGCGACATAATGAAATCAAGTGGGTTGGGGGTTTTGGCTCCTGTTTCTGCGAGCGGCAGAAGAGAGTGAGTGGGTGGGTTCGAGAGGGAGCAGACGTGGGAGCAGATCTGCTTGTAGGAGCAAGTGGATCGGGTCGGTTGGAGCGGGCAGGAGCGTGTATGCAAGCGGGAGTCACACGAATTGCGTGAGCAGGTCAGGCGGAAGGCTTGGGGCTTCGATACAGAGAAATCGAGCGAGAGAGGGCTCGACTCCTGCGTGTGGTTCTTGCGAACAAACAAAAAGGGAGCAGGCTGGGGGGTTTCGCATACATGGTTTGAGCGATAGAGAGAGAGAGAGAGAGAGGGAGAGGGAGGCTTCAGCTGGGGTTGTCTGCGTGCATCTAAGGGTACTTCGAGCGAACGAGCAAGCAAGGAATTTCTTGCGTGCGACCGAAGGAGACGAGAGGTGAGCAGGGGCTTTCGTATGCGTGCGGTTGAGTTCGAATTAGGAGAGAGAGGTTCGTCTGAGAGTTCTATTATCACGAGGGAGTTACGTGAGGGGTTGTGTGGTTTGGGCCGGATCGGTGTGTCACTTGGGGATGATTGTGCGTGAGGTGGCTTGAGTGGGGCCAGCCACTGACTTTGGTCAACAGCCGAACCTTATTCAAACGTTCTCTTATATACATGATATGCGGGGTTTGTCACAAGCAGTGCTAAAACTATTACAACCTCTCAATTTCGATTAAGGGAACAATAGGTAATATGGCAATGCTGTTGCTAGTTATCCTACTACTTAAAAAAGCCTTCGTGCTCTGAAACATAACATCAATGGCGGGAAGAAATTCAGAGAAATTCAAGATCTTATAATATGAAAGGGTTTGGTTACTAGCTTCACTGCCTACTCCAGGGGCTCTATTTTTTTCCTCTACTTTAAACAAGTAGTTAATACGCCTCATAGACCAGTTGTATATAGCATAAAGCACCTTCTAAAATTAAGGAATGAAATAAGCAAGGAAATTTAGATAATGTGGACTGTATAATTTACTCAAAATTTTCCTTTTTCTCGTTTTTCTTTGTTGAAAGAGACAATCTTTCTCATTTCATAATGAAAGGAAAGAAAATTAATATCAAGTTCTATTCCAGTCCAGTCCTATCTGGGTCTAGTTTCATAAGATAACGAACTAAATTTCTCAAATAAGCATCATCAAAGAGAAGCACAATCAAAGGTGCACTAAAGCAGCATATATCTGAGCAGTGGCTTTCTATGATATATACATGAATGGCCTCTGGCCATTTTACATAGACTATGCAGCAGAGCAGTAGTATGGCACAAGCTATATAACTCCACATGGACTATCTGATCTAACTAGTAGTTGTCCAACTTGACTTTGCTTACAAAGTTCTGGAACTACGAAGCATCCTTATCCATCCATAGTACGTGCACAGAAAAAGTTTCTATTTGAGAGTTTTCTTTATAGCAAAAGCTTTAATTTACACGTGATTAAACTTGATCACTTCATATGAGTTCAATGGGCACTGAGAGGCTATGAGATGATGCATAGATTGCTTGCTAATGCGAAGAAGTCACGACGGCTTCCTTGAGCTTTTCTTCATGAAACATCCCATGTATTAGAGCACAGTGATGATTCTACTCTTGGACTCATGGACTTGCTGAATTCTTCATTTAGTAAATCTCGAATTGTTGTCCTTAAGCTTGAAGCCTCTGCAGGTTTGAACCACTTTGCATGAAACTGTAAATCAAAAGTTCGCAAGACTTGAAAAATAGTGCAACAGAAAATGGTAATATACTCGACGAAGTTTTGAAAAAAAAAAAATGTTTTGAGATGTGTGACCATAGAAAGATCATGCTTTCTCAGCCTTTGAGGAGCTTCCTCCAGGAAACGCTTGATGAAGTAAAGAACGAAGATGCCGCAATCATACTCGTTTTTCTGTTGTGGGACCTGAAAGTTGCATGCTTTATTAGCTCCTGATAAGTGATACATTCTAATAAATAATCTCAGCAAACCTCAGGATATTTTGCATATGCATAGGTTGAAAAATTGTAAAGATTGCTTTGATAGTTTGATATCAACAGGCCATCAATTTTAGTTAGCACCTTAGTTAGTCTAGTAATGCTTAGAGGAAGTTAATACAATTAAAGGTTTTGTTCGTCTTTCAAAAAGATATAATCATGTATACAACAATCAAATGCTGCACACTGCCAAAGGACACTGAAAATGATTATACTTTGAGCATCACTAGACATCATAACAAACCTTCTTTCCTCTTTGAGTTGCAGATCATTCAAATGGTTGTTTGATAAGATGTAAAACAAATTAAGTTTGCTGATGCATTCATCTGGCGATTCAAGAACCAAATTGTATGGAAAGGACTTTATAACTTGCTTGTCACTAAACATTACATAATTTTTTTTTTCTTTTAACTTATTTGACTTTTAGATCATAAAAACAATAATTGATAAAATAGGTAATAATCTTTGCAGATACATTCATTTGGAGAGTTCCTCACTCCAGCCTAAGCAAATATGAGAACCAAATTAGATAGCATTATTACAAAATATAGTCAACATTCATGCAACTTGTCAATAAATATGCAGGGATATTTACAGCTGTTGCTGATCTAATGTACTGCACCTACTAAGTTACATGCTTCCCATGTTAATTGGCTCTTAGTAACTTCCCTTCTCCCCACCCAAACAACATAAGAACTAGTAAAAAATAAATAAATTAATTAATTAATTTAAAAAAAAAAAAAAAACAAGAAGAGTTTGGTCTCTTTGAAACCCAAGCAAAGAAAAAAAAAAACAATTCCTAGGCTTCAAAATTAGACTATGACAACACCGAAGCAACGAATAAAATTCAGAAATGAATAATGCCAATATGCCAATATATGCCATACTATACCATGACTTTCTTCTTATCAATCCTGAGAGGAACATGTTGCCATATATGTCCTCGGAAAGGAAAATCAGCAGTAGGATTTTGGCTCATATAGTTCCACTCCTCTTTGAGGAAGCTAAAATTCAGAAATGTTTCAGTTTAACAAGAACTTTCCAGTCTGATAAATAATAAAAGATGCAGAATTTAACAAAAAATTTCAAGCATAGAGTGCTTGGTTTAACAGTGGCAATAATGATAAGGGAGAAAAAAGCATTTCATATCCAGCGCGCATGATACATATTTATTAGCAAGACATGCCAAGTATGGAAATCATGCATGGATATTGGCAAAAGAACTAAAAAGCTATATTAAAACAATTTCTGAACCATAATGATGTTGAACATCAAAGAACACATTGTAGTTAATTGACTTTATTGATTGTATACATCTGAAACATCATGCGAAACATCTGATAGAACAACATATATAATTGTATGCATATTTAGACTTCTATGAAAGTTAGCAACAATAACAATCTTATTACTTGCAGTCAGATTTGCTCAGTGGGACTTCTGCAAGATTTCTGTCAAGTGAGAGCTCACTTAACATCTTTTACTTAAGTGAGGCATGGAAAAAGCACACCCACAACTGTTATCAGACAAAAGGATCCCGGAAATCCATTCACTTTCAAGTTAAACTCAGACAGTCAATCGAGCTAGTGGCAGTAACCAATGATTGCATATCAACAAATGTCAGATAAAGTACAATTCAAATGAGTTCTCCAAAAGTACAATAACACATAATATTGCAACAAAACTTACTTAGAAATAATGCGAGAAATTTGTTGACTTGAATGAAGACCTAATGAATCCAAATGAAGTATAAGAGTACCAGAGTTATCTTCCTTTCCTGGGTTACAGATGATCACCAAGCTCCAATGCGAACTGATTCCACGAGAACAAAAGGAAAAACTTGTCCAGTGTTAAGCCGAGCAGAAAACACTAAACTCTTCCAAAGAAAAGCAAATTCCTATGGATCAAACACTTAGACTGAAGGGCTCAACTCACAAATAAAAAAAAAAAAATATCACAGCATTAAGATATATACAGACAAAAGAGAGTAACATTATTGAATAAATTCTAGCCAAGGTTCAAATATATCGGCAGATTCGATTGTTTCAAATAATTAACCATAATAAACTTGATTTCAGCCAAAAATACTAATTGCTACTAAAAATACAAAGAAGCATCCGGTATTCAAAGACAACATCTGTAAATTTATTTGGTTAAATCTAGCTAGATTACAGTGAGTGAGTTCGTATCTCTAAAAAACATCAGTGCAAGGAGTCTCCTCCACCCACCATACTAAACAAACCCTCTCGCACAAAAGTGCAACCCACCCACCTACGTGCATCTTTGAACCAATGATCTGTAGAGTAAGTGTACAACTTGTGATGAAGGATCATCAAAGGAATCTGATCTGATGCTGACCGGGCAACTTGAAGTGAACCTAATTCATCCAACTATCCTTGGCTGAACCCCTTGGCCATAATTCCAAGCTTGACAAACCCTTTCATTCCTTATTTATTATATTCCATTTATGTTAAGTGGCCACTACGACCATTAGTTTAATTGTATTGGAATGAAACTTGAAAGGGACTAAAAAGAAAAACAATGTCGATAATTAGGCAGATGTTTGATATAACTCGGCTTACAAAACTTGGCTATTGAAAGCACAAAGTAATATTGAGAAGCATCACCATCTACAAGGCATGGGTGAATGCTCCATAAAGATAAACGCTTTTGATTATTGAATGCAAATTCTGCTGTGTGGAGAATTCACCCACCCCTTCTCCATGGTGAAGCTTCCAAAGATTGCTATTTGGTTTAAATATCCAAACTTTATACACCAAGTTATATCAAACTTCTGTCTAATTATCAGAATTTTATTTTTTTTGGTCCCTTCAAGTTTCATTCAGCACCTCACCTTCCCGTATCAATTTTGTACTTTGAAGACACTTTTTTGCAAATTTAGAAGGTTTAGAATGACCTCTCAATAATTTCTAAAAAAGCCCATGAACATTTTATTTTAATTTGAGTGATGAAAAACACATTTTAGAGTTTGTTTACTCTTTCATAATTTTATATCTTGTATACATAAGACATCCCAATGTAATTTTATTGTAAGAACCGGTCCAGCTGGTCGGTTCAATTGAACCGACTTTATTTATCAGACGGACGAAGCGCGATCCAGCGAGCGAAGCGAGCAGGCCGATCGTGAGCTGGAGCGGGCCTGGATGGTTAGATCGTGTGAACGAACGAAGAAATGCATACAGGAGTGGAAAATAGAGACTCCTTCTGGAGAATAACTGCAATTCGCTCCCTCCTTTTGAACCGAAGAGGCTTTGAATGAGAGGAAGTTGTGCCAAGAGAAAGAAGAAGGAGAAGGGAAGAAATGGAGAGAAAGAGAAGGAAAAAAGGAGAAAGAAGGAAGACGCGTGTGTGTAAGTTAGGGTTCAGGATTGATCAGCAAGGGAGGTTGAGAGAAAAAGAGGAAGGAAGCGAACGTGATGGGTAGGGCAGGCGAGAGTTATAAGTAAATTTCGAGGACGAAATTTTTATAAGGGGAGATTGTAAGAACCGATCCAGCCGA
Organism: Dendrobium chrysotoxum; assembly: GCA_019925795.1. NCBI lineage: Eukaryota > Viridiplantae > Streptophyta > Magnoliopsida > Asparagales > Orchidaceae > Dendrobium > Dendrobium chrysotoxum. The sequence goes on from CM034301.1 coordinate 47,595,967, forward strand.
TTGGTTCAATTGAACCGGCTTTATTTATTAGACGGACAAAACGAGATGAACATACACGATCCAGCGAGCGAAGTGAGAGGGCCGATTGTAAGCGGGAGCGCGCCTGGACAGTCAGATCACATGAACGAACGAAGAAATGCATACAGGAGTGGAAAATAGCGACTCCTCGTGGAAAACTGCGATTTGCTCCCTCCTTTTGAACCGAAGAGGCTTTGAATGAGAGGAAGCTGTGCCAAGAGAAAGAATAAGGAGAAGGGAAGAAATAGAGAGAAAGAGAAGGAAAAAGGGAGGAAGAAGAAAGACTCGTGCGTGCAAGTTAGGATTCGAGATTGATCAGCAAGCAAGGGAGATCGAGAAAGAGAGAAGGAAGGAAGCGAACTCGATGGGTAGGGCAAGCGAGAGTCTCGTGTAAGGGAAGAAGGTAAGAAATTTTTTTAGTATTTATTAAATTTAATTTATAAATTAAGAGAGTTAATTTAGAAAATATATTTTATAAATTGTGTACTATTTATTATATTTAAATTCAGTGAAAATATGTTTATGCAGGAAATGCTCAAGAAAAAGAAAAAATTCATAAATTTTGAACCATCACCGCAACATTGACTTGAATTTAATATTATAAAGATATCATCCAATTCTATGTCATGATGTTTATTATATAGATCAATATAAAATAATTTGAAGAAGATAAATGATATGATTAAAATAGATTGCTTGTATGTGCATGTTGACTGATGGAGCACACCCCCTCATGGTACTGGCTAGGGACGCAATGTACCTGTGCACGTTAATGGAAAAGGAAAAGAAAATGAAAATTAAAAAAGAGCACCTTCATTAGTATTATTTTAGATGGTGGCTTCTGTGACAGTATTATTTATGAGAATGAATAATGATATGACTAAAGATATGGATAATGATATATGCATAATATTGAAAGTCTTGAAATAAAATTATTTTATGTTTGGAAAATGATCATGCATATTATTCCAAATGCCTTGAGTTACTGTTTAGAAGCATGAATTATTCACTAAACTCTTTATGACTCACTCCTCCTATTGAAAAATAATTATAGGTATAATTCAATTAACTCAAATGAGCAGAAGAGATAAAAATGTGTATCATAGGCGCGACGCACTAGAAGAAAGGTATTTAAATGATTTTATTTCAATTTGTTTCAAATTTGAGATTTTAGTGGCTCTTTTTGCTTATTGGAAATACTTAGTAATTGAAAATTTAGTCAACTGTCCGACTGTATGTTCCTGTCTCGTTAATTTGAGTCTCCGACCCGGGTCGTGACATTTATTTTCTTTTGCATTTTTATTTTGATGGATTCATATTGTCAAGTCTTTAGAATCTTCTTGTATTTTTGTATTTTTTATCTATGTCCTTGATTTGTGGACCATGTGTGTGCTATGTCATGTGTATGTTAGTTGTATGGATATGAGTATGGGCCTAACCTAGACATTTCCTTGCCTTAGCCTAGCATAGTGACCAAATTTGACCCCTTTTGACAACTCATTAATCTTCAAAATAAAAGCTGACGAACACATCCCAATTTGAATTCTCACATCACCTATTTGATCACCACAACAATCTTCTCCACAGAAGAAATGCGCCTTCCCCTATTTCTTTCATTCAAAAAGAAAAACTTATTTCTTTCGTCTTGAAAACCATATTTCTGCATTGCCTTCTCATTTAAATCATTTAAAAGCTTTTTAAACTCACAAAAATTCGTTGGATACCCATTACTTCATCCTTCCCATGCAATGAACATCAACACCACCCATTTAACATCGAAATAAATTTCCTTGGGAGCATATTTGCTGAATCATTTTTTGCATTAGTTAATCATGCTAATTTTTTATTCTATTTTGTTAGGCATTTTAAAACTTGCACCGAACATGCCCTGACTCCATGAAATTTTTGTGGTGTGTTTTTGTAAGTTGTGATTTAGCATCCCCTAAAATTTTATTTCATTTAGAAATCATTTGGTGTGTCTACTGCATACATATTTTTAAAACTTTACTATCTACATTTTACTATTTTGCATGTCACTATAATTTGACTATAACTTCCATCATTTTACATCTAATTTCTTTATATAAGTAGTTGATTTTCATTAGCTCAATGAGTTATGCAACTTCCTAGTAAAATAGTTTGTCGAATTCTATCATTTAGAGCCCCAAAAGCCCAGAAGCAAACAATAAAATCCTATGTTAAAAACATCATGTCAAACCGTGGTGGTGGACACCCATATCAATTGGCTTATTATGACAACTCTTCCTATCAATATGAAACTTATTCAAAATCTTATAAGAGCATTTATTACCATTCAAGACCTCTGACTAAGCTTGCTAGCTATCCATAACGACCAGTTGTAAAACCAAGGTTAGCTCTCGATCCTCTTTGAGGAAATTTATGTAGCTATATATAATTTAAAAACTATATCCTTAAATTTTCTTTTAACTTTTGATTATATCCTTTCATTTCCTCTCATTTAGAATCCTAATTTTGCCACTGATAACATTCTCTTCTCCTTATATATTATTATTCTAATAGAGTTAGGCATCACTACTTGCAAATGATGAACAATTTGAGGAAAGATGCATCAGACTCCAGGAATAAAAAGAAATAATTCTTGATCTTAAATATATGATGGATAAGTTTTCTACCCTAGCCTGATCCCATCAAACTAGGAAAGTTAAGAAAGTCACACCACCACAATTTAATTTATCTTTTAAAATCCATCCCATAATTATCACTAAAATTGATAATCAAATGAAAGAAATAAAAAATGAGATTGTGGAAATTAGCCCTGCGAAGACCTTAATAATGAAAGTGAACTATTAAGGGAAGCATATCTAGAGATTATGCGGCATGATTGGACCTCTATTAAAGTTCGAAAGGTGGAATGCAATGCTTATGAAAATAAGAATAATGTGGAAAAATCCAAAAAAAACCCAGATCTAGCCTGAAATTATTCAAGATTTAGAAAAGAATATAATCTTACTGTGATGGAAAAAAAATTAAATAAAATGCCCAGCCCCAATATACCCACAATACTTGGTTTCAGAATATTTAAACTTTCATCAACTCTTCTGAAGATGAAAGAACAAACACATTTGGAGGTCATACATCATGACATGATCTATATGAGCCGGTATGAACCAGATAAACCGGCAAGCAAATGAGCGAAAGCGAGAGCAATTGAGCAAGCGCGGCACAAGTGAGGCGAATGTGAGCGAGCTCCAGCATAATCAAGAGGGCACGTCTCCTCACGCGTACAAAGAGCAATCGACAGAGAGGAAGTCTATGGTTGTTTTCAGAATCTATTCGGTGGATCTAAAGACAGAAAGAAGAAGAGTTCGTTTGATCATCTCCACGGGAGTCGGAGACAGAGAAGAAGAAGAAGAAGAAGAGCTTGGGATCTGTTTAGTGGAGTCGGAGATAGAGAAGAAGAAGAAGAGTTCAAGCTCTTCTTAAATGAGTTAGAGAAAGGGAAGAAGAAGAGTTCAAAATCTGGTTCTATGGAGTCAGAGACAGAGAGGAAGAGGGAGAGTTCGTGTGACCTGGTTCAACAAAGACCAAAACAAGAGGTTTCATGAGTTTCCTGTTCAACGTAGAAATGAAAGGGAAGAACAAGAAGGGTCGGACTATGCAATCTCGTTTGATGAAGAGAAGGAATAACTAAAGGTAATAAAACAAATTTATTTTAAATTTTATTCTTTTATGTCATTCATCAACGACATTGTCTTTGATGATGTTTGATACTATCGACCTTGCCTTTGACGATGTTTAATCCGACATTGCCTTTGATGCTATTTGGCTCCTTTGACATTACTTTGGACAGTGAGAGAATTAAGAAGTGTAGTAAAGGCAAACACAATAAAAGCAATCCAGAGTACTCTTATGTGGAATTGAACAGAGTAAGCAAGTGTGTCAAAATTCTGAGGTAAAAAAGCAAGAGATGAGAATACAATTAAAGTCAGAATTAAAACAAAATTTAATCAATTTGATTATTATTAATTTAATTGGAAAATTTTAAATATAAAGATAGTTTTGAATTAAATAAGTAAATTGACATAAACATCCACATGATATCTAGGTTGTGAATTGAGCAAGAATTGATTAAGAATCGAAGTATTGAAGTGAAAGAATTGATCTTCAAAACTAAATTGAGATGGGTGATTGTATTTTTATTTTATAGCAATTACAGTTCCCTCTACGATTCAATGCATTTATTGGCATGACCTATTATATGCATTCTTGCAAATATTGCAACACAAATTTTCATTAAAAGAAATAATTAAATGACTTTGAACATATTTTAATACATATTAAATGTAAAATATCTTATTATAAAATCATTAATATACAAATTTAAATAAAAAATAAATAAAATAATAAAAGCAATGTACTATATATATATATATATATATATATATATATATATATATATATATATATATATATATATATATATATATATATGTGCGCGCGCGCGCGCGCACACATGATAAATAAAAAAGTTCACCTCCTCATGATACTTGTTGAGGAAGCAATGCACCAATGCACGAAAAAAGAAAAAAGTTGGAAATGAAAATGAAAATAAAAATGATTTTTTATTAATTCGTTCAAATATTAGACTGTGCTGCTAAAATGAATGACATATTAAAAGACATACATTTTTAAAAAATTTCTATAAAATGATATTTATCTTATCAGTGCTAATGTTTAAATTCTCTTTAAATGAAAGATTACTTCTGATAACTTATATGCATTGTATTTTATTTATCTATTGCTATATTATAAAATTATAATTAAACATTGAGTTTGAACATTAAAACACAACCTATCAAACAAAATATTTTAGATAAAACTCCTATAGATTAGATAGCTGACAGGAAAGATTTTGTATACATAAGAATAGGAGCGACTAGAATAGGTATGTAAAGACCCTATGTACTTGATTCTAGTTCATTGATTTTTAAAAATTGGATTACAATTGAATTATATATGTTTTAAATTGAGATGGATAATTAGTGACTTTTTATAAATTTTTGGGTGATAGTTTATTTGACCTTTTTAACTATTGTTGAAAGAAATTTAACTATCGTCTAACTATTTATTCTCAACTTGATATTCTAAGCACTCGGTTTGGGTCATAACAAAAGTGATATCATAAAATGATTATTTTAGAAAATATAAATCATAAAGAAAGAGTCATTATGTTGATCAATTTTAGGATAAATTTTAATGTTTGCCTAGCACATGAATTAAATGAGAAGATTTTACGCAAATTTAAGGAATAGTGCCATTTTTTGCAAGGAGGCAAATCTAATATAAATTTATTAGATTGCTACAAGGAGACAAGTTAGTAATATAGTATGAGGCAAGTTTTACTATATCAAGATATGAACTTCAACTTGTTCACACCGCATAAGAAAAATACTATAGATTTTTATCAGGATTAAGAAATGTAGTTACGCAATTTCTAGTAGGAATTGATTATTACTCAATTTTAGTAGAAAGAATCAGAAGCATAGAGATAGAAATTCAATCCACTTAGAGGAGAGATGATTTTCAAAGAGTAAAAATACAAGAATGAAAAGTTCACTCATAGTTTAAATAATTTTCTCGGTATGGAAAATCTAATTGGAAAAAGACAAGACCCAATAACAGTGACAGTCAAACAAGCATAAATAGCTGTAATAAATGTGGACATATGGCTAAGAATTATTCCCTCAGGAAGTAGTAGTGACAACCAAAAATATTTCTGGTGTCGCCAACCTGGACATTTGGTTAATAACTACCCTACTCTTGGACGAAGGCCTTCAGGGAAAATAAGAAAGTGTTGTAACATCTCAAAAAAATTTTGGCAAGCAAAGAATAATAAACTCAACTACATCAACTTCAGGTCATACTCAAATCCAAACAAATACTCAATGTAAAATGTATGCATTATTAGAACAAGATGCCAAAGACTCACCTCAAATTACTATGGGCATATTTTATAAATTTAATGCACGTAGAAATTTATCTATACTTATTTTTGAGTAATTGTGGATTAAAAAAAATTGTAGTATTATTAATATTAGTGTTTCATGTTGTCATCTTTTCTAATACCATTACAACTATAATATCAATTCAAAACAAACTTATTTGAATTTTATTTTATACTTGAGCTTCAAATTCATTCATCTCAAATGATTTAGTTAAATCAATTGGTTTGAATATTTAAAAAATGCCTACAACATTATCTATTATGATGTCAAATGAAACTAATATGAATGCAGACAATTTATGTCAGATAAATTTAAATATAAGTGAAAGAGATGTTGAAGCAAAATTAAATGTATTACCACTATATGAATTTAATATAATCTTATATATTGATTGATTGTCCAGCTATTTTACCACTATAAATTGCAATAAGAAGGTGATGAAATTCAACTTACCAGGAGAGAGGATGCAAATTCAATTGATATTGAGGTTGCTATCAATGATAATAATATATTTGAAAACTTACAAGTTAAATAGTGAACATCAGGATGTTCATGCTCAAATGAATGAGGATAACTAAATAAGTAAAAAAAATAAAATGATATACAAGTAGTAAAGGGATATCCATAATTATTTTTAAATAATTTGTCTGGATTGCCACCAAAAAAATAGATAGATGTTACTACTGAACTATTATCCGGTTCAGAACCAGTGATTAGAGCATTATATAGAATGACAATTAAAGAATTGCAAGAATTGAAAAGCTAGTTGTAGGAATGTGGGCTCCGAAAATCCGCTCCCCGGCCTCTCTGCGACCCCTTTCTTTTTGTTGGCGGTAAGGAGAATTTTAACAAATTTAGGTTACGAGATAAATTTTCAGAAGGCATATTGAGTTTTAGATATAAGTTCAGGTTTCCTATAGGTGTAAGCCCCTATAGTTAATTATCCCTCCCGATAACGAGAGAGAACTTTCAATTAAGGTTAGTCGTTGACCAGATACGTAGTATCCATCATACAATAGCAACAGAATTTGATATTGAAAATTGAAAAATTATCACAACGCACTTAAAGCAAATGATGGGAGGAATGATGAACCCGATCAAGATCCCATGGTTTCGTCGTCCGAGTCATCATGGTCCCTAGTCAACTTAGTCAGAGGAGGTAATCGACCCAACCTAATCGAAGGATCCTTGTCGGCAGCTATGGGTTGCTTCGTCCAAGGATTGAGCCCACCTTAGCTGACAAAGGGATTTGTGTCTTATCAATTATATCCTATTGATTCATTCCTCAATATTTTAGAGCAGTTGTGGAACATACGGACTATGGCCATGTCCATAATTTAGTGGTACCATTTGACGACAAAATCACCCGATCAGAGGGCCCAATTCATAACTATTTACCTGTGGTGCCATTTGGCGGTGAAATCACCAGTTAGAGAACACATGCCACATTCTTACTGGCAAGAGATGGTTTGAGAATGAATTTTAGTGATATTCTCGACTAGACATTCACTCTTTGTGAGCTGAAATGATTTTAGATTTGTTCACCTCGACAAACTAATATGGAGGGTGGATGGAATTTTACTTTAGGTGTTTAGGTGATTTCTTTCTATTAGATATTTTGAATTTTTGAAGAGCAATATATTTGAAATTTTTATTTAAACTTGAGCCCCAAACAATTAACTTTGAAATTTGGGGACATTTCTTTAAAATTTGTGTGGACCCCTCCGGTCGAGATTTGCATTCAACACGACCATCATCGGGGTGATTTTGAAATCACTTTAGATGTTTTATTTTCATAAATTTGGGAGGCATTTAAGAAGCATAATCCCGTCCGGTTAAGATTAGCTTTCAACAAGGCCATTATCAGGGATGATTTATGGGTATTGTCATTTCATTAATCGAACCTTGTCAACTTTATTTGCTTGCAAACAGAGGATCGGGTTCAACTCCTAATTTTTGAAGTTATCGTATAGATATCAGAACCGAGAATCAGTGCTACAACCGTGTATTTGTTTGGTGGTTCAAGTCGCGTCAACTCCGGTTCATTCAAAGAGGAAAATTGGACTTAAACTTAAGTTTACTTTTGACCCGCGCAGCATCCTCAGATATCACATGAGTACATCTATCACGCTCGTTGGTGCCCATGTGGTTGGTTTAAACATTCAATTTAAATGATATGCGTGTGTATGTCAACGTACTTATAAAATGTATTCTATATGTTTGAAATTTCACTCATTATTTCTTTAGTCTGCACAACATCCTCAGATGTTATGTATATGTCACCCTCATTAGGGCCCATGTGGTATTTTTGTATCTAATTGATAAGCATATTCTTTTTTTTGATATTTTTAGTAGTACATTGGTCATTTTTTGGTCCGCGCAGCATCCTCAGACATCACATGTATGTTTCACACTCGTTGGGGCCCATGCAGTAGCACGCTTTTGAGTGTATTTTGCATAATGCACTTATATGATTTGCATGATGCATTATGCAGTTATATAATTATTGTATGAATAGCATAATGCATTTGCATGATTAACATAATGCACCTTGAGGATTGGCATGACACATCTGTATAAATGGCACATCGTGCATTTGTGTGACAAGCATAATACATTTACATGATGATTGATGTATTTGTAGTATGTGCATAATCAATTTGCATAATGCACCTACACTAAATAGTGCATTTTTTTAATGCCTTCGTATAACATGAGCAACTCTTTTCACATCAAATATAGGTTCATAAAAAAATACCTAGCATATTAATACCAACGAGTGATTGCAAATAGAATGATTTGGCAGAAAATCCCGCCAAAATGACAACAAAGTACACACCTTCCATGTATTGGCAAAAGGATATATGCCTTAGAAAATATATTTACTCCTTTCCACCACCGCCTCAACTTGAAGAAACATTGAGATCTATCACCCTGAAAACCATATTCATAATTAAATCTTGTTAGCAAAAGAAGCGTACCGCAACAAGACTAGGTATGTACTGTACCTAACCGAAATTTCATTGCCAAACTATCTAATTTAAACAAAGGAAATAATTTTCAATAAAAGAAACTAAATAAAGTTAGATGTGCAAAAATTAATGATGCAAAGTGATTTTTAAAATTTATCAAGGATAAATTGCTATATCTTACTTTCATTCACAAAGCTTAGATCAATGCCTTTGGCTAAATTTAATATTTTCACAGAAATGAAAGAATTGGCAAAAACCCATCTCATCAGTTTCTTCATTGCATGCAAGTAATATGAATTTTTTCTTTATAATATCTACATTTCATTATTTAATATGAATCCCTAAAATTCAAATTTTATACCGTTTAAACCCAAAAAAAGAATAAAACATAAATTACATCATGAAATTTAAATTTTATACCGTTTAAACACCACCTCCCCCTACATATACCGTTTAAACCCAAAAAAAGAAAAAAAAACCATCTCATCGATTGCTTCATTGCATGCATGTGATATAATTTTTTCTTTATCATGTATGCATTTCACTATTTAAAATGAATCCTGAAATTCAATTTTCATACCGTTTAAACCCAAAAAAAGAAAAAAGAAACTACATATTCTTGTGTTTCTTCTACTCTTTCAATTAAATTTTATTAGGAAACTTAAATACCTAAATCGCAACTTGCAGCTAGCTTCTCATTATGGTGACACACACATGAAACATCTACAGAAATTTCCCACTGCAGTAGTACAGCAACCAGCCTAGAGTGGGTTAGTTCCAAATGAAATAATTATCTGCATTGGCAGTTAACTGACATCACAATATTGGCATGTAAGCATCATTAGCATTGTTGGCGGCAGAACCACAATAAATTGCAGCAGTTGAATAGAAAATGAAGCAGCACAAAGTTTATGGCCACTAGTTTTGCAAGCAATCAAATTGCTGGGTTGAAGGACCAGATTGAAGGCAGCAAACTACCTTCAATTAGATAACTTTTTTAATATGGTCCTAAGTGCAATCAGGTAAATGGAAACAGTAACGACATGAATAGAAGCAATGCATTAACACGAGGATAGGGAGTGTTTAGTTCTGTACAACAGTGCAGTCTAAAGAAGATAGATTCTAGACTCTATGTCAAACACGATTAAACTTAAAAAGAAGCGAGTGAATATGCATGATTCTTAAACAGAAGTCTGTTAGACCGGTCCAATTGGACCGGTCCAGCGGGACCGGCCCAGGCGGAACGAGGCGGACAATGTCCGCCTCCCACTACAGCCGCCGCGAGCCGCAATCTTGCGGGAGCCGAATAGGAAGGATTTTTGAGGGATTTGGGAGGGAAATTTGAATGTAGGGACTATTTAGGGATTTCCTTTTGATTTGTATGCATTAAATACTTTGTTTTCCTAGGCTTAGGGCATCTTGAATTTGGCTGAAATTTGAGATCTCTTAGGTCTTTTGGGCTCTAGCGGTGTCTAGAGATTTGGGAGAGAAAGATCCTCCTCTCGAATAGAGGATCAATTGTATCTTGCTATTTTCCATTTCTCTTTCATCAAATAATACAAATTATCTACTGTTTTCGTGATTTGTGTGGACTTTTGTGGAGTTTTCTCGCTGTTTTCTAAAGATTGATCGGAAATACTTGAGATCTTCAAGTGTTTCCTATCAAATTGGTATCAGAGCGTTGTCTTGGGACCATCGACGGCTGAAATTATAAAATTTTAGCGGTGAAATCTCATCCGGAAGAAGATCTTCTCGTGGTTCTTGGGAAGAAATATGGCCGGGAAGAAGGTTGAAGTTTTGGAAGGAGAAATTGCGCAACTTAAATCAGAGTTGGAGGAAAAATGGTCTGACTTTCAAAATCAGATTTCATCCAATAATAAAAGGATGGAAGAGAAGTTCGCCGTGATGGAAGAGATGTTGAAGAAATTGCTTGAAGCCAAAATCAAACCAGTGACATCGGAAGCAAAGGAAACTATCGACGGCCATGGAAGAGATGGGAACCCTAACACGTTTAGAGGAAGGAAAAATCCAGAAGTGGAGATCCTGGAGGGAGAAGATGGAATGCCTCCTCTAGAACCACTTTTGAGAGAGGAGAGGAGCAGTGACTACGCAAGAAGGGGTGCTGAATTTGAAAGGAGAGGGTATGATTTTGATCGCCGGGGTGCTGATTTTAAAAGAAGAAGAGGGGATTTTGATGAAGGGTTTGGTTATGATCGTCGGAGGGAAGATCGTGACAATTGGGGAGCACCTCCTCTTCAAGGAATGGGAGGTTATGGAGGATTTAGGGGAAATTGGTGTGACCCGAGGGTGAGGAAACTGAAGATGCCAATCTTTGAGGGGGAGGATGCGCACGGGTGGATCTACAAGGTAGAAAGATATTTCGCCGTCAATGGGTTGATAGAAGAGGAGAGACTGACGGCGGCGGGCCTATGTTTGGAAGGGAAGGCTTTGTCTTGGTATCAGTGGAGGGACATGCGACGACCCATACGGAGTTGGAGAGAGTTCAATGATTGTTTGGTAGAATGTTTTTGAACTGGCAGGGGAGGAGACTTCTACGAGCAGTTCTTCGCCTTGACACAGGAGGGTTCAGTGACGGAGTACCAGGAGAGATTCGAGTACCTTGCTAGCCGATTGGACCGCCTTCCTGAGACAGTGCTCGAGGGAAATTTCATGAAGGGGCTGACACCAGAGATCCGGGCAGCGGTTAGAGTAATGAGGCCTCGTGACTTGGGAGAGGCTATGGAACTAGCTCAGTTGGTGGAGGATCAGAGGCACTTGGAGAAAGGGGTGGAAGGAAGCAGCTCAAAAGGCACGTACAGGATGGCCACCACCTTTTTGACACCTAAGGAGCCGACACCGAGTACCTTTCGGGAGACTCCGAAAGAGAAGACTGCCGGCGGAAGATCTGGGGACAACTTCAAGAAGCTCACAGAAACAGAATTACAGGAGAAGAGGGCGAAGGGGATCTGTTTCAGATGCGATGAGAGGTATACGCCGGGACACAGATGTGAGGACCGAACTCTTCAGGTTCTTGTTGTTTGTGATGAAGAAGGATGGGAGGATGGTGTTGTCTTTCCACCTTGCGGACAAGGTGGATCTTTGGGAGGGGAGTATTGTTAGACCAGTCCAATTGGACCGGTCCAGCCGGGACCGGCCCAGGCGGAACGAGGCGGACAATGTCCGCCTCCCGCTACAGCCGCCGCGAGCCGCAATCTTGCGGGAGCCGAATAGGAAGGATTTTTGAGGGATTTGGGAGGGAAATTTGAATGTAGGAACTATTTAGGGATTTCCTTTTGATTTGTATGCATTAAATACTTTGTTTTCCTAGGGTTAGGGCATCTTGAATTTGGCTGAAATTTGAGATCTCTTAGGTCTTTTGGGCTCTAGCGGCGTCTAGAGATTTGGGAGAGAAAGATCCTCCTCTCGAATAGAGGATCAATTGTATCTTGCTGTTTTCCATTTCCCTTTCATCAAATAATACAAATTATCTACTGTTTTCGTGATTTGTGTGGACTTTTGTGGAGTTTTCTCGCTGTTTTCTAAAGATTGATCGGAAATACTTGAGATCTTCAAGTGTTTCCTATCAAAGTCCACTCCCCACTCCCCTGCACCCGACCCCATGCTCATGCGTGCACGCAAGACACACACTCACCCACATGCAACAGCGGTCCTCTCCACATCTCTAGAGCGGGCCTCCATTGTACTTATTGCCTCTAGCATTTCAAGACCTCAAACAGTGAATAGTCACCAGCCATACACCAGCAAGTAAACCAAAACAAACAAATACAAAAATCATGATGGAAGAAGATTATTTCGTTAACACAATGCCATGCCATGACTTGCATTAGCATTGATATGGTAATGAACTGCATCAATGTAGCCATTCACTGACTCAGAACTATTCTCTAAAGAATAACCCAGCCCAGAGCACCAACCAACTTAAAATGATGGCACACAGCCCACTTTGGCACAAACCAACCTCGTTTCAGATTGGATTGTAGAAAAAAATGGAGAAGCTAATAGTTGGTCCTAGTGTTACTGTGTGACAAATGGCTTGAGTTGTTTTGCACTTTATTAAGTGATATCCCTAGGACAAAGGACCTTCCAAGTCCCTTAAGTAAAGAACACAAACAGGAGTGCATGTCCAGATAAAAACTAGCATACAAGAATTCATATTAGTGAAGCTGCAATCCTCGAAGGCTGTCTAATTAATTTGATCGAGATGAAGCAACACAATGGTGGAATAGGAACTTCAAAAGATAATTTAAAATATCATGATCCTTAATTTCTAGGAGAATAGTACCAAATGAAAGTGGAAACCTGAGAGAGAAAGGCAACTAATGAATGATAAATTTGAACAACCCAGTAGAATTCTCTGATTAATGCTTCTATTACTCGTAACAAAGAGGGCTGGAAGCATTTTTTGTTCCATTTTAGAAGGAAAAAAATTATGGGGAAATCATGAAATGTTCTGTTTTGAAGACCTTGCTCAGTAAATGCCAGCACTTTGTGCTGATGAACAGGTTAACTTAATTTTTCACACAGAAGCTCATTAAAAGCATAGTGTCATGAAGCATTTTATCAGCAATTTCTCGCAAACATAAGAAATAGACGATTACTTTGAGGTTGACTAGCATACCTTTTGAGATAAAGCTTTTTCAAGCTTTCCAAAAAAGAATGTATTGAAAATATGATAATCACTCTGTGGCCTACATGTGGTGGGCGCACTTCTTTGAAGGTACCTGACAAAATAAATCAACAAATTGGAAAAAGCTGCGAGAGGCCAAAAAAAATTATCAAAGTTATCAAAGTATAAACCGAGCTTCTTGCTTCAAAGATCAAGACACAAATAGAATACACCTTAATGAAGTCCAGTAGAATCATGCAACTTCTATATAAATCATTCAACAATCAGACAAATATGACAAACAAATACTCTCACGGAAAGAATTATCACTTATATTGTAAGGGGCAAGCACAGCCCCATGATCATACAAAAATACAAGAAAAAATATTATAGGATAAATAAATCAATAAACAATAAACAACAATATTTGGCAATGTACAAGGAGTGTCCAGTGTAGTACTGTAGGAGACAACATGGAGAAACGACCGAGTATATTTTAATCATGTAAATATATAAAATAGTACTACTAGCCGCATCAACATGAAAAGTTGGAGATCTTGCATCAAACAAAAGGTATATGAATATTTTAAAGTGAGGAACATTAAGAGAACTGAAGAATAAAGGTAATGAGAGTATGAGAATCTAAAATGTGCTTGATGTTACATGTAGGATTAGAGTGGCATAAGATATGTTCAATTTCCGCTGGAATTTGTTTGTGCTATGTAAAAGGAGCATCTAAAATACATTTTCAAACACATTATAGGAGCATCTAAAATACATTTTCAAACACATTTTTCTCAAGAGTTTGAAATCAAAACATTCAAAAATCTTCCAAAAGTGCCCATGCTCCATAATCAGGCGTCAACATGCCATGGCATGAATATCTTAAAAGTCACTCAATTTCTCCAACGTATCAAAGAATCCACAACTTATTATGCACTCCAAAAATTCACACCCTGCCTCTAATGAAATAGTTTAGGGTTTCCTAGGTCAAAGTTTCAGAAGATAAATTAGATTGAAGATAGTATACTATCCAGATATTTTGCCCATATGTTGGCTCAAGAAAAACGGCATGAATGTATGAATCCCATTTTTTGCAAACATAGGATTCCATCTTCCTCGGGTCAGATTATAATTAACCAGATTTCTCCTGAGGGTAGTGTCAGGGCTTAATTAGATCTGGGATCCTTTTTTTCCCGTGAGCGCAAGCACTCATAATTAATTACCCCTCTTAACAAGTAAGAGAGAACTCTCGATTAAAGATGAATAATTTTTAGGTGTTGTAGTCTCAATTGTGGGGAAAATGGAGGTAAACCTGATTAAGATCCCATGGTTCCGTTGTCCCGGATATACCGTAGGTTTCAGTCTACTAATACTAGCAACCATTGATTGTAGTGTCCAGAAATTCTGATTAACAGCCATGTGTTGCCTCCTCTTAGGGATCCCGAGTAAACTGAAGTGGTTAAATATGAGTTTTAATTTTATTTGGATTTTTAGGGTTTACATCTATTAGAATACCCAACAATTGATTTGGTTTGGGGATTTATAACTTCGTTTAGAAGTTATACAAAAGTTTGATTTAAAGAGGGTCTTACGGCTTCTCTTAGAAGTGGCCCATTGGCAGGTCTTACAACTTGACTCTACAGCAAGGCTGCCCAAATGTTCAAATTTAATTGGAGAGGAGTTTCCCTCAAGTAACAGGTTTTATAACTTCTTTTGAAAGATGTCTGAAAGTTTAATTTGGAATGAGACTTACGACTCTATTTATGAGTTGCCCAAATATGGGTCTTACAACCTAGCTCTACAGCAAGGCTGCCCGGAGATTTAGTTGTTTGGGTAGGTCTTACAGCTTCCATTTAGAAGTTGCCTAAAGGTGGGTCTTACAACTTAATCATTTAAATTAAGATGCCCATTAATTTAAATTTGATTGTTTGGGAGTTTTGATATTTCATTTAGAAGTTTTTCAAATAATAAGTCTCATAACTCCTATTAGAAGTTGCCTACTTATTTGGGTAAGACGGATCATACTGCTTCCCTATAGAAGTAGCCCATTAGTGGGTCATACAATTTAGCCCTATAAGCTAAACTGCCCGAGGTTCAAATTTAATTTGAGAGGGGGTTCTCTCAAATAACAGGTCTTACAACTTCTTTTAGAAGATGCCTGAAAGTAGGTCTGATTATTTCACTTAGAAGTGACCTAATAGTAGGGTCTTACAACCTAGTCCTATAGACTAGGATGCCAATTGGTTTGAATTTGGTTGTTTGGATTTTAGAGTTATTGCAATTTATTTAGTAATTTTCCTAAAATGTGAGTCTTACGACTTCACTTAGAAGTTGCCTGATAATAGATCTTACAACATAGTCCTATAGACTAGGATGCCCAAGGGTTTAAATTTAATTATTTGTTTGTTTGAGTGGACACCAGTTGTTTGTTAGCTTGACACCATATTGTGATTTTTTCGGCTGTTTACTAGCGATTTGTTTACTAGTTTGACACCTAGCAAGTAGTGGTCGTTGTGCGACACGGGTGTTTTTTGTTGTACTAGTAGTTACTTTATTATTAGCCTGCTCTTTTTCCTGCTTTAGCATTTTGATTTTGATGTTAATAAATTTTATTTGCTTATTTGCAAGAGTTCGTGCTATTTTGGAGCTTTGTCCAAGAGCATTGAAGAGTTTGTACAGGGGTTGAGTTTGTGAGTTGTTTGTACAAGATTTGGAGAGTGTTGAGATAGAGAGTCTTGAGAGTTATTGTGTTGATTAGTGGAACTCCCCCCTCTTTTTTTATTACATTTTATTTTATAAATTGCTCCAATTAGTCAATTTCAATGCTCTCGAATTTTAATTAACAGCTCATGGGTTTAAATCGTTCTCAGATTTTAAATTGCTCTCGTATTTTAAACAACTCACGGATTTTAATTAATCAATTTAATTAATCAATATTAATTAATTAATTTTGATTAATTGATTTCGATCAATTAAATAATTTTTTAAGTAATCCATTTTAATTAACTAATTATTTTTTATTAACTAATTTCAATTAACTAATTAGTTTTGATTAATTAATTTTAACTAATAAATTATTTTCAATTAATTAATCTCAACTAATTACTTAGTTTCAATTAATTAACTCCAATTAATTAATTAGTTTTAATTAATTAATTTTAATTAATTAGTTAACTTTTATTTATTAATTTCAATTAATTAATTAATTTAACTGATTAATTTTAAATTTAATTAATTAATCTTAATTAATTAGTTACAATTAATCAATTAACTTAATCAATTAAAATTAATTAATTCAAATTAAGTAATTTCATTTCAATTAATTAATTAATTTATTAATTAATTTTAATTGAAATTAATCAATTGACTAATTAAAATTGACTTGCTCTCTGATTGCTCCAAAAAGAGGAATTTTGGCAATTTCCAGAAAATTTCGGCAGCCTCCTGACATCCCCTCCCCACTGGGGGGAATCGGGATAGCATTTGCCATCATTTCTTCCCATTCGGACCTAAGGTGACGGCATAGGGTCTTCTAATTTAAAAACCATCCACCCAGATCAAAGATTGATGGCGCGGGTCTTCGAATTTTAAAACCATCTCTATTAGATTTAAATTCAACGGCACGAGGTCTTGGATTTGAAACCATATCGGCCGAACCTAAGGTCGACAGCGAGACGTCTTTGCTTTGAAATTCATCTCGCCCAGATCAGAGATCAATGATGCTAGGTTTTAAATTGAATACCTACTATCTGCTGCTTTCAAAATTGTATATTTATATTTATTTTAATCAAGTTTAAATTTAAAAAAATTTATTCAATTCTTGAGGAATTGAATAAAAATGACAGTGCAGTAATCGGCCAGATTACTCCTATAAACTTCCTGTTTTATCATAATAACCAAATCGTGCACACAATTAGAGTAGAAATTGTGAATGAGCAGTTGATTTACGGGATCGTGTAGAAGCAAATCAAAGTAGAATGCACGTGAGGAAGTAGATCCGGTCTAGTAGGCAGAGTGAAGAGAGCATTCACGTGTGTACAGGGAATTTACACGGTTCAGATAAGACAAGGCGACACGAGAGTGGGAAGAAGGCGGAGGCTTGAGTCCATCTTTGACGTGCTATGCTTTTGTAGTCGGGATTCAACCGCAAGCAACAAGCGCAGTTGGTTTGCGTGAGGAAAAGATGGACGTAGGGGGTCAATTCGGCGTGGAAAAATCGTGTGAAGGCAAGGCCGGCGTGCAGATTGGGTTTGATTCTTTGGACGGAGGTGAAAACAAGGTCGGCGGGCTGGCGTTCGGCAGGGTTTCATGCGGAACAAGAGGCGAAGATGTTAGGGACTTCAGCTTCTGTCTGCGTGCGATAAGAGAGATGAGCAAGGGAGGAGTTCGAATGCTTCCCGCCAACCGCTCCTGCCTGTTGTTTTGAAGAAATGAACGGGTGGTTATAAGCAAACAGTTGCTTCGCTTTGTGGTGTGGGGCCGACGGAGACATGTATTGGAGGAGGTTTTGTTGTGAAGAGATGCATTTCTTTATGTTTCCTTTTATTTTAATATAGTCAACACCATATTTTGTGAAGACTTAATAAACTGGTTCCAGGCTTCCCATAGGCGTAAGCCCCTATGATTAATAACCCCTCCCGATGATGAGAGAGCACTTTAGTTAAGGCTAGTCATTATACATGAAATGCTTAGTATATAGTAGCATCAAATTTGGTTTAGATTGAGAAATTTACTACCTTAACCTTAAAGCAGATAGTGGGGAAAATAATGACAAACCCAATCAAAATCTCATAGTTTCATCATATATATTTGTCACAAACCTTTGTTTATTTAGTCAGCAAAGGTCATCAACCCAATTTGATGAAAGGATCATTATCGACAGTCATAAGTTGTATCGTCCAAAAGGACTTTCAGAAATGGGATGGGGTCGACGAATTTAAGTTGTCTTAAGGCTTTGTGCCTTACCAGGTGCACCATATGATTCATAATTCAAGAGTTTTTAAGCCATTGAGAAACTAAGTGATCAAACCGTGACCGTAATTTACTGATATCATTTTGCGACAAAATTACCCAGTCAAAGGGATCAAATCATAATTGTTTACTTGGGTCATTTGAAGAGAGAGAAAATGAGAGGGACAACGAGTAGTTAGATAAAGAGAGACGGCGATGTAGAGAGAAAGAGAAAGAGTTCAAGAATGAGAGAGCTAGTGAGATGGAATGGAGAGATAAGAGTAGAGAGGGAAAGAGAGGAAATGTGTTAGAGAAAGAGGTTAGAGAGAGAAAGAGTGTGGAAGAAATATTTAGAGAGAGATTTAGAGAGAGGTAGCTAGAAAGAGATGGAAATAGAGAGAGTGATGGGGGAGGAAGTGAAAGAGTAAAGAGAAATAGTGAGATGGAGTAGACTGGCCGAAACAACATTAGGGATGGATCATCATCGAAGGGAGAGGAGAATCAATTGTATGTATGAGGTCAGAAGGGTGCGGTTGCGGGCATCACGTGGAGGCCGGGTGGTGAGAAGGGAAGAGCAATCAACCTGCTGGTCATGTGAGAGAGGAACGAGAGAGAGAGAGAGAGAAAGAGAGAGGCAAGAGAAAAGGAGATCGCATAGATGTTGTGGGATAAGTATTTGATTTCTTTTGTTTGTTTTTTTCTTGCCATCACGAAGGAAGGAATGAAGTCACTTATGCAATGATGGGACTTGGTACAAGGTGCGAGAACATAATTCCAAAGATTTCGGAACAAAGATTTGAGTTTGAGTTTGTTTATAAATAGATACATATATTAGTCTTATTTTAATTTAAATTAAATTGATCTTAACAACAACTAACAATCTTTTCTTGAGCGATAAGAAAGCATTATATGAAATTTAACTATGCACTTGAAATAATGATGAAATTTGATGAGTGCAAGCAATGAAAATTTTGCAAGGAAAGTCAATTCATTTTGAACACACACAGAGACAGATATATATATATATATATATATATATATATATATATATATATATATATATATATATATATATATATATATATATAGTGCATAGATAAATTTCATGTAATGCCTTCTTATCGCAAATAGGCCAATACAGGTGTTCGCTCAGGAAAAGATGGCGCTATGGCACGAACCATGCTTTCTTAACTAAGGTCTCATTTTCCCCAAGATAGATTGGGTTTTAAATTAACCAGATTTCCCCCGATGATCGGTATGAAGGTTTTTTTAGTTCTGGGGTTCCACTTCCTATGAATGGAAGACCTCATAGTTAATTACCCCTTCTAATGCGTAGAAGAGAACTCTCGATTAAAGATGAATCAATGTTTAAACGTGCAATAGTTTTAAATTTGGTTGTGGGGGATAAAGGTAGACCCGATCAAGATCTCATAGTTATGTCATCCCGGGAATACCGTAGGTTTCAATCTACCAATACTAACAATCGTTGATTGTAATGTCCAGGGAATCTGATTAGCAGCTATGGGTTGCCACCTCTCAGGAATCCCAAGTAAACTGAAGTGGATAGGTGTGGATTTTAATTTTATTATGGTTTAGGATTTACATATGTTAGAATACTCAGTATTTAATTTAGTTTGAGATTTATTACTTCATTTAGAAGCTACCGAGTTATTTGATTTAGGTTTGGGGTTGGGGCTTACGGTTTTTATTAAAAGTAGCTCGTGTAACGGGTCTTATGAAGTAGCCCGTTTAGTGGTCATACGCTTCGTTTAGAAGTAGCCCGTAAGTTTGAGAAGTTGGATCTTACTGTTTTCATTGAAAGTAGTCCGTATAGCATGTCTTACAACTTCCCTTTGAAGTAGTCCGTGAGTCTAAGAGGTTGGGTCTTACTGCTTCCATTGGAAGTAGCCCGTAGTTAGGATTTAGGGTTAGGTTACTTTTACCTAGAGACTTCCCCTAACGTGTGGGTCTTACTGCTTCTATTAGAAGTAGCCCGTAGGGTTTAAAAGATTTAAGGTTGTTCACTTAGAAGTTTCCCTAGCCTGCGGGTTTTACTGCTTCTATTAGAAGTAACCCGTATAGCAGGTCTTACGGCCTCTATTAGAGGTAGCCCGGGTTATCAAGGATGTGTTATTTATTCTGGAAAAGTTTTCCCTAACACCCTAATTAAAGTGGGACTTATGGCCTCTATTAGAGGTGGCCCGGTTATCAGGGATTTAGGATTAGTTTATTTTTATGTAGAGGTTTCCCCTAACGCATTAACTAAAGTCAGACTTACATCCTCTATTAGAAGTTGTCGGATGAACTCTAGGTTAGCGGGGTTTTAGCAACAAACATTTAGCTTTGCACCTTTCACTGCTTTGACACTAGCACCAGTGCTTTCACTTATAGTGCTTTTCTTTCCTACTTTAGTAGCTTGTCTAATGCTTTAGTACTATTGTTTTAGCTTCAGTACCTTATTTCCAGTACTTTATTTTGTCTACAGTTTTAGTTTTCTTTCAACACTAATTTTGCCTGTAGTAGTAACTTTACCTATTTGTTTGTTTTAGTACCAGTTTTGTTTATGAAATGGAGTTGATGCCTTGTCTGCTTGCTTGCATGTATGTTGCACTACAGCAGTTGCAGGAGCTGGAGCTCGCAGAAGCGGGGTTTGCTAGGAGCTGGAGTTCGTAGAAGGAATTTAGTAGGAGTTAGGAGTTTTGGAGAGCTGTTTGTGAGTTTTGAGATGCTTCAGTGTTTGAGAGTTTTGTAGTTTGTTAGGAGTCTCAGTATTTGGTTTTTAGTGTTTAAGTTTGGTGTTTAGTATGTGTGCGTTGTACCAAGGTTTGTATGGTGCAGACGCTGATTTTATTTTTATGCATTTTATTTCATTTTTACGGTTATTTAATTTATGAATTAATTAGATGTATTTTAAATTGGTTAATCAATTTAATTAATTAAATTAGGTTTCATTTGATTAATTAAATTTTAAATTTTAAATTGGATTTTTATTGTAAATTGATTGTTAAATACTCCTTTAATTAGATTTTATTATTATTTTAAAAAATTGATTAACTAGTAAAATGGATTTTAATTTTAATTAAATTTTTTATTGATTTTATTTCAAATTAATCAATTAATTATATGAGAATTTAATTTTTTATTTAGAGTTGATTGGTTAATTATTTAAAGGAATTTAAACTTTAAAATTGATTTATTAATTATGAGATTTTAATTTAATTAATTATTACAATAATAGAATTTTCAAATTACTTTTCGATAGTTCCTGAAAATACGGCAATCTCACGAGGCAAATTTGGCAGCTTCCCAGGGCAATTTTGGCAACTTCCCGGCGTCCTCTCCTCACGAGGGAAGGTTGGTGAGGGCACTTACCCTTTCAGGTCCGCTTGGCTGGATCAAATCAACGATCGAGGGATTCAGGGGAGTGAATCGACCCCAGTATCAGTCTTCGAGCACATGTTCGTAATTCGAGGTTTTTCTCGAAATTTTGGCGACCTTCCGACGCCCCCTCCCCGCAAGAGGAGTTGGAGGAGAGCACTTGGCCTTTCAAGTTCGCTCGGCTCGGCCGGATCAAATCGAGGGCCAAGGGCTTCGGGGGAGCAAATCGACTCCGGAATACGACTTCGACTTTCCAAATGAGCGATCGCGGCAATTTTCTTATTAGATATATATTTTTTCTTATAATAATAATAATAATAATAATTATTATTATTATCATCATATACACATAATCCCTCCTCACACACTCAATGTTTCAAGAAATTAGAGAGAGAAGTGGCGTGATGGGTGCGTGAGACAGCTGCACGCATGAGTCGGGCTGGTGCTCGGGAATCGAAGAAGAGAGGCCACTATCAAGTGCAGCTCGAAGGCAATGGATCGAGCAGCCCTTTAGGCTCATAGAAGGAATCGGACGGGAGTCTTCGGTCGGCCAAGATGGTTGGTCCGTGCAGGGAGGCAGACGACTGACAGTCTCGGTTGTGTGGTGTCACAGGTACAGGCGCAGAAAGAGCGGCTGGGAGGCACCACGATTGGGTTTGTATGCGCGTGGGGAGGCGGACGGGAGTTTGGACCGGGAGTTACCGCAGTCAGGCGGCTAGCTCTGGAGGCGGGTCAGTGGGGAGGTCGGGTGCAAGTATTGGGATTGGAAACAAATGGGAGGTAAGGATGCCGGAGCGGGATTCGAACCAGATTGCAAGAGCAAAAGAGGGATTTTCTTCGCAGGATTTGAACGAGATCGTTGAAGAGAGAACCAGCACTTGAATCGCAAGACTAACGTAAGTGAGCATAACCCTTTCCATTTCTTTTAAATGAATCGAGCAAGCAGTTGTTTCTAGCGATTGTGGACACAACGTGGGCATGTGGGCGACGTGGTTCAGCCCTTCTCTTTTCTTTTCCTTTTTTAATTTTATTCGAACAACGGGCCTTTTTCCAAATAATTTTGACATTTTGGACACGTTGGCCTAGTCAATTTTGTGAATGGGCAATGTTTAAGCAATTATGAGTGTCATTGAGGAATTTTAACCTGATTTGGGCGATGTCGCGTCCATTATTCGTCGTTTGAGTTCTGTTTGCTTAAATTGAGCACAAATGTCTTTTCTTGATAACTTTGACGCTACTGATGCATCAGTCGAGTTTGATAAGCAAAGCAAGAACCCATTCGTTGATTCTGAATGTGATCATGGCGCTTCAAACCTAATTTGCACAATCTAGAGTTTCTTGGTCATCCTCTTCATAATTTTTGACCAAATCAATAGCAAGGGGTCCATTCGTGATAAGCTCGATGCTCCGAAAGCATTAGCGCAACCTTTTCCATGAAATGGTTGATTTTCGATTGTGATCGATTTGTTTAAAAATCGATTTGCACGATATTAAGTCCGTAGGTCATCCACTTCATTATTTTTGACCAAATCAACTAAAACGGGGTCCATTCGAGACATCCTTGATACTCAGTAAGATTTGGCACAATCTATTGCACGAAGTGGTTGACATTAAATTTGTGTGATGCATCTCGAACCACTTTCATGAGATACAACGACTGTTGTTCGCCACCTTCACCACATTTGAGCATATCATTTGTGGAGCGGATATGGAGGTCAATACTCAACATTGATCACTAACTAAAAAATCTCTTGTTTTTTCATAATCTCAATCATATGGTAATTCTTGAATTCAATATCTATTTTGGTTATCTTTGAGATACATTTATATGATCTGTGTTAAACCTCAAACTTTTTAGAATTGAAATGCAATTATTCATTAGGAAACACCACCATTTTGAAAACGGCTATCTAGCATAAGCCGGATCCTCCAAGTTTAATGATGATTACTTCTAACGAACCAAAGAATATAACCTTTGTTCAAAATCCCTCACCCAATCTAACAACATCAATAGATTAATATTTATGGTATGGTCATAATAATTATTTATTTTCAGCGTGCTACAAAAAATAAAACCAATTTTCAAACAAAAAGTAATCATTTAATTCAAAGAAAGTCATGTAGTAATTACTTCCATACCATCAAACATACAATCATACATCAATGCATGGTGTGATAGAAAGTATATACTTCAATGGTGAAGATTCAACAACACTTAAACAAATTAATTTTTTACATGCTTCTATTACACCTTCTGAAACTCCCAGCGTTTGTGAAAGATAGAAAACAAAACTTACAGACTTCATTTCAGCCTAAAATTAAATTATCCACATATGTAATATTGTGAATCTATGATGCCATTTACAGCAAAGGCTATGCCCTATTTTCTAGTGATTTAGAGGTTCTAACTAGATTGGTTGCTCAATTCTTGTAGAGAACATAAGCTATTATTCTATACACTTTTATTAGAGAAAATAATCAAAATAGTCCCGGGAATATATATAGGGGGCTATTTTAGTCCCGGATTATTTAATGCATCTAATCTAGTCCCTTAACTCTTCAAATTTGATCCAAATTACTCTAACCATTACAATCACTAATTAGGTTAATGAAAGTTCATTAAAATGATTGGCATGGACAGAAAGTTTGCCTAAACAATGATTCCAACTGTTATGACCAAACTCTTTTAGTGAACTCACCTTAACAAGAAAAGTAAAATGAGATAAGCAAAATAAATGGATTTACTATTTCAATATCATAGAATTGAAGCCCTCAAACAAACTATCTGTGTAAGACAAAAGAAAGCTACAGAGGAAAAATGTAATAAATTGAATGCATGATATGATCAGAACATATACTAAATATACTCACTGAATGTAGAAGTTCATTACAGGCGATGATAAGAATTGTTCAGGATTGAGGCATTCCATGTCTGAGTATGAAAGTGCTACAGATTCTGGGTCATTCCTGTAAGGAAAGATCACAAAGATATTGAGTGGAAGCAATAACCAAGTCATTAGCTCGGTATGACTCCACATCATATATTAGCTTTAGATCCGCACCTTGAAGGATAATATAATTTTACTTCCTTCCTGGAAAAAGAATGACAACTATCAAACTCACATTAAGACTTCTACAGAAGACGTACATGCTTGGAGCGTGAGAAACTCCATAGTCTGCAAAAGAAGTAGGAAAATTCTAACCCACCATTCATCACTTGGTCCATCCATTGTCTCCCCACATAGATCTTCATCATCCAGAAGAACGACATCCTCAACCTTCATTTGACAAATCAAGCAAGCCAACAAGTAATGGTATAAAGTTAACAAAGCGTTTAGATTCAAATTCAACAAATCATGCCTAAATTAAACTAAGTTAGAGTAATAGGAGAATATTTGATTTGGTAAGCCGCTGACAGGAGAATTGACAAAAGACTGAAAAGGGGATAAAAAAATGAACAGAAGATAGGAGAGCATGGCTGATGAGGATATTAGATCATGGAAAGTATGTCAGAGACGTGGCCGTCGATCTACGGCCACGATTGCACCGATCTATTTTTGAGTCTCCGTATGTATTTGTTTTATTTGCTTGCTCTATGTATTTTTTTTAGTAGCATTTCCTGTTTTACCCTTAAGGGTTTTGTCATATATAAGCCCTAGGGGCAATGTCGTCTTTTTTTTTTTCTTTCATTGTATGAGGCTTTATATAGGTCCCTTATGTTTCATTTGAGGATAATGAAGAATTATTATTGAAATTTCTGCTTGGTGTTCTTGAGAGAGCTTGAGAGAAAGTTAGAGAGGAGCCTAGGAGAGGCCAAACGTAGTACCCAATAGCCACCTTCGGTGAGCTCTTGGCCTTCCTATTTTCCCCTCTTATCCCCTCCTTCCCTCCCCTCCATAGCCGGCAAAGGTATAATTCTCGGTGGAATAGCTATCACTAACCAACCGTAGCACATTGGTGGATAAGTATAGTGATGATGAAAGTTTTAAGTTTCATTGATTTGAATAATTTCTATGAATCCAAAGAGAAAAAAAGATCAACATAGCAAGTAAAACGGCACATGGCTATTTTATCAAATTCAATATATTCTTTCTTGCTTGATATTGATCATTGAAGTCGAAGATATGCTATAGGAGCCTATGAATACAAGTAATCATAATCCCAACGATATAGAGAGGGATGAAGAAAGAGAAAGAGAGAGAAGAGGAAACAGGTGAGGTTCTCTTATTTTTCTTTATAGACTTTGCCAAAGGCATTAGACAAATGAGTTGCATGGACAAGAACCAAAAAAAAAGCAAGCACCGAAGAAGGTAGGATTACTAAACAAAATTAAAACTTCATAGTAGAAGGAGAGGATGCAGATAATGGCTGGTAAAAAGATATAGCGAGGAACTTCAAAATAAGCGTCTATAAATGCATAAGTGAATAAATATTCTACCCTGAGGGTATTCAGCTCAAACTAATTTTAAATAAAGAAGCTTTACATAATAAAATCAAGGGGAAATAAATATACCTACCTTCTCAAACTCCCACTCTAGCAAGTCCCAGTCCAAGCAAGCTCTCCTCCTGAAAGGACCAAGTACACCACAGAAAATTAATATTGCTAGGTCAGATACAATAGACCATTTACAGATGTTGGATGTCCGCAGGAAATAATATTCAGCATTAGTTTAAAAAGCAGCATATATAAGAGACCAACTGATGAGGACATCACTATAAGTAAGGTTTATCGGAGACGTGGCCGTCGATCTACGGCCACGATCGAGTCATTGTATTTTTGAGTCATGTCATGTCTTTGTTTCTTTCGTTAGTATAATTTTATTTCTATTCCGTTTGTACCCCTTACTTAAGGGTGGTTGTTTGTTAGCCCGGAGGGCATGATTGTCATTTGTTTTGAGTCCTTGGTTGAGGCTATTTAAAGCCCCTTGATGTATCTTTTAAGCTTAATGAATGATTATCAAGAAATTTCTGCACTCTACCTTTTTGTGAGAGATTGAGAGCTAAGGAGAAGGATCCCTAAGAGAGGGAGATTCGTGCATCACCCACCAACTTTGAGAAGTCGAGTTCGTGGTTTCTTTCTTTCTACTCTTTCCCCTCCTCCCCTTCCTCCACCGCCGGCTTCACCCTTCCCTCCTCCTTCCACAACCCAAACCTTTCTCCCCTACTCCCTTCCCCATCACCCAAAACCGGCGGGCCAATCCAGCTAGCCGCCGGCCTCCCTATCCGATTCCAGCCGCCGCCCCTTTGATTCCCCATTCATGCCTTTCCAATTTGATCTCTTTCCCTAATTTAGGCAACTTAATTAATTCATATTCAAATCCAATTTGAATTTGAAAGTTTCCTAAATTATGAAATCCTATTTTAGGAAAGCTCCTAAATTAAATCCTATTTGAATTCTAAATCAATTGGGAATTAATTAATACTTTCCTAATTTCTAAAACCCAATTTAGAAACCCAAATCAATCTCCCCAAATCTTAGTCCTGCATCACCAACGTCCTCAGAACAGTCCATAAAGTACTACAGCTGATCAAACTCATCAAGTAGAAGTGAAAACTCCACATTAAAGTGCCAGCTTTCGTGTACAGCCAAGATTCACAAAGAATCTGCACGGTTTTTTTTATCGTTTTGATTATTATCAATCACCGTAATGACATCTATAAGCCCACGTATACATTCACATGGTCATGCTAGATATAGTCACTTGTAACCATGTTTTTATGATCTCATTTCATCAAAAAATTTGTGCTTACCCTTTGCCGGAAAACTTTCAAAGGGGATCCTCTATGCTAGCAAAAAGGGAATAAAATAGC
Source organism: Dendrobium chrysotoxum (assembly GCA_019925795.1). Lineage (NCBI taxonomy): Eukaryota > Viridiplantae > Streptophyta > Magnoliopsida > Asparagales > Orchidaceae > Dendrobium > Dendrobium chrysotoxum. The sequence continues at coordinate 47,623,713 of CM034301.1, forward strand.
ACTACAAAGAAAATGCAGGAAAAAAATAAAGTAAAATGTAAGATTAAACAATATCTAAATGTGGTTCAAAGTAAATTAAAAGCAAGGAAAGATTCCCTAAAATATTAGTTTACACTAAAAACTAATTGATGAGGACATCAGCAGGAGATTTCAGCGCGTCTATCATCGGAGGAATCGTAGATTGACAGCTACAATTCGGAGTCTCTATTTATGATGCATTTATGTATGTTATTTTTATTTATATTCTAGTTTACCATTGTACCCCCAAGAGGGATTAGTTTGTTATAGCTCCGAGGGCATTTGAGTCTTTCTGTTTTCTTTTATTTTGTGGCCTATATATATGAGGGCCCTCACTATTGTATGGATTTTTTATGATTGATGAATGAAATTCCGGCCTTCTAGTTCCTCTTGAATGTTGAGAGCTCTAGAAAGAGGTGAGGTCCCTAGGTGAGGGCAAGAGCAACACCCGCCAGCCGCAGGACGAGTCCGGGCTCTCGGTTTCCCCTTCCCCACTTTTCTCCATCTTGTTCTTCATCCCTAGCCGCCAACCTCTTCCCCATCTTTCCCCAAACAGCCAGCTTCCTTCCCCTCTCCAACTCAAGCCGCCGGCCTCCACCCCACATCACCCAACCCCACGGCCCAAACCCCCACCGCCACCCTCCTCACACCGAAACCCCACGATCCGGGCCTTCCCCTAGCCGCCGGCCTACCTAGCCCAAGCCCTAGCCGCCGACCCCCCACCTCCTCCACAATTCCCTTGATTTCAAATTCAAATTGCCTCTTTATTACCTTCCTAATTTATCTTATTATTAATTTGAAAAGTCTTAATTGAATTCAAAATAAATTTGAATTTCGAAAAGAATCTTTCCTAATTAATAAATCTATTTTAGGAAGTCCCTTATTTACTACAAATCTGAAATTAATTCAGATTTGATTTCCCAATCAACAATCAATGTAAGGATCCCCATACATCGAACCTGAACGCTCACCCCTCCCCTCCTTTGGCCGGCCCCCCCTCTCTCCCCTTCTCTAATTATTTCTTTCCCCGATTATAATTTTAAATTAGGGGATAATAATTACCACTTCCCTCTTTTATTCCTTTTGTTTGAAATTCAAATTTCAAATTCCTCATTCAAATCCAACCCAAAATCTGAAATTAAATTTTAGATTTAGAAATTATTTTCATTCCCAAACCTACCCTAAAATCTGAAATCAAATTCCTTCCCTCTCCTAGCCTAGGCCGACCACCCTCTCCTCCCCTCCACCTCTTCTCCATTGCTTCATCCACCATCCAAGGAAGAAGATACGCAACGCCGGCCTCCTTCCTCATGAATGGCCGATCCTGAGCTAGATCATGGACTCGTCTACGATCACCAAGGACGAGTAGATGTGTTGATAACCCCCTTCTTCGACATCAACTTGGAGATTGACCACATCGAAGACTACATCGATCGGATCCTTTTCTCTTTGACGACCGCCATCGAAGAATATCAACCCTCCGGACAGTGGCAAATCCTCCAACCTCCACCGACTTCTTCCTCTTCGACTAAATTTTCAATGGGAGATACTGTAAGCGCTTTCTGTCTTATGGTGCCATCCTTAATATTGTTGAAGTTATTCTTCCGCTAAAGCCCCCACAAGAGTGTGAGTGAGGGAAACTCAAGGTGAATGCTCTAAATGTTAACCAGTGGATTTTTGTTGTTTGCACTTTAAGTTTACATTGTTTTTATGTTATTTTAATTTTCCCGCTAATCTAATTTTGTAACCGCATGCCCAAACAAAACATCAGCTAAGAAATTCTAGAATCTTATCTTGTGAAACATTAATTTTAAAATTGGCGAGCTTAACTAATTTTATTAAATTCCAGCCATTCCTATTATTGTTTCACATCACTAATTGAAAAGAGAGAAAAAGTAAAAGTATGCATAACCTTTTAATTAATCTTTTTTCAAAGAAAAACATTTCCCTACTTCTAGAAGAGCATCATACCGTTCAATAAAATATTCGAACATTACACTGAATATTGATGAATCAGGAGCATCATATCAAAGTATTGCCATCATCAGAAACCACAGAGAAAATTTACAAGTAACATGAAATGCACCTCTTAGATAAGAGTCTAGATGACTTCCTTTGCGGCTGAGAACATAAGTTCGAAGATTGAGCTCCCCTACAACTAGTAAAGGGAAGCATCTGTTCACG